>CM055911.1:49126900-49770561 GCA_029582155.1 Panopea generosa
TTTGTGAGATGTAAAGCAAAATTCATATATAAACTATATCGAAATATTAAAATAAACACTATATTTTTATTGCGCACCAACTCGGCGCATAAAGGGAAGCAATTGTGTCAAGACCTGCCAGAATCACAACAGACCGCTATACTACAATTGACCCTATTTCTGATGGCACACTCATTTAAGGATACGCATAAAGTTGGTATCTTATATTGTGTTAAATATATGAAATATTCATAATGGTATAAAATAATTGTTTTATAGAATTTTAACCTGAATATGAAATATAATAAAAATCTTGATATTGATACAATTATGCTCAATTAATATAAAACATCAATTTAGCAACTGCAGTTTATTTAACGATGGCATACTTTAAGAATAGATATTAGGGAGTATTTTGTGGGGTTTTAAGCAATATTTATCCACACACTATATCAAAATATTAAAAAGAACACTATATTTTTATTACAAATTTGAAAAACAATTTACACTCTGTCGAAATGATTTTGTTTTAAAAAATCCTAAACAGTTAAATTCAAGCTTATAATTACCATTTCCATGAAAATTGATATTATATACATGCATATATATAAAGTTTTAATATGATACAAGATGTAAACTATTTTAAATATTTTTTTCGTATTGCTTATAAAATCTACATTATTTCGCCAACTTTCAAGGACAGGTGTGCTTATGGGGAGGTAATACCAAAAAATATGTACGGTAAGATGTGTTGTTTTTTATTTCTGACATTGCATGAACAAACATTAGACTTAACTATTAGGAAGTTTCTTAAAATTCTCTCCATAGAAAAAACAATAGTACCGTTTGCAGATTTTTATTTGTACATTTTCTATTTTGTCAACATAATTAAAATCCCAAATTTCTGAAACATAACCTAGAATGGGTTAACCATAGCATCAAATAATCTGAAAATAAACTTTGGATATAGATGCCCAAATTGTCTTAGGAATCTGAAAATACAGACTGACGCGTTTATTCCCTATTGTGACAAATCTCGTGAGTTTTCGACCAATTTAACTTTGGAGTATAAATCATGCCTAACTATTTATAGAAAGGAACAGCTTCAACAAGTTCAGTATTGAAATACCATTAATCAGTTTGTTAAACTAAACCCGCATTTCAAAGTACCGTAATTTAAGTTTTGCTTAAATTTATATGCATATCCACAGAAATACAACATTTTTCAATATAATGGATTTGATATTGTAAACGCACACTTGTTTCCGCGTAATATCGCCGAATACCCACGAGTTATAAGTATTTTGTAATAGTTAGTGTTTGTTAAGAAAATATTGAACAATTAAGAAACCAAAAGGGAGCAGATTTCTTAGAAATTCTGTGTCATTTCAGAATTGTTTGTTCAAACCGCATAACTGGCGAATAATTCACATATTATTTCTCTGGTACCACAAAACCATTGAAGTTATAAAAAAATGGTCAAGGTATGCTTTTTTCCCTTTATAATTACATATCTTGAACCAGTGAAGAGTTTGAACCAAGGCACATGCTGCAGTTTTGTTTTTTAACGGGGATTGTGACAATGTAATAGTGGCGTGTGACGTGAAAAGTCTGGGCGATTTCATTGGCTGAGAAAGCAGGATAATATCTAATATACATAAGATGTAATGACGTTACTAACTATTACATTTAATTATATACTACTACCCACGATTCAATATACTGTAGATTGTTTCCTGACACAGAATCCTAGATGTAGCCACTGGTTATCAAAGAATAGTATAAGACAGAGGCCTTAAAGAATATAAATATATAGCAGCTCCCATTCAATACATATAGGATAACAAAGGGAATACGAATCAAAAAAAGTAAAATCAAATAAAATCAAAATGGTATTTTTGTCGCCACTGTAGCGTTTCCAACAGGACTCCATTGCATTATTTGCGTAAACAACACTGTAAAAAATCTGTAGTATGTGTCTGGGCTCAAATTCTCCACTTATTCAAGATCTGCAATAATAAAGAACAACATACTTTTGCCGTGTATCTTTAATTAAATGGTTTTGTGATACATATCACTTTCAAAAGTAAAACTATGTTAAATGTTCGCCCACGATGCAGTACGATCCATCAATTCTCAGATCGCGCAGAATGGCAATAGGTCTTTTCAGTGGTGATTTCTAAAATACTGACCATTTAACACATTGCAGAAAAGAATAAATCACTGTAATAAGGAAAGAAAAAAAATATAACTAAAAGGTTTTACTTCTACCTCTTTCGTCTTTAGGTCAGTTGTAGTCAAGGGAGATAATAGTGATGTGAGTTCTAAATGTTCATGGACCTGACAGCACGCGTTCTTCCGAAAGGAACTGGACAACTTTCTCACTCAAAGAGATAAGACAGAGCTGGTCTCAAACCCAAAACCTCAGCAGTGAGAGGTGTGTGATCCTAAGACAGAATCAATGACCATTCCATCAAGGAAAACTCTCCTCGACTGGTTCCTGTTTCACCACCCATATACAACAATATTTCAAAGACTTAAATGTAAGAAAAGCAGCCATGTGGTCATGATTTTAGACTGGTTCCAGTAGATATGTATATGGTTTCATTGATATTGATTATATGAGTAAGTAAAACAACCAGTCAATGCTCAGTTAAATTGTTAAGTGGTATGGTTGTGAAACAGAAGCCGGTATATTATGTTACGACGTAGTTCACGATCGTCTTTCTCCTGTTTTACTGGCTCGTACAATATGTTTAGAGCTTCCATTATTGAAAAATATGTTGTTGTTTTTTCTCTCGTATGTTTTTGCTTTATAAAAATATGATAGAAGTGATGTGGGTTTTTTTTCCGGATATAGGCGACTTTCTGGAGATTCTGTTGAAAAATATACTAGTCTTTTAAATTTATAATTTTACTAAATGGTGTTATTTCATTCATAATAACGTACAGTGAGCTGTACTGAAGAAAAGATATATATTTGAAATACTTTACATAATTATTTTTTATGACGCATTTAGTATTTCTATTGACATGACGCGAACATGACTATCGTTCCGCTCACCGGCAACGTGTTTACTAAGACATCGTTAGCTTGTCTAAGGAAAATAACAGGGTAACAACCAATATCGATCGCTGATTGGATTATCGATTTGTTTGATTGACAGCCCTCCTCAAGTCAGTTATGCTGCTTTCTTATGATTATCAATAATTGTAGTTAATAACCTACGACAATAACTACACATCTTGACGTTAACGACCTATTTTTATCGGGTTTATTTTTGTGAAATGCAACCCTGAATTCAATCAAGACCGTTTCATTGTTTAAAATATTTAACCAGAAACAGTCGTGGAAGAATCGGTAGATACTTAAATCAAATACAAGAGAATACTTCGGAATTGTCATCTGAGAATGAATAAAAGACTATTATGACAATACAATATTAACATGTGTCTGATAGTTCAATCATCTGAATATAAAGCACTATAACGCCTTTGGTTGAGCTATACTTGTACTTTTGTTTTGTTAAAAGGACGTGTGGTAATGATGAATGTTTGAACTTTAGTCATCTTCCCCTGACAGAATTAATGTTTATTTTACTATTGATGTATACAGTCAAACTTGTGTAAGTGGTCACCTCTGTTCAGCAGTTACTTTTCTTAAGCAGCCACATTTCAACGGTTATTTCCCATTAGTGTGCTTTAATAGCAAATAACCCGTATTAGGTTTAACAATTTGTCTTAAAAGGTCACTTTTGCTAATTTCCTTGACTGGTTGCTTAAGGCAGGTTTAACTGTACATCACTGAAGCATTTACAGGAACAATGTTCCTTATAAAAATAGAGGGTACTTGTTTTGTGTAGATTTGTAATTTTCGAAACATGTCCCATTTAAAGGTAATGTTTGGCTACAAATGTATAAAAGTTAACTTGAAGTTTAAATGCATATAAAGTATTTTATCATCATTAAAATCTAAAATACAAATGATTCGGAATTTCAAATCTGCCAATATTATTAAAATACAGTGGTGAATTCGAACCGGTCAAGCAACGTAGGTTCGTTAAACTTATCGCTAGATAGATAGGGATAACACATTTTAAAGATATGTTTACCAATTTATTTTTGGGTTAAAGAATAAGTCATTTTGACGTTGTTTTCATAAAAATCCGTCGAGTAATGACTATTTTAGGAAAATGCAAAATGGTTTATTATTGTAAAACTAATCGTATTTTACCATTAGTTTTTTTAATTGTAGTTGTACCAATTAAATTCCATGATTTTCTTGGGATAAACATGTGGTATGCGGTAATTTTGTATAAACAGACGAGTAGAAACTTAGATCCCTTGTCATTTTGCAAATGCCAACATTGCGGAACGTTGTGGCAGAGTATGCCACGTAAATTGACCACGACATGCGGTATTGAGTGAGTACTTTCTTTATCAAGTTTTCTAAACGTTTAGTAAGTTAAATGACCGATAGCTATATTTCGACGCAAGCAGATCTTTGTAAATGTTTGTATAAATTGTTGATATATAATTAGACTAAAATTTGGCGAATTTAATTTCATATCCGCAGTATCGAGAGTTGTTTACTAGGATATAGGCCGAGGAATCAGGAAACGTATTTTGAGATGTTTATATTGTGTCTATAATGAAGTATTGAAAATCGGCATTTTGAAGTGTAACATATGTAATTAAATTGTGTTAAGTTTATTCTGTGGTTTTGCAAAATAAACAGATACAGAATTTGTAGGGATGTATATGCTACCGCGAGATTTAATAGACGATGTTAAGGAATGAATAAACTGTTATTATATACTAATAAAACTACCATGGAATGTGATAGATGGTAAGAAATGAATTTATGCACTGTTATTATATACTGATTGAACTACCATGAAATGTGATAAATGGTAAGAAATGATTAAATGTACTGTTATGACATGTAATGAAACCACCATGAAATAGTTAGATGTGATAAGTGATTAACGTAATACTACTGCATATTGAGTAAAAGTAAATCTGAGTTTATATATATATTTGTAGCCGTTTTATTGACGTAAATGCATCGTAAGTCGAACGTAGGACGTTATTGACGTGACAAGAGTCAGCCGGAGTAGTACCGTCATAGGACGCGCAACCCACATAATCGTCATATGACTTGACATTCCTGACGTCAGATTGGAATCGGCATTAGTAGTTCAGTACTACACAGTACACGGGAAGTAAACCATGTGGATACATTCAACGCCGGAAGGGACGATTGGATTTATGCTTACGTATCCGGACGCTGACGTAGTGTTTAAATAAGTATAAGCCTTATTTCGGTCATTCATTAACGTTGCAGAGCAGTGTGTATCGCGACATCAGTGATATATTAGTAAACAGTAATGTGTATCGCGACATCAGTGATATATTAGTAAATAGCAGTGTGTATCGCGACATCAGTGATATATTAGCGAATAGCAGTGTGTATCGCGACATCAGTGATATATTAGTAAACAGCAATGTGTATCGCTACATCAGTGATATATTAGTAAACAGTAATGTGTATCGTGACATCAGTGATATATTAGTAAACAGCAATGTGTATCGCGACATCAGTGATATATTAGTGAATAGCAATGTGTATCGCGACATCAGTGATATATTAGTGAATAGCAGTGTGTATCGCAACATCAGTGATATATTAGTAAACAGCAATGTGTATCGCGACATCAGTGATATATTAGTGAATAGCAGTGAGTATCGCGACATCAGTGATATATTAGTGAATAGCAGTTTGTATCGCGACTTCAGTTATATATTAATGAATAGCAGTTTGTATCGCGACTTCAGTTATATATAAGTGAATAACAGTTTGTATCGCGATACGAATTAGACAAAACCTGATGAAAGTAAACAATGTTAATATGATTACAACTCAGAACATTATTAGACCGGTATTTTTTTTACATGTTGAGTAAATCTTGTTGATTTGTATATATTATATAATTGTATATTCATGATTTTATTTTTTATGTTAAAATCAAATTGTAAATTTAATTTGAGAAATAGTTATATTCTACATAAGTAAGTTGTCGGTCCTTGGTCATTTTGCAACACTGTGCGATTTAATTATTCAGACGCTTTGATGAACGTAATTAAAAAATGACTGATATTGCAGGTCAATCGAAATTATTTGATACGTCCTATAATACAGTGCAACTTTAAGCGGTGATATCATTTCACTCTAACCTTGACGCCAAGGTCACGTCAAGAATATCCCTTTTTTTACTATAAGAGCTAAGCATAAATATATTGGGATTTTTTTATTGCAATTTTAAAATTTAGTGAAAACACATACAGACATATTGCCTTTAATAAAGGAGCAAAAGGGCTAAAGTGAACCTGGAGCAAATCAACACATTATGATTTCAAAACTAAATCTATGGATATATAATTCGACTAATATTAAACTTAATTTTGCACGGCAAATTCAAAACTAATTCTATATACGAATCTATTAATTTTCTGAAATATAAGATTTAGATATCAACAGATATCAAGACATTTCATTAAAATTATACATTCGTAATTTGAATTCTCAATAGTTGTCATGACAACATACCTGATGACGATATCTTTTACTTTGTAAGCGGATAAGATCAGCGTTTCCAATATTGTTATTTGTCAAGTTGGCAACAGCAGGTGTTAAATGAGTACACGACAGTATTCAAATATATATGAACACACTTTGCCCAATCCAAGATAAGAACAAAGCAATAAAAAGAGACCACCAGAATATATAGCATTTAAAAGACACCAGAAGGACATGTAGCATTTAAAAGAGACCAGCAGGACATGTAGCAGTTAAAAGAGACCAGCATGATATATAGCAGTTAAAAGAAACCAGCAGGACATATAGCAGTTAAAAGACACCAGAAGGACGTGTAGCAATTAAAAGAAACCAGTAGGACATATAGCATTAAAAAAAACAGCAAGACATATAGCAGTTAAAAGAGACCAGTAGGACATATAGCAGTTAAAAGAGACCAGAAGGACATGTAGCAATTAAAAGAACCTAGTAGGACATATAGCTGTTAAGAGAACCCAGCAGGACATGTAGCAGTTAAGAGAACCCAGCAGGTCATGTAGCAGTTAAGAGAACCCAGCACGACATATAGCAGTTAAAATAACCCAACAGGACATGTAGCAGTTAAGAGAACCAAGCAGGACATATAGCAGTTAAGAGAACCAAGCAGGACATGTAGCAGTTAAGAGAACCCAACATGACATGTAGCAGTTAAGAGAACCCAGCAGTACATGTAGCAGTTAAGAGAACCCAGCAGGACATATAGCAGTTAAGAGAACCCAGCAGGACATGTAGCAGTTAAGAGAACCCAACATGACATGTAGCAGTTAAGAGAACCCAGCAGTACATATAGCAGTTAAGAGAACCCAGCAGGACATATAGCAGTTAAGAGAACCCAGCAGGACATGTAGCAGTTAAAAAAACACCGACATGACATGTACATTAAAAAAAATCACCAGGAGATAAAGCAATAAAAAAACCGCAGGACATGTAACAATTTAAAAAAAATAGCAGGAAATATAACAATAAAAGGATACAGTTCTTATACCAGAAAAAAATCAATTTATGGAATAACAAAATACATGCAGAATAACGTTTGTTCCCCTATGTATTGTTGTTGTAATAAAGTCACTGAGTATAAATACCTGGTTACCAAAACACTAGTTTGTGTAGCTTAATAAACTCATCAACCTCTATGTAGTTTGTTACAGTCGTTTATTTATTATAAAATCACTGACTTAAATAAGGACCACTGTCGTATATCTATATGGGCTCGGCCATTTACAATCTCTAGCACACACCAGCTGTCAAAATAGATACCGTCAGTTTGCCATGTTTTATTGGAACCAGTCCGACTGTCAAAGAGAGAGAGAGGAGAGAGATAGAGAGAAAGAGATAGAGAGAGAGAGAGAGAGAGAGAGAGAGAGAGAGAGAGAGAGAGAGATTTTACTTAGGCAATTTTCCCTGCATTATGAGGCAATCAAGCTAGACTATGTTCATCCACGCCTAAAAACACCAGAATGTATATTGTACAAAACACAAACACGTTCAGGTAAATATGAGTAGTAAGAGAGCACACACCTATGGTGATATTCACCTACCATTCTTATGAATAGTTTTAAGACTTTAACTCAATACTGAAATTTGAAGAAGAAAAAACACACTTTGAGACTTTTTTTTTAAGACCAAAATTGCAAGCATGTATGCAAACCTAAAATATAATCAAATAAACTCTCCAAATTAATTTATCTTCATTGCAAACCAGAAAGCTAAGGTTGAACTTTGGATTTTGAAGCTCAAAGTTAAGACTATTCTTAAGAATGGTTGATGAATACGACCCCTGATTATACTCGATTAATAGAAGTCCAAGCAACATATACCGATGATTACAGATACATGACGGAGATAAGCAAGGCTTTCATTTATCTTGTATTTTCTAATTTACCGTATATTGTCAATAATGGCTTCTCCTCGAGTTTTGTTTTGTCTGTAATATTCTTTGAGCTTTGAAATAAAGCACGGTTGTAAGAAATCGTGACATTGATATTGATTGTTGTTGTTTTTTCGTATTTATCCTATCATCATGTTTTGTTCTATATAATAACGCGGGGGTAAGATGCAATGTCGACCGACAGGTATAGTTTATCTTGCAGCAGCAAGATGACTCACGACTCATTGTTTATACAGTGTGTTCAACTCACGGTTATATTAAATAACGACTATCAACGCTTTAGCTGACAAATGAAATATAGAAATATATCGAAGTTTTGTCGACAGACAAATAAAATATAGAGGGCATAACTCATTTATTAACGGTCAACAGCCATGAACTGTATCGACTCTCTAGCAGACAAGTGGGATATAGAAAATAAATGTCATTTAATAACGATCGACAGCCATGAACTGTATCGACTCTCTAGCAGACCAGTGGGATATAGAAAATAAATGTCATTTAATAACGATCGACAGCCATGAACTGTATCGACCCTCTAGCAGACAAGTGGGATATAGAAAATAAATGTCATTTAATAACGATCGACAGCCATGAACTTTATCGACTCTCTGGCAGACAAGTGGGATATAGAAAATAAATGTCATTTAATAACGATCGACAGCCATGAACTTTATCGACTCTCTAGCAGACAAGTGGGATATAGAAAATAAATGTCATTTAATAACAATCGACAGCCATGAACTGTATCGACTCTCTAGCTGACAAGTGGGATATAGAAAATAAATGTCGTTAAATAATGATTGATTGACAGGATCTGGAAGACAAATGAAATATAGAAATTCATTTTTATTTAATAGTGGTTCACATCCACGAACTTTGTTATCAACCCTTTTGAAGACAAATGATTCTTTTAATAATGATCTACAGGAATGAACATTATCGACCATCTAGCAAACAAGTGCAATATTACACCAGACCTGCGAGACGCCAGTGGTGATTTTGAATTATTAATTAATTAAAAGAATGAGAATATAGAGACAAACAAGTATCAGTGTAGAACTATATTGAATTATGTAAAAGATAATTATGAGTGCAGAGATTAACAAATACTTGATATTTGTTTCAAACAATATTTGTGTCTACGTTAATTTTAAACTGTATGATTTGACAGAAGTCATTAAAGACGTACTGACGACTTAATAGTCGACATATCTGGAATAAAACGTGAGGAAAACCTGGAAAATGTTATATAAACGTTTACATATTCAACATATTGTGTCAAATTGTATGGTTATTTATCATAGTAGAACTATGTACGAAAATATATAGATGAACAATTATGAATTATGTAAGAGTCAAGTATGAGTGTGGAGATTAACAAAGTAGGTTGCAGTTGATAATTACTTTAAACAATATTTGTGTTATTTTTAATACTTTGCTGCGTACCAAGTCGTTAAAAACGTATTGATGAATTGCTACTCGACATATCTGGAATAAAACTGAAAAATGGATACATTATATAAATGTTTATATATTCAACATATTGTGTCAATTTGTATGGTTATTTGTAACAGTAGAACTTTGTAACAAAAGTTGGTGTTTACGTTTATTTTAATCTGCATGCTAAGTTTGATGGATGAATTGCTAGTTGACATATCTGGAATAAAACTGAAAAAATGGATACATTATATAAATGTTTATATATTCAACATATTGTGTCAAATTGAATGGTTATTTTTAGCAGTAGAACTTTGTAACAAAAGCTTGTGTTTACGTTAACTTTAAACTGCATGTAACATACGTCGATAAAGACATACTGATGGCTTGCTAGTCTATATACCTGGAGAGAAAAAAGTAGCTGTCAATCGCAGATTATATCTTAGGGAACAGCAGAATAAAAAAGGAAAACGGATAAGCTACAGATACGTTACATGAACGTTTATATATCCAACACAGTGACCAAAGTTTATGATTATTTCAAACAGTAACCATAATTGAGTTACTTATAGTTTACTAAGGGAAGTTCAAGTCTAAGAACCATTAGTCACATCTTATAGATATGTAGATGGTGTAATACTGAAAACTGATTACAAGCGGTGCATTGTGGCTAATTACAATATAATAAGGAATAACCGGCTACAATTATACAAAACGAGAGCTTATATAAAAAAAAGAGATTATGTAATAAAACTGAAAATTGATACAGTTATGTTATTTGATGTGACTGGTAACATACACAGCGACCAAAGAGTAGAAAGGAACATCCGATTACAAACAATACATTATCCATCGAAATGAAAACGTGACTTTGGATTAAACAACACAACCAATTAGTATTTCACCTCCACTACTGTCATTAACATCAACCGTGCGACCATGGAACATTTAGCAAGAAACACCCATCACAGCGTATTTGATGTTATCAAACGTTTAGCCAATAAACGATATCTCTAAAGAAGCTGATGTCAGATAAGTCACTATTGCCGGACATCTATTTTTGGATGTACTGCGCTTTGCTGTATTATCTGCCAACGCCTCTTTGCTAAATGCTTGGAATATATTCAAACTACCTGCACAATTGACAACAAACATGACATGGCAGTTTTAACAGTAGTTTGTTCATTCCAAACCAGTATTTATATTTCTCCATTTTCTTAAATATACGTTTCCAAATTGCGTTAGATTATTTTGAGTATATGTTAGCATACATTCATGTTAAAAAACATTTTGAACTAAAAATGTTAAATTTGAATGGAATATGCTGGCATTGCCATGTCTTAATATTAACCTATGTATGAGTGAGAATGTGCAATACTATACTTATTAGTAAAAGATTTTCACAAACTTTAAGACATTGACATATCAATGGAACGTATACAGTGTAATGGCCAGTTATCGTATCATGCCAGTAATTACAATATCAGAAACATACTTTTCCTCTCTGGTTTATCAATCTAACAAATGTGAAATATTCAAATTTTATTTAGTACAATGAGCAATGATTGTCATTTGAATATTTTTGGTCTATCTAATATAGATGAAAGTGAAAACAAGCTGAACAGCAGTTACCGTTTCCTGATAATAAAATGACTACCGCGAACGAAACAAGTAGAACCAGTCAATGGTTTAATAACAATACAACCAGTCATGGATTACCAAACAATACATATCATGTAATAGATGACAAAGAAAACCGTGCGCTAGTGCCGAGTTCGTGTAGCAGTCTTGGAAGTGTGTGGTGCTTTATAGCTCTCTGGATATGGCGAACATTTCCATGTGTGCTTCTTATGCTTGGAACTCTGGGTAATTTTATGAACATGTGCGTTTTGTTTCGTAAAAAAATGCGGAAACATTCTACAACTGTTTATCTGTTATTTTTGGCGGTTTCAGATACGGTGTTTCTATGGGCGTTTGTTTTACAGCACACGTTACAAACGTTTAAGGGAACTCGCATACAAGATTTGTCCATTTTTCATTGTTATTTTCATTACTGGATACTCTTCTCATCAGCCGGGTTCTCGGTTTGGCTCCTTGTTTTAATAACAATTGAGAGAACACTGTTTACAAAATGGCCAGTCTTTGCGAAAGCTAAAATGTCGGCTAGAACTGCCTTAGTAAGTGTTATATTGACCTTAATTTCTGTTGCACTTTTTACAAGTCATTTATTATTTGGACATAAATTCGAAGAAACACAAAGAATCAACCATAATAGAATTGTGAAAGAAATTGAATGCATCCACCTGTCTGAATCGTTTGCTATATTCTACTCAAGAACGTGGCAATTTCTTGTTTTTATTTTCTTGAACATAGTTCCAATACTTCTCGTTGTAACCGGAAATGCTATCATCGCCATTTCATTAAGACTTCAACGTCGAAGAGTTCAACCGGAAGACATTATCTCTAAACAGACAAGAATCAACAACATAAAAAGACATTCTGCAACAAAGATGCTCTTTGTTTTAAGCGCCTTCTTTATAATAACAACAATGCCATATTGTATATTCTCGATCCTAATAAGCTACATAAAACTGATTCCAGAAACAAAACAATTTTCCCAAATTCAACTTTGGAACGCAGTAGTATATATGATGTTAGCCAGTAACTTTACATTTAATTTCTATCTTTATTTTATCAGCGGTACGTTGTACAAACAAGAATGTGAACTCATCACAAATAATGTCAAATGTAAAATTATAAACTTATTTCAGCGGTGTTTCCATGGTTCCGAGTCGCAGAATACGTCTGCTGCATGAGCGGGTAAGACTATTGAGGCGGTTACACAAGCAACGAGTTGCGTGTAAATTTCATTTTTAGATTATTCTAATTCGATAAAAGACAATTATCGCATTTAGTGAATTGAACAGAATTTTAATATGTGTACCAGTCTAATAAATAGATATAAATAGATTTCGGATGTAGTAAAAATTCGGACAGTGCATTTGATTGTAATTTTAGCGAAGTCTTTGAATTCGCGAGGGTTAAAACTCGCAAATAATATAGCGAAATTAAGTTCTCGCTAATAAAAAGTGTTTTACAGTATATGATATAAAACATGGATATGCTTCATTGAATAAACTGTTGGACCATCTTGTTAATTATAAACTAAATATTTTGAAACTTGGTATCTAGAGCACCAGCAGGAAACGGATTTTGACAAAAACAATAAGTTGGTTAACACGCAGTTCTCTCTGCAAACGTAAGTAAAATAAAATAACAAATATTTGAAAGTTAGTCGATATTCAGTTTGTAACCCGTTTATAGACATGATAGATGATACAAACTATACAGATTTTCAGGCATACCCAACTTTCAGAACCTTTTGTAACTATAAAAGAAAAACAGAGGACATAATTCAATTTGAATAGATATATTGTAATTACAAAGATACACGCCTTTATTGGAATCCAAAGGAGCCGGGCCCGATTAGCTAAGTCACTAACGCGCCTGACTATAAATCCAGGGGTCGTGAGTAAGTCTTCGTACGAACACATTGTGTCACCTGGTAACGTTTCAGTAACCTACGTAAGTCTTCGTACGAAAACATTATGTCATCTGGGAACGTTTCACTAACCTACGTAAGTTGTGTCATTTGGGAACGTTTCACTAACCTTCGTAAGTCTTCGTAACAACAAATTGTGTCATTTGGGAACGTTTCACTAACCTTCGTAAGTCTTCGTAACAACAAATTGTGTCATCTGGGAACGTTTCACTAACCTTCGTAAGTCTTCGTAACAACAAATTGTGTCATTTGGGAACGTTTCACTAACCTTCGTAAGTCTTCGTAACAACAAATTGTGTCATTTGGGAACGTTTCACTAACCTTCGTAAGTCTTCGTAACAACAAATTGTGTAATCTGGGAACGTTTCACTAACACTATACAATCTTGTCGCCTCACGGTCTTTCCTGATATCCGTCGGTGTTAGATTTATAAAAGTTAAGTAAGAAGACCAATAACTGCGTCTTTATTTATGGAAAATTGTTGCAGTTGTTTCCCTTGAAATATGAACAAATTAAAAATGAAATTAATCTACCTGTGTTCTTCTCATTAAACTTTCCAGCAACATCAGCTAAAAATACTTCACCTCAATTAAACTAAATTACACTAAGCATATTACACTATGTGGACACTAACCTACACTACACTACTATATGCTATACTCTGCTAATTGCTATGTGAAAATAATAGCAACAAACCGTTAAAACTTTAACTCCACAGGTGGTCCTGGTTTATGCACAGTTTGTTGTGACATAAATGGCTTACACACCACCCCTTTGGCCCGCGCTCCATACAGCTGTTTTACCTCCGAAAGAAATATTACAAATGGTGCCTTTAAATTAACCGTGACCGTGAATAACAATTTTTAATAATTTTAGGACTTGAAAACTGGTTCTAGAAGCTTCCCCGCCTGCGTTCATCCATTAAGAGGATAGTTCTAGGTCTGGTCGGATACAGTGTGTCTGCAGCATGTTACTCTAGTGTGACAGCGCTTAGAGTGCTGTTTTAAGTAGACGTCTCGATATGATTGTTAACAAGCAATGCTAAATTCATCATAGGCAGCAGTTGTAGTAGTAGAAACAACACAGCAGCACAATAACCACTAGTAACAGCATTATCAGCATCACATTAGTAACATACTAATTACAATCATAATTGACCTGACACAGGCTGTCAATCAAACAAGCCAGTATCCAATCAGCGATAAATATTGGTTTCTATACTGATGCCATTCTCCTTACAGTCAGATGTTGAAAACATCGATAGATGGTGTATCGAAAATAACATGGCATTAAATCCATCCAATCACAGAATTGTTCTACAAATGATTGATTGGTTGGCTATTTAGCGTCATTTTATGCCATCGAGGGCTAACAGACGATCTGTTAACATAGCTACTGTTTCCTGAGAGCCTGAAAGATTAACCAGTACTTGAGCACACCCATCTCCCCAAGTAACAGATAACTTTCCCACTTGAATCAGCGGTGAGAGATGAATGATGAGGTAAAATGTCGTATATCAATCATCACGGAGACTATGGTCGGGCGGGAATATGAACTCACGACCCCTGGATTGATAGTCAGACGCGTTACCGACTAAGCTAATCGGGCCCGGCTGTACACATTAACTTGATGTTTATATTACGATCACGAGTTTGATGCTCGGCCACTGGACAACGCGCTCCCATATTTATAATACCAAGATTATATCAGTAAAATCATAGAAAATGATAGTCACTATATAACTAATAGATAGATGTCTTAAATGGACACTAAAATTTAGAAAATATGTAATCCAAAATCATCTGAATCAAGAGAAATTTCAAAATATTTGACAACTGAATTTTTTTTCTTTAATACGTAAAAATATTACGCATGTATTATGTTTCTGTTGTTTGACCATGGTTATATTATATGGGGTAACGGCAGTAAATCATGCATTAAAGGTTTTGAAATAGCAATATGCACAAAGCATTTAATAAATTAGCGCATTCTATTAGTAATTTGATAGTTATCTGGTATCAAGATAGTAAAGCAATAAACCTTTTTCAGCGGCTTAAAATAGCGTATTTAATTACAAGTTATTTAAAGGTCTACAAATTTTTCATCTAAATTCATTTTACTTTTTAACTGTACTGAGCTGTACGTATCAATTAAAAATCTGATAATAAAATATATACCAGCTCGTGCCACAGCATTAGTATGCTGCATTAAATACTTAGTTTTTTTGGTCACTGCTTAATTTTGGTCAATATTGGTTTATTGTTGGTCAATGGTTTAATGTTAATTGTTAGTTTAATTCATACTAATTTATTGTGAAGTAAGCTCAGAGCTTGTATGAACTGCGCTTAAATCTGCTTCCTGGGTAGAACCAGTACTGAGTGGTGTTTTGGAAAGGCAAACAGATCAAGCTGGGGATCAAACCCACAACCTCTAGCAAGAACGCTCAAGTAACTAGACCCCTGTCCAACAATGAGCAGTATTTTAAGTGTAACAGGACGATAAAAATATGCCGCCAATCCAGGACTCGAACCCGGGACCCTTCGCTTACAGGGCGAATGCTGTAGCGGTTGAACTTACCGAACAGCGTACATACATTTCTCTCCTAGTAGGTTACGTAGACACTGTGACATATTCCCTTCGTCCCCGGATTTCCATAGAGACCAGAGAATCATGTGAATGTTTCTCGGAATATATATAAGTCACAGTCCCTCTTTGGGTGCCAATGTAACAGAACGAGAAAAATATGCAGCGAGTCAAAGACTCAAACCCGGGACCTTTCGCTAACAGGGCGAATACTCTATCGACTGAGCTAACCGAACAGCTTACATAAAAATACGTCTTTCCTAATAGGCTACGTACACACTGTGACATAAGAATCTCTTTTTACATAATATATTAAAAAGAAATTATATTTCTGCAGGTGCTTTGTCTATATTAACTGTATTATTAAAGAGAGATTGTATTGTAGATAAAATGTATCAATGTCGAAAATTAATGTTAAAGGTAGAGTTAAGCATACATTAAAGCCTTACACACTATTGATAAATACATGTATGTGCAAATTTCACCCAACATTTTTCTTTTGTCGTTTTTTTTTTATTTGGTTTAAACCCAATTTCAACACATGAGAGTTTATATATGACATATCCAGAATTTATAGGTGCCAAAAACCTCAGAATGAATCTGAGTAGAACCACTGTCCTAAGTCTGCAAGTTACTGGCCGACCTTTACACATTAAGTTTTTGTTGCAAGCATTGCTTGAACCCGCGACCTCAGCAATATGAGATAAAGTGACCATTAAACAACAGCGCCTTTGACCAAATAGCAAACATAATGACTCAGATTAGTGCATTTAAACACCATAATTACACACAACATTTGTCTTTTCCCTCCAGCTGGAATTTGGACTGGTCAGCCGGAACCTGGTCGGGTATTGGGATCACCAATATATTAAGTACCATGTACGCAGTTTATGTTTTTATCTTTCCTACATTCAATATTCCGTTGTACCCAAATATTACACCCAACATCATTAAACAAGTCCATTTTATACAAAACCGGTGTAACTGGTAAACTTTAACACAAGTTGTTTTTTAATACATTTATTTACTTCTTTTGTTGATATTTTAATAAATGTTGTACTTTGTAAATATGTTGGGGGCCTCATGGAAGATTGAATTCGTTCAATTGAGATATCTCGTTCATAAAAAACTTTATTATTATCATTATTGTTATTATTATTATTATTATTATTATTATTATTATTATTAAGATTTTGTAGCGAGCAGTGATCTATTGCCCACGGTTGTTGGAGGTTTCGTACCACTACAATTCCCCCACGACCTCAGCGGTACATGAGAGGTGAGTGGTAATTCAACAACATTACCTTAGACCACTCGTTCATGGAAGACCCTCCGCCATTAACAAAAATAAAACTATTTTAGTATCTACTTTAATTTCTTAAAATTGTCTACAAATATTTTACATTATCATAATTATACAAATTACTCGTTTTGTTGGCAGGTTTTTTTTATAAATACTTCGCTGGTTGCCAAAATAAAGTGTATGTTTTATTTAAAAGGTACACGCTGCATTAACTCCAAGGACCAATGTAAAATTAACATATCATATATCAATCTATGCATTATTATGTAACTATGAGCCGATGGTAATTTTTAACAAAATGTAAAAGGTGTATCTGTCATCGTAAATGAAACTTTCTTTGTGCCATTATTAAGTCAGCGTTTTTTGAAAACAAGTAAAAAGGCTATGATCGCGTGCGAGATAGTCATATCTATTTAAATCACGCAAATGTGCTCTCCCAAAGTGTTAGTCCAAATTGCACATGGCAATTTACGCGTACTGAAATAGACTATTAGTCTCCTTAAATTTCTGGTTTCAAAAACCTTCTTCTCTGCTGTGATCGCGTGCAAGATTATTATATTTATTTAAATGGTGCAAATGTGCTCCCCAAAAGTGTTAGTCAAAATCACACATGGCAATTTGCTGTACTGAACTTCACTATTGATCTATTCTTCTCTTTCATACAAATGACAATACTTTGCTTCATTCTCGTCAGGGACAGAGTGTCAACGTTTTATTCAGTATTTTTAGATATAATCTTTCAACGTTGTAAGCCTACTAATAATTACATGTGTATTACGATTTGACAGCTCATTCGTTGAACAATTATCAAGGTTTGCAATATTGCACAACAAAACATAGAGTCCATGCATTTTAATGCACCAAACTTTGATCATTATTCAATGCCATTTTCAATATTAAAGGGAGTGTATCCGAAATAAATGTCTTAAAGAGGCCTAAACTACATCGCCGATATTAACAGTAAAACTACAAATTTATATCAAACATCATTATTGATGGATATTCTGTTCAATGACTCATATAAGATGGTTACTTACGTATACCGCATATATTTCAGAGATATTTCAAATTCATAACCCAGGAAAAGGAACAACATTTGACAGTTTTTTGTGGGAGAGTTCCACGATATACGTGGTTGTATTCGACATATTTAGCCAGTAACATTTGACATTATAAGCAAATTACTTCAATTCATTTTCTTATTATTCAAATATTAACATATACTATCCATCAATGGATAACAAATAAAAACAGTAAGTGTTGAAATAGTACAATTCGAAAATAGACGTGATGACCGGTCTCACTATTTAGCGTCTAGAAGCGTCAAGAGCTTTATTATTAATAAAAATTACCAACAGGAAATAACCATGTGTATATTATACATATATAAACATAAATCAGTTTTTTTTTTAATTCCATTCATTAATAAAGTCATTATTGAACTTTGTTTCTCCGTTGCGATACCGACAAGAAGATCCGCCTCTTGTTTATGCAAAGGATAGTAACATGTTAGCGTCAAGAAGCTGTATTGGCGTATCTGACACTAATTAATAACATTTTTTACATTAACACTCAATAAATTGATTTTAAATAAATAAATTACATTCAAATAGTATTTATTTTATTTATAAGTGTTGTGATTGCTAAAGAATCGTGTCAGTACATGTTAACCTATTACAAAATATCAACGTCAAGAAATCTGATAACTAGCGTTAGGAAGCATAGTCTTGTAAAAATTGTTTCAAAATATCGGCATCATGAAATCTGATAACAAGCGTCAGGAAGCATAACCTTGTAAAAATTGTTTCAAAATATCAGCGTCAAGAAATCTGATAACTAGCGTCAAGAAGCATAACCTTGTAAAAATTGTTTCAAAATATCAGCGTCAAGAAATCTGATAACTAGCGTCAAGAAGCATAACCTTGTAAAAATTGTTTCAAAATATCAGCCTCAAGAAATCTGATAACTAGCGTCAAGAACCATCACGTTGCAGAAATATTAAATTGATACGTAAAAAATCCACATGAAGAACCATATAACTTATATTTTCCTATAACTATATAAAGTACCCATTACTTACCATTCACTCATAATCTATATAATAATTTATTATAACGTGTAAATTTGATAAAACATTTTTAGTGAAAATGGCTTTTCCATGTGGTGATTGTGGTAAGAATTGTGTCAGATCATGTATTGCATGTGAAGTTTGTGATCAGTGGTCCCATATTAAATGTAAAAAAAAAACAACAAAGTCACAACTGGCTACTTTGACTTCTACATTTTGTGACTTCTTTTGTTTTGGCTGTACGTATAAAAATGGGGAGTTTGATTACAAATTATCGCTTGAACCCCGGTCTTGAAAAAAATTCTGAGAACGGGAATCTAAATGAGGGTGTAGTAATTGAAAAGCTTTGATGCGAAAAGAAAATATGGAACCGTTGAGTGAGCGAACTGATGCTACATAAAGCTCAGGGAAACTCACCGAAGATAATGTGTCTCAATATATGTTGCAGTCTCTCGGCATGTCGGTCCCGGGAAAATCATCGGTTTTTGTTAGCGGTGACGGTAATTGTCTTTTTAATGCAATTTCTATGGCATTGTTTGGGCATGAAGAAATGTCTAATGAAATTAGATTCAAAACGTGTATTGAACTGACGGGAAATAAGTCAGAGTACGAAAATCGTAAGGCCCGTTTACTTTTGGTATCACCATCAGCAAAGGAAGCGTGCCGAGACTCTGCTAAAAACCATAGCTCCTCCTCCGCCTAGGCTATGGTCGCTGCAGTATCAGTCATTGGATGCCCTGTCCAGTTAGTTTATCCACCTAAAGATGGTATTTTGGACAACGCAATTGGTATATTAAACGAAACTTTCCACTGAACCACTTGGAAAAATCTCTAAATGTGATCCAATTTTGGTTTTATGGACACACACAAATTCCGGATTCTAGAAAACGTGGACACCCAACCACTCTGTACCTATAATATGTTTTGCGGAACTGTTAGTAATAGATATTGACAGCGAAGAGGAGTTTCCTACATTGTGTAGTATTGTGGTAGCTAGCGAGAGCTATCGCAACTGCCCAACAATTTTCCATTCAACGGTTAGTGAACATGACACCTTCAAAGAAGACATAGAAAATTGAAGATGTTAAAAAATTCAACAACTTGGAAAAAAGTAAAGAGTCGTTTACGGCTCCGTTAAACACAACACTAGAATCTAGTAGTTCCACTATTTCAAATGAAAGCTATAATAAGACAGCAGTTTCAATAACTGAAAATGACAGTAATTTAAAAAGTTTGAATAGAAAATTTCTTACAACGTATCAACTCATAAGTCTACTGACGGAAACAGAAACCCCGGTTTTAAAAGAAATACCAAAGCCATGATATAAAGCGCCACCCCGTGGTGTGGTCTGGATACACTTTTACCTTCTTACGATAAACTTGTAACGAAACGCTTCTTGGCGCTAATCAAATTATTAGGGGATTTATCACCGGCGCAGAGCGCCGGTGAAAATCACCGGAACGGCATTGTACACGCGTCCGTTAAATTACAAGTGATGCTTATTTATTTTTTGTATTTCCGGTTTATACACTGGTGAGTCAAGGACTGTAACCCGTACAACTTAAATGGTTGGTTCTCACGGTTAGTAAAAAATGGTGCAGGACGGCAACCAAAATATGAACTAGAGGAGTTAGCTCCCTTGACAAAAAAAAGTGCACGTATGGCTAAACCAAATAACTTACTCTTTCCATACTTCAAAAAGTAGTTCGATAAGTATATGAAGAAATGTTACGGTTATACGCATTATTACGTTACATACACGATGTTTTTTTATGATTTAACAATATATATGTATATACAAGTCATGTATACTTATTGAAAGTAATTGATAAATAACAGTTTCGAATCTGCCATCCGAACAACATGACCCCAGCTGAAGGAATTGTTGTCTAGGATCTTAGTACAATTATACGTAGGTAAGGCTGATACACTTGTTATTTTTCCCGCTACGATAGGTGTAGTTTTTAATCAAATATTGTAGATGCACGGTCTTGGAAATATTGCCACTTACAAATAATGCCTCGTGGACAAGTAGTTTTCGTTACAGATCGTGACACCGTGACAGCTGTGTTGACATATCTGCATGACACGTAATTAACACCGACAAAAAATGATGTCTTTAGTAAGTCAGTCTATGTTTGTTTACCCTCGCAGCTTTGCTCAAGGTATTTTGTCGTCTACATATACAATGTTAATTTTTGGAAGTATAAGAACCAATACTGTATTTATAACATGACTTGCCTTGTTGTTTCAAATACTTTTCTCTGGTAAAATTGATAAGGTAGTCCAGTTGTTAGCAGGGATATTTTTTTTATTTATTAGTATGGGGTAAATCGTGTCGCCGTTGTAATAGATACATTATTGCTTCAGGATCCAGGGGTCTCCAGTTTCATTCCCGGTTGGGTTTTATCACAGTGCCTTATGCGGGTAAGTAAATGAAAGTGTAGTGAATGTACATAGGTCACTTACAACATGTTAAGCTAGCTATTATAGCGTCGTTGTTGAAGTGCACTGACTGTATTGGAAGTTCAGCAATGAAGTACAGGGTTAGTACTCAGATGGGTGACGGCTGTCACTTTAATGGCGTCGAGTCTGTGTCTGCACAATCTCTCTTTCCTTGGGATGGGACTCGATATAGCCAGGAACTGGCCACAGGCTGTGCAGCTGAGGGCTTATAAGCCCTAAAGGTTAAAGAGGGGAGGAGTGTAGTGAATGTATATAGGTCACTTAAACAGCCTTACTGTTAAGCTAGCTTTTGTAGCGACATGGTTGAAGTGCACTGACTGTAACTTCCCCCCCCCCCCCCTCCTCCCATCCCCAATAAAAAAATATTGTTGTTCATTCAATATATTCTAGGTCTTTGCCTACAAGTCCTTTCTCTCAGAGTCTGTCCATATCCTTTAAAAGGATTTTCAGATTGGATGCAAATTAAAAAAGTCCCCTACCTACCTACCTACCTACCTACCCACCTCCTATCTAGTATGGGTTGGAAATGGCAAACAAACAATTTTTTAAGGGTGATCTTAGTCATCACATATTCAGATAATATAATGTACACTTGGTTTGTGGTGTCGGGGTACATCTCTATAGTGTAAGCTAGCACACTTTTCTGTTTGAAAAGAGCTCCAGGTTCAAGTCCTGGTGGGGATCTTGACACCCTTACGAAGTTGTACAAACTAAAAACTCAATTATATTTGTCAAAATTTAAGTAAAAGTGTAATAGATGGTGTAAATACAATGTCAACCTTTCTTTACCAAGACTGTACACATGAATGCCCATAGCCAATTGACATAGGTAATAATTATATAGATAAGACAATACAATTGGTATGGGCTTAAAGCTATATGATGCTAATAGAATGTGGCAACTAGAACTATTACCTGAATACATATAGACAACCAGGTTGGACTCAAAACCAGTCTCAAAATGTAACAATCATGTAGTAATGAAAGTAAGTAAAACAGAAGAGAGGAAGCTAACAGAGAAATACCACAAGTTTGTTTACAATAACTGAGACATATACATTAAATCACTGACAATATACTGATTCAACCGAATTTGAAAAAATAAGTTTTACTGTATACCACTTAAAAAGACTGTTACACTGATATATAATTAATGAAACACATAAAAAATATTTGGTTGCAATTTATTCCCTAAACAAAAATAGATTTGACACAAAAGTAGCACTTCTGCACAAGTAAGTCCTTTTGTATCCCGTTATATACCTTTGGTAACTGAGGTTACTTGTTATATGTCTTTGGTATCCTAGAAAAAAACATCTATGCTAAATAATTTTTCACATTGTAGTTCAAATTAGAAATATAAATAAATGTCTCTATCCCTGGTTACTCGTTATCCTTCTTTGTCTTTTGGTGCTCTAGATTACTACAGCAAATATATAACATCAAAATTTAAGAATGACTAAAAAACATGTCTTTATTTCTGGTTACTTGGTTATCCTTCTTTGTGCGGAATGCGTGGTCCAGTGGTAGAGCACCAAACCCATGATCAGAGGGTCGTGGGTTCAATCCTCCACCATGGCTATGTGTGGTGTCCTTGAGCATGACACATTACCGCATATGCTTAATACTGGTTCTAACCAGGAAGTCTTTGAGCGTGATTTGTCTAAGATGTAAGAACTTGTGTGATACAATCGAAGTAAAAATAGATAAGTTTAAACAAATCCTTCCTTATCTTTGGTAACTGATGGTTACGACAGCAAATATTCAACATCCAAGCAAGGACCTACATAGATTCTATATACTTCTTTGAGCGGACTTGCACATGGACTTACAAACAGACTTACATATTTTGGCCATGTATGAAACGATAAAAATGCTATATTTTTTATTAAAGTTTATGGCAATTTATTATTTTGATAGTTATAAATCTTATCCTGACACACTGATATTAAATAATCTACATATACAGTGACTGAAATTGATAAATCCCCTTTTAGGCAGTGCCTTATTTCATATTAAATTAAAAATAATACGATAAAATAATAAAAAAATTTTTTTATTAAATTTAATAAAATACGATAAAATAATAAAGAAAAAGAATAAATCATCATAAATAATTATAGTCCATTGTGTATGTAGTCCATGACACTCGTCGCTTCTTGACTTTCTTGTCGCTAAATAGTAACAACAATAGTCAATAGGAGTTATAGACTGGTCTCCGGTCTCATACAATATAAGATGCGAAGGCAACGCCGAGAGCATTTTCGGTCCGAAAACCAGACTAATATTACAATTCAGCCTAATTTCGGTCCAGGTAGAACTTGCACGTTATTGCACAATTACTGCTTAATTCCTCTCTTCGCTCCGGTTTGATGTTACACATTTCAGATTTTGTGCTGTTGACATTAGTGTAACTTGCAAACATAATGCTGACAATTCTGTTTGGTTTAAATTGGGCAAGTTTCACTTTCTAGTTACGGTGTGTCTGTTTAACAAACATTTCGCCCCAACCAGGGAATTTGACTTTTCGCCATGCATAGTCCTGGTAAAGTCCTCAGTTTGCTGAAAAAAGTTTGTTATAATCAACAAATGTGATTCTATATAAAGTTTGTCTCTGTTCACATTATAATTATAATCCAGTAGACATAGAAGATCTAAACAAATTTGCTTATTGTTTTGTCTTTCGTACCCAGGTTGTTTCGTACCCTGGTCGTTTTTTACCCAACGCTGGACGTTTCGTACCCTACAGGGCTGGAAAATTTATCTGGACGAATAAGATTTAAGAAACTGATCTTAATATTTCTTTGATTTTAAGTATTTAATTAAAAATGTCAAAAAGGGAAGATGAGTAGCTTTTATCAGAAATTGTTAGCCCTGCCCTAAGTCTGGTCGATTCATACCCTAACCCAGGTTGATTCTTACGCTAGACAGTTTTCCATACTCTAACATCTTTTGATGTTTTAATTGCTATAATAGATATAT
This sequence comes from Panopea generosa, assembly GCA_029582155.1. Classification (NCBI taxonomy): domain Eukaryota; kingdom Metazoa; phylum Mollusca; class Bivalvia; order Adapedonta; family Hiatellidae; genus Panopea; species Panopea generosa. The sequence continues at coordinate 49,151,810 of CM055911.1, forward strand.
CCAACAGTATAATCATCGCGAACAGTTTTAAATGAACCCTACAATATAAAGTGTAAATTTAGAAAGCATAAACTATTGGTTACTAATTTTGAAAGGTAATACTCTCAAACATGTAAGTTTACAAAGGTTCATTTTACACTAAATTTACACTGTCAGCGTTGATTATATACTATTGGATATCAATGTCATATGAAGGACTATGTAATTCCTTGGTCATAGCAATTGAAAACATCAGTATATATTAGAATATGTGGAATTATCTAGGGTATGAATCGTCCAGCGCTAGGGTATGAATTGACCAGAACCAGGGAACAAAACGTCCAATGTTGGATACGAATTGACCAGGGTATGAAATGGCCAGGGTATGAATTGCCTTCCACCCATTGTTTTTACTTCAGGTTCAAGAAAATGCTTATGGAGCAAAGGGAAAATGGGAAGTAAAGATCTTGGTCTCATCATATCCTGGATATGTGTAAACAAGGGGGTAGATGAAAGATAACAACAGCAATTTGACTTTCACACATCACGTTACCCTTTTGTTTGAAAATTCATATTTAAAACAAACTTTATATTAAAAAATTTGAGAAAACATGGATTAACTAATTTAAAAAGTCTTCCAATTCTTTGAAATTTTGATTTAAATACCTGTAACAATCTTATGGAAAAAGCATTTTTTGCACTTTTTGTCAAGTTTAAACATGCAAAACAGGATACCTTCCAACCACTTACAGGAGTTATGTCCCTTTACAAAATAGAAACAAACCAAAGAGCTTTGCACTGCATCATGCAGTTATATTTCTCACCAGGCCATTCCCATGACGATTAATATACGACAGTGTGACTCTCTGTCATTTGTCTCTAACCTTTGATTTAAGTGAGCTACAGTAACGGTTAACCTACCAGCATCCAAGGAAAGATTGTCTTAGCCTCGTTGGAATAAAAATGATCTAAGTATTCAAACGTTATGTTAAAGATCATTTATTGATTATTCAAATGAAGTTTAATTTGAGTAGCAGCATGAACACAATGGCAGATCAGTTCATACTGTACACACCCCCCTCCCAACTTACTCTATTAAAATTCACTATATTTCCTCTGGAAAACATGTGTGCCTGTTTAATTTGTGTTGCACCCACTAAGTACACCCCCCCCCCCCCCCCCCCCTCTACTCTCAAATCCTGGATCCACCCCTGGAATGCATTACATAATATGTTGGAAAATTCAGTAAGTGATATGATGACCAACTTATAGTTACAACTCTCCCTGTCATTTGACATTGTGCTTCTTAAATCTGTTTTGTGCAGTGAGGTCATATTTTATTTTTTTTTTGAAAATTGCTCGCTTGTCAGTGGTTGAAAAAAAAATGTTGAAATTGAAATTGAGAAAGAACCCTTCATACTAGCTGTTTTAGTTGGGATTTAATCTTTGTAAAAGATAATGGATTTTAAAGTTAAGTTGACAAGTCAACAACTTATACCAGTGTGGTGCAAAGTACTAACAAAATGTAATGTATAGTACATGTAGTATTAAGTGGGGGTAAATTCATACGTTTAATTGTTTTTGGATCGTCTTATAATAACTACGATGATCATATGTTTTTAACACTTATAAAATGAATGTCGCACATAACACTCAGACTCCCACTTCAAAGGTCAAGGTCACAATTTAACCTTGTTTGACAACACTTTCAGTCTGTTTGAGATTTCATGTCCGGCCTGTAACTTTGTCACCTAAGGATAAATTTCAAAAACACTTTGCTCATTTGATCAACATGACATAATTAAGTGTTGCATGAAAAAAAAAGAACCTTTCCACAAAGGTCAAGGTCACACTTTGAATTTGTTCAGAAATCCTCGGCTGAGATGATCAACATGACATGATGAAATGTTGTGTGTAAGACGCAGAACCTTACCTCAGATGTCAAGGCCACACTTTCAGTTTGTTTGATATTTCATTTCTGGTCTGTAACTTTGTTTAACATGGAGGGATTTTAAAATAGCTTGATACCAGTGATCAGCATGTCATGTTTTTCTAGTCTGAAACGTGAGTCCATGAATCTTTATATTCATGGATACATCGCTACCTATTATAAAATATATCGTTACTTTCACAGACCATTTGGGGGGCATGCGACACTTACCAGTGACATTTTTTGTTTGTAATTAACTCTTCTTTTTCAAAAGGAAAAGGTATTTTTTTGTCTGGTCTAAATGTTAGACTTAAATGTAGCTTTTGTATCAATCCTACGTTTGTTTCCCATATATGTAAACTTGATTTAACTCTAAGGATTTGGAACATTAATTTAAAACTCCCTTAATCCATGCTTTCTATAATGTTTCAATAAGTAGTTAATACCATAAATGATTGATATTGCAGCAGTTTTTTATAATTCTTACATACATATATATATATATATATATATATATATATATATATATATACAATTTAAATATGTTATTTCGCTTTGAAATATTTAACAATGAGATTATAGTATTATACAGCACTGCAATAACAAAAAATTAAGATGGATTTCAATTTACATAAAACCACAATCATCTATAAAAGTTGAAGATATATCAACAGATCCATAAAGTAGCAACAGCAGTGTTGGTCTAGATGTAGAGTGTCTGCATTGTTAAGTCGTGGGTTAGATCCCTGGGCAGGCCATAGTCAAAGACTTTAAAAATGGTACCAGAAGCTTCTTTGCTTGTCGCTCAACATTTAGAGGATAGTTCTAGGTCTAGTTGCACGGTGTCGGTATAATGTTACTGGGTGGGGTATCATAACATGTGTCTGCAGCATGCTACTCCAGTGTGGCACGGCTCAGAATACCGTCTCAAATATATACCATCTATATATATATTTTACCTGAGATCCAATAGTATCTTGCTATGTAATGGGTTCAAATATATACAGGTAGATATATTTATTTTTTTTAGGTTTTATTTTACTGTTATTCACTTTTGAAGATGCTGTGTTCACTATGCAAGTATCTGTGGAGAGATGGTGATATCAGACAAGGTGAAGAAATTGTGGATACCACAGAAAATGGGAAAAGTGGAGGGAAGCCAGCTAGAGGTGCTGAAAGTGGAGGGAAGACAGCTAGAAGTGCTGAAAGTGGAGGTCAGCTAACTAGAGGTGCAGACATCAGAGTTGCGGACAATGGAGTGAAGTCAGTCAGAGATGGGAACTCTGGATCCAGAGTTAAAGACGCTGGAGGGGATCCAACTGGAGCTGAGGTTACCAAAACAACAAAAAAAGATGACAGACTTGGTAAAGATCACCAATCAAATGTAAGTTATATATTTTATTTTGTCGTTAATAACGAAAAAAAATATATAAAACATACATATTACGTATATATTTTTTGGAATGGGTTTAACACCAATTTTTAACACATTTCAGTTAGTATAATATGGCATATTCAGGTTATTCATGGTTGAGGAAGCGCTCTGTAACAATCTGGCAGAACCCTCGTCATTCTGAAAGTAAGGGGATTTTAATTGTAACATCTTGAGACTGGGTGATTATAGGGAATTAGTACATATAAGGGTCAGCAGGGGCCCAAAAAGGTATAAAATTCTCGAAAACAAATTTTTTTCATATTTGGTATGAATAGTCCCTATGAGTATTTGTCCAAATAAAGTAGCTAGTGTTTTTTAGGGCTCAGTAAGGGAACTTCAGTTTACATTGGAATACTATGTGAACACATAATTTTCAACAATGAAATCAGGTGAAGACTTGGACCCATTTTGACCTCCTGTTATATTTTAAATGTCCCTCCACCCCCAATTTTATAAATACTTGCTACAAATGATCAGCGTAACATGATGACATGACATGAGAGTTAAAGACCCACACCCTTACAGTCTCAAAGATCAAGGTCTTGCTTTGAGTTTGTTTGACATCACTTTGAGTCTGTGTGAGATTTCATGTTCGGTCTGTAACTTTGTCATGCATAGATGGATTTTATTAATACTTGCTACAAATGATAAACATAACATGACGACATGTTAGACGTTAACCCAGACTCCCACTTCAAAGGTCAAGGTCACAATTTAACTTTGTTTGATGACACTTTCAGTCTGATTGAGATTTTGTGTCCGGTCTGTATCTTTGTCACCTATGGATGAATTTCATAAACACATGGCTCAATTCATCTATTAAAATCTGGCTATCAGTAATTAAGTACACTCAAACCTGTCTTAAGCAGCCAGTCAAGGTAAGGAGTAAAAGTGGCCGTTAAATACAGTTTGTTGCTTAATACAGGTAAATTTTCCCTGAAAACATAGAAATCGGAAATAGCGAATGTGGCTTCTTAAGACAAGTAGCTGCTTAATAGAGGTGACCACTTATACAGGTTTGACTGTACTTTGATTCTAATGAAGAGTATCTTTCATACTTTCAGTCAGTCTCTGTTACTTTCCAAAATAATCCTTGGTAGATCACATGTATGTACAGTCAAACCTGTGTAAGCGATCACCTCTATTAAGCAACCACTGGTCTTAGGCAGCCACATTTGATATATCCCATTTTTCTTTTTTCAGTGCAAATTCACCTGTATTAAGCAACTACCTGTCTTTAAAGGCCACTTTTGCTTCTTCTCTTGACTGGCTGCTTAAGACAGGTTTGACTGTACCTGCAAAAAATATAAAAACAATTTAATTTTAAAAGCATTGATAATGAATATAGCTGTGGCTGGGAGATAGTACAGTGGATAGAAGTTGGCCACTCACGTCAGATGTCTCAGGTTGATCACGGTCATTACCGGATTAATGGCTCCTCAAAAAAATACTCAAACTCATTCTGTAGAGGAAACAGAATCACGAGCGATTCATATAAAAATAAAATTTGAGCTATTTTAATCAATCTTGATTGTGCGGATGAACGCAGATTTTGTTTGTTTGGTTCAACAACATTAAAACAATAGAAAAACATTACATAAATAGAACCACAAACAATATGTTGCTTGATACAATTGTATTCAAGATTATATGTAGAAACAATATGAGATGTTGCAACGTGAAATAACATCTCTCAATGGTCAGTATGTGTCAAAAACCAAGAGACTATTCGGCATTTTAAACAGTGATTAAATTGTAATAAAAAGAGATTCTAAATTCATTATAAGCTCGCCGGAACAAAGTCCAAGGAGAGCTATTGCCATGACCCCAGCGTCATCGTCGTCGTCGTCTGTAGACACCCAGGTTTAACTTTTGCGTTTAAGTTTAAGCAACCACTCATTGGATGTGAATGAAACTTCTCATGTGTCTTCACCATCATCAGTGGAACACACAGAGACAAGAACCATAACCCTGGATTGCATTTTGGCACAGTTATGGCCCTTTTTGGACTTTTTTTTTTTGTTGAACGATGAGCTTGTATTCTCATTTATCACACACAAATTGAAACTCCATGTTAAGAAAGCTGGAAAATACCATTAGGTTTTATAATAGAACAGTTATTGTATGATATCTCAAGTGGTTAAGGATAGAGGAAACATTTTTTGAATGGGGTTTAACATATATGGCATATCCAGTTTTATTTGTGGAGGAAGACCTCGAAGGGAATTTGTATAGAGCAAGCTTCTTTCTGCAAGTCTACACCGATATTTAACCACATACTTGAATGTATGTCGAAATACATTGCCACATAATGTCGTAGTGATTTACAGTCATATGATCTGTATATATATGAAGATAGTATGTTTTTAGTGTATACTTCCATATTTGACTCATCTGCAGTACCATATTATCATTCTGTATACAAGGTGCTAACTATAGGGTCAGCTTCAAGTTCCAGAGTCAGTCACATATTTGTATTATACCAATAATATGTTTTTTGACATCTTCGGATACCCATGGATGTCAATTCCGATAACTCTCCATCCATCACCTGTGGGAAAGTATGATAGCTCTGCATTGTTTTATTAGAACAGAACAGAGCAAAATACACTGTCTTATCAAAATGGAGTTTACATGAAACTAGCGTTGCAATTGGATAATGTTCCCTTCATGAAATCGTGAAGGAACCAATCATCTGGTTGGATCGTGGCTTGGTAGAAATGACGCAAAACTAGTGTAATATCCCAAGGGTGATAAATGGAGAGTATCGGAATGGATCACACATTGGTATCAGATGATGGTTTTTGGAGTATGCGCCTACATTGTGCTTTAACATTGAGCTATGTGTCTGCATCTAAAAAGATGTTGTTAAATACGCTTCTAATTTTTAATTATCAATACCATATCCATACACCAATATTGAGCTTATTCCAGATTCAAGTCAAAGTATGTTCCCACTGATACACTTACCAGTCACATGTACATTAAATAACCACATGTATATTAAATAGACTCATGTACATCAAATTTATTTCCATATCATTCTGGTTATTCATTTTTATTTCCAGGTTCAGAAATGTGAAGAGGAAAGTGAAGAAGATATTGATGTCAAATGTTTGAGAGAAGTGAGTTTATAAAATTATGTTCCCTAAAACTTGAAAATGATTAAAATAAATGCATTTTACATGTTAAATGTTTAATCTACATGTATGTATAAACTATAACTTCACTATTGTTTTCTCATGAATACCTCAAGCTTAATATATGGCATATCCAGTTTTATCGGAGGAGGAAGACCTCAGAATGAATCTGAATAGAACCATCGTTTTTCCGCAAGGCAACACTCACTTAAACCATCTAGTTAAATTTGGGGTCTTCTGTGGCCGAATGGTCAAAGGCACCGTCTTAAGATCACTTACCTCTTACTGCTTAGGTCATAGGTTCAAGTCCCGCTCGCTCCAAAAATTTTATGTGAGAAAGTTTGTCTGTAACTTGCAGAAGGACGGTGGTTCTACTCAGTCTGAGGTCTTCCTCCATCAGTAAAACTGAATATGCCATATATAACCTGGAATGTGTTGAAAATGGTGTTAAACCCCATTAAAAAAAATGAGCTAAAATTGGTGAACTTGAGGTTGACCACTAACACAGGTTTGATGGTTTATATGAGTTCCTATTCATGCAAATCATTGCAAATCATTGAAATCCATTTTTAACATATTACTATTAGTAAAATGGAGAAAAATAATCTCATTATCATTAAATTAATAAATCTGAATCTGGATTGTTTGCTATATCAAATCCACCAAAGTGTGACAAGCGAAGTCCCCATTCAGGATTCTATAGACAGCACTTAGATACTGCTTAACCATCTTCACATCGTCATTCAGACTCTTTCTAAAATGAATCAATTTTTGCTACATACACTGATACAAACATGTATAATGAATCAAACTGAAATAAAAATGAAATCATGCGACTCATTTGATATGTCACGAAATATGTTAATATACGAAATTTTAAGCAGGAAATCTATTTTAACACAGCCCAAGTTAAGTTTTTTAACCAAATTTGGATGCTTACCTTTTAATAAGACAAAAACTGTAGCAGGATTCTGATAATACTGCTTGGCTCGGTTAGCTCATTTGCTAGCCTGTCTGACTATTAATTCAGGAGTCTGAAGTTCATATCTCCCTGTCTCAATCAATCAAGTCTCTAATTGGTTGATTCAAACAATCAGACTTTAAATTCAGTGATTTATTATTTAGGCAGACTATTATTATTTAGAGGTTTAATTCTTTGTTCATATGTGAATCATTGTGACTCATTTTTACTTATTCAAAGTTTTTTTGTTTGACAGATTGTTAGAAAAGGTATCTGAAATGACTTTTGTCCAAATAAACCAGTTCTTTACTTTTTATACGTAATTTACTGTTGCAGAGGTGTGTTTGTCTCAACTAATCAAATCTTACTTCCTCGTTCAAATTTTTTTCTGCACTAAGTGTCAAAATGTTTATCTTTTAGAAAAGCAAGTATTGAAGATAACCAAGACTACACGTCTTCCATAATTAATACATTTTCTTTTTTGCAAGTATTTAAACGGTATTCAGATGACGGAGTCTTGATCACTCAAGCCAGAGGTTGTGGGTTTAAACCTTGGCTCAATCCCTTGTCCTGTCAAAAAACAACACTCTATTATGGTTCTTTCCTGGAACCAGACTTGAGAGTTACTTCAATATGCTTTGAGCTTACTTGGCAATTGAGCTCAAATAAATTAGGATAAGCCATACAAGGACCTCTGTTACTTTTAAAATATTTTGCATTCCAAGCCTAAGCTCAGTCCAAACGGTTTATGTGAGAACATTTTCCATTTACTTGCAGAAGGACATTGGTTCTTTCTAAATTCCAGCTCATGAGTGTGGCATCTGCCTTCACCAAAACTGACTTTCGTTTCACCAACAGATTTAAGTAAAAACTTAAATTCATAAAAAGCATCCAGATGAACTTGATTTTAGACTGGTTCTAGTACAACTGCATGTGCTGTCATTGACATTTATTAAATAATCAATAGATAACCAGTCAGACCTAAGTTAAGATGTTAAGTAAAACTTAAGGAAAATGTTGGTGATACAGAAGGCTGGTTACCGTATATAACCTGTAATGTGTCAAAGATGACACTAGGTGCAAATGTTTCTATGTTTTGAAAATTATACTTTTACACTAAATCTGTTTTTATTTTTTGGGTGTATTATAGTCACTGGAAGTTAGCGGGTTCAATACATTACCATTCCTGTCAAATAAAGACACTGTCGATTTTATCAGGAAGTCTCGTACCATCTTCATCATGAGGGGTCTGCCAGGGAGTGGGAAATCACGACTTGCTCACAGTCTGCAGGTCATGTACCCAGGTGCTGTTATCTGTTCCGCAGATAGTTACTTCTATGATTCAGATGGAAATTACAAGTAAGCATATTTTAGATTTGTTTGTAGAAAAAACATTATTTAAGTTCATCCTGAGCTTTGCTCAGATGAGCTAGTGTGATCTACCTTCGTCCATCATCTGTTGTTAACTTTTGCTTCAGGCGACATCTCTGAAACCACTTGACAGATTTTCGCAAAATTTTGTGTGAGGCATTCTTACATGAAGCTCTCCAAAGTTTGTTCAAATGATGACCCTGGTGTCAAATTATGCCTTACCACAGGGGTTTATCAGTATTTATTTTAAAATTTCAAAAATGTTCTTTTCCAAAAGTTTAAGGCCTGGAGCTTTGATATTTTGCCTGTTATATCATCTAATGAGTTTCTATCAAGTTTGTTCAAGACATGACCCTAGGGTCAAAATTGGCCCAGTCCCGGTGATGTGTCAGTTAAATATAGAGAAACTTAAATCTTCTCTAGAACCATACAGTGAAATTCTTTCATTTTTGGTGTAAATGATCCCTATGACTAGGAGTTCCAAATTTGTTCAAATAAAGGGACTATGATTGATTGGGGCCCAGTAAGGGGACTGATTTTTACATAGGACTACAATGGGAAAATGGAAAATTTTGTTTTACTGATCTATTTTAGGTATTATTTTCAGTTATCATCATGTTTGGAGCATAGCTTAGACATAACAGTTGAGACTGGGTTCTTTATAAGGGGATTTAACATAAATAAGGGACCAGCAGTGACCAAAAAAGGGATAAAAATTGGTTTAAATGTCCTCTATCAATAGGGATTTCAAAGTTGTTCAAATAAAGGTGTTAGGATACACTGGGGTCGCATAAGGGGACTTTGATTTTTACATAGGAATACTTTTGGAAAACAGATAATTCTCGTTTTCTCACCTATTTCAGGTATTATTTCAATTATCTTGAGATCTGGAACATTCTTTAGTCATAACAGTTGAGACTGGGTCATTTTAAAGGGATTTAATATCCATAAGGGGTCAGCAGGGGAACAAAAAGAGGTAAAATTGTGAATTTTCGAAAAATCTTCTTCTCAAGAACTGTCCAGCCAAATTCATTTATATTTGGTTGTTGTTGTTGTTTTATGGTGTTAAGTGTCACTTTCATTAATTTTTCAGTCATATCGCAACGGTGTCATCTTGAGACAGTATTCTAAGCGCTGTCACACTGTAATATCTTTAGTTGACCTTTCGCATGCGAGACGGATGCTCTACCACTAGACCACCCTGCGGTATTCATATTTGGTATAAATGATCCTGATGAGTAGGGGTTTCATGTTTGTTCAAATGAAGGGGCTAAGATCTATTGGGGTCCAGTAAGGGGACTTTGGAAAAACAATAAGTTCTATTTCTATCAGTAATATAAGGAATTATCATCTTGTGGTTTGGAGTATTGTTTAGTCACTACAGCTGAGCCTGCAACTTTTAAAGGGTATTATACATCCATAAAGGGCAAGCAGGGACCCAAAAAGGTATAAAATGGTAAATAGTCAAAAATCTTCTTAAGAGCTTATTACCTCCCTTTATACTTTTTTTGTTGTTTCTGTTCAATAAGTCAACATGTTTATGTTTAAAAAAAAAAGAAGAAAAAAGTCAATAAAAGTATTAAAGTGAATATTTAGTGGACAAAATTTTGAAGAATTAATTGAGCCCCAGGCGACGATTCAAACTCATGACCCCTGGATTGAGAGTTGACTGCTCCACTATTTAAGAACTATGGTGTGTGTGAAGTGTGAAATCATGACTAATAATAATTGACTAATTAATACTTGGATAAAATTAGTGAGTGAAAGGAAACAACTTTTAGAACGTTTTTTTATATGGGAGTGAAGCCAAAAATAAACTAGCAAGTCAGGTGTGCAAATAGCTGATGGCTATCTGCACAACATTGCAAAATAGTTGTTTTTTCATCAAGCTGATTGTGGTATAATAATGGGTCGATTTTACAGATACCGAAAATATATATATATCTATGTATATCGTTTTTAACGTGGTTTGAAGCCATTTTCAACACATTTCAAGTTATACAGACAAACGTGTCTTAAGCAACCAGTCAAGGGAAGGAGCAAAAGTGACCTTTTAAGACAGGTTGTTGCTTATTACAGGTTTATATACTCTTAAAGCATAGTAATGGGAAATAACAAAAGCAACTGCTTAAGACAGGTGACTGCTTTATAGAGGTGACCACACAGGTTTTACTGTATAATGGCATATCCAGTTTTGTTGTAGGAGGAAGACCTCAGAATGAATCTGAGCAGAACCACCGTTCTTCCACAAATAAATGGCAAACTTTCTCACATAAAGTTTTTGTAGCGAGCGGAAATTGACATTTTGTAAAGTAAGCTCCATTGTATACTGATTTAATGGATTAATTAAAATTATGATACAATAAAAATCAAAATATGTGTACAGTGTCACACTTTCAGATCCTCAGGACCTTTTTGAGCCCGCATTTATGTTTCAAATCAGTTTCACTACAAAAACAATAATTTAAAACAGATTGAAAATTTGAAAATGGGGGATATGGAGCGGGGAGGGGTAACTGACAGTTCGTCAACAGCACTATATTTGGTTACTAAAGTATCATTTTCATAAGACGAATTGGATTTATTTATACTTGGAAAACCTGTGTTAGTGGTCTCTTCTATTAAGGAGACACTTGTCTTTAGCAGCCACATTTTCTATTTCCCATTTCTATACTTTCAAAGCAAATTAACCTGTATTACGAAACAACCTATCTTGAAAGGGCACTTTAGTTCCTTCCCTTGGCTGGCTGCTTAAGACAGGTTTGACTGTATTGGGCAAAATTGTTTACCTTCTTTAAACGACCTTAAGGTTAAATCTTTAAGGTCATGGTCACTATAGAAAATGTTCTGCTTGCTTCATATTTTTAACCACATATGGGAATTTCATCCTATACTCCGTCCTTGTGCCTTTCCTATCCTCCACGCACCCTAACGTGATATATAAATATATGTGGCATAAATTATTTAATTTGTCATCTTAAAATTGATTGTGGTATAAAAAATGATGGTGAATGAAATCGGAATAATTATTCAATGTATTTGGTATATGCAAAGAAAATGATAGTTCATAGCTTTTCCGTTCAGATAAAAACGTCCAACTCTGGGAAAACCGTTTTCATGGGAACCCGGCACACCATTGTTTTCACCAATACATTTATCCCTTGAGTTTGATTTTCTATCTGAACTTCAAAGAGTCTTACAGAATGACCATTTTTCAATATCTTTGTTATTTTCCCGCTATGTAATGTAACTGTGAGTTATTGGGGAGAATATCAGTGAAGTAAATATTATTGGTAATTTCTCTGTTAAAATGGTAATTTTACTGTTTTCAAATATTAAATGAAAACAAAAGTTGTTGAATTTAGTAAATCATCAGTGTTATATGCTGGTGCACACTAAGATTGGTGTGCTTCCCCACCCACAACCAGATCACTTCAGTGCCCACTCGACAGAACAAAAACACAAACAATTATTTTCTATGCACATGTAACAGGACAATGAAAATATGCAGCCAGTCCGGGACTCGAACCCGGGACCCTTAGCTTACAGGGTGAATGCTATACCATCTGAGCTAACCGAACCGCTTACAAACATTTCTCTCCTAGTAGGTTACGTACACACTGTGACATATTCCCTCACAAATTTGGAATTCGTCCCGAATTTCCATAGAGACCAGGGAATCATGTTAATGTTTTCTCTGAATATATGTCACAGCCCCATGTTGGGCGCCAAAATTAATGTACCAGGACGAGAAAAATATGCAGCCAGTCCAGGACTCTTAGCTTACAGGGCGAATGCTATACTGTCTGAGTTCAATAAATTTATCAAAATGTTTTTTGTCACTTTTCAGATATGATAAAGCAAGAATTTCCAATGCTCATGAAGTTTGTCAGAAAAAGGCGCAGGAACTTTGTGAAAACAGTAACCCTGTCGTCATTATAGACAACACCAACATCCAGCGGTGGGCGATGTCATTTTACGTGCGCATGGCGCAGGCCTATTGTGGCTATCATGTAATCATTGTGGAACCCATGACACCCTGGCGATATGATATTGAGGAGCTAGTGCAAAGAAATTCCCATGGCGTAGATAAGGAAACTATAACAACAAAACTACAGAGTTTGAAAAGTCAGATATATCATCCCTTTTATTATGGGTTTGTACAATTCTTATAGAAATAAATTATGTGTTGTACAGTTTTTATAGAAGTAAATCATGTGTTACTCAATTTTTATAGAAGTATTGTACAATTTTTATAGAGGTAAATCATGTGTTATACAATTCTTATAGAAATAAATTATGTATTGTTCAATTTTATAGAAGTAAATTACATGTATGTGTTTTTAGCTCTACTGGCCAAAGGCTGTCGTCTGTCGTTTGTTAGCAGCACTTTCTCTGAAATCACTAGGCCAATTAAACTCAAAACTTCACATGGTTGTTTCTATTGCATAGGAGACTATACAGAAGAATTTTTTTTTTCAATCTGAAATTCAAGATGGCTGCCATTACTAAAAATAGTCTAAAACTTAAAAAATCTTCTTCTCATGTACCGCCCGACAGATTTTGAAAATGTTTATGTAGTAATGATAACTAGCTTTAGTATGTTAGATTTGTTCAAATGGTGTCCCTGGGTTAAAAATGACCCCACCCCGAGGGTTTAATTAGGGGACACGTGTCATTATGATAAACATTTTTTTTTTTAAAAAGGATCTGATTTTGCCTATATTTTCACAGAAGCATTGTTTGGTCAAGGATGTTCAGATTTGTAAAAATAACTGGATTCCAACATCTTAAAGTGTCAGGAGGGGCCCCAAAAGGGTAAAAATTGGAAATTTCAAAAATCGTTTTCTTAAGATCTGGTATATCAGATGTGTTCATATTTGGCATAAAATTCCCAATGTGTAGGGGTTTGATTGCAGATAAGAATTTAGGGGCTAATATTTATAGGGGCCATGTAAGGGACTTAAAATTTTACATAGGGATACTATGGGAAAACAGAAAATTCTCATTTTTTCATCTGTTTAGGCAAAATTATTTTTCAGTTTGAATTCTGAAGTATCATCTAGCCATAAGAAATAAGATTTGGTTCAATAAGGAGAATTGACTTTCCATAAGGGACCAGGGTGGGTAAAAAAATGGGTAAAATACAAAATTTTCAAAAATCTTCTTCTCAACAACCAGTCTGTCAAATTTGTTCATATTTGATATAGATTATCCCAATGAGTGTGGGTTTAAAATTTGTACAAATCAAGGATTTTGTATTTAAAGGGGCCCTGTAAGGGGGCTTTGAGTTTTATATAGGAATATTTTTCATTCATTTATGACTTTTTTTTATTCAGTTTGAGTTTTTAAGCATCTCTAGTCATAACAAATAAGATTTTGTTCGATACAAAGGATTGACTTTCTAAAAGGGGCCAGATGGGGTCACAAAATGGTTAAAATCAAACATTGTCATAAATCTTATTTTCAACAACTGGTCAGTCAAATTTGTTAATACTTGATATAAATTATCCCTATGATTAAAATTTGTTAATACTTGATATAAATTATCCCTATGATTAAGTGTTCTAAGTTTATACAAATCAAGGGGCACTTGGATGTATAGATCTAAAGCATTGTCTAGTAACAATAAATTTGATTTTGTTCAATAAAGAGGATTGCATTTCCATAAGGGGCCAGGGGATGGGTGGGGCAATAAGGTTAAAATTGGGAATTTTCACAAAACTCCTCTAACTAACCTTTCTGTTTTAACTAGTTCTAATTAGATATAAATTATCTTTACATCAGCAAGGATTGACAATTCTGCATATCAAGGGGCTGGGATATATTAAGGCCCTGTAATGTGACTTTTACATAGGAATATGATAGGGAAATCGTTTTTTTTTATTTTCGCATCCATGTGTACAAAAAACTTCTTTTTAAAGTCTAAAACATTTCTGCTCTTAACAAAGTGGGTAATTGAAATTCTGACAAATCAAGGGACTGGGTTGTATAAGGGTTCTGTACAGGGACTATATTTGTTTTACTGATGAATGGTATGGGAATTTAAAGTATTTCCTTTTCATAGCAATTAAGTTTTTTGTTCAATATAAGTGTGGTGGGGTATTTATTGAGAGGACCCCCAGAGATGGTAAATATTGTGAAATTTCAAAAAGTGCTATGGCCACTATAGAGTACAGTAGAGTGTCCTCAGGCCCTGTTGGGCCTCTTGTTATGTTGTAAAATTTTATAGAAGTGTATTTTGTGTTGTACAATTTTTATAGAGAAAATAAGTGTTTTACAATTTTATAGATGTAAATTTTGTGTTGTACAATTTTTATAGAAGTGTTGTACAATTTTATAGAAATAAATTTTGTGTTGCACAATTTTTATTTAAGTAAATTATGTGTTGTATAATTCTTATAGAAGTAAATTATTTGTTGTACTAGTTCTATGTTGTAAAATTTTATAGAAATAAATTATGTGTTGTACAATTCTTATGTTGTACAATTTTATAGCAGTAAATCATATGTTATTCAATTTTTATAGAAGAATTGTAGAATTCTTATAGAGGTAAATCATATGTTGTATAATTTTTATATTGTACAATTTTATAGAAGTAAATTTTGTGTTATACAATTTCGATAGAAGTAAATTATGTGTTGTACAATTCTTATAGAAGTTAATTATGTGTTGTACAATTTTTATGTTGTACAATTCTTATAGAAGTAAATTATGTGTTGTACAATTTTAAAGAAGTAGATTTTGTTTTATATTTTTTATAGAAGTAAATTATGTGTTATACATTTCTTATAAAAGTAAATTATGTGTTGTACAATTTTTATGTTGTACAATTTATTAGGAGTAAATTTTGTGTTGTACAATTTTTATAGAAGTAAATTATGTGTTGTACAATTTTTATGTTGTACAATTTTATAAAAGTAAATTTTATGTTATACAATTTTTATAGAAGTAAATTATGTGTTGTACAATTCCTATAGAAGTAAATTATAATTACACAACAATTTAAGAAATATTCTCTTAAACTGAAGCTATTATTGAAAAGTAAATCATCCACTGCTTCATTATGCACAAAGGCAACTAATTGATATTTTGTGAGCGTTCGCATATTCACACAAAATCTCGCAATATCTTGTTTTCAATTATCTAAACATCTATCCATCACTGGAACACAAATCAAAGTTTTAACTTTGCAGTATGTAATTTTTATCAAAACAACACCATTCCCAACAATTCGTGTTTAAAATTGTTGAAGTACTTCTGATTACAAAATGTGTATACTGCAACCAAAATAACTACAAACTTACTTTTTTTTTTACTTCAAACTTCAATATCTTTAATTCAAGATCATTTTGTGTGATAGAAACATTTTAAAACATCTAAGATTACAGTGTCATACAACTTACATAATATTTACAAGAAAGCAGTTGTCTGTGGAATTTGAATGATTAATTTGCTAAATTATTAATCTTTCATGTGCTATTTTATCAACATTGAGTCAGGAGATGCAAGTTTCATATTCTTCTACAAAAGTTTTCGATTTGGCATATTCAGTTTTTACTGGTTGTGGAAGACCTCAGAATATATCTGAAAAGAACCTCCAACTTTCACAAGTATCTGACAAAAATTCTCACTGAAGGTTTTGGTCGGAGCAAGACTCGAACATACAACCTCAGCAGTGAGAGGTAAATGATTTTGACATGATGTCTTTATTGAGCACAAGACCACATAGGAACTTTCAGTTGTGGTGTTAGCATAAAGCTGTATATTTAAAAAATAAAATACAGTACATATAAATGCATTAGGCTATTATAAATTAATAGCTAGATTATCATCCAAATTTTTCTTAAAAATTGGGAGTGCGGAAGGATTTTATTTTTAAATTTTATTTTTAAAATTTTTGATGTTTTTTTTTATATTTTTTTATTTTTTTTTTTTTTATTTTTTTTTTTATGAAAGTAAAAAGGGTCACAGAGGCATGAAAATTAGGGGGCGGGCGGGGATGATAATCAAGCAATTGATTTATTATGGCCTTATGTAATAATCTGTTTTATGAAACCCTGGATCATAATTAGACATCTTTTGTTGTTTATCTGTATAGATGGTTCCTTAGCCAGGAAGATTCTTCGATGATAGCTACAAAAGCCCGCCACATTTTGGACACCTGTGTTGATGACATTCTTGATGATAATGGAGACGATGAGCAGGATCCTATCCTACCCACAGGTAATGAGAAATGGTGATTGTTCAGTGTTAATCTACCCACAGGTTAGTAGAAATGGTGATATTGCAGTGTAAATCTACCCACAGGTAAGTAGAAATGGTGATATTGCAGTGTATATCTACCCACAGGTAAGTAGAAATGGTAATATTTCAGTGCAAATCTACCTACAGATAAGTAGAAATGGTGACATTGCAGTGTAAATCTACCCACAGGTTAGTAGAAATGGTGATATTGCAGTGTATATCTACCCACAGGTAAGTAGAAATGGTGATATTGCAGGGTAAATCTACCCACAGGTTAGTAGAAATGGTGATATTGCAGTGTAAATCTACCCACAGGTTAGTAGAAATGGTGATATTGCAGGGTAAATCTACCCACAGGTAAGTAGAAATGGTGATATTGCAGTGTAAATCTACCCACAGGTAAGTAGAAATGGTAATATTTCAGTGTCAATCTACCCACAGGTAAGTAGAAATGGTGATATTGCAGGGTAAATCTACCTACAGATAAGTAAAAATGGTGACATTGCAGTGTAAATCTACCCACAGGTTAGTAGAAATGGTGATATTGCAGTGTAAATCTACCCACAGGTATGTAGAAATGCTGATATTGCAGGGTAAATCTACCCACAGGTTAGTAGAAATGGTGATATTGCAATGTAAATCTACCCACAGGTTAGTAGAAATGGTGATATTGCAGTGTAAATCTACCCACAGGTTAGTAGAAATAATGATATTGCAGGGTAAATCTACCCACAGGTTAGTAGAAATGGTGATATTGCAGCGTAAATCTACCCACAGGTAAGTAGAAATGGTGATATTGCAGTGTAAATCTACCCACAGGTTAGTAGAAATGCTGATATTGCAGGGTAAATCTACCCACAGGTTAGTAGAAATGGTGATATTGCAGTGTAAATCTACCCACAGGTAAGTAGAAATGGTGATATTGCAGTGTAAATCTACCCACAGGTAAGTAGAAATGGTGATATTGCAGTGTAAATCTACCCACAGGTAAGTAGAAATGGTGATATTTCAGTGTAAATCTACCCACAGGTAAGTAGAAATGGTGATATTGCAGTGTAAATCTACCCACAGGTTAGTAGAAATGGTGATATTTCAGTGTAAATCTACCCACAGGTTAGTAGAAATGGTGATATTGCAGGGTAAATCTACCCACAGGTTAGTAGAAATGGTGATATTTCAGTGTAAATCTACCCACAGGTTAGTAGAAATGGTGATATTGCAATGTAAATCTACCCACAGGTAAGTAGAAATGGTGATATTGCAGTGTAAATCTACCCACAGGTTAGTAGAAATGGTGATATTGCAGTGTAAATCTACCCACAGGTAAGTAGAAATGGTGATATTGCAGTGTAAATCTACCCACAGGTTAGTAGAAATGGTGATATTGCAGTTTAAATCTACCATCAGGTTAGTAGAAATGGTGATATTGCAGTGTAAATCTACCCACAGATAAGTAGAAATGGTGATATTACAGTGCAAATCTACCCACAGGTAAGTAGAAATGGTGATATTTCAGTGTAAAACTACCTACAGGTTAGTAGAAATGGTGATATTGCAGTGAAAATCTACCCACAGGTTAGTAGAAATGGTGATATTTCAGTGTAAATCTACCCACAGGTTAGTAGAAATAGTGATATTTCAGTGTAAATCTACCCACAGGTTAGTAGAAATGGTGATATTGCAGTGTAAATCTACCCACAGGTTAGTAGAAATGGTGATATTTCAGTGTTAATCTACCCACAGGTAAGTAGAAATGGTGATATTGCAGTGTAAATCTACCCACAGGTTAGTAGAAATGGTGATATTACAGTGTAAATCTACCCACAGGTTAGTAGAAATGGTGATATTGCAGTGTAAATCTACCCACAGGTTAGTAGAAATGGTGATATTGCAGTGTAAATCTTCCCACAGGTTAGTAGAAATGGTGATATTTCAGTGTAAATCTACCCACAGGTTAGTAGAAATGGTGATATTGCAGTGTAATGGTGATATTGCAGTGTAAATCTACCCACAGGTTAGTAGAAATTGTGATATTGCAGTGTAAATCTACCCACAGGTAAGCAGAAATGGTGATATTGCAGTGTAAATCTACCCACAGGTTAGTAGAAATGGTGATATTGCAATGTAAATCTACCCACAGGTTAGTAGAAATGGTGATATTGCAGTGTAAATCTACCCACAGGTAAGTAGAAATGGTGATATTGCAGTGAACATGGTATGTTACAAAACACTCAGAAATGTCTCGGATTCATTGCCATCTTTTGCAGTTCTTAAATGTGTAGAGTGAATGGTCCAGCGGTAAAACATTGGACCCTGTATTTGGGGTTAATGGGCTTAATCTTCCACCACAGGCATGTGTTGTGTTCCTGGTTTGAATTTGAATACTGAGAGTCATATTTATGCTATCAAGAACTTACCTGTGATCAGTTTAACCTAACCACTCTTTCCTGGGATGTTGAATTGAATTCTTGGCATGCTATTTAATAAATATTTAGTAGAGAGATACAAATGTCCTATCCTTCTATATAAGCCCTTGATGTCACTGATAACTCTTTCTCTCTCTCCCTCTCTCCATCTCTATAATATATAAGTGAATACTAGCCATTTAGATATACAATAATTATCCATTAACTATTCCAGACATTTTGTCTAGATGGGACAACAGCAGTTATAATGATTCCAAGCCTATGTTACACTGTACAGCCTGCTTTCTTGGTGGCAAAGGACGTGATCCAAGCTACAACTCTGAAGACATTGTGAAACAAGCTATAGGCAGGAAGTACTCACTAGAGATATCTGGGTTTGTTTACTCTGAACGAGCTATAGGTGCACGTGTCAATCTGTATAAAGATTTTTCAAGCTGTACTAATACTTCTCGGTTGAATTCCCGTTTAAATTCCAATCAGGCGTCGGAAGTTTTACAACTTTTTCGTAAAGATGAAGAGCATGATTTACGAGAGAAACATAAAGATGACAAAGGTTATGTACAGAACTTGAAGTATTTTCAACATGGATGCAGTGCTCATGTTACGGTCACGTTTGCATGTGAAGGCCAAGCAAAACACAGCGGGGAAGATGTGCTGAATATATGCGAGATGGACTATAACTGTAAAGGAAAAAGTCGAGAAACAAGTATTGGGACTTTAACAGCATACGAAGGGAAAATGTATAGTATGACGTTGAGGAAACCAATCAGAATAGAGACACTATTTCATGGATTTTATTCAGTTAGGAACTAAACAAGCTTCAGAGGCGCCAGTGTGTGTGAAAATCCTGAATATTGGAAAGAATGCTTTTAGCTCGCTGGGACGAATGTTGCCTGTAAACATTAATTTTAAGATATTAAAGTACCCATTTATTCTTTAATGTAATTTTTATTATATAATGCATTTAATTAATGATTTAATCGAAACATCGAAGGGCATTTGAAAGACTGCTAAGATTAGTTATTTGACTGTTTGCTATAAATATTATAATCAGTAATTTATAACATATGAGAGTATTTTATAATATATTAAATGATATTTGTTATATTTTAAAATTGTCTCTTATAATTCTTTTAAAAGTGGTGTGTATTATCTGTGATATTTTGTTATGTACAAGGTACATAACAATAGATAGTGACAATGGCTCAGTATCTCAATATTAACGAAAGTATAAATATAACTTCTCTTTATTTATAAACAAAATCCTTTAAAATAATCTTTAGAATATTCCTCAAGTGTTTTAAATAGTCCTTTCCTATAGGTAGACCGCGGCGTGGTCTAGTGGTAGAGCGTCCGCCTAGCATGCGGAAGGTCGTAGGTTCGATCCCCGGCCGGGTCATACCAAAGACTTTAAAAATGGTACTAGAAGCTTCCATGCTTGACGCTTAGCATTTAGAGGAGAGTTCTAGTTCTGGTCGGCCCGGTGTCAGTATAATGTGACTGGGTGGGGTATCATACCATGTGTCTACAGCATGATACTCCAGCGTGACAGCGCTCAGAATACTGTCTCAAGTAGACGCCGTCGCGATATGACTGAAAAATTGTTGAAAGCGACGCTCAACACCATACAACAACAACCTATTGGTATGTTTTTTCAAGCATCGTGTGGTTCCGTGTAAGAATAGAATTACTGTCGATCTGTGCAGAAGGGTAGAAATCCTCCAAATGGGTGTCGTGTTCATTTTTAGCTCTACTGACCATAGGCCAGCAGGGCTTATGTCATGGTTAATTGTCCATTGTCCATCCATTAACCTTTTTCTTGTAGACGCGTAGCATAGCACCTTTATTTTTCATTGAATCTTAACCAAACTTGTACAGCAGTTATATAACCACAAGATCTCAAACCAGTTCTTGAACTAGCATCATTCGACAAGAAATGCCCCCGCCACAGGGCTTATAAGCACATTTTAAGCAAAATTTTAGAAAACACTTTCTCATGAAATTCAAGGCCTAGACTGTAGCTATTTTACATGTAGCATTGCATGAGGTCCCCTAAAAGATTTGTTAAAGTCTGATCCCTGGGGTCAAATTTGAGGCCGCCACAGAGGTCACTGTTTTACATAGATTCATATAGGGAAAATGTTGTAGATGCGATAGTACCTTCATTTTTCATTGAATCTGAAACAAACTTGCACAGCAGTTATAAACCTTAAGATCTCGGACGAGTTCATGAACCAGTGTCATTTGACCACAAATGCCCCCATTACTGGGTTTATAAGCACATTTTAAGAGTTATTTAAAAAACATTTTCTCTGAAAGTTCAAGGCCTCAAACTTAGATATTTTACATGTAGCATTGCATGAAGGTCCTGTAAAGCATCTGGTGCAAGTAAAGCATTCAGGTCCTCTTGGGCCTCTTGTTTGCATATTCTGTATTGTTGTTAAATTACAAACCCCTGTGTGTTTCCAGTGAGTCATATGAGTGATGGCAAGAAAAGGATCACTGTGGCTCATGCACATTGTAAGAAGCAACAATTTGAGTTGTACGATAGAATTTACTGAAACTCTGCAGTTCTGCAGGTAGCAAGGTTCTAGGTTCATTTTGCATATTCATTTGATGTAGTTTTTTTAATCTGTATGTTAATTTGTTGTTTTTGTACATGTAGAGTGAACTTAGAATCTTCCTTCCTGTTGGCATCGAATAACCTATAATAATTATGTTGGTACGCCGTAAAGCCCTATTCATTCCTGTGTGGTTCAAGGGTGCCAAATGAGTGATGGCAAGTGTAGGACCATTGTAGCTTGTGCATGTCGTATTAAAGAGGCAACATTTTTAATATGAGGATAAGATTTGCTAGAACTCAGAAGTTATCGAGGTTCTTGCTTCATTCTACATGTTCATTTGTTGAGACCGCAGCGTGGTCTAATGGTAGAGTGTCAGCCCTGGTCATACCAAAGACTTTAAAAATGGTATTAGAAGCAAGATTCTGTAACTGTTGACATAAACTGTAATACTATTATACCCACTAGGACCCAGGATGTCAGGGGTAACTGGGTCCTTATGGTATTTTGCCAAAGACCCCTTTTTATGTTGGCCAAACTGTTCTCAAAATATCAGAAGAAAACATGAAACTCAATGTTCTAAAAAAAAGTAATAGTGACCTGACCTTTGAGCTACTGATCCCAAAATGAATAGGGGTTTTCTATTTACCATGATAAACTATCCTGGAAAGTTTGCTGGGCCAAAACATGAGATTCTGTAAATAGCAACTATGACCTTGAACCTAAAAGTCCCGAAATAAATAGGGGTCATCTACATACCAAAGCACACCACCCAGAAAATTTTGACTACTGTTGGGCCAAGCAGTATTGAGTTGTTGTATGGAAATCTACAGACTGACAAAATGCAAACCAATATTTTATATAACCCTGAACTTTGTTTCAAGTGTGTTGGGGGAGGGAGTAGGGGGTAAAAATTGACAACACTCATTCTGAGAATTTATCCCCACAGCGACAACGATACTATTTTTTACCCGGAACCAAACTTTTTTTCATTGGGTCACCATTTAACTCCCAATGTAGTAGTAATATATGAGAATAATTTACAATAATTACTGATATTGACTTCAATAGTGTTTACTTATAAATATATATTTTAATGAAAAAACATGTAAAAAATGTAAACGACAAGATATATGTAATTTTATTCATGATTTAAACTAGAACATTAACAGTTACTTATCTACATGTCTTCAATTAGCTCGGTCTGTAACGTATCTGACTATCAATTCAGGGATTGTGAATTCCAATCCCCATCCAGCCAGTCTCCATGGTGATTGATATATACGTCGTCCATCGTCTTAATACTCATCTTTGCAATTGTTTTTGTTTGAATATTTAGCCACTGAGGACTAACCGAACCACTCCCCCACCTGAGATCTTGGCAGGTTAACCAGTACTCGAGCACACCTATCTCCTCACGTTAACTGGTGACTTGAATCAACGGTGAGAGAGGTATGACAGTGAGATGCAGTGTTATATATATAGGAGACTGTTGCCAGCAGGGATTCAAAATTCAACCCTTGGACTGATAGTCTAGACTCTCTACAGGCAGCTAACCAGGGGCCGAATTCACCAACCATTCTTGAGAATATTCCCAGACTTGAGATTGAAAAGCAAAATTTCAACCTCAGATGTCTAGTTTGTCATGGGATATAGAATAATTGCGAGTGTTTATTTGACTATATACTAGATGTCCCTACATGTTTGCAAATTTTGGTCTCAAAAAAATGGTCTCTAAGTGCATTTTTCAAAATTCATTCTTGAGTTCAAGTCTAAGAATATTCTTAAGAATGGTTGGTGAATACCAGCCCTGCCCCACCTTATCAATGTGGTATTCATTTATCACATTAGTAAGAAAATAGGTAACATTTACCATTTAATTTTTCAGGTATTTCATTTTCATATTTCATTGAAACAGTTGTTATTTTTTACAGCTCCAGTGACACTGAACAACTATTAAAATGCGTATAATCAACTTCTCTACAACTATTTTTTTTAATGGGGTTCAACACCATTTTCAACATATTTCAGATTATATATATACGGCATATCCAGCTTTATTGGTGGAGGAAGACCTCAGAATGCATTGGAGTGGAACCACCATTCTTCCGCAAGTAACTGGCAATTTTTCTCACATAAATATTTGGAGCAAGCAGTACTTGAACCTGCAACCTTAGCAGTGAGAGGTAAGTGATCCTGAGATGATGCCTCGAACCACACAGCCACGGAGAACTTTACTTGTCTTTCAAAAGCTAGTATAAGTGTGTTAAAGCTACAAGTAATTATTAAACTATTTAGAAAGAGAGGTTTTAAAAATTTCAAAATAATCTGAATGGTATTTCTATATAGATTTTATGCTATTAAATTTTTTTATTCACTTAAAATAACAATATATCTGAAATACATTATACCAAACTGCATTTGTAACTAGAAATGTCCAAAAAGTCTAGTTTTTTTGCTGAAATATGATTAAATGATAAAAATTAGAAAATAAAACTGAATGTAAATTTTAGGTCGTCTGTTATATACAGACTATTAGATATGAATTCAGACTATTTAATTATAGAATGTCTCTAGTCCAAAGGACTAGTCCTGACAAGTTTTTTGGCACAGACTGGTACAATACTGTAGTAGCAATCAAGGGAGGTAGTGCAATGGTTAGTACTGGCTGCTCACATTGGAGATCATGGGCTCGACCCATTTACCTCACAACACTGTAGTGGTTTTATTCAGGACCAAGAAGGGTGACCTATTCATATAAACTCAAAACTTTCTTGGCCATCAAGCTAAACTGAGTATTGACTAATCTGAAGTTAATCTTTGAAAGTGCAAAAATTCACTGAAGTATGTTCTATAAAAAATAGGTATGTCCAATTCTGAGAGCAATTGGCTCCTTCGTTGTATACATTTGCTTGCAAAACACCACACCAGTAGATTTTTTTGCATGAAATAATGAATGAGTGCATTACTAGTAGTTACTCTATCATCTCCGTTTCACCGTATAAATGTTTCCCCCCGTATTAATACCCTTTCCCAACTCTCCCAATATTGGTCTCAATTTTTTTAAAAAAGTTAAGTGTGCTCAATAAAAAGAAATCTTATTGTAATGTGTATTTGCTTATGAAACAATTATCTTACACAAAACTCAAAAGGATCCAAATACTTCCCCCCTACCCCTTTTGAAAAATGCATTCCTTTATTCGGGGAATATGGTCCATTCCATGTTCTTCTCTAGTGTCTGTTAAATAATGCTGTTATCTCACAGTATTAATAAAATTGTTTAATGTATTTAATATTTACACATGTACATATATTTTCCCTTGCTTTCTATCTCAACATGAATAATTATTCATTTATTAATGTTTTTATGTTCTGTGCCTGTAACGAATACAACAATCTTAATTGTTTATTTTTTCACTTTCAATATTTTTTTATCAAATTTCTTAAAGTGTCATTAGCAAATTTTATCTAGACATGTATTTTTCATTTTCCATTTCATTACTTTGCCTCAAATTTCTCAAAATCTGAGAATTTTCACTTTCTACAAGCTCGTTCAGATTTTCCATTCTTGACGGTGTCAGGCATTGTTTTCTGTTCTTCTCGATCATTTTACAACGCAGGAAGTTCACTTTGTCTTGCAGGGTTGCCATGGTTATACTGAACCATTCTGTGTCAAAAATCTGTAAGAGATTAATTATGTTAACTTCACTCATTTATATATGCTATACTGCCATAGAAAGGTGAATGTGAATTTAAATCAAATTTATTTATTTTACCTTGATTGTGAAACAAGATAGACAAATCACGCTTGAGGTTTTCCTGGTAAAACCAGTACTAAGCATATGTGGATAAAGTGTCGTGCTTCGGGACACCACACAGCCGCGGCTGAGGATCAAACCCACAACCCTGGGTTCAGAGGCTCCAGCATAGGACTTCTGCGTCCAAACGAGTTTGAAATTAATTTTACAAAGAGATAAAAGCTGTAGATTGGAATGTAAACCTCTTACACTGGGGCCAAAAACCCCCTTACACTAGGTTCAATGCTCTGCCATGGGATCAAGTGCTCTATAAACTATTCCATGCATAATATGTTGGATGTACAAAGAAGGGTACAACAGTTATTTATTTATTTTCAATTAAGTTTAACACCATTTTCAGCACCTGACCGTATATACATGTATAGCATATCCAGTTTAAGTGGTGAGGAAAACCTCAGAGTAGAACCTCCGCCCTTCTGCAAGTAACTTGCAAATGTTCTCACACAGATTTTTGGACCAAAATGGACTGGAAACCAAAAGCTCAGCACTGAGTGGTCATTACTATCAAGTTATATATTACACATTGATTGTGAAACAAGTTATTACAACTTATACAAATCACAAATTTTCCTAGGTAGAACCAGTACTAAGCTAGAACCAGTAATAAACATATGTCGAAAAAGTGTCTTGCTCATTAAACATTGAAGGTGCTAATTTGGGATTGAACGCCATCGTCAACACATTGTAGCTTGTACATGTATACTATATGGTTGATTTATTGAATATTTCGCATCATTTTCATGCCATCAGGGCTACAAGACGATCAGTTGACCTATTCCCTTTTTCCTTGGAACCGGAAGGTTAACCAGTACACGAGAACACCAAATCTGCACAAGAAACTGATAACCTTCCCACTGGAAACAGCAGTGAAAGATGAGAGACACGAGACAAAATGTTGTATATTGACCATCATGGAAACTGTAGCCAGACGGGGTTCTCACTTGGTACAAGTCCTATGGATATAAAATTAAGAATAACGGGGGATGTGCAAAAAAAAGAGATGCCAAGAGATCATCAATCATGGTTGATTTCAGTTGATGTTAGATTCAGAAATGTTAAACATTAATACAGAAAAGTTCTGTAATATGCTATTATAGGCCCTATGTTGAATAGTTCCCTATCAGTCCATTTAAAAGTAAGTTATCTAGAAGAGTGCCTCTTTCGTCAAACTAATGTTAATCGTAGTGTATTATTGAGAACATTTTACAAGTAAACAAAACAATGCAATCGTTAAGGGTTTTCTCAACATTTAATTTCAACAAATACAGGATAAAATCACCACTTGAAACAGCTTATTTTGTAAACAAGTTGTAGAATTTGTTTGAAGCAAAATATACGAAAATACCAGCATACCAATCCCGTAACCACTCAATCTCATTTCTTGTTACATGTATTCTAAGACAACACTGAAATGTATCTCTGTTTTTTATTTGAATTATCTACAATTTAACTTTACAAGATCCCAATAAAGAGAAGTTAAGCTAACTGATCGTCTTTTAGCTCTAGATGGCATAGTAATGACTCTAAATATTCAAACAAACAAACAAATGGCGCTTCTCAGGACCTTAAGTCCTTTGAATATAATTATAATGGAAAACACAAAATATTAATTAAATGCATAGATTCTTTCAAAAGTTATAGCTAAGATATCAATTTTTTACCTCAAACAGATGAATGAATAATCAGACAAGGTAACATTAAATGCCCCTTTACCATTCTTTGAATTACAGAGGTATTAATATTTAAAAGAGATATATAGTAAATGAATTTAATTAAATCATTGACTCTTACCAATACGCAGTTGTATTCACACTTACCAATATGCAGTTATATCCAAACTTACCAATAAACAGTTATATCCACACTAACCAATACACAGCTATGTCCACTCCTACTAATACACAGTTATATCCACACTTACCAATACGCAGTTATATCCACATTTACCAATACACAGCTATATCCTCTCCTACTAATACAGTTATATCCACACTTACCAATACGCAGTTGTATTCACACTTACCAATATGCAGTTATATCCAAACTTACCAATAAACAGTTATATCCACACTAACCAATACACAGCTATGTCCACTCCTACTAATACACAGTTATATTCACACTTACCAATACACAGTTATATCCACATTTACCAATACACAGCTATATCCTCTCCTACTAATACAGTTATATCCACACTTACCAATACACAGTTATATCCACATTTACCAATACACAGCTATATCCTCTCCTACTAATACACAGTTATATCCACACTTACCAATACGCAGTTATATCCACATTTACCAATACACAGCTATATCCTCTCCTACTAATACACAGTTATATCCACATTTACCAATACACAACTATATCCTCTCCTACTAATACACAGTTATATCCACACTTACCAATACACAGTTATATCCACATTTACCAATACACAGCTATATCCTCTCCTACTAATACACAGTTATATCCACACTTACCAATACGCAGTTATATCCACACTTCTCCAACTGCCTTATTCTGTGTGCCTCAAATCCAACAAAATGGCGACTGTTCAAGGTCATGTAGAACTTGCTTTCGTCGTAGCCATAGTACCAGAAACATATCCTGCATTATACAAAGGCAAGACCAACTGGCAAACTAGTATATATTATTACATAAATCCAGCATTATCAGGGTTTTCATTTTTAACCGATCGCCGATTGAAATCATCGGTTAAAACCAGGTTTGGATCGGTTGTTTTTCCAGAAACATCCAACATTTGCCCCCTTGACCCCCGGCCTGATCAGTTGTTTTTCTCTTTCAATCTGTTGTTTGATTTTAAAATGAAAACCCTGCATTATACAAAGGCAAGACCAGCTGACAAACTAGTATATATTATATAAATCCTGCACTATACAAAGACAAGACCAGCTGACAAACTAGTACAGTATTATTTTTAAGCTCAGAGTTTATAATTATGAAAGCTCTTGTGTCCACTCCCTGGATAGAACCAGTGATGACAGGTGTTGTTTTTTTCCAGTCAGCAGTGAGAGTCAATTAACAATGAGGCACAGTGATATCTATGATCACAGAGGCTGTTGCTGGGTAGTGACTTGAACTTATCAACCAATATGCTTCCTAATAAGTGGTCAAGGGAAAGAGAAAAATGTCCTGTAAAGACGTTATCTTTGATTGCCAATATATTACAAGAAGCAGCCAAATACAGATATTTAATACATGTGACATAGTGGTATAATGACATAGTGGTATAGTGACATAGGGGTATAGTGACAAAGTGAAATAATGACAGTGGTATAGTGATACAGTGGTATAGAGGTAGTGACGTAGTTGTAGTGTCATAGCTGTATAGTGTTACAGTGGTAGTGACATAGTGAAATATTGGTATAGTGACATAGTGGTATAGTGACACAGTGTAGTGACATAGTGAGACAGTGGTATTGTGACATAGTGGTATAGTGGTAGTGACACAGTGGTATAATGACATAGTGGTAGTGACATAGTGGTAGAGTAGTAGTGACACAGTGGTAGTAACATAATGGTAGTGACACAGTGGTATAGTGACATAGTGAAATATTGGCATAGTGACATAGTGGTAGTGGCATAGTGGTATAGTAACACAGTGGTAGTGATATAGTGGTATAGTTAAATAGTGTTATAGTTACATAGTGAGACAATGGTATAGTGACATAGTGAAATAATGACATAGTGGTGTAGTTACATAGTGTTAGTGACATAGTGGTAAAGCGACACAATGGTAGTGACATAGTGACACGATAGTAGAGTGACACAGTGGTATAGTGACAATGGTAAATTGACAAAGTGGTATAGTGACCTAGTGGTATAGTGACACAGTGGTATAATGACATAGTGGTATAGTGACATAGTGGTATAATGACATAGTGGTATAGTGACATAGTGGTATAATGACACAGTGGTATAGTGGTATAATGACATAGTGGTATAATGACATAGTGGTATAATGACATAGTGGTATAGTGACATAGTGGTATAGTGATGAAGTGGTATAATGACATAGTGGTATAGTGACATAGTGGTATAGTGACACAGTGGTATAATGACATAGTGGTATAGTGACAGTGGTATAATGACACAGTGGTATAGTGACATAGTGGTATAATGAAACAGTGATATAGTGACACTGTTGTATAGCGACATTGTGGTAAAGTGACTCCGTGGTATAGTGGTACAGGACTGATATAGTGGCATGGAGATGTATACGTGTGTTATACCTTTTCAGCCCAAGTTCGTCTGCATATTTGAAGTTGTCTTCACGATACTCAACAGGGTTGTCCTTCTCATCCAGTAGTATCACACGCCCTGAAAGTCAGAAATATCACGTTTGGTTAATATGGATTTAAATTAATTAAAACAGTAATTGTAACTAGCAATTTGTCTGTCAACACAAATGCTCCAACTAGACCATAATGAGGCCCTAATTTTCATGTCGCTACGACCCTTTTTATTTTCATAAAATAAACAATTAAAAAAAAAAAATAAAAAAAAAACCATCAAAAATTCTAAAAATAAAAAAATAAAATCCTATAAAAAATGATAATCTAGCAATTAATATATAATGGCCTAAGTGATTGGAAACCATTTTTTTACTAAAAAATAATTATAAAAGGGGCCATTACTATCGACATTGATAAATATTGAATTAGACCTGTATTTTATAATTATACAGGTACAAACCATATATTAATTAAATACATCAGAAACAATTGATGGGTAACCTATTTTCTAGATGTACGAATGAACAGACTAGACTATCGAATGGACCTACAGGTATAACGCTTAATGCAACTTCATTATTCTAAGAATTACTTTTAATTTTTAAAAAGGCTCAAAGCAGGTAGTTTGGAGTTAAGGTACATTTGTAACACACATCCTTATTATAGCCTTTAAATTTTTTAATACAAATTTTGTCTGTCCAGTTCGCCCTTACATATTTGTGTAACTGTTCATCAGGTTTTAATGACATTTAGTAGTAAGTAGCGCTGTGAAGTGTAGTTGCTTCTGAGAGTTAAGGCCCTTTAAAAATGTTGAATTATATATATATATATATTGACTGTACAACTCATCCTAAACCATACACCTTACTTTGATGCATTATTATTACTAGTTAAACATACATGTAGTATCACTATTATAGGCCATAATAAATTAACTGCTAGATTATCGTCCCCACCTGCCCCCTAATTTTCATGCCGCCCCGACCCTTTTTATTTTCATAAAAAAAAAAAAAAAAAAAAAAATACATAAAATATATATTTTTTTTATAAAAAAAAAACATATAAAAAAAAAAAAAAAAAAAAAAATACATAATATATATATTTTTTTTATTAAAAAAAAACATAATAACAAATAAAATCCTCCGCCCTCCCTCTTTTTAAGAAAAATTTGGATGATAATCTAGCAATTAATTTTTAATGGCCTTAAGCTCTAATGTCCGTGATGCATAAACTCTTAACAAGCTCTATACAGTTAGTCTCACCTGTAGAGTAATAAAAGAGGTCAAGACCCATAATGAGAATATGGTATTCTCCACAGAAGGTAGTCGCAACATCCACATGGACTACCCACTGTATTAGTTACAAAGATATGAATACAATTACATAGTTATTGTAAGAGCATACTAGTACAAATGTCTCATATGAGAGAGGCACTGAGTTGCTGGTTTCAGTAAATGGGACTTAACCCATTTGTAACACATGACAGGTTGCAACATTTCAGTTTTACTGGTGGAGGACAAACCTCAGAATGAATATGAGTCAAACCAGTCCTTCTGCAAACAGCTGGTAACCAGTCCTTCTGCAAATAGCTGGTAACCAGTCCTTCTGCAAATAGCTGGTAACCTTTCTTGCATTTACTTTTTGGACCAAGCTGGGCTCAAACATGCGACCCTAGCAGGGACAGTTAGGTGGTCATATGACAACAAGGCTTCAGCCATGGAGGACCCAAGGTTTCAGCTAATGGAGGTTCTAAGGTTTCAGGCATGGAGGTACTAAGGTTTCAGGCATGGAGGACCCAAAGTTTCAGCTAATGGATGTACTAAGGTTTCAAGCATGGAGGTACTAAGGTTTCAGGCATGGAAGTACTAAGGTTTCAGGCACGGAGGACCCAAAGTTGCAGCCATGGAGGACCAAAGGTTTCAGCCATGGAGGACCCAAAGTTTCAGCCATGGAGAACCGAAGGTTTCAGCCATGGAGGTACTAAGGTTTCAGCCAAGGAGGACCAATGGTGTCAGCCATTGAGGACCCAAGGTTTCAGCCATGGAGGACCAAAGGTTTTAGCCATGGAGGTACTAAGGTTTCAGCCATGGAGGACCCAAGGTTTTAGTATGGAGGTCAAATAGTTTCAGCCATTGAGAATCCGTTGTTTCAGCCATGGAAGTACTAAGGTTTCAGCCATGGAGGACCAAAGGTTTCAGCCATAGAGGTACTAAGGTTTCAGCCATGGAGGACCCAAGCTTTTAGCCGTGGAGGACAAATGGTTTCAGCCATGGAGGACCTAAGCTTTCAGCCGTGGAGGACAAATGGTTTCAGCCATGGAGGACCCAAAGTTTCAGTTGTGGAGGACCCAAGGTTTCAGCCGTGGAGGACAAATGGTTTCAGCCATGGAGGACCCAAGGTTTCAGCCATGGAGGACCTAAGCTTTCAGCCGTGGAGGACAAATGGTTTCCGCCATGGAGGACCCAAGGTTTCAGTTGTGGAGGACAAATGGTTACAGCCGTGGAGGACAAATGGTTTCAGCCATGGAGGACCCAAGCTTTCAGCCGTGGAGGACAAATGGTTTCAGCCATGGAGGACCTAAGCTTTCAGCTGTGGAGGACAAATGGTTTCAGCCATGGAGGACCTAAGCTTTCAGCCGTGGAGGACAAATGGTTTCAGCCATGGAGGACCCAAGGTTTCAGTTGTGGAGGACAAATGGTTTCAGCCATGGAGGACCCAAGCTTTCAGCCATGGAGGACAACTGGTTTCAGCCATGGAGGACCCAAGGTTTCAGCCGTGGAGGACAAATGGTTTCAGCCATGGAGGACCCAAGGTTTCAGCTGTGGAGGACAAATGGTTTCAGCCACGGAGGACCCAAGCTTTCAGCCGTGGAGGACATATGGTTTCAGCCATGGAGAACTCAAGGTTTCAGCCATGGAGGTACTAAGGTTTTAGCCATGGAGGAATCAAGGTTTCAGCCATGGAGGATCTAAGGTTTCAGCTATGGAGGACCCTAGGTTTCAGCAACAGAGGAACTAAGGTTTCAGCTATGGAGGACCCTAGGTTTCAGCAACGGAGGAACTAAGGTTTCAGCTATGGAGGAACTAAGGTTTCAGCTATATAGGACCTGAGGTTTCAGCCACAGAGGAACTAAGGTTTTAGCCAGGGAGGAATTAAGGTTTCAGCCACGGAGGAACTAAGGTTTCAGCCACGGAGGACCCGAGGTTTCAGCCACAGAGGAACTCAAGTTTCAGCCAAGGAGAAACTAAGGTTTCAGCCATGGAGGACCCAAGGTTTCAGCCACAGAGGAACTCAGGTTTCAGCCGAGGAGGAACTAAGGTTTCAGCCACGGAGGAACTAAGATTTCAGCCACGGAGGTTCCAAGCTGCCAGTAAAGAAGCCTGTGATTATGCACATTTCCCTCAATATAGTAATTAAGCTAAAGAACTACATGGTGAGCAAATGAATGATTGATTGAATATTTAGCATGTTTATTCCATCAAGGGCTTACAGATGATCAGTTAACCTAACCACTCTTTCCTTGGATCCTTGAAGATCAACAGGTACGTGAACACATCCACTCTGTACTTTCTAACTTGACTTATATCAAATATCAAAAATAAAATATCAGTGGAACCGATGGATGCTTTTCAAGAAGCGCGGAAAATAATTTGGTCACAGACTCAATGAAAGGGCCATAACTCCATGAAAAATCATCAAACCGGAACACATAGACAATATGCACATCTGCACTTGGTAATGATGTATCCTAGCAAGTTTCATAAAATCCAACATGGGGTTGTAGAGAAATAGCGCGGAAAATAATTTGGTCAGACAGAATGAAAGGGCCATAACTCCGTAAAAAAACATCAAACCGGAACACAAAGACAATATGCGCATCTGCAGTTGGTAATGATGCATCCTGGCATGTTTCACAAAATTCAACATGGGGTTGTAAAGAAATAGCGCGGATAATAATTTGATCAAAGACTCAATCAAATGGCCATAACTCTGTGAAAAAAAACATTGAACCGGAACACATAGACAATATGTGCATCTGCAGTTGGTAATGATGCATCCTGGCATGTTTCACAAAATTCCAACATGGGGTTGTAGAGAAATAGCGCGTACAATAATTTGGTCCAAGACTCAATGAAAGGGACATAACTCCGTGAAAAATCATCGAACCGGAACACAAAGACAATATGCATATCTTCACTTTGTAATGATGCATCCTAGCAAGTTTCACAAAATTCCAACCAGAGGTTGTAGAGAAATCACCTGGACAAGAACTTGGGGATGGACGCACGGACGAAGCGGCGACTATATGCTTCCCCCCTTTTGGGGGCATAATAATCAAGGAGACTGAGCAGCCAGGGATTCAAACTTATGACACATGGATAGATAGTCACACATGGTACATACTCAGCTAACCGACCTGCTCAAGACAAGTAACTTACATAAACAAAACCCATTGCTGCCGTCAACCCAATGTCCCACAAACTCTGAGCCACCAGCCATCACCTCTATAGCTGTAGATACGTCTGCTGGGGCTTTCTTCACCGCTTCATCTACAAAATATGACATAACTGTTATACAGGTAATGTAAGTAATTAAAGGGACGTTGACAAAGTTTAAACCTGACTCTATTTCTAAAAAGTATATATTTGTACACGATATCCATGAATTGTGCAGACCCTTAATTTTGATTATATTACATAAATGGGTCCTAACTGTTATAAATAGTGATTATGTTTCTAGTATGTAAAGCGGCCTTACTCTTGTAAGGGGGTTAACTCTTGTAAATGGTCATTTTGTATCTATTATGTAAAGGGGCAGAACTCTTGTTAATGGTCATTTTGTTTCTATTATGTCAAAGGGCATAACTCTTGTAAATGGTCATTTTGTTTCTATTATGCCAAGGGGTCTTACTCTTGTAAATGGTCATTGTGTTTCTATTATGTAAAGCAGTTTAACTATTGTAAATGGTGATTGTGTT
This sequence comes from Panopea generosa, assembly GCA_029582155.1. Lineage (NCBI taxonomy): Eukaryota > Metazoa > Mollusca > Bivalvia > Adapedonta > Hiatellidae > Panopea > Panopea generosa. The sequence continues at coordinate 49,186,921 of CM055911.1, forward strand.
TCTATTATGTCAAGTGGCATAACTCTTGAAAATGGTCATTTTGTATCATCATAAATAAAGGGGCTTAACTCTTGTAAATGGTCATTGTGTTTTTATTATATAAAGGGGCCTAACTCTTGAAAATGGTGATTGTGTTTCTATTATATAAAGGGGGCCTAACTCATGAAAATGGTCATTGTGTTCCTATTATATAAAGGTGTCTAACTCTTGTTAATGGTTGAAAGGCATCTTATTTCGCAAATATATGACCATATACGACACAAGGTGTACATAATAAATATTTTTATTTCCATCAGTTTTTATCCTGGTCCAGCAACCCATATTAAGTCTGTATTGATGCATACATGTATATAACAAATAAGGCCATAGATGTATGTGTAACATGTACACTTACTCCGGTTGAACTCCATCATCTGAACTTCCCTGTGCGGCTGGAACCACTTTATTCCAAGCTGCGGGAAGTCGATACAAACATCTCTGTTTAACTTCACCATGGACCGTCTAGTTGACAATGTGTGGAGCAAGCCATCTAGAACATAGAAACAAAATGAACCATATTACCTTGCCACATATGGTAACAATGTATGCAGCGTGACATATTTAGAACAAGCTGGATCTGAACCTATGACCTCAATGAAGAGAATTGGGCAATCCAGAGACATTGACCCCTTGACCCCTTGGCCAGCAAAGTGCATTTTTATGATTATGCGGTACAAAATCTACTTTTGTTCGGGCCGAAATGCAAAATGTATTTATTCATTAAAAAAATATTAGTAATGGGAACTGAATCTTGAAAGATAAAAGTCAAAGTCACTTAACTTGAATTTTGCCATCTTAATTATTTGAAACTTTGTATAAAATGTTTAAAAAAAGATAACTAAAGTTATAGTTTTCAAATGAGTACCGGTAACCTAACTACAAAAGTTCATAGAATAATGTTAATAAATTATAACTTAACAATTATGAACAGAAACCATTTTTTTATAAATCAAACTTACAAATAAACTTAAATCTTAAATCATAATGAAATAACAGAAAATTGGCAACATCAGTGTAAACTTTGCTCTTTAGGTCCCAGTCCCCTTGCCAAAACATAATTATGTTTTTTCTCCTAATGTAAGAAAAAAATTCCAGTCAAAATTATTTTAATCTTTTAATGGGATTTAATGTAAGTTTAACAGTTTATACATGTAACTATGAAGAACAGGGTGCCGAGCTGTAAGGCCATTATAAATTAATTGCTAGATTATCATCATGGGATGGGCGGGAGGATTTGATTTTTTTATTTTTAAAATTTTTGATGTTTCTTTAATAATTTTTTTTTTAATTTTTTTTTTTATGAAAATAAAAAGGGTCACGGCAGCATGAAAATTAGGGGTAGGCGGGGATGATAACTTAGCAATTAATTTATTATGGCCTAACTGACATTTTAAACATATAAACTTAAATTTTTTCCCATTTGTATCATTTTTATGCTGTTTCCCCTAATGTAGATACCAGCCCCCATTTCCCCACAACAAAAAAAAACAAAACACTAAGCATCAACAATGAGGATCCCAAATTCGCGTTTCTTGCATACCAGACAAGGATTTCCTCGTATTTTTACCGGGTACAGATTTTTCATCCTACGCCCCCTCCAAATGCTCATCCTACCCTGCTGTAACGTTTGAACAATTTATGACATGACATATTAAAGCATATGACGTAATACATCTTATTTGACATCTAAAAAGCCATTGTGGTAAAAATATAAGAATAATATAAATCAATATAAGTATTCAATGTGTTTGGTATGCAAGAAAAAAATCTCACATGGCTTTTTTTGGTTCAGATTCCGAGGATAACTGTCTACTAGGGAACGAGACTCTGCCAAGTTCCTGTGAATATTTATCCCTCGGACAGACTTTTCTATCTGAACCTCCAACCCATGTTAGATTCTTATTATCTTTCAGAATTAGGATCCTCCAAATCACATAACCACTTACCATCCTCCTGGTTACTGTTTTCTGCTGTTATTGATATAAATATATTTGTATAACTGTTATCTGTTGTTATTGATATGATATATCTGTATTACTGTTATATATTGTTATTGATATGATATATCTGTATTATTGTTATCTGTGTTATTGATATAAATATATCTGTATTACTGTTATCTGTTGTTATTGATATGATATATCTGTATAACTGTTATCTGTTGTTATTGATATAACTATATCTGTATTACTGTTATCTGTTGTTATTGAAATAAATATATATATATATATCTGTATTACTGGTATCTGTTGTTATTCATATAAATATATCTGTATTACTGTTATATGTTGTTATTGATATAAATATATCTGTATTACTGTTATCTGTTGTTAATGATATAATATATCTGTATTACTGTTATATGTTGTTAATGTTATATATGTATTATTGTTATCTGTTGTAAATGATATAAATATATCTATATTACTGTTATCTGTTGTTATTGATATATCTGTATTACTGTTATCTGTTGTTAATGATATAAATATATATGTGTGTACCTGTTATCTGTTGTTATTGATATAAATATATCTGTATAACTGTTGTCTGTTGTTATCGATATAAGTATACCTGTATAACTGTTATCTGTTGTTATTGATGTAAATATATCTGTATTTTCTACTGTTATCTAATGTTTATTGATATAAATATATCTGTATTACTGTTATATGTTGTTATTGATATAAATATATCTGTATTACCATTATCTGTTGTTATTGATATAAATATATCTGTATAACTGTTATATGTTGTTATTGGTATAAATATATATGTATTACTGTTATCAATTGTTAATGATATAAATATAAATATATCGATATTGTACAGAAATTATGAGGAAAAAGCATAAATGCAATGGACATGTGTACACAACATAAAATACAAAACTGAATTGTTCACATATACATATTCAAATTGCCATTTCTTTTTCTTTCTTGTTTTTGATTGGTGTATGATACCCATCCATCCAGTGTTAATGATGGATGAAGACCTCAATAAATCTGAGTTGAACCACCATCCTTCCACAAGTACAGCTGACAAACTTTCACACATATAGTTAATGGACTGGGCAAAGGTGAGTGGTAAGTGGTGGTCTGATGACAGTTACTTAAACCACCCTGCCACAGAGGATACTTAAACACAAAATGTGCACCACTATCATCATTGTTTAAAGGGAGTATACCAGGGGGAAAAACACTATAATTGCCTTAAAAAATAAAACAATTTTAAAATAGATAAAAAGCATCTCATTATCATTAATAAATAAAATCAGAATGGTTTGGTATGTGAAATCCACCAAAACAAAAGAAAATCGATATTTAAATTAGAGTGGAAAATTTGAAACAAAATTCCCATTCTAAAAATAGTCATCACTTATCACTTAAATGCTTCACAACGATGACTCTTTCCTAGATGAAAGAAAGAATCATTACTACGTGTTAACCTGTATAACGAAACAAATTGAAATCATAATGAAATCTCATGACTCAGTTAATATGTCACAAAATATGTTGCAATTTAAGCAGGAAATCTATTTTAGTTTAACCTAGGCGCATTGCCCAAGTCAGGAAATCCCTTTTGAATATATTATTTTGACATGTTTAAATGTATATCCTTTTGGTAACCATAGGTACCATAAGTTTATATAAGCAAGATATATTAGAAAAAAATGTTTTTAAGCCAATTTTAAAGTTTGAAAAATTCTTTTCAATTTTCATTTAAGGTCAGAATTTTTTTTTTTAACGGTAACCAAATTTGACCTCAGCAATGTTTTAAACATAATAAATTATTTCTATTCTTTCACAGGATCTTTTTCCAACCAACCCCCTACCGACCCCTACCATGGTCCTTCCATCTAATAACATTTGGAAATAATCTGTAGACCAACAATAAAAAAAAAGTATGGTCTAATTTAAATCATAAACACTAGTTACAGCAAAGCCATTTTATTAAGACAAACCTTGTATTTGTGAATCCACCAAACTGAGAAACTCTACGGTGAACACGCTTTTCATTTTTTCTTCAAGGTACATCTCCAGTCTATTTGTCATCAACAAAATTTCTATTTTTCTCAAAGGAGTTTGGGAGTCAAACCTTTCTTCAAAAAATGTTTTCATGTATTTCCAGATGTCCCCACCAACCTCCAGCGGATGTCCAGTGTGGTCTAAAAGTTTCGCGTAAACCATCCAAGCACCGCTGCTCATTAAAGGCATGTTGTCCAGCACAAACTTATTAAGATTATTGAAAACGCCCTCATGGTAGCACCTTAATTCCGTTACAAGTCTACAAAATGACACAAAGTCTGCCTCACTTTTAATATCATTTGTAAACTGGTGCAGTTTCTCCATTGTTAATTCTAGACAGAGTGGATCGTATACACTCATTGTAAAGTAGAGTGTCATATACTTGCAAAATAGCTGGACCCGGTTGCCGTCAATGACCTGAAATCGCTGATGCATGACCTTGGTCACATTTGTCAAGAGGTTCAGGGTCGCAGTCTTATAAACGCCTTTGTGTTCGCGAGCTGTTTTAGGAAGTTTCCTTGGATTAAAATGTTCTGCATTTAAATTACGTAAGACGGACAATAACATTCCGTCGCTAATGTCAGGTTTTACAGCAATGGACGCCAATCTTGATATTGTCTGTACACTTGAAGCTGAGAGGTGTTCTGTGGGAATCTGCAGTAGGTAAAGTAGTGAATACCTCAAGAAATCCTTAGGCAACCCATAAGGCATCTTCTCCAACCCTTGATTGAGCTGCTGTTGAAAGGCATTATCAAATTTTTCATAATACTTCCAAGTGTCTCTACATAAATATTCAAGTACCGTTTTGATACTTCTTATATTTTCAAATATACTCTGAATATTATGCAATATTCTGTCATTAATCAGGCTCTCCAATCGATAGTCTGCAATAGTTCTATGGTCCCACAAACGCAGCAAGTATAAAAGACATGAATGCGAAATGTGATGGCGTTTTGCTGTCAATTCCTTCTGAACAATTTTCCTGACATCTGGTGGCAGATCATCCCATTGGATACTAGCTACAAATATGATCTCTGGCACTTTAAGATTTTTACTCAATAAAAGAGCAGCGCATCTCTCTTCTGCAAGAGTTTTGATCTCGGTGTTCCTGAGGCTTTCTTTAAGCACTGGTGAGATATGTCGCAATTCCAAAGGTGTCAACTTAAACACGTTTGCTTCCAAAGCTTTCATTGCCATGTCTGACATATTTTGAATGAAGGCAGGCTGTTCATCAAGCAGACTTTCAGACACAGTTTTTCTGTTTGTTTTAGACAAAATGAAGGAATGATGCAAGAAGCGGAGAAGGTACGTCGTCACGTACATGTCCTGCAGATGGTTCGTCTCTTTACATATTCTGTACATTTCTTTGTACGCATGCAGCAGCGTGTCTTGTTTGATACCCATGGGGTCTTTTAGACTAAGTAAAAACATCAGATGTACTAAATACTTTTTATCATTTGGAATTCTTTGTTTTTGTTCCAAGTAATATTTCAGCTTGGGTATGACATGTACTTCGCGGTAAATGTCACGTCTCACGATGGTGTTTGTAATCCCCAAAAGGAGGCTGATCTCAATCAGACTAAAGTTTTTATGACCAAGTGTAGGAATCTTTTCATAGCATTTAGTAATAATGGAAGTTTCATTGGGTACTCCCAGCCAAGTTAGACTAGAAAAACAGGCGATAGTTTCAGCACTGTCCATTGTGGCGATATATTCTTCCAGTTTATGACACATAGTTACAAACACAGGATTGGTAGTTACTGGTTTTAAAGCTATTTCTAGGTTGCTGTCGAGTTTGAGGCAAAGTCCTAATACTGGTATGGTGTTGGTCGTTAAGGTCGGCCATTTCTTAACAATCTCACTAAACACAAGTGTCTGGAGATGCTCTAAAGCTCTTAAGTAATCCCTAAGCTCCAACATATCTTTATCCATGTACGAGGAGATCAGGTCTAACAAGTGCTGGGACGACTTGCATCCTTGCATGAGATAAGAGAACGGTGTCTGGGATGGTTTTACTATGACCTCTTGAACCTTAGACTCAGCTTCTACAGGAGCTTTCTGCCTCTGAGATTCCACTTCTTTAACAATGTTTTCCAGTTTCTTATCTCGTGAAATTAATCGCAGGATAAAGTTTTTAATAGATTTCGAGGACAGGTGTCTAACATGAGGTTTCAGAGTGAAATCCGTCAGAATTAACATGGTCCCAGCATCAGGATGTCCCATCATGTGGCGTTGGGTACCAGTACAGGATGGTTCTACTTTTGTTCTATATGCCGACAGTTTATCTTTAACAGCATTGCCATCAATTGTTTCCACTGATGGATCTAGACGGTTATCGCTAAGGCCGCATCTACTGCTCTTCGTCTGTGTATGAATTGCATTCTGGGTAAATGGTGTAAAGCATGTTCTTGAAACGTGTGCTTTTGAAATTACACGTGGACTAGATAAATGATTTTGAACAACAAGACTCCGAGCAGATTGCATCCGTGACACGCAAGATAATCTAGACAGCATTATCACTATTATCATACAGACAGTACCAGAAACTGAATAATAATTCAGCTAGTCATCTTATAAGATTCTTCCCTCAAATTATCTACACCACTTTATAGTATCTATTTTGGTATTGTATACTGTTTTCAGCACGTGTACACATTGTGTGTACAAAAATACCGATATAAAAGGTCATCTGGCCACCTTTGTTTCTGTACCAATTGCTGCTACTCGGTATAAAAGACTTGAGACCATTTGACATCCTGTAAAATATAAAAATATGTTTTAAACTGAACTTCACATCATGGTATCTCAGCACTAGAAAGATAATCCAATTAATCATTAAATATAAAAAGTGCAATTAAAAGAATAAACTGTACTGTGCCGTTATGCCTCTCTCTCTCTCTCTCTCTCTCTCTCTCTCTCGCGCGCTCTCTCTCTCTCTCTCGCGCGCTCTCTCTCTCTCTCTCGCGCTCTCTCTCTCTCTCTCTCTCTGTATTACTCTTACATGCATTGTTATACACCCTTTATAAGCATTACAATATTACAGCATCGTAACTCTGTCATCTTTTCTCCTGTCCTCCAAATGTTCTCCAACCAAGGCGTTGCATCATGGTAGCAACACTAGACCTATTATGCTGGGTACTTAAGACAGACCTTGCTGCCCTTCGTTGTACTTCCTCCTGCTTCATGATATCTGTCTGGTGATGCAGGTCTCATACAGGGTTTGGCGTACTTTAAACAAGTGAACAGAGCCTGTCTTGTAAGCCTGTTCCTTGATTGATATGAATGAGGTCTTCAGGTTTTTGTGCAGGAAGCCGAGAGTTGTATTAGCCTTGTTCAAAATGATACATGAATTTGCCTGTCCAGGTTCAGTTTGTTGGTAATGGCAACTCCCAAAATACTTGGCTGCTGTTACTGCTGCTAATTAATGGCTCGGTCACTATGGGTTTTCTGTTGTTGGTAACATGGGGGAATGTGTATTTAGCTTAATGAAACTGTATGCAACAGTCCTCTCCCCACTGTGTGAGTGAGAAGATGTTATCCTGGAGGTTTTTAGGTCTGCTTGTGATGATATCATGAAGTAAGCAATTGTGTCATCCCTGAAGAGGCATTATGTAGATTTTGCCTGAGTCTGGAGATCGCGATACAGTAGGAGAGAGTACTGACCCCTGGGGTACTCTGGAGTCAATATACCTGTGATAAGTGTACTCCCTCAACAACTTCCAGCTGGTTTCTTCCCTCAAGCCAGCTTCTAACACAGCTGTTGACCTTGCCTCAGATGCCACAATGCAAATGGCCAATCTTATGGATGAGCATGCTAGGGGTGACCTTGGCAAAGTCCATGATGAGCAATTCTGTCTGTAAACCGCTTTGGAGGTTTTTTTAACGTTTATTGTTGATCAAGATCACACAGAATGCCATCCTGTCCGTGTCTCAATATGCTACTTGCGAGCGAGTACATGTTCCATCATCATCGGATACCCATGTGTGATCCATTCCGATACTTTATCACCAGTGGGATATTACACTAGCTTGTTTCGTTTCTACCAAGCCACGATGCAACCATGTGAATGGTTCCTTCACAATTTCATGGAGGGAACGTTATCCAATCGCAATGCTAGTTTCATGTAAACGCCGTTTTGATAAGACGTTGTGAACATTAGCTGTAATTTGTTCTGTTCAAATAAAATGACGCAGAGCTAGTGTATTTTCCCATGGGTGATGGATGGAGAGTTTCGGAATTGACAACCGTGGGTATCCGACGATGATGTTCCATATTATTGTATGAGATTGATGTAAATGACACTTGGTGATAAGATACTTAGGTCCATTGTTTGTAGCTGCACACCAGTCATCTGGAATACAGCTGGAGTCCAAAGATTTCTGGTAGACTAACTGGAGTAGCTCGCTGCAAAGTTCCTTTAGAAAGGCTGCATGTATTTCAGAAATGTCTCCTGGTTGACTATGCAGTGGAGTGGAGGTTTATGATCATTAGGTTGTGACCATGACAAGCTTGGCATGTTCTATTCTCTTTTGCATCTAGATGACCAAGGTGATTGTGTGTGATGTTTTGGTTTAAATAACATTTCATTATATATTTAGTACTGCATCAATACATAACTATTTTTGGTTTTGTAAACAAACAAACAGTTCCATCTTATAATTGATTAAAAAAATAATGTTACAGACTCACAGTATGGTTTTAGGTATAAAAAAGGATGTGTATTGCAACTTCTCAAAGTTTTCGATGACTGCTCTAAGTTTACAAACAATGACACTGCAATTGATGTTGTTTTTCTAGAAATTTAAAAAGAAACATTTGATTTTGTTAAGCATAGAAGGTTTATTATGAAGTTTAATTCTTTGGGAATATCTGGAAATGTACTAAGCTGGATCAGCAACTTTCTTAAAGATAGAAAACAGAATAAATGTATAAATGGTCAAGCATCAGAATGGCCAGATGTATCAAGTAGTGTACCTCAAGGATATGTTCCAATATCCAAGACTTTTGAGTCAGTTCAAAATTATCTTGACAAACTATGTCAGTGGACATCAAAATGGCTTATGTATTTTCAGAGCTGGCTCATGCTCAAAATTTATATTTATATATCCCTTGTATACCTTATACCGTGATATACCTATTACCGCGAATGCCCGTATAATAACAATCTGGGAAGACATGCGCAAAGCTTCAACTTCTGTTAGCGTCGGCTTTTGTTTGCATTTCATATCGGCAACTGTTTATTACTCAGCATACTTAAGTCACCTAATTACTGTTTATTATTGATGCCATTCTTTACATGGTTGAAAAAATTTTGATTCGCAGTATTAGGTATGACCAGTATACATATATATTTCTCCATATATTTATCTGCGAAAATTAGCAGAGTTATGGTCCTTGTTACTTTTTGACTTTAACTTAATCTGATTCTTATATAAGATAAACCTTGTATAAGAGTAGAGAAGCCTTTTTGCATCTTTCAATGGTGGTAGCTGACCATTATGCAACTATCTGTTCTCGTGAAAACACATTACGCTAACATTTTACCTTAAGGTCAAATCGATCTGTTCAGATGTTCATACGGAATCATCTAAATGAAATCATTATTAAACGAACTGTACGATAAAAGTTTACATAATCACTCAACACCAGATGTAAACATTGTTTTTTTATTTCAACACACGAGAATCGAGATCAGCTTTTTGGGCAGCATAGTTCTCGCAACGTCTTGAACAAATCTGAGTTACCTAAAGTTCCGAATTTCCGAGTTTCTGAAAAGCCGGATCCATATTCGGGTCCCGTTCTCCGGAAATAAGATCCGATCTATGTGCCCGGTATTTAAAATCTATTCATTTTGGTCCAGCCATAAGACGTATTTCCTCCCAATGGTGGATCTAGTAACGTGAAGTAAGGTTCCACTTGAACTTCTGTTGCATGTGACTAAAATCAGATTTAGTTAAGTATTGCGTTTACACGGTGTGCCGTAGAATACTTTTACTTACACCACAGACAAGTACCTGCATGTGCTTGTTCAAATTTCGGGAGGCGTTTTCCAATTTCCAAAGCTCTTTCTGAACCAACTAACATATTTTGTGAATTTTGTATAAAAAGAATTGGCTTGATGGTGTCGGAACTATTTTTAACTATGCCGAACATTGCTGATACTTTATAATATGCAAACCTCACAAATATTTCAGCAGTACCCGCAGCATCAATCAGTTGTTTCTTAACTAAACGTGTTACTGTCGACATTTTGTCTAAATACAGTACAGCCGGTCGGTTGAAAAGCAAGTCGTTTCTCAACTTTCCTGTGTATCACTGTGGTACAACGTACACCGGATATTGCCCTAAAGTAATAAGATTTTTTTCTCTAAAATTCAGCATGACTTTTGTCAACAAGGTAAGTTCAAACCTAATTATATTGTGTTTTTGTTTGTGGCTACATCATAAACTATCTATGTGATTATTAAGTAACTGATGTACAAATGCTCTACAATACGGAAAATCACTCAAACTTATACAGGAATGATGCAACTTACGATTCTCTGTAAACCTTATCATTAAGTTGCAATACACATCCTCTTTTATTCCTTAAACCATACTGTGAGTCTGTAAATATTTTATTATCTTTGCAATGAGACATTACAGGTGTCTTGATTATATGTTCAAGGAGTCTGCATAAAATACTGGTTATGCTAATTGGTCCATAGTTACATGCGTTGGTCTTATAACCACTTTTAAAAATACTTGTTACATTGGCTAGTTTCCACTCGTTTGGAACAGTTCTTTCAGTAATAGATTTGTTGAAAAGAAGAGCAAAAGGAAATGCTTTTATTGTGTCAACCTTTCAACTTTCCAACTTTCCAACTTTATTTATTAAATACTAAATTTCACAAATTATGAACAGTATTCAGTTAGCGGTTGTAGGGACAATGTCGGTAGAATACTATGTCGCTTGTTGGACACATATTTCCTACATTTCAGATCTTTGCCCAGTCATTGTCGGGTGTATTATTGATAGTTATTATTGTTATATTTATAAAACAGGTATATAATTGGGCATAGGTGATGCGGAATTTTTTTAAGTTTTCATAGCCACCAATTTTAGTTATTTGAGTTATTTGTGATGATTATTTAAAATCAATAGACTACATTGACTTTTGTGCACGATATTTAAATAAGTCAAATTTGTCATAAAGTATGACGAAAATAATATCTACTGGTGAACTATTCGGGCTACGATTTAGAGTGTGCTGGCTTTAATAATACACACTCTGAGAAATTACCATCGTTTATCTGAGTGGGCGTTTTACGTTACATCGGTAAGCAAACCGTTTCTTTTCTTTACCTGGTCTTAAATACTCTTAGAATGAGTTACTGTGTTGAACACTTATTTGATCTGTAAAGCTGCAGCATATTAATAAATCTGTAATTAAACTTTAATGATTTGTAGTACATTCTTTGAAAACGAAAGTAGAACACACACTTTTTTTAAAAAGGAAGGCATAGACAAAATATGTGTGTGTGTGTGTGTGTGTGTGTGTGTGTGTGTGTGTGTATACTTTGCTGAACACTTATTTTATCTATAACACTGCTGCATATTAATAAATCTGTCATAAAACTTTAATGATATGTATTATATTCTTTGAAAACGAAAGTAGAACACACACTTTTTTTAAAAAGAAAGACATAGACAAAAGAGGTGGTGTGGTGGGGAGCATTTACTTTAACCTAAAATAATAGATTTCACATATGAACATGTTCCGTCGGAGCCTCCTGTTACCATACGAGCAGTGGACAGTCCCTCCTATTATGGAGTAAATGAAAAACAACATTCTTATTCTAAAAACTCACTAGCATGTAGCAGTTGGTGTTTTAAGTATAATTCCCTCGTACCACAACTAGCCCGCTTCAACACACCGCCTTACATTTTGGCTAGCAGTACTTGAGGTATTTGGTTTGAAAAGCAGTGTAAATTCGCTTTTTTAAATAGTATGATTATGGTCTTTTTCTATTTTTTTATATTTTTGATCAATGTTAAAAGATATTGGAGTAAACAACAACCATTTCCCCTCATAAAACGTTTTTTAAGATATAAACAATTTCCGGAGGAGGCCCCCGTAACCCCATCAGCAGGGGACATTTGCCAATCACTTGCGGAACGATGTGCTTCTACTCAGATTTATTCTTAAGATCTGGAGATTTCCTAAAACAGGGGAGCGGAACCGTGTCTTTACATTTTCTTATTAGGTCACCTAAGACATCGTCTCAAGGGACCTTTTGCGATCGCCTTTTGTCCGACGGCGTGCGTCGTCCGTCGTGCGTCCGTAAACAATTGACATTTTCGACTTCTTCTCAAAACTGTAAGCTCAACCGTAATGGAATGTTATATGCAGCTTTGGTGCCAAAGGGTGAAAAAAATTGTGATTTGCATGGTCCCCGTCCCCTGGGGCCTTGATGGTGATACCAAAAATGTCAAATTTAGGGTAAACTTTAAAAATCTTCTTCTTAATATAGGAAGCATTGGGAAACTAATAGTGTGCATAATAATGGACACATATTGGTCCTTTATAACAAAAATGTGAATTGCATGTCCCTGGGTCTCCCGGTTTGCTATCGGGGGTGGGGCCTAAAACATTTAATACACCCGTAAACAATTCACATTTTCGACTTCTTCGGAAATATGTAACGAAATATTGTATTCAGGTTTGGTGTGAATCAAAATTCAAAATTTTGAATTGCATGGTCCCCACCACCTGGGACCTTGGTGTAGGGGCCGAAACAGTCAGATTTGAGGTAAACTTTAAAAAAGTATTTTCCTTAATATAGGAAGCATTGGGAAACAAATGGTGAGCGTGATTGTTAACACATATGGGTCCTTTATAAAAATTGTGAATTGCATGTCCCTGGGTCTCACGGTCTGGCCCCGGGGATGGGTCCTAAAATTTAGTGCATCCGTAAACAATTAACATTTTCGACTTTTGTAAAACTGTAATCACAATCGTAACGAAATGTTGTATGCAGCTTTGGTACCTAAGAGTGAATCAACATTGTGGATTGCATGATCCCCACCCGCTGGGGCATTGAATATGGGGCCAAAACAATCAAATTCACGGAAAACATTAAACAAACACACGTCTTCTTACTATCAGAAGCACTGGGAAACAAATTGTGAGCGTGATTAAGAACACAATCATTCATATGGGTCCCTTATAAAAAATTTGGTATGGCCTTAAAAATATTATTATATGAAGCACTAAGATACAAATTGTGAACATGATTATTGACGCCTATGGGTCCATTATAAAATTGATAATTTTCATGCCCCTTGGACTCACGGTTTGGCCCTTGGGATTGGGCCTACTTTACTAAATCTATATAAGAGAAATTGGCAGAATAGACTTATGCGAAGGTTTTTTTTTTTTGATAATCAGGTGACCGTTAAGGCCCATGGGCCTCTTGTATATCATCTTTTGATAAATCATCGGGTCGTGGTTTCGATAATCTTGAACTTTATAACCATTCATAGTACAGACCAGTCCTTTATAAGTCATGCACTCCACAATCCGGGGCAAAGCGGGAAACTCTTTCTTCGCCGAGCCCAGATAAAGGCAACGACCTGTTTGTTGCCATTTTTCAATGTTGCTATTGTTGTTGGCGTATTGTCCTGTCATTTACTTTTTCGGCCTTTAGTTCTCGCGATTGCACACTTATCGACCCCGGCAGAGTATATGTAAATATACATATACATCTTTTGGTATGATTAAGTTATGAAAGGATTTTATTATTATAAATGTGTAGCAAGCAATCTTGTAAATTACGGAACGTTGCTCGCTATGTGATGTCAATACCTAGCATGTCCGGTATACTACTTATATCATAAACAAACGACATAAGCATTCTTTATCTATAATGGAATGATAACATGCTTCCTAATCAATATCGATAAGAATTTTTTTTTTACTTCAAATTTTGTTTTAAAAGATAAAGAAGGTTCGACGTTCCTGAGTGGTCCATTTACACATAACCTGCCATCTGTTCAAAATGGCGTTAAGAAAATGAATGTTGAAGTAAAATGGTATTGGATTGTTAGGTTGTTGAGCTATAACGAAATTGAATTATTGTTTTTTTGTGTTATGACGATATTGATTTATTGGGTTGTTGAGCATACGATATTGATATATTGGGATGTTTGGCTATTATTGGGTTGTTGAGCAATTACGATTTTGAATTATTGGGTTGTTGAGCAATAATGATATTGAATTATTGGGTTGTTGAGCAATTACGATCTTGAATTATTGGGTTGTTTAGTAATAATGATATTGAATCATTGGGTTGTTGAGCTATTACGATATTGAATCATTGGGTTGTTGAGCTATCACGATATTGAATCATAGGGTTGTAGAGCTATTGCAATATTGAATCATAGGGTTGTAGAGCTATTACGGTATTGAATCATTGGCATGTTGAGCTATTGCGATATTGAATTATTGGGTTGTTGATCTATTATGATATTGAATCATTGGGTTGTTGAGCTATTGCGATATTGAATAATAAGGTTTTTGAGCTGTTACGATATTGAACCATTGGGATGTTGAGCTATTACGATATTGAATTATTGGGTTGTTGAGCTATTATGACATTGAATCAGCGGGTTGTTCAGTTATTACGATATTGAATAATTGGGTTGTTAAACTATTGCGATATTGAATCATTGGGTTGTTGAGCTATCACGATATTGAATCATAGGGTTGTAGAGCTATTGCAATATTGAATCATAGGGTTGTAGAGCTATTACGGTATTGAATCATTGGCATGTTGAGCTATTGCGATATTGAATTATTAGGTTGTTGATCTATTATGATACTGAATCATTGGATTGTTGAGCTATTGCGATATTAATAATAAGGTTTTTGAGCTGTTACGATATTGAATCATTGGGATATTGAGCTATTACGATATTGAAGTATTGGGATGTTGAGCTATTATGACATTGAATCATTGGGTTGTTCAGTTATTACGATATTGAATAATTGGGTTGTTAAACTATTGCGATATTGAATTATTGGGTTGTTGAGCTATTGCGATATTGAATTATTGGGTTGTTGAGCTATTACGATATTGAATCATAGGGTTGTAGAGCTATTGCGATATTGAATCATTGGGTTGTAGAGCTATTACGGTATTGAATCATTGGCATGTTGAGCTATTGCAATATTGTATTATTGGGTTGTTGTTATGATATTCAATCATTGGGTTGTTGAGTCATTATGATATTGAATCATTGGGTTGTTGAGCAATTGCGATATTTAATTATAAGGTTTTTCAGCTGTTACGATATTGAATCATTGGTATGTTGAGCTATTACGATATTGAATTATTGGGTTGTTGAGTCATTATGATATTGAATCATGGGGTTGTTGAGCTATTGCGATATTTAATTATATGGTTTTTCAGCTGTTACGATATTGAATCATTGGTATGTTGAGCTATTACGATATTGAATTATTGGGTTGTTGAGCTATTATGATAATGAATCATCGGGTTGTAGAGCTATTATGATATTGAATCATTGGGATGTTGAGCTATGATGATATTGAATCTTTGGGTTGTTGAGCTATTCTGATATTGAATCATTAGTATGTTGAGCTATTACGATACATAATTATTGGGTTGTTGAGCTGTTGCGATATTTAATTATTGGGATGTTGAGCTATTATGATATTGAATCTTTGGGTTGTTGAGCTATTATGATATTGAACCAATGGGTTGTAGAGCTATTATGATATTGAATCATTGGGATGTTGAGCTATGATGATATTGAATCTTTGGGTTGTTGAGCTATGCAGATATTGAATCATTAGATTGTTGAGCTGTTGCGATATTTAATTATTTGGATGTTGAGCTATTATGATATTGAATCTTTGGGTTGTTGAGCTATTATGATATTGAATCTTTGGGTTGTTGAGCTATTATGATATTGAATCTCTGGGTTGTTGAGCTATTATGATATTTAATCATTGGGTTGTTGAGCTGTTGCGATATTTAATTATTAGGTTGTTGAGCTATTGCGGTATTGAATCATTGTATTGTTGAGCTATTGCGATATTGAATCATTTGGTTGTTGAGTTATTATGATATTGAATCTTTGGGTTGTTAAGCTATTGCGATATTTAATTATTGGGTTGTTGAGCTATTGCGATATTGAAATATTGGGTTTGTGAGCTATTGCGATATTGAATCATTGTGTTGTTGAGCTATTGCAATATCGTATTATTGGGTTGTCGAGCTATTACGATATTGATGTTATTGCGATGTTAGGCTATTAAGTCATTGACTTATTGGGTTGTTGACCTATTTATATATTGAATTATTGGGTAATTAAGTTATTACAATATTGAATTATTGGGTTGTTCATCTATTACGGTATTGAATTATTGGGTTATTGAGCTATTACGATATTGACTTATTGGGTAATTGAGTTCTTACAATATTGAATTATTGGGATGTTGATCTATTACGATATAGAGTTTGTGGGTAGTTGACCTATTGCAATATTCACATATTGGGTTGTTGAGCTATTACGATATTGAATTATTGGGTTCTTGAGCTATTACGATATATATATATTGGGTTGTCGATCTATTACGATATTGATATATTTGGCTGTTGACCTATTATGATATTGATATATTTGGTTGTCGATCTATTACGATATTGATATAATGGGTTTTCGATCTTTTACGATATTTATATATTTGGTTGTTGATCTATTACGATATTGGTATATTGGGTCGTCGATCTATGACAATATTGATATATCGGGTTGTCGATCTATTATGATATTGGTATAATGGGTTGTCGACCTATAAGATTTGATATATTGGGTTGTCGATCCATTTCGATATTTATATATTGGGTTGTCGATCTATCACGATATTGGTATATTGGGTTGTCGATCTATTACGAAATTGATATACTGGGTTTCGACCTATTATGATATTGGTATAATGGGTTGTCGACCTATTAAGGTATTGATATATTGGGTTGTCAATCTATTACGATATTGATATATTGGGTTGCCATCTATTATGCTGTTGATATATTGGGTTGTCGATCTATTACGATATTGGTATATTGGGTTTACGATCTATTACGATATTGATGTATTCGGTTGTCAATCTATTACGATATTGATATATTTAGTTGTTGATATATTACGATATTGATACATTGGGTTGTCACTCTATTGCGATATTAATATATTGGGTTGTCGATCTATTACGATATTGATATATTGGGTTGCCATCTATTACACTATTGATATATTGGGTTGTCGATCTATTACGATATTGGTATATTGGGTTTACGATCTATTACGATATTGATATATTGGTTTGTCGATCAATTACGATATTGACATAATGGGTTGTTGATCTATTACGATATTGATATATTGTGTTGTCGATCTGTTACGATATTGATATATTGGTTTGTCGACCTATTACGATATTGATATATTGAGTTGTTTATCTATTACGATATTGATATATTGAGTGGTTGATCTATTACCATATTTATATATTGGGTTGTTTATATATTACGATATTGAGTGGTTGATCTATTACGATATTGATTTATTGAGTGGTTGATCTATTACCATATTTATATATTGGGTTGTCTATCTATTACGATATTGAGTGGTTGATCTTTACGATATTGATATATTTTGTTGTTGATCTACTACAATATTGATATAGTGGGTTGTTGATCTATTACGATATTGATATATTGGGTTGGGTTGTTGATCTATTGTGATAGATTTTATTATTGAGTTGTTGAATTGGATTATTATTTTTCCTGGTTAAGTTGTTATCGAGTTACGTGTTTCTTATCGGGTTTTTAATTTATTTGCGTTATTGTTTGGTCGTTGGTTTATCGTGATTTTGGTTATCGGATTGCTGAATTATTGAGTTGTTGATTCATAGGAAAATGTAAGTGTTTTATTGTCGAGTGAAAGTGTTGCTGAATTAGTTGTTGGACGAGATAATCAAATAATTGGTTGAATTGTTGGGTTGTTAAATTTGGTATTAAAAAGCGTGAATCTTTACATAGCACTTCTGTATTTCAACACGTTACTTACATTTGCGTTTCTTTACATTGACTAATTTTGGTATATGCTTAATTCCAGATTTAAAGAATATGGCATCAATAGATACGGGGTCAGAAGATGTACCAGAACTGTTTTGTCAGCCGTGCGCGGATGATGGCGAGTATTTACATGCAGACGGATATTGTACTGATTGCCAGGAGTATTTATGCAGCACGTGTTTTACTCATCATCGTGTCGGGCGAGCAAAACGACACATCCTCCAGAACAAGTCAGAAATGCCAAAGATTCGGTCTACCTCTGTTAAGATCGACACATGCACGGAGCAGTGTCCACAGCATAAAAATGAAATTATTAGTTTTTATTGCAAATCACATGACCAGCTGGGCTGTCAACGATGTAAAGCAACTGGTCACATAGTTTGTCAAGTTAACACAATTGCCGATGTATCCAAAGATATTTCGCAAAGTCAGGAATGTAAAGAATTCATTCAGAAACTTAATGCAGTACAACAAAGTTATGGATCTGTATTGAGTCGATCTAAGAGGCACGTGAATGAAGTTGAAAAGTACTATTCGAAAGCATTAGAGGCAGTCAAGAATGTGATAACAAAATTCAAAGAAGAAGATTTGAAGACGATGAAGGCAGTGTCAGACACAAGTAGCGCCGTGATAGCAGAAATACAAGGGACAACTACAAAACTAGAAACACTGCAAAAACACAACCAGAACAGTCAACTATTTGTAGTCATGAGAAATGCAACACATCAATTAAAATTGTTTGAAGATTCTCTTTGTAAGATAGAGTCAGACAATAAAATAAAGCGGTACGAATTTGCAGATGTTAAACAACAGGATACAAATGGAAATGTGTTAGGACAGTTGTATATGCTTCACTTACCAGTCAGTGTGGGCGATATAGAGGTTAAAACGACCACGGTCAAACGCAACTGTGTCGCCACAGGTTCTTGTTTGCTTCCTGATAATCGACTCGCCATTGCTGATTTTTATAACATGAACGTAAATCTAGTAGATCTAGAACAAAACTCGATTGTTTCTGTATTACAACTGCCAACTAACCCTTGGGACATCACAATGATAGACAACACTCAAGTCGCTGTTACACTCTGTAATGACAAGAAGATCCAAATTCTCCATACAACCTCCAGCAGCCTGTCTAAAGGTCGAGAAATAAAGGTTAGTGGTACTTGCCGTGGTATAGTACATAACGATGGAACACTTATAGTGACATTATATAACCCCAGTAAAGTTGAAATGATGGATATGAACGGCAATGTGTTAAGAAGTGTAACACAAGATTCTAGCAGTGCTCAACTGTTTTCCGATCCCAATTACATAGCATTCAGTCCAGACAAGACCGCCATCTACGTCTCTGATTACAGCAAGCATACAGTCACATGCATGTTGATGGACGGTACCGTGAAGGCAGACTACATAGATGATGACCTGAAGAACCCACTAGGACTGGCAGTAGACGAGACAGGAGTGGTGTATGTATGTGGCTACAGTTCCAACAACATCCACCAGATAACGGCCGAGTGTACCAAGATACAGGTACTTCTGGGACAGGAACACGGAATATCGCATCTCTACTCAGTTACATACTCAGATAGAGACGGCACATTGTATGTCGGAATGATTAACAACATCTTAAAGGTGTTTAAAGTAAAATAAATCACACACATAATAGTATGATAATTGATTCATACATACATGAGACGGGGTTAACTTACATGTATAAAAACTGAATTTTGATGTCTAATTTTGATATAAGAACGACACACGGTCCAGTTAAACAAGTTCATTTATTATCGGCATACTAGAACCATACATTATATCGTATATTGTTGGCTGTAATATGGGAAGAATGTGTTTATTATAAATAAAACACTGTGTGTGTTTTAAATTTGTTGCTTTTGTGAAGCAGCTTAGATATACAAATTATTTGATGTTTTAAATTAAGAACGACTTATATTTATGTACATTTATTAACGGGAAACTTTGATCATATTATATAATATAAACATATATCAATATATATAAATGCACATCGAATAAACATATTTCAGAATTATTTATGTAAAGTAGATCGGATACAAGTGGCTGTGAGTAATAAATAACATGTAACAAAAACAAAATGCTAAATCTTGATGCACGTCATCTCAGTTTTAGTGATTTGAAACAGAATTGAGTCTGTAAGTAAAAAAGTACCATTTTTTCAGAATGTTTGTACTATTTGAAGTGTTAGTTGATAATTATGATCGTATGAAATCAATGAAACGAAACGTTAGTAAATTTGTCATTGGAATAAAGTTCCATATATCATAAATTATGTAAATACATTAAATACATTTTAAATCGAATATTTAGTGTTTTATGCAATATTCGTTATGTCTTTGGAATCTTTTCCGATAATATGTAGCAAATCGTATTATAAACTAAGTATTATCAGTTGCAGTGATATCAAACGTGATATTGCTGCATGTTTGGTCTTGTTGTTATACTGGTATCTTTAATGTATATTTGTAAGAATAACTGAACTGTGTTCTGAATGTATGCCCCTTTACAATCAAGATCAAGCGTTGGTAATTTTGTAATTAATTAGAGTATTCAAAGTACTGGAGGCGCTTGCTATTTGTTATTGCATATTAATATAAAGTGTCGTTCTGGCTAAGAATAGAATCACTGTCGATCTCTGCAGAGCGGTAAGAATCCTTCGAATGAGAGTTCATTTTATCATTTTTGTCATGTTCACTATTGTGGTTAAATTACCTACCCCTGTGTGGTTCCGGGGAGTCATATGAGTGATAACAAGAATAGGATCACTGTGGCTCATGCAAGTCGTAGAAAGCGACAATTTAGATAATACGATAAAATTTATTGAAACTAGGTTCATTCTGCATATTCATTTGTTGATGTATCTTTTTAATCTGTATGTTAATTTGTTGTTTTTGTATATGTAGAGTGAACATGGAATCTTCATTCCTGTTGGCGTCGAATAACCTATGTCTTAGTACGCCGTAAAACATTATTCATTAATTAATTCATTCGATATCAAGCTAGCATAATCTTACTACTTAATAATGTACAACTGCTTCATCAATATGTTCTCTCTCCTCGTGTGATTTGATTTCTTCTTCAAGTAACTCCAGTTTCTTCGGGCATCTATTTTTTAAACATTTACTGATTAATAAACTAGTTTTGTTATGTCGCTTTCGGATAGGAATCATCATTGATAGTTAATATTGTTGTTGTTTATGTTGTTGTTGTTGCTGATGTTGTTGTTGATGATGATGATTAATAATTTATCATGATGGTTATGATGATAATGATGATGATGATGGTTGTCGTGGTGATGATGATGGATGATGATGGATGATGAGGAGAAAGAGAAGGAGAAGGAGGAAAATGGTGAATATGATCACATACCACACTATCTACGTCATTCACTTGAAATCGATATCTGATAAAGCATTACGCGTGCGATAAACACTCCCGTTATGGGCGGTTTATCGATACAGATTTTTATATGTTATTATATAGGACCTTGTTAAAAATAGTAAATAAAGTAATTAAAGTATATATGTTTTCTATACTTTAATATGGTATAAGAACTATTTTGATGTCAAAATTATTAGTTGCTTCCAATTCGTTTTGAAAATGCATTATTTGCTTGGCTTTTCATAACAAAAAAGTCGTATAAAATACAGAGTAATTTTGAATAGGCGTGGTGTGTGAATGTACGTGCTTATATCGTGTTTATGTTCTGGTACACTTATTTAATTTTCAATCATAAAGATTTATGTCACTTTTTCAAATGTTAAAGGGATATATGCATACACGTTGGAACTGAGTCTAATCTATTTGAACTTTGAATTAGTATCAATTGGTATAATTTTTATTGCCACCTTTGAATGAACAAGTAATTATTCAATCATTGATGTAAAGTACTGATGCATTGGTTTGCAATACTTGTTAAATTGATTTTAAAATAAACAGAGAATAGAATTGTGTACTTATAAAATGAAATTTAGCTTTATTAATTAATTAATAAATTCATAATATTTGTATTTTAAATAAAAATCAAAAAAAAATTTTTTTTTATAATAAACCGGATAATAAAATTTAAACATTCCTATTTTTCTTGTCACTTTGTATTGTATGCAGTATCAAACAATAGGACGTATTCAACGTTCTTTAAGTTGACTTAACTTTTATAACGCCCCCGCCCCACTCCTCACACCTTCTCCAATCCCTGGACGGGCAATATAGTCATGCGTGTATATGGTTAGCTATAAAGTATTACCTAGTTATCCGTCTATGGGCAATGCAGTCATGCGTGTAAATTATTTATGGTCGGTAAATTTTATCTGGTTTTGATTTTTCTCGTTTCGGAAGAAACAGAATACAGACCAGCTCGCTAAAATGACTGGTTCGAAGCGCGAGGGTAAATAAAAACTTATACATACATACATAAATACAGAATACAGAGAAATGAAAGATACTGTGTACGTTGTAATTATACTGACCTGGAAGATGACTACGTGTATGCCTATGGTTTGATGATCTTAGAAAATACCAAAGACTTATACATAAATATTTGAAAATACTGTATAAGACGATGCTATTATCAAAGGTTTAAGTTTATTGAATACTATCAAATATAGATATATCCATAATTTGAATAAAATAAATGTTTTATTTAAGGTAACAAATAAATCTAATGAATTTTATTGAATGTAATTATGGATTTATTAAGCAAAAGAACATGTAATGTTATATCTTAATCATGGTAATAATCTATATTTAATAATTTACTGTTTAATAAAAATATACTATAGTAGAGAATTTATATAAAAAATCGCCATTATCATCATCATCATCATCATCACCATCATCATCAGCCAATCAGTAATTATCAGCCAGCATTTATTACAAAGGATTAAAATTCTTAGATGAACAATTTACTTATATTGCAATTATATTATGGGCACTATATATCGTGCGAATTTAAATGATTATTTGAAAACAACACGAGTATCACATTTGATCATATGTGCCAGACAGAGACTAGAGACACAATACAGATAGTCAACTCCAAGACAGGCACTTTCCGTTCAGTATGAATATTGCTAAATGTGACCGATGCAACATTTGTCACACCTCACACTCACTTGTTAATTGCTCATTGATTAGTTAGAACAAGATGTACTTATTAAAAATGTATCTTGTACTTATTGGCATTTACAAAATGAAAACATCGTTTCTGTCTTAATTGAATATCGATTGATTGAATATTTAGCGTCATTTTTATGCCATTGAGGGCTAACAGACGATCAGTTAACCTAACCACTGTTTCCTGGGATTAACCAGTACTCGAGCACACCCCATCTCCGCAAGTAACTGATAACTTTCCCACTTGAATCAGTGGTGAGAGAGGAATGATAATGAGACACAATGTCGTATATCAATCATCACGGAGATTGTTGCCGGGCGGGGATTCGATCTCACGACCCCTGGATTGATAGTCAGACGCGTAACCGACTGAGCTAATCGGGCCCGGCAGTTTTCTGTCTGAAGACTAAAGTCTGCGATTAATTGTTATAAGATATTACAATATCTTGTTATGTTCATAACTTCAAATTCGGAATTTTGTGGTTAAAATTTGGAGTTGGAGATAAAATATCCAGTTTCTCCAAACAAAAACTTCTTTTTGTATAGAACATATAGAGAAATTGAGTGATTGTCTCCAATCTTAAAAAGGACCAAAAATTAATTAATTTAGAATTATGAAAAAAATACCAACTTGTAAAGGACATTTTAAACAACATTTTATGATAAGTACAAATTTGATATTTTAAACGGTTTTTGATTACGAAGATTAAAAATCGTCCTTCTTTGTTTATAGTAAAAATATTATCGGATTATCAAAAGTTGGGAAGGCCTGCATTCTGTTCTTTGATTTGTTTTAAGAGGGAGAAGGGGATTGAGAAAGGAGCAGTAAATAATAAGATGAAATTGATTAAATATATTCTGGAAAAAAATCAAATATAAAAAAAAAATTGAATTATTTTTATTCGCAATATATTTTCACAAAATCATCTTATTAATTTACATCTGACAAAGTTTTTTTTTTTTTAATTCATATTGCCACCGAAATACCTTGCCACGTGAAGAATTCTTAATTAAATGAGTTACAGGTTAGATTGAAATCACTTAAAGCAAACACAATTTATAACGAATATTACACTTGGGAAAAACATATATTGACAATATCATAGTACCCAGTAATATGGACAGAGTATATAAAACACTATAACACATTCTTAACGCTGCCCGGGGCATATCGATTAAGTGTAGAAGGACCGGTGTCAGGGAAAATAACTCGCATAACCGGTTAATACAGGTAATTACAGACCTACCTCCCTTGAGAGATATGTTAGAATTCTTTCACATGTATCAAAAGAATGGGCTTGATTGTAACTTTGGCTGGTGTCGGAACTTTTCCGCAGCATCAATCAGTTGTTTCTAACTAGAAGTGTTACTGTCGACATTTTGTCTAAATACAGTACAGCCGGTTGGTCGAATTTGGTTAAAAGCAAGTCGTTTCCCAACTTTCCTGTGTATCACGATGGTACAACCTACACCGAATATTGCTCTAAAGTACTAATATTTTTTTTCTAAAACTCAGCATGATTTTTGTCAATAAGGTAAGTTCAAACCTAATTATATTATGTTTTTTTTTTTACTACAACATAAACTTTCAATGTGATTATTAAATAACTGATGTACAAATGCTCTACAACACGGGAAATCACTCAAACCTATGCAGGAATGATGAAACTTACGATTCTCTGTCAACCTTATCATTTTATCACCGGGTGCCATGTGCACATTGTACTCAATATTGTTTTATTTTTGCCATGTTGTGAAAATTCTGAATCGAACAATTTAGTAAATTTGACACATAGAACAAGTATGGTAAATTTCAGGGTTGTGTCTAATGAAATGGCTGAGAAATAGGACTCTCTCTCTCTCTCTCTCTCTCTCTCTCTCTCTCTCTCTCTCATGCATGTATTTACAGTTTGTATACCATTTATTATATAAAAAAAAAGTAAAACGTCTCACACCATTACATTTCCCATAGGGCTCCATTGTAACATTTAGTATGAGAAAACAAAACCTGCAGCATGTGTCTGGGCTCAAAATTCTTCATTGGCTCAAGATATGCAATTATAAAGGAAAAAAGCGTACATTGACCAGGTTGGGAATTTTTAAATTCAATGATTTTGTGAGACCTTTCAATTTCCAGAGTAATAATATGTCAGCTAGTGCCAACGATGCGGTTCGAAACATTACTTGTGAAATGACATAGACTTGTCCAGAAAGCTGGTATCAGCATCAAATTTTTAATGGTAATTTCAAAAATACCGACCATTAAACTCATGCTAGGAAAAAATAAATCGCCGCAGTACAAAGCACTGAAAAAAGAAGAAAAACATAGAACTAAAGTTTTATTTCTACCTCCTTCATCAGGTCCGGAGTACTCAAGGGAGATAATAGTGGTGTGAGTCCTGGAGCTTTCTTAAACAATAAGTTTCAAAAAATAATACTTAGAAATTACTATCTTCATATACATATCACCTTTTAAAACGCAGGTATTGGTATTGCATTAAATCAAGAAATAACATGAATGATAAACCAAGACAAAAATGCCTTACATTGTTCTCAATTCCATCACTTTAAAACACAACTTGAAGAAATATATTGCGGTCAACATAGATGAACCGGTTAACTGATAACAGCTCTGGTATAAAGAATATAATTATTAAATATTCACAAAATCTTGTGTTTTTAAAGGCGTTAAGTATATTATAGTTTAATTGTTTTATATAAAGGCAAACAAAACTAACTTGCTTATGAATGATATACCTGTATTGGAACCTGTATTATATCATCTTCTTTTTAAAAAGTACACTTCCGGTATTATTTTTTAAAGTTTTATATGTACGTGTCTTAAAATGATTGCTGATTAATATATATCAGTAATGTCAAATCTGGTATCATCCTGGTTAGAAAAAAACGGGTTTTGAATTGCAGAACACTTTTGGCACTAAGATCACTTACACAGTTGAATTTTGTTTTTTGCTTTATATAATATAAGGATGGGATTTCCATGGTAACAAAATAATTTCACATATATATTTTTTTAAGTATTTTTTTCATAGCATGTATGTATACCCACATAACAATATACAATAACTGGTAGGTTGACCAGCTTGTTATTTTTTAAAGAGGACGCAGTGACAGTACTGTGACACCCCGATATTTTTTTTTTAAAAAGTCCCTAAATGCTCATAAATACATACATTATATGCAACTTTTGCTCTATTCATCTGCAGTAAAAAATAACAACCTCTATGAACCATTAAAAAAATATTTCAGCGTAAGAATCATGTTACCGCGGGGAAAAGGGGCGTAACTCTGTAGTGAGACGTATATTATCTAGTAGATTGTTCCATGTTTTCATGCTCCTAGCTTTAATTAATTTTTACTATGACCTCTGGTCTGGCTGTCACTTAATTCAAACACACTGTCCACTGAAATATCATCAATAGTTTCGATCATCTTAAAAACCTGTATCAAATCCAAGCGATTTCTTCAATGAAATAATGTGGACAATTTCAACTCTCTTTAACGGTCTTCATAACTAAAGTTGTACAATTCAGGCAATGATTTAGAGACTCTCCGCCGAACATTTTCAACTATCTCTTTATCCTTTTTCAATGTATACCACACAGTATTTCCGTGGTCCAAAATGGGTCTTATAAATGTTTTGTATAATATCAACAATGTTTCTTTGTTTAGATAAAAGAATGATCCTTTAATGAGTCCTACACGCATATTAGCATGATTTACTGTGAGGCTTATGTGTTCATTAAATTTCAAATAATTTTCAATATGCACTCTTAAGTCTTGTTCACTTTCTACAACTGTTAAGCTTCTGATATAGACTCTTTGACTGTCATTTCAAAATCAAAACAAGGGTTTTCCTTTGCAATTTGCGTAACTTTACACTTGTCTATATTAAAATACATTAGCTATTTTGAAATCCACTGACATGGTTTGTCAAGATAATTTTGAACTGACTCAAAGTCTTGGAGATTGTATAGATCTTTGTAGAGTATAGCATCATCAGCAAATAAGATGCAATATGACTGAACCGTATCTGGTAAAGCATTAATGTATAAGATAAATAACAAGGGGCCAAGGACAGATCCTTGAGGTACACTACTTGATACATCTGACCATTCTGATGCCATTTATACTAACACATTGTTTTTTATCTTTAAGAAAGTTACTGATCCAGCTTAGTACGTTTCCAGATATTCCCAAAGATTTTAACTTCATAATAAGCCTTCTATGCGGAACACATGTTCAAACAAATGTTTTTTCAATGTCTTGAAAAACATCGTCAACAGCAGTATCATTGTCTGTGAACCAGTCATCAAAAACTTTGAGAAGTTGCAATACACATCCTCTTTTATTTCTTAAACCATCCTGTGAGTCTGTAAATATTTTATTATCTTTGCAATGAGACATTACAGATGTCTTTATTATATGTTCAAGGAGTCTGCATAAAATACTGGTTAGGCTAATTGGTCCATAGTTACATGCTTTGGTCTTATCCCCACTTCTAAAAATACTTGTAACATTGGCTAGTTTGCACTTGTTTGAAACAGTTATGTCAGTAATTGATTTGTTGAAAAGAAAAGCAATTTAGGAAATGCTTTTATTGTGTCAACCTTTCAACTTTCCAACTTTATTTATTAAATGCTAAATTTCACAAATTATGAACAGTATTCAGTTAGCAGTTGTAGGGACAATGTCGGTAGAATGCTACGTCGCTTGTTGGACACACATCTCCTATATTTCAGATCTTTGCCCAGTCATTGTCGGGTATATTATTGCTGGTTAATGTTATGTTTATAAAACAGGTATAGAATGGGGCATAGGTGATGCTGTAGTTTTTAAGTTTTCATAGTCACCAATTTTAGTTATTTGAGTTATTTGTGATGATTATTTAAAATCAATATACTACATTGACTTTTGTGCACGATATTTAAATTAGTAAAATTTGTCATGAAGTCTGACGAAAATAATATCTACTGGTAAACTATTCGGGCTACGATTTAGTGTGTGCTGGCTTTAATAATACACACTCTGGCGAAATCACAATCGTTTATCTGAGTGGGCGTTTTACGTTACATCGGTAAGCAAACCGTTTCTTTTCTTTACCTGGTCTTAAATAATCTTAGAATGAGCTACTGTGCTGAACACTTATTTGATCTATAACACTGCAGCATATTAATTAATCTGTAATTAAACTTTAATGATTTGTAGTATATTCTTTGAAAACGAAAGTAGAACACACACTTTTTTTTAAAAAGGAAGACATAGACAAAATATGTGTGTGTGTGTGGGGGGGGGGGGGGGGGGGGGGGGGGGGGGGGAGGGGGGGCATATACTTTGCTCCCACCCCCACCCTCCCCTCCTCCTCCACCAATATTTTAATAAAAATCTTTAAAAGTGACACAATACCAATCATCTGGAGTAAATGAAAAACATTTTTCTATCTCTGTCAACCTTATCATTAAGTTGCAATATACATCCTCTTTTATTCCTTAAACCATACTGTGAGTCTCTAAATATTTTATTATCTTTGCAATGAGACATTACAGATGTCTTTATTATATGTTCAAGGTCTCTGCATAAAATAATGGTTATGCTAATTGGTCCATAGTTACATGCTTTGGTCTTATCCCCACTTCTAAAAATACTTGTAACATTGGCTAGTTTCCACTCATTTGAAACAGATCTCTCAGTAATAGATTTGCTGAAAAGAAGATCAATAGGAAATACTTTTAATGTGTCAACCTTTCAACTTTCCAACTTTATTAATAAAATGCAAAATTTCACGAATTATGAACAGTATTCAGTTAGCAGTTGTAGAGACAATGTCGGTAGAATGCTACATCGCTTGTTGGGCACATATTTCCTATATTTCAGATCTTTGCCCAGTCATTGTCGGGTATATTATTGCTAGTTTATGTAATATTTATAAAACAGGTATAGAATGGGGCATAGGTGATGCGGTAGTTTTTAAGTTTTCATAGTCACCAATTTTAGTTATTTGAGTTATTTGTGATGATTATTTAAAATCAATATACTACATTGACTTTTGTGCACGATATTTAAATTAGTAAAATTTGTCATGAAATCTGACGAAAATAATATCTACTGGTGAACTATTCGGGCTACGATTTAGAGTGTGCTGGCTTTAATAATACACACTCTGGCGAAATCACAATCGTTTATCTGAGTGGGCGTTTTACGTTACATCGGTAAGCAAACCGTTTCTTTTCTTTACCTTGTCTTTAAATAATCTCAAAGTGAGCTACTGTGTTGAACACTTATTTGATCTATAACACTGCAGCATATTAATAAATCTATAATTAAACTTTAATGATTTGTAGTATACTCTTTGAAAACGAAAGTAAAACACACACTTTTTTTTAAAAAGGAAGACATAGACAAAATGTGTGTGTGTGTGTGTGTGTGTGTGTGTGTGTGTGTGTGTGTGCTTTGCTGAACACTTATTTGATCTATAACACTGCTGCATATTAATAAATCTGTCATAAAACTTTGATGATATGTATTATATTCTTTGAAAACGAAAGTAGAACACACACTTTTTTAAAAGAAAGACATAGACAATAGAGGTGGTGGGGTGGGGAGCATATACTTTAACCTAAATTTATAGATTTCACATATGAACATGTTCCGTCGGAGCCTCTTGTTACCATACGAGCAGTGGACAGTCCCTCCTATTATGGAGTAAATGAAAAACAACTCTTGTTCTAAAAACTCACTAGCATGTAGCAGTTGGTCTTTTAAGTATAATTCCCTCGTACCACAACTAGCCCCCTTCAACACACCGCCTTACATTTTGGCTCGCAGTGCTTGAGGTATTTGGTTTGAAAAGCGGTGTAAATTCGCCTTTTTAAATAGTATAATTATGGTCTTTTTCTATTTTTTTTTTATTTTTGATCAATGTTAAAAGATATGGGGGTAAACAACAACCATTTCCCCTCACAAAACGTTTTTGGGTTTACAACTTCTGAAAAGAAAAACATTTAAAAGCAAAAAAAAATATTAAAGAAAATAACAATCTCATTTTTATCCTAAAAATCCCTAGAATACATGGGCGGTTCGTCGTACACCCACAAGCAGCACCCCCCCCCCCCCCCCCCCCAACCCCACCCGTATAACACCAGTGGGAACGGAAAAGCATAATACCCTTCCACACACCAGGTTGCCCCTCCCAATAATTGAAATGCTGCTACGCCTTTGAAAGGGATACTTTATCTAGTATGTACATGTCACGTGTTAACATATGAATTATGTGTATGATAACATGTTCACCTATTTAAAAATCGCAGCGGTGGTCTAGGGTAAGAGCACCCACCTCTCATGCGGAAGGTCGTGGGTTCGACCCCGGCCGAGTCATACCAAAGATCTGAAGCTTCCTTCCTTGGCGCTCAGCATTTATAGGATACGTCTTACTCTCTGTCTGGTCGGTCTGGTGTCAGTATAATATGGCTAGGTAGGGTTTCATACAATGTGTCTGCGGCATGATATTCCAATGTGGCAGCGCTTAGACTACTGGCTCAATTAGACACCGTCGTGATATACAGTCAACCCTGTCTTAAGCAGTCAGCCAAGGGAATGAGAAATACTGGCCTTAAAGACAGGTTGTTGCTTAATACAGGTTAATTTGCTCTGAACATATCGAAATGGGAAATAGAAAATTTGGCTGCTTAAGACAAGTGGCTGCTTAATAGAGGTGACCGCTTACACAGGTTTAACTGTAACTGAAAACAATGTTGAAAGCGACGCTAAGCACCATGCAACAGCAACATAATCTACTAGTAGTTAATTTTAAACATCTACTGGAGTAGACACAGGAAAACAGAGTTTTGTGTATATATTATCCTGGTACTTACCTTCAATAACGGCAATGAAATATAATAATGAATCCATCTGTAACCATCTTAATTGCACAGGAATATATCGGTAAACAATCTAATAATCCCCCACCTAAAAACCTTCATATTATGCACTAGTCAGTTATAATTCACCCCCACAGTCCTGGATATAGCGGGAAGTTTTCTGTCTGCAAAGCCCTATATAGGCAGCAGCAATTTGCTGGCAGAAGCCTTGCTAAAAGTCTTTAGTCACCAGGGATATATTTTCGCTTTTATTCAATGGTGCCGGGCCCGATTAGCTGAGTCTGTTACACGTCTGGCTATCAATCCAGAGGACGTGAGTTCGAATTCCCCGCCCGGCAACAGTCTCCGTGATGATTGATATACAACATTGTGTCTCATTATCATTCGTCTCTCACCACTGATTCAAGAGGGAAAGTTATCAGTTACTTGCGGAGATGGGGTGTACTCGAGTACTGGTTAATCCCAGGAAACAGTGGATAGGTTAACTGATCGTCTGTTAGCCCTCGATGGCATAAAAATGACGCTAAATATTCAATCAATCAATCAATCAATCCATCAATTATTCAATGCTGTTGTTATTGATGTTGTTGTTGGCATATAGTTTCCTGTCATTTACTTTTTTCTGGCTTTAGTTCTCGCGAGATTACATTCCCAGCCCCCGGTGGAGTATTAGTATGACAAGGATATACATATATTTCTACCTAGTATGTACAATTTATGTGAATACACTTCAATATATCATGAAATGGGGTCGGGCCACAAGTTCTAATGTCGGCAGAACTTGTGACCCGACCCCATTACATGATATATTGAAATAAATTATGTTTAAACTAAACTAATATATCTTCCAAACTATCAAACATTTTTGTCTACGTGAATGTCATTATCTAGCACGTACATGATAACCAGATGACCTGATTATATTTTATCAAGCATTGAATCATAACAAGCTATTCAATGATATCAGTACGTGAAATCGTTCTTTTGTTTGTTTTATTCTATTTAATTTTTGTTATATAAGAAGAGTGGGGCCCTCCGTGACCGATTCTAAGGCGCTCTCGCCGCCGAGGTCGCGAGTTCGAGTCCAGCTCGGTCCAAAATCTTCAAGTGAGATATTTGCCAATCACTTGCGGACCATGTGCTTCTACTCAGATTTATTCTTAAGATCTGGAGATTTCGTAAAACAGGGGAGCGGAACATTGCCTATACATTTTCTTATTAGGTCACCTAAGACATCGTCTCAAGGGACCTTTTGCGATCGCCTTTTGTCCGTCGGCGTGCGTCGTCCGTCGTGCGTCCGTAAACAATTGACATTTTCGACTTCTTCTCTAAAACTGTAAGATCAATCGTAATGGAATGTTATATGCAGCTTTGGTGCCTAAGGGTGAATAAAAATTGTGAATTGCATGGTCCCCACCTCCTCTCTCGGTTTGTTATTCGGGGTGGGGCCTAAAACATTTAATACATCCGTAAACAATTCACATTTTCGATTTCTTCGGAAAAATGTAACGAAATATTGTATGCAGGTTTGGTGCCTAAGGGTGAGGCAAATTTTTGAATTGCATGGTCCCCACCTCCTGGGACCTTGGTGTAGGAGCCAAAACAGTCAAATTTGAGGTAAACTTTAAAAAATATTTTTCTTAAAATAGGAAGCACTGGGAAACAAATGGTGAGCATGATTATGGACACATATGGGCCCATTATAAAAATTGTGCATTGCATGTCCCTGGGTCTCACGGTTTGGCCCCGGGGATGGGGCCTAAAAATTTAGTGCATCCGTAAACAATTAACATTTTCGACTTCTGTAAAACTGTAAGCACAATTGTAACGAAATGTTGTATGCAGCTTTGGTACCTAAGGGTGAATAAACATTGTGGATTACATGATCCCCACACCCTGTGGCATTGGGGGTGGGGCAGAAACAGTCAAATTCATGGAAAATTTAAAAAATCGTCTTCTTACTATCAGAAGCACTGGGAAACAAATGGTGAGCATGATTAAGAACACATATGGGTCCCTTATAAAAATTTGATTCACATGTCCCTGGGTCTCACGGTATGGCCTTAAAAATATTTTTATTATTATATGAAGCACTAAGAAACAAATTGTGAACATGATTATTGACGCCTATGGGTCCATTATAAAATTTATGATTTCCATGCCCCTGGGACTCACGGTTTGGCCCTTTGGGTGGGGCCTACTTTACTAAATCGATATAAGAGAAATTGACAAAAATGTTATTTCTTATGGCAGAATAGACTGATGCGAATGGTTTTATTTTGATAATCAGGTGACCGTTAAGGCCAATGGGCCTCTTGTATATTATCTTTTGATACATCATCGGGTCGTGATTTCGATAATCTTGAACTTTATAACCCTTCATAGTACAGACCAGTCCTTTATAATTCATGCACTCCACAATCCGGGGCATAGCGGGAAACTCTTTCTTCGCAGAGCCCAGATAAAGGCTGAAAGACAAATTTGCTGGAAAGATTCCTGCTCCGGGGACCTATTTGTCGCTATTTTTCAATGTTGCTGTTGTTGTTGTTGTTGGCATATTGTCCTGCCATTAAGTTTTTCGGACTTTAGTTCCCGCGATTGTAGACCCCTGCAGAGTATATGTAAATATACATATACATCTTTGGGTATGATTACGTTATGAAAGTATTTTATTATTAATGTGTAGCAAGCAATCTTGTAAATTACGGAACGTTGCTCGCTATGTGATGTCAATACCTATCATGTTCGGTATAATACTAATATCATAAACAAACGACATATGTATTCTTTATCTGTAATGGAATGATAACATGCTTCCTAATAAATGTCGATATGAAATTGTTCGTGTGTTTTTGCTTTATTTTTTTTTACTTCAAATTTTGTTTTAAAACACAAAGAAGGTTCGACGTCCCTGAGTGGTCCATTTACACATAACCGGCCATCTGTTGAAAATGGCGTTCAGAAAATGAATGTTGAAGTAAAGTGGTATTGGATTATTAGGTTGTTGAGCTATAACGAAATTGAATTAATGTTGTTTTTTTGTTTTATGACGATATTAAATTATAGGGTTGTTGAGCTATTACAATATTGATGTATTGGGGTGTTGGGCTATGCGATATTGAATCATTGGGTTGTAGAGCTATTGCGATATTGAATCATTGGGTTGTAGATCTATTACGATATCGAATTATTGGTTTGTTGAGCTATTTAGATATTGAACTATTGGGTTGTTGAGCAATAATGATATTGCATCATTGGATTGTTCAGCTATTACAATATTGAATCATAGGGTTGTAGAGATATTGCAATATTCAATCATTGGGTTGTAGAGCTATTGCGAAATTGAATCATTGGGTTGTAGATCTATTACGATATCGAATTATTGGTTTGTTGAGCTATTTCGATATTGAACTATTGGGTTTTTGAGCTATTACGATATTGAATTATTGTTTTTTTTTGTGTTATGAAGATATTGAATTATTAGGTTGTTGAGCAATAATGATATTAAATCATTGGATTGTTGGACTATTACGATATTGAATCATAGGATTGTAGAGCTATTGCAATATTGAATCATTGGGTTGTAGAGCTATTACGGTAATGAATGATTGGCATGTTGATCTATTGCGATATTGAATCATTGGGGTGTTCAGCTAATATGATATTGAATCATTGGGTTGTTGAGCTATTGCAATATTGAATCATTGGGTTATTAGGTTTTTACGATATTGAATCATTGGGTTGTTAAACTATTGCGATATTAATTCATTGGGTTATTAAGTTTTTACGATATTGAATCATTGGGTTGTTAAACTATTGCGATTTTGAATTATTGGGTTGTTGAGCTATTACGATATTATATTATTGGGTTGTTGAGCTATTTCGATATTGAACAATTTGGTTTTTGAGCTGTTACGATATTGAAGCATTGGGTTGTTGAGCTATTATGATATTGAATCATTGGGTTATTAAGTTTTTACGATATTGAATCATTCGGTTGTTAAACTATTGCGATATTGAATTATTGGGTTGTTGAGCTATTACATGTACGATATTGAATTATTGGGTTGTTGAGCTATTTCGATATTGAATTATTGGGTTGATGAGCTTTAACGATATTGAATTATTGGGTTTTTGAGCGAGTTCAATATTGAACTATTGGGTTGTTGAGCTATTACGATATTGAATTATTGGATTGTTGAGCTGTTTCGATATTATACTGTTGGGTTGTTGAACTATTACTATATTGAATTATTGGGTTGTTGAACTATTTCGATATTGAACTATTGGGTTGTTGCGCCAATATTGAATTATTGGGTTGTTGAGCTATTGCGATATTGAGTTGTTGAGTTATTACGATATTGAATTATTGGTTTGTTAAGCTATTATGATATTGAACCATTGGGATGTTGAGCTATTACGGTATTGAATCATTGGGTTGTTGAGCTATTACGATTTTGAATTATTTGGTTGTTGAGCTATTACGATATTGAATTATTGGTTTGTTGAGCTACTTCGATATTTAACTATTGGGTTGTCGAGCTTTACAATATTGAATTATTTGGTTGTTGAGCTATTACGATATTAAATCATTGGGTTGTTTAGCTATTATGATATTGAGTAATTGGGCTGTTGGGCTATTACGATATTGAGTCATTGGGTTGTTGAGCTATTATGGTATTGAATCATTGAGATGTTGAGCTTTTGCGATATTGAATCATTGAGATGTTGCGATATTTAATTATTGGGTTGTTTAACTATTGCGATATTTAATTATGCGGTTGTTGAACTATTGCGATATTTAACTATTGGGTTGTTGAGCTATTGCTATATTGAACCATTGGGGTGTTGAGCTATTATGATATTGAAATATTGGGATGTTGAGGTATTACGATATTGAATTGAAGGGTTGTTGAGCTATTACAATATTGAATTATAGGGTTGTTGAGCTATTACGATATTGAGTTATTTCGATGTTGAGCTATTATAGTAGTGAATTATTAAGATGTTATGCTATTATGATATTGATTCACTGGTTTGTTGAACTATCATGATATTGAACCATTGGGGTGTTGAGCTATCACGATATTGAACCATTTGGGTGTTCAGCTATTACGATATTGAATTATAGGGTTGTTGAGGTATTACGATATTGAATTATAGGGTTGTTGAGCTATTACGATATTGAGTTATTGGGATATTGAGCTATTACGATATTGAACCTTTGGGGTGTTCAGCTATTACGATATTGAATCACTGGGTTGTTGAGCTATTACGATATTGATTCACTGGGTTGTTGAACTATTATGATATTGAACCATTGGGGTGTTGAGCTGTCACGATATTGAACCAATGGGGTGTTGAGCTATTACGATATTGAATTATAGGGTTGTTGAGGTATTACGATATTGAATTATAGGGTTGTTGAGCTATTACGTTATTGAATTATTGGGATGTTGAGCTATTACGATATTGAACCATTGTGGTGTTGAGGTACTATCATATTGAATTATTGGGATGTTGAATTATTACGATATTAAATTAATGGGAAGTTGGGCTATTACAATATTAAATCATTGAGATGTTGAGCTATTACGATATTGAATTATTGGGATGTTCAGCTATTACGATATTGAATTATTGGGGTGTTGGGCTATTATAATATTGAATTATTGGGTTGTTTAACTATTGCGATATTGAACCATTGGGATGTAGAGCTATTGCGATATTGAACCATTGGGGTGTTGAGCTATTACGATATTGAATCATTGGGTTGTTGAGCTATTACGATATTGAATTATTGGGATGTTGGGCTATTACGATATTGAATTATTGGGATGTTGGGCTATTACGATATTGAATTTTTCGGTTGTTGATCTTCCACGATATTGATTTATTGGGTTGTTGAACTATAACGATATTGAATTATTTGATTGTTGAGCTATTTCGATATTGAATTATTGGTATGTTGGGCTATTAAGATATTGAATTTTTGGGATGTTGAGCTATTATGATATTGAATTATTAGGTTGTTGAGCTATTACGATATTGAATTTTTGGGATGTTGGGCTATTTCGATATTGAATTATTTTGTAGCTGAGCTAGTACGATATTGCAATTTTGAATTGTTGAGCTATTATGATATCGAATTATTGGTTGTTGAACTATGATGATATTGATTTATTGGGATGTTGAGCTATTCTGATATTGAATCATTAGTTTGTTGAGCTATTACAATACTTAATTATTGGGTTGTTGAGCTATTGCAATATTTAGTTATTGGGATGTTAAGCTATTATGATATTGAATCTTTGGGTTGTTGATCTATTATGATATTGAATCTTTGGGTTGTTGAGCTATTATGATATTTAATCATTAGGATGTTGAGCTATTATGATATTGGATCTTTGGGGATTTGAGCTATTGCGATATTTAATTATTTGGTTGTCGATCTATTACGAAATTGATATTGTGGGTTATCGATCTTTTACGATATTTATATATTTGGTTGTCGATCTATTACGATATTGATATATCAGGTTGTCGATCTATTACGATATTGGTATGTTGGGTTGTCAATCTTTTATGCTATTTATATATTTGATTGTTTATCTATAAAGATATTGATATATCGGGTTGACGATCTATTACGATATTGGTATAATGGGTTTTCGACCTATTAAGATATTGATACATTGGGTTGTCGATGTATCACGATATTGGTATATTGGGTTGTTTATCTATTACAATATTGATATATCGGGTTGTCGATCAATTACGAAATTGATATATTGGTTGCCATCTATTACTCTATTTATATATTGGGTTGTCGATCTATTACGATATTAATATATTGGGTTAACAATCTTTTACGCTATTGATATATTCCTGTGTCGATCTGATACGATATTGATATATTGGGTTGTCGATCAGTTACGATACTGACATATTGGGTTGTTGATCTATTACGATATTGATATATTGTGTTGTCGATCTGTTACGATATTGATATATTGGGTTGTCGACCTATTACGATATTGATATATTGAGTGGGTGATCTATTACCATATTTATATATTCGGTTGTTTATCTACTACGATATTGAGTGGTTGATCTATTACGATATTGATATATTTGGTTGTTGATCTACTACAATATTGATATATTTGGTTGTTGTTCTATTACAATATTGATATATACGGTTGGGTTGTTGATCTATTGTGATAGATTGTATTATTGAATTGTTGAATTGGATTATTATTTTACCGGGTTAAGTTGTTATCGAGTTACGTGTTTATTATCATTTTTTTTTTTAATTTATTTGGGTTATTGTTTGGTCGTTGGTTTATCGTGATTTTGGTTATCGGATTGCTGAATTATTGAGTTGTTGATTCATAGGACAATGTAAGTGTTTTATTGTCGAGTGAAAGTGTTGCTGAATTAGTTGTTGGACGAGATAATCAAATAATTGGTTGAATTGTTGGGTTGTTAAATTTGGTATTAAAAAGCGTGAATCTTTACATAGCACTTCTGTATTTTAACACGTTACTTACATATTTGCGTTTCTTTACATTGACTGATTTTGGTATATACTTAATTCCAGATTTAAAGAATATGGCATCAATAGATACGGGGTCAGAAGATGTAACAGAATTGTTTTGTCAGCCGTGCGCGGAAGATGGCGAGTATTTACATGCAGACGGATATTGTACTGATTGCCAGGAGTACTTATGCAGCACGTGTTTTACTCATCATCGTGTCGGGCGAGCAAAACGACACATCCTCCAGAACAAGTCAGAAATGCCAAAGAGTCGGTTTGCCTCTGTTAAGATCGACACATGCACGGAGCAGTGTCCACAGCATAAAAATGAAATTATTAGTTTTTACTGCAAGTCACATGACCAGCTGGGCTGTCAACGATGCAAAGCAACTGGTCACATAGTTTGTCAAGTTAGCACAATTGCCGATGTATCCAAAGATATTTCGCAAAGTCAGGAATGTAAAGAATTCATTCAGAAACTTAATGCAGTACAACAAAGATATGGATCTGTATTGAGTCGATCTAAGAGGCACGTAAATGAAGTTGAAGAGTACTATTCGAAAGCATTAGAGGCAGTCAAGAATGTGATAACAAAATTCAAAGAAGAAGATTTGAAGACGATGAAGGCAGTGTCAGACACAAGTAGCGCAGTGATAGCAGAAATACAAGGGACAACTACAAAACTAGAAACACTGCAAAAACACAATCAGAACAGTCAATTATTTGTAGTCATGAAAAATGCAACAAATCAATTAAAATTGTTTGAAGATTCTCTTTGTAAGATAAAGTCAGACAATAAAATAAAGCGGTACGAATTTGGAGATGTTAAACAACAGGATACAAATGGAAATGTGTTAGGACAGTTGTATATGCTTCACTTACCAGTCAGTGTGGGCGATATAGAGATCAAGACGACCACGGAAGAAAACACTTGCGCCGCATCAGGTTGTTGTTTGCTTTCTGATAAACGACTCGCCATTGCTGATCATAATAACATGAACGTAAAACTAGTAGATCTAGAACAAAACTCGATTGTTTCTGTATTACAACTGCCATCTGGACCGTGGGACGTCACAATGATCGACAACACTCAAGTCGCTGTTACACTCTTTAGTTACATGAAGATCCAGATTCTCCAAACAACCTCCAGCAGCCTGTCTAAAGGTCGAGAAATACAGGCCAGCGGTACGTGTTTTGGTATAGTACATAACGACGGAACACTTATAGTGGCATTACATAACCCTAGAAAAGTTGAAATGATGGATATGAACGGCAATGTGTTAAGAAGTGTAACACACGATTCAAGCGGTGTCCAACTGTTTTCCCTCCCACGCCACATAGCGTTCAGTCCAGACAAGACCGCCATCTACGTCTCTGATTACGGCAAGAATACAGTCACATGCATGTTAATGGACGGTACCGTGAAGGCAGTCTACAAAGATGATGACCTAAAGAGCCCTCTAGGACTGGCAGTAGACGAGACAGGAGTGGTGTATGTATGTGGCACGATTTCCAACAACATCCACCAGATAACGGCCGAATGTACCAAGATACAGGTACTTCAGGGCCAGAAACACGGAATATCGACTCCCTACTCAGTTACATACTCAGATAGAGACGGCACGTTGTATGTTGGAATGGAAAACAACGTCGTTAAGGTGTTTAAATTAAATAAATCACACTCATTATATTATGCTAATTGATTCATACATACATGAGACGAGGTTAACTTTCTGATAACTAACGTATAAAAACTGACGTTTGATGTCATATATTGATATAAGAACGACACACAGTCCAGTTAAACAAGTTCATTTATTATCGGCAGTCTAGAACCATACATTATATCGTATATTGTTGGCTGTAATATGGGAAGAATGTGTTTATTATAAATAAAACACTGTGATTGTTTTAAATTTATTGCTTTTGTGAAGCAGCTTAGATATACAAACTATCTGACGTTTTAAATTAAGAACGACTTATATTTATGTACATTTATCATTGGGATACTATGATCATATTATATAATATAAACATATATCAATATATATAAATGCACATCGAATAATAATATTTCAGAATTTTTTATGTAAAGTAGATCGGATACAAGTGGCTGTGAGTAAGAAATGACATGTAACAAAAACAAAATGCTAAATCTTGATGTCCGTCATCTCAGTTTTAGTGATTTCAAACAGAATTTTGTCTGTAAATAAAAATAAGTATCTTTTTTCGGAATGTTTATACTGTTAGAAGTGTTAGTTGATAATTATGATCGTATGGAATCAATGAAACGAAACGTTAGTAAATTTTTCATTGGAATAAAGTTCCATACATTATAAATTATGTAAATACATAAAATACAGTTTACATCGAATATTAAGTGTTTTATGCAATATTCGTTATGTCTTTGAAATCTTTCCCGATGATATTAAGCAAAGCGTATTATAAACTTAGTATTTTCAGCTGGAGTGATACCAAACGTGATTTTGCTGCATGTTTGGTCTTGTTGTTATACTGGTATCTTTCATGTATATTTGTAAGGATAACTGAACTATGTTCTGAATGTATGCTCCTTTACAATCAAGATCAAGCGTTGGTAATTTTGTAATTAATCAGAGTATTCAAAGTACTAGAGGCGGGCTTGCTATTAGACGCAATGATTTGTTATTGCATAATGTAAAGCGTCGTTCCGGCTAAGAATAGAATCACTGTCGATCTCTGCAGAGGGTTAAGAATCTTCCGAATGGGTGTCGAGTTCATATAATCATTTTTGTCATGTTCACTATTGTGGTTAAATTACCTACCCATGTGTGGTTCCAGGGAGCCATATAAGTAATGGCAAGAATAGGATCACTGCAGCTCATGTATGTTGTAGAAAGCGACAATTTAAATAATACGATATAATTGACTGAAACTCTCTAGGTTCATTCTGAATATTCATTTATCGATGTATCTTTTTAATCTGTATGTAAATATGTTGTTTTTGTACATGTAGAGTGAGCCTGGAATCTTCATTCCTGTTGGCGTCGAATAACCTATAATGTCTTGGAACGCCGTAAAACCCTATTCAATAATTAATTCATTCGATATCAAGCTAGCATAATCTAACTACTTCATAATGTACAATTGTTTCACCAATATGTTCTCTCTCCTCGTGTGATTTGATTTCTTCTTTAAGTAATTCCAGTTTTTCTTCCGGCATCTATTTTTTAAACATTTACTGATTAACAAACTAGTTTTGATATGTCGCTTTTGCATAGGAATTATCATTGGCAGTTAATATTGTTGTTGTTGTTGTTGTTGTTGTTGTTGTTGTTGTTGTTGTTGTTGTTGTTGTTGTTGTTGTTGTTGATGATGATGATTAATAATTTATTATGACGGTTATGATGATAATGATGATGATGGTTGTCATGGTGATGATGATGGAATATGATGGATGATGATGAGGCGGAGGAGAAGAGGGAAGATGGTGAATATGATCACATACTACACAATCTACGTCATTACTTGAAATCGATATCTGATAAAGCATTACGCGTGCGATATACATTCCCGTTATGGGCGGTTTATCGATACAGATTTTTATATGTTATTATATAGGACCTTGTTAAAAATAGTAAATTCAGTAATTAAAGTATATATGTTTTCTATACTTTAATATGGTATAAGAAATATTTTGATGTCAAAATTATTAGTTGCTTCCAATTTGTTTTGAAAATGCATTATTTGCTTGGCTTTTCACAACAATAAGTCGTAAAAATACTGAGTAATTTTGAATAGGCGTGGTGTGTGAATGTACGTGCTCATATCGTGTTTAGGTTCTGGTACACTTATTTAATTTTCAATCATAAAGGTTTATTTCACTTTTTCATATTTTAAAGGGATATATGCATACACGTCATTGGAACTGAGCTTAATCTATTTGAACTTTGAATTAGTATCAATTGGTATTATTTTTATTGTCACCTTTGAATGAACAAGTAATTATTCAATCATTGATGTAAAGTACTGATGCATTAAACAGGGAATAAAATTGTGTACTTATGAAATTTAGCTTTATTCATTTATTGATACATTCATAATATTTGTATTTTAAATAAAAATCAAACAATTATTTTTTTATGATAAACCGGATAATAAAATTTAAACATTCGTATGTTTCTCATCACTTTATATTTATGTAGTATCAAACAATAGGACGTTTTCAACGTTCGTTAAGTTGACTTAACTTTTATAACGCCCCCCCCCCCTCCCACCACCTTCTCCAATCCCTGGAAGGGCAATGCAGTCATGCGTGTATATGGTTAGCTATAAAGATCCGCCTAGGGGCAATGCAGTCATACGTGTAAATGGTTTATGGTCGGTAAAATTCTATACTTCAATTTTATCTGGTTTTAACTTTTCTAGTTTCGGAAGAAACAGAATACATATCTGCTCGCTAAAATGACTGGTTCGAAGTGCGAGGATAAATACATACATACATACATAAAATGCTATATAAGACGATGCTATTATGAAAGGTTTAAGTTTATTGAATAATATCAAATACAGATATATCTATAATTTGAATAAAATAGATGTTTTATTTAAAGTAACAAAGAAATATAAAGAATTTTATTGAATGTAATTATGGATTTAGTTAGCAAAAGAACATGAAATGTTATATCTTAACCATGGTAATAGTCTATATTTAATAATTTACTGTTTAATAAAAAATACTATAGTAGAGAACTTACATAAAAAATTACCATTATCATCATCATCATCATCATCACCATCATCATCAGCCAATCAGTAATCATCAGCCAGCATTTATTTCAAAGGATTGAAGGAGTTAGATGAACAATTTACTTATATTGCAATTATATTATGGGCACTATATATTGCGCGAATTTAAATGTTTATTTGAAAACAACACGAATTTCACAATTGATCATATATGCTAGATAGAGACTAGATACACAATACAGATAGTAATCTCCAGGACAAGCACTTTCCGTTCAATATGAATATTGCTAAATGTGACAGATGCAAATTCTTTTTAATTCCTATTACTAAATAAAATACATCAAAATATAAATACTATGACCGTAGCATTTTAAAAATAAATTTTAACGTAAAATGTACGTATTTTACACCATAGCACAATTTAAACTGCTTTATAACTTCATGAAAAGACAAGAAATAAAGACAGTAAATGTCCCCAATAATCTCCCCGGGCGGGCTTCATAACAACGACATAAATTACCGTGTGGTAATCTGGAATATGTACAGTTACGAGAAATCCCAATGGTAGGATTAAAACGCGGGTTTAAAATCAACAAAAAATGAACTTTCTCGCTTTATTGCATAAAAATGCAATTGGATTTTACATATTATGTTAAACTTTATTGATTTTAATACACTATGACTGAATGAAAAGAGGGGGTGTTCACGTTAGTTTTTTTCATAAATTCAAATTCAAATTAAAAATGAAACACTTAAAAACACACAACGTTTTGCTTGCTATTTCGGACGACGTCAACGTCATATTTTACGTTAATTATTTTATGGCGCCCTCGTTCAATATCACTAGCAAACGTCATGTGTTTTTTTCAAGTGTTTGATTCTAATCTTAATTCAAATTTATGAAAAACTAGCGTGAACATTTTTATTCGATCATATTTTAGTGAAACTAATAATGTTTAACATATGTGAAATTCAAGACTTTGTTCCAGAGCAATTTCATGCAATCAGCCGTAAATGTTCGAAGTTCGTTTATATCGACACCGTCGTAAATGACTGGATTTAAAGGTAACACAAACTGTATTTTATCTGCGTGAACATTTTAATCTTATCATAGGAAATAAAATAAGTAATTTTATAATGTTATTAAAGCAATTTGAATTAACATTGATTATTTTACGTGGGGAAAACGGCGAAAATTGTACGAAAAATACTTTCCACCAGCGGGACGAGAAATTACTGTATTATACTACTGCCAAGACAGTGTATATATAGACAGTAGAGCGAACTGATATACAATTGAGTGCAATAGCACTAAACAGATCAAATCAACATAAAATATTCTAAAAGAACCTAAAGAAGCAATGTGTTGCTTAATATATGGTTGT
The DNA here is from genome assembly GCA_029582155.1 of Panopea generosa. Classification (NCBI taxonomy): domain Eukaryota; kingdom Metazoa; phylum Mollusca; class Bivalvia; order Adapedonta; family Hiatellidae; genus Panopea; species Panopea generosa. The sequence continues at coordinate 49,231,839 of CM055911.1, forward strand.
TTAACAGGTCTGGTTTCTAGAACATTGTGGATTTACGGATTTAGAAAATGATAATATTTGAAGTCCGGAATTTTATTTGGACTTCCACTGGCACTGGCTGATAACTGCCTGTACATGGTTACAGTTTAACAAAATGACATTGTCTTGAACATATTTAAAAAACAGTAAGGTGTCACCAGCTTAGTCATCCTATAATCAGCATAAGTTGTTCTAGAAATAATGTTGAAAACTACAATTACAATTATTGAACATACACAGTCAGAGTGGGTGGGGTATGGTTTATGCTTTGAATTGAACTTATTATCATTTCAACAAAGGCGACGTGATGAGTGACGCCAAATTGATTGATTTAAGTTTATAATATACACTATTGTGATACGCCGTTATAACAATAACCTAAAAGCGACTAAGTTAGCACGGTACCGATAAAGAAAATTGGGAAACAGTTACTCTCAAATTTTATAAAGTATACTGTACGGCAAAAGTTGCGCAGAATATGTCAGATGCGAATATGTCGGATACTGACTCAGAAACAGATAATAAAAGAAAGCGCAGTGAAACACCAAGTTTGAGTGAACTTGATTCTAGCTCAGGTAAAGTAAGTTATGGCAAATCAAAGAAGGAAAACGCAAAAAATTTCCAGCCTATCAATGAACAGGAAAAAAGCAAATCTGCTACAAATTTAGATTTAGCACAGCAACTAAAAGCCATGAATGAAAAACTAGCAAACGTATTAACCAAAACTGACGGATGCTTAAGAGACATCTTAAAAGATCCCTTCTAAGAAATGAAAGAATAATTTCTGCAATCAGTGTTCCCCTGGACTGAAATACTTGAAGGAAAGTTGTTTGATAAAGAGTCGAAAAATGACAAACTCAAAGCAGAATGGAAAGTAAAATTGAACAGCAAAAAGTAGAACGCGAATAAATTAGATGGAAGAACCAAAATTGTTGAAGATAAAACAAAGAAAAGATTAAACGATTTAGAGCAATGTAGAAGGAGAAATAACATTCATTAAAATGGTGTTACGGAAAGTGGTAAAACGAAGATGCAGAAATTACAACAAAACCGGTCTTCACAGAACTAAACCAAAAATACCTGGCCTAAATCTAAAGAGGGAAGAAATAGACATCGCCCACATACTGGGGAAGAAATTTGATTGGCAAAAAAGACAAATGATTGTTAAATTTATTTCTCGTATGAGAAAAGAGAAAATAGTGAAAGACAGAAGGAAATTAAAACATACTGCAGTTTTTGTGAACGAGGCTTAACCTTGTTAAATCAGCACGTTCTAGCCTGTCTACGTAAGAAACAACCAGACGAAATAGACCTGGCCTGGTTAAAGAATGGAAAACTGTTTTATAGATGTAAAATATGTGCCTTTCTCGGACCATCAAAATTGGATTGACTTGCCGGGGCAATAAATTATATATATAGTTTAGTGAGCATGAACATTAGGTCTCAGTGAACAATTACCTCCCTTACATGACGGTAGCAAGATTATTACGCCCAAGAAATTAGAGCTGTGTAAAGCGGTTGGGTAATTTTTTTTTTAAAAATGCATAAAATGTCATATTTCTTTGTGCATATGGGAACATTGGAACATTTTCATGATTTCTGCAAAGTTTGGGTGACCCTGGGAACTGTTTGATGATGCTATAACAGTTTAAAGATGCGTAGTGATACACTGCAACAAATGGGCAGAATTGTCAAAAATGAAGGGGTGCCATCAAACCATCGAAATTGTGAAAAAGCAACCTGGTCAACCCCATGTTTTTTTCTGCATATTTGGACCAACAGAGGACTATCTATGGGAATAAGGCACTTTTAGAACCATTGGTAATGTATCCAGTGTTCCAGAAGTGCATGTCTCTATATGTAGAACAGTACAAAATTAATTGGTGTGTGAGACGTTCAAGAACCAGATCCTTTTCGGTAGACGCTGGGAGGAAACTGCATCTTTGTGATTCAGATTTACTTTCTTTTTCAAAATATGTCACTTTCTATGGGAAATACTGTATTTGAAACCTCTAAATGGAAAAATAAATGTTTTTTTGTGAAAAATGGATGACTTTGAGTGAAATAGAGAAGTGTCACACAGGCAAAACCAAACTTGAAGCTAAAACAGTAAAGCAAATAGGGCAATGAGACTGAGCAGCTGAAAATTTGTCATGGAAATGTTGGAATCAGGATTTATTCAATTCAATGGAAGGAACACAAAGTGAGATCATCTATTTAACTGAAAAAGAAATGATCATGTATGCAAATATGCTTTGCTTCATCATGTGTAAGACTTGATTTTAGCCATCTGTCTCAAAATCCTGGCTAAAATGAATAGAAGTTTGCACTTAAAAACACTTGAAAGTCACACAGAGAGACAGTGATGCTAATATATCACAACAAAAGCATGTCTAGAGCATTCACTGCATCCAGATTTCATGATTCATGTAAGTTAAACCATTTTTTTGTGTTAGAAACTCATTATTTGTGTATAATTCATACCCCACCCACATAAAAATGGTAACATTTGTCGCGATACTGTTTCCACTCTTTAGCGCATGCTTTTTGACAATACGGTTTGCTCGCGTATGAGCAATATTGTTTTTATGTCGCTGTTTATCAATTAATATTATATTGATCATGAATTATGGAGACATCTCCTGTTTCATTATTTTGTCATTGATATTTGTTATCAACAGCTCTGTATCCAGTTTTCGATATACCGACCGCCAAACTGTCGCGTTTCAGTTTAATGGTATGGCGTATGACTGCCATTTTTGTTTTACTGTCATTTTTTTCTCCTCAGTGTTGATATTTATGCGGCTGGGTCTGGCTTATACACAGTATTTACCTACTCTTGGACATTCAGTTAAATTGTAAAATGCGACTTCTTTGAAATGACGCGAAACAGAATCGCGTAATAATTTTTCAGCGTTTAGTTAACCTGTGCTTGAAACTTTTGTACCATCATCTGATTTCTTTTGGTTGTTCTTCTTACTTTTTTTTCAAATAAAAATACATGATGCTTGCTATAGAATATAGATTTTTCTCATTGAAGATGATGTTTTTTCGCTGTCTGTTGTTGAATGTGTATAATATTTTTCTCCACATTCAACAGTTTAGCATTCTCCTATATGACAATTTCTAATTTTCATATAATTATTGCAACAACTCTATTTTAACTGCCCATTTTTAATGCCAGTTTTGGAAAATCTGTAAAGTAACGAGTCATCTCGCGACAAGTATTTCTTATCGCGATATTCTTTGATATATTTATTTCAAACTAACTTGTGGTAAAGAGATGCGCTTTAGCAAACCGTCTTTTTGCAATGAGCTTATCGGTCCAGCCAAATATGCTGTATCCATATTTTGTCTCATTTTCATTCATCATTTCATTTTCTTGCTTTAAAGTGACTTTCATGCACACTTTACTTTCATTTGCTATTTTTATTGATAAAATAAACAAAATAGTATTGGAATTTAATATATGCCTAATAGATACCTCAATTGGTAAGGGAAATATTCATAGTTGATAATGAATCTAATGCATGTACACAAGTATGTTATTCATTCATGTATTGAAAAAGGGGGCATGGTTAGTGTCAGTGACATGCAAATTATTGCTGGGCACCTTCAAACATTAATATTTGTTTGTTATAAATATAAAAAAAAGTCAAATATATAGTTTTGCAACAAAACAGAGCATTATTTGAAGCAAAAACAACTAATTATCCATATATGGTCATGTATTTTGACACTTAAGTTATGTAATGTTGCATATACAATAAAATGAATATGCAGTCAGATAGATACACTATAGGAGCCAATACAAGGACATTTTCAAAGTATTTCTTTTTCTAGAATTATTTTTATTAAGGTACAATGGCTAAAAAATTTTGGCAGTTTTTCCTGTTTTCGAGTCGTCCGAAACTGATTAATGCATGTGTGACCGCCATCTTATTTTGGTGCATGAATTCGAAAACAGTTGCGCGATGAATTCAAAAGGCGTATTTTCATATTTAGAAATGGTAAAGGTTTGTTCGACAAAAATTTCAGTCAAATGTCGTGACAATTTCTACTCTTCAAGGTCTCAGTGAACAATTACCTCCCTTACATGACGGTAGCAAGATTATTACGCCCAAGAAATTAGAGCTGTGTAAAGCGGTTGGGTAATTTTTTTTTTAAAAATGCATAAAATGTCATATTTCTTTGTGCATATGGGAACATTGGAACATTTTCATGATTTCTGCAAAGTTTGGGTGACCCTGGGAACTGTTTGATGATGCTATAACAGTTTAAAGATGCGTAGTGATACACTGCAACAAATGGGCAGAATTGTCAAAAATGAAGGGGTGCCATCAAACCATCGAAATTGTGAAAAAGCAACCTGGTCAACCCCATGTTTTTTTCTGCATATTTGGACCAACAGAGGACTATCTATGGGAATAAGGCACTTTTAGAACCATTGGTAATGTATCCAGTGTTCCAGAAGTGCATGTCTCTATATGTAGAACAGTACAAAATTAATTGGTGTGTGAGACGATTAGTGTAACTATAGCAGGTTAGAGAGATACGTGCGTTTACTAGACTAACATAGTGATCTTTTTTGTATAATTGTACATGCTCTTCGCTGCAACTTTGTAGTTTTGCATACCATTTTGAATGTATAGAAAAGTGACCCCATATAGTACAGCAGTACAGTAAAACCTGAGTAAGTGGTCACCCTTATTAAGCAGCCACTTGTCATAAGCATCCACGTTTGCTTTTTTACATTTCTATACTTTCAGAACAAAGTAACCTGTATTAAGCAACCACCTCTCTTAAAAGGCCACTTTTACTCATTCCCTTGCCTGGATGCTTAAGACAGGTTCGACTGTAATTTAGATATGTGCATGCATTATTAAATCATTAGCTGTGATAATTGATAAATGTCCAACATAAAAGCCAAAACAAAGACGATCTCTTTTTACACACATACATTTTGTACATTAAATACATATTCTACTGCATGTCGTGGCCGACATTTATAATACTTTATCACCAGTCCTGCTGTTACGGATGACTCAATGCTATAGTATATAAGTATAAGTGAATTGGTATTCATGCGTATATACTTCTGCCTTTTTGTTATTAACATTACTTTTGTTTTGTCGGTGTTTAATAGCATTCTGTTCTCGTTATTTTCCAGTTTAGAAATTAATTTAACAAAATATGTTTTAATATACAAACAGTTCAGAATAGCATCTGCCCCTTTGGCTTGATATAGATCACATTAATATTAAATTCTACGAAAACGTGGTTTGATCATAATAGAAAATAAGAAAGTAAGAAACATGTACTGCATTTTCATACAGAAGTGAAACAGTACAGACGAAAGAAATTTATATAATAATAATGAAAGCTAATGGGATAACAGAACATTAACAAAAAACTTTTAGTAAAAAGCGACTCGACATTCACTAACATAAAACCAGTACATTTTGGATATTAACTGAATAAGTCATACACAGTATTAAAGAATATAAAAATAACACGTTTTATTTATTCAGTGCTCTCGTTCACCACTCACAAATTTAATAATATGTTGTGTTATATTTATTATACCCCGAGATACAAAGTATATGGGGCTATACGGAAGTCACGCTGGTCCGTCCGTCCGTCTGTCTGTGGACAATTGTTGTGATCGCTATTTCTCAGAAACCATTGCCTAAAATACAAGGAAACTTCACAAGGGTGACTAGTACCAAGCCTAATTCTGCAAATTGCCGGCATGTTGAGCGAGAATAATTTTTTCTATAAGTTATGGCCCCTTGAAATTTTCAGACATTTATTTTGTGGTCACTATTTTTCGGCAACCATTGGCTGGAATTCATTGACATATCCCAAAAGTGATTGGTGCCAAGCCTAGCTGTGCATATTGTTGGCATGTTCTGCCCAAATAATTTAATGATAACTGTTACAATTGTAGTTAATAAATATGTTTCGCGATATATAAATGTATTAACAATCCAGTTAGAATAATATATATAGGAGAATCCGATCTTAAAGTATAAAAGGATAAATTTAAATATGGAATTCTAAAATCAACATAACAGAGAATTTATCTAAAATCAACCAAAAATAGAATGTTTTCTCTAGACATATACTATTCCAATATCAATAGATATAACAAGAAATACAATAATATATTGACAGAAAGCAGGAACTCCTTAAGTAAATTAAGTTTAAAGTTGATATGTCAGATAGTAAGGAATCTACTGAAATGTTTAAAGTGTCAAATTGTAAGATCAGCTTTATATATTTCTTGTTATATCTATTGCTAAAATGTTGGTTCGTTGATGTCGTCGATTCTTGAAGACCTCGTAGATATCTATTTGCGTTCCCCGTTGGTAAAATTTACGGCCGATTACTGTATGTGCTGCGTCGCTATAACGCTGTAGCTGGCCATTAACTGCTGTTTGTTGTACATCTAACCAATCGTTTCAGAACAACGTTTAAAAATATGAAATCAATGATGCTGTAAACTCCCCTTACATGGAGTCATCCGGTGTTTAGTCAACACGAAGTTTTCATTCATCAATCATATAGAAAGATTCACACGATTGTATGTGTGTGCGTGCGTGCGTACGTACGTTCGTGAGTGCGTGTACAAATGCATTTGTTTCACACATTTGCTAGTGGTTATAATTTTAAAACTGAACAAAATCATAAAATGTTTATTTCATCGCGTATACATCAATTTGTAAATGATCAGATTTGTTTTTGGTTTTACATAGAACAAATATTGAAAACGCACAAGTAAATACGTCGGACTCGAATTATGTCATGACGTTACATGCTCGATTACCTCTTTAACGACCACTAAAACCGTAATATTTATTTAAATATCGTAGACTGGGAATCAATTCTAGATTGCTTAAATTTTAGGAACTGCATATGTAAGGTTAAAATGCACCTACTATACCAGCTGCAAAAGAAATTCACCGAAAAATTAATAACAAGAGAAAAGCAACATAATATTCTGTCTTCCCATTCACCGAAAAACAAATAACAAGGGAAAAGCAACATAATATTCTGACTTCTCCTTTAACGAAAAATAAATAGCAAGAGAAAAGCACAATAATATTCTGACTTCCCGTTCACCGAAAACCAAATAACAAGAGAAAAGCAACATAATATTCTGACTTCCCGTTCACCGCAAAACAAATAACAAGAGAAAGGCAACATAATATTCTGACTTCCCGTTCGCCGAAAAATAAATAACAAGAGAAAAGCAACATAATATTCTGACTTCCCGTACACCGAAAAACAAATAACAAGAGAAAAGCAATATTATATTCTGACTTCCCGTTCACCGAAAAATAAATAACAAGAGAAAAGCAACATAATATTTTGACTTCCCGTTCACCGAAAAACAAATAACAAGAGAAAAGCAACATAATATTCTGACTTTCCCTTCACCGAGAAATATATAACAAGAGTAAAGCAACATAATATTCTTACTTCCCCTTCACCGAAAAATAAATAACAAGAGAAAGGCAACATACTATTCTGATTTCCCCTTCACCGAAAAAAAAATAACAAGAGAAAAGCAACATAATGGTCTGACTTCCCGTTCACTGAAAAACAAATAACAAGAGAAAAGCAACATAATATTCTGACTTCACGTTCACCGAAAAATAAATAACAAGAGAAAAGCAACATAATATTCTGACTTCCCGTTCACCGAGAAATATATAACAAGAGTAAAGCAACATAATATTCTGACTTCCCGTTCACCGAAAAATAAATAACAAGAGAAAAGCAACATAATATTCTGACTTCCCGTTCACCGAAAAACAAATAACAAGAGAAAGGCAACATTATATTCTGACTTCCCGTTCACCGAAAAATAAATAACAAGAGAAAAGCAACATAATATTCTGACTTCCCGTTCACCGAAAAACAAATAACAAGAGAAAAGCAACATAATATTCTGACTTTCCCTTCACCGAGAAATATATAACAAGAGTAAAGCAACATAATATTCTTACTTCCCCTTCACCGAAAAATAAATAACAAGAGAAAAGCAACATACTATTCTGATTTCCCCTTCACCGAAAAAAAAATAACAAGAGAAAAGCAACATAATATTCTGACTTCCCTTTCACCGAAAAATAAATAACAAGAGAAAAGCAACATACTATTCTGACTTCCCGTTCACCGAAAAATAAATTACAAGAGAAAAGCAACATAAAATTCTGACTTCCCGTTCACCGAGAAATATATAACAAGAGTAAAGCAACATAATATTCTGACTTCCCCTTTACCGAAAAATAAATAACAAGAGAAAAGCAACATACTATTCTGATTTCCTCTTCACCGAAAAATAAATAACAAGAGAAAGGCAACATAATATTCTGACTTCCCTTTCACCGAAAAATAAATAACAAGAGAAAAGCAACATACTATTCTGACTTCCCGTTCACCGAAAAATAAATAACAAGAGAAAAGTAACATGATATTCTGACCTCCCCTTTACCGTGAAATAAATAACAAGAGAAAAGCAACATAATATTCTGACCTCCCCTTCACCGTAAAATGAATAACAAGAGAAATGGCAACATGACATTTTGACTTTCCCTTCACTGAGAAATATATAACAAGAGAAAGGCAGCATGATATTCTGACTTCCCCTTCACCGTGAAATAAATAACAAGAGAAGCCAGAATAGGAAAAGTGGTTGTCTTACTGGCTATTTTACATCGCAAAGCAATGGTATTGTAAAGAGTATTTACTTAAAAATTAATATTGTAGAATTTTCTAGGGATTTTTCTCTAAACATTAAACAAAATGTTCAGTTGATTCTTTCCTGAGGTATATTGATAAATAGAAATAGTCTAAAAGAATTAATAATTAATAATTTCAGTAATATAATTATGTATATTTTGAAAATGAAAACAATAAATTTATATTTTTTAATATTCACATAATTTCTTTCTCACATACATTAGACTGTTATATGTAATGTGTTCTATACAAAATTTCCCCTTAACAAAAATTGCATAGCTATCCATAGAACAGTAACGCTGTGATTTTGAGAGAGAATATACCAGCAACAAAATGTGGTCAATAAATATTGTTGTTTTGTTTTTGTGTTCATTTCTTGTTTGAACGTTAATGTATTTGTGCTAACATGATGCTTTCGTTTAATTCTTGCTTTAAATATGAAAATTTTCGAATCTCATGAATATTTTAACTTAGTTATAACATACTTATATCATGTAATTCATCTAAAATGGTAAGAAGCAACAGCAATGTTTTTGTTAAATCTGCCAAATTCGACCTAAAGCTTGCTATTTTTAGTTCTACATTTTATCATGATTATTGTTATAGACGAGAAGCACTGCTTGATGCTGATACCAAGCATAAATAATATATTTCTGTTTTGAATCTGAAATGAATCACGAACTGTTACTATCTGATTTTTTTTATATTATATTTTAAGAAATTACCCACATTTTTATATAAAACTAATGGTTTAAAAAATATTCTGCATTTATTTTGGTTATTGAAACGTCATTTTTGATTATACAGTTACATAATTTTTATAAACATATCAAAATTGTCAAGTGTCATGTGTTCAATAAGTATATCTGATTTTGAGTAATTATAAAAAGCATTGTCAGTTGGTAGCGTTTCACTAAAAAAGATTAAAAATCATACGTGCCCTCAATATGTTACTGTATGACACAAAGCTTGAAATATTCTGCAAACGGTATTTTGTATAAAAGAAATGTTTACATAGCGCATAATTGAGACTGATAATAATAACTTATTTCACTTGTATGTCAGATTAATAAAGGCAAATACATGATGTTTTACAAATAGCATGATAATTTCATTTTAGTGAACTGTCAAAACATAACAAAAACTAATTTGTAGCGTTTTGACTTCTTTGACCTTAAATATGACTACCCAATTTATTTATTTTCACAGTCAATATCGCATGTGACCACCGCGAGCTACGATACATTGCCCGCATCGATGACTCTCCGATCTCATATTCCCAACTGCTTCTGATCGTTGATTGCCACTAAGTCTACCCATCTGTTAGTTGTCTCTGTTAACTTGTCTTGTTCTTTTTTATACTGAACATGTGTTGTAACCATGAGTGAAACAGTTTTTCACGTGCAATTCGTGATAGGCCGAATCGTGTGTTTCGCAATATTCATGCCTTGCGAGGGTGCACGGACACACAATTACAATTAAATGGTGGCAATTCCTATCCAGTTAATACGTCAGCATACACAGAGTGCATTGAATATAGACTTAGACATGACACCCTTGTTCAAACCAAGTTGAAAACAAATACTCAAAATGTAGAGGTTACAAATAGATAAATAAAGCAATCCTTACCAAAAATGTCACTTTCACACGTAATTTCCCAAGCAGGGCGCACTTAGTGCTAACAATGAACCGGAGCAGTCAGTGAACATACTATGTGATTTTGCTGGCTGACTAATATCAAATGGTATTAGAGTTGATCGTATGTTATCTATGCAACAGCTTCAGTCCGAGAAGAAAAAACATGAGATATAGGCCAATAGCTGTGAAATTAACGCACCGATTAAGTCGAGATTATACGAGAAGCCGAACCCTTTCCCCACCACATAAAAACAAACAAAAAAACAAACAAATAGTGTCCGAGCACATCATCAAACGATCGTACTTATACATGAGAATCAATCTGTGCGCAAAAGAAAGACTGGGATATGCTGTCCTGCAATAAATCCTGCATTGACACAGTAACTTCGGGAATATAATATTGATGGCACTCTTAAACAAGATGTTTCACACACAGGCCATATTGTGACACATGTGGCTGACCTCAAACTCAAACCAATCAGCAGCTCGCCAACCATTAAGACACACTGAGAATGCTTTTAATAAAGAGATCCAAAAATCAACGTGACACGTTTAGAAACATCTCAGTCTTTGCACCCTACTCACTCCATTGACTCAAAGCTATCTGCCCCACTGACAACATGTTTTAATAAGTTTAACAAAAGTTGTCATTGCCAGCCATTGTATGCATTCGACAGTACTGTATTCTGCTAGTCTGTAGAACGAATCCCGCTCTCACGATTGGGTTCGTTAAATAGCAACTATAACGGGCACGCTGATTGGTCAGTTGTTTAAAGGAAGGTTTGAATGACGTCATAATTTAGTAAGTTCAATTACTATGAATTGTGGGACAGGTATATAATTCCACCCTGTTTTCATTGGTGGTTAATAGACCTGATTCGGGAGATATCAGGTTCTGGGATAGACTAGTCGTCTGCTCATTTCCAGTAACAAACCTAAAGATTCAAAATAAAGTTTCAGAACATATGTGTACTAGAAGCTTCCTCGCTTGACGCTCAGCATTAAGAGGAGAGTTCTAGGTCTGGTCGGCCCGGTGTCAGTATAATGTGACTGGGTGGGGTATCATACCATGTGTCTGCGGCATGATACTCCAGTTTGACAGCGCTCAGAGTACTGTCTCAAGTAGACACCGTCGCGATATGACTGAAAAATTGTTGAAAGTGACGCTAAACACCATAAAACATCAGAACATATGTGACAATCTCCTCTGTTTAGATCAGTCACATGTCTATCACAATTCATTTTTACTATAATTGCTCATATTAAACCCATGTATCATTTATAGAGTATTTTCACACGATATTTGACTGTTTTATGTAGCTAATTAATGCTTTTGTTATAACTTTATTATTCAAATGGTTGTGTAAGATTGACATGTATCATCTCAAGTAATATTGAAATGTTTTGAAAGTTTCACATTGTTAGTGTAATTTCAATATTATACATATATTTGAATGTTCATACAGAAATGATATTTTGAGCACTGAGTTTTTTTTTGTAGTATATATCGTATGGAATTGCCAACCAGGTTTATCATATGATGACGGGAATGAGTGAGGTTGGGTCCAGGTAAAATCCCCAAAGTGGCGGTAATCCTGTTGGTATTTTTCTGTATGTATGAACTGTGCCTACTTTGAATGTGGATTATGTTTTTAATGTTGTGGTGGTATATGTTTACTTTGTATTTGACGTCTCTTGCAGAGTGTATATTCTTTTTTAGTTTTATTTTTTTGTGCTAGTTTAGGATTTTTATTATTTGCGAGAGTGAGATTTTTAAAAAATCTTAGCTGAAACTGTATGACTTTCAATTTCAGGTCAAACAGAAACTGATAAAATATAAGGAGTACATAAAGAGTTCTATCACTTAACATCGAAATCGATTTGTTCAAAACACTACCATTAATTGTAAGTGTACTTTTTATTTTTATACCGTGAAAGGGTTATTGTTTAGCAATAATAGAGTTAGTGGAATACTGTTTACTGTGTAAATTAAAACAAAAATATGGGTTTTAATGCATCATTGAACTGTGTGTATGAGGCTATTGTAAATGTGCCATTACGGTATACATAGGAATATTGTTTCACTTATACACTCGAGAAACATCTCACATTGTAAAACATTTTAAGGCTGTAAAATTGCAGTTTTGTTTCAGATAAAAAAATGTATTAACGTGCTATAGACCAGCTGATATTGATTCTAAGGCTTAACACTCAAAAGCGTCTATCAGACTGGGTACTTTTTAACGGATTCATACATGGCACTAACGTGTTCTTTACAGGAAGTAATTCGGAACAAAACACTAGTCATGTGTAGATTGGCTTTTCTTACTTCAGCTACAAGTATCATTGTTTATACCACTTCTTACCAAATTCAAAGTATCGTCTTGGAGATCTTCAGCTTGAACATCTGCAGACATGGCATAAATGACATCGTTATGCGTAATAGAAATTACCGTGGATGCTCGGATGAGTGTCGTCCACTTGCGGAATGTGAATCAATTAACGTACACCTCAGATTGTGGATGTGTACATTACATATGGGAGATGCTGCCACTGAATCATGCAAAGACACAATGAGTTTGTTTTCATCTAAGAACACTTGGGTTCAGGTAATATGTTTGTATTTTCATTAATCGTATTTGGTTTTGTAACAGAATGTCCGCAAAACGTCTAAAGTCGTTTATTACATAATTTACGGCGCAGCAGTTAATAAACCCGTGACATATTTTTGATATTAACCTAGTGTAATATCACTTCCGATTCATCGCTCGGTGTTTTTTTCGGCTCCTGTACGTAAATTGCCGAAGTACATGTACTCTCGGATTTGCCCGAATATATAAATGAGGTTGATTTGTCATGGTTAAATAACGTTTCTTCTGGTTTATTACAGAGAATATTAAATCAATGATAAATGTAAACTTTTCCGAGTTCTGTGATAAAACGAATCTAACTTTCGTGCTCACTTATTATTGAATTTATCAAACTCGTTGCGGAAAATGATATAATGCTCGGAAGAGCCTCCCATAATCTATGTTTTCCAACTCGTTTGATAAATTCAATAATAAATAAGCATACATTTAAGACCGTTTATTTATTATTTTATATTGTTTGGATTGACCAAATTGACTTATAATAATTATATAGTACGACCTTTGCTATTAAATAGATGGTAAAACATTTTAATTTATGTTTAAGTTAATGAACGCGTTAGCACTGGGGGTTGTTGAATTACTGTAGATGGACTAACACATACACATATATTAAAAAGCATGTTTGATAAAGCTGCAAATGTATATTTGTACGTTGGATTATTATATTCATTTAGTCGTCAAGTATAATCCAAACATATCAAAACATGGAATATCACAACAATTGACTATGTGCCCTCTTTTACATGTATATCAGCCATGTTTCATGTTTTGTTTTGAGTTTCATAAAATCGTCTTGTTATATCGTGTCAGAAACAATTGCCAGCCTGTCTGCAATCACCGTGTGAAAACTACATGACTTGTGACGTGGATGATGTAACCAACCAAGGCATCTGCTCTTTTACAGGTTAGGACATTGTTAGATTTTGAAACAAAGGATGATTAATTAAATTAAATAACGGGTGGTAATACGATGAATCGCACGATGGCCACTCACGCCAGAGGTAGCGGGTGTGATACCACTCTGGACACTATGATCTCTCAAAACCAACACTCAGTATTGATTAAATCAAGGAAATGGACATAAAAGTGACTCATCAGAACTTTCTTAAAAAATTGAGTTAAATGAATTAGTATAAGCTTATCAAAAAGTAACGTCTAAAGTCGTAATTGTTACGTTCAGTCAAGGAATAATATAACGATATGAGACCTAGGTCCTATTTCTATAGATATTTTGATATTTCCATACCAATTTCTTAAATAAATAATCTTCTATACTCAAATCTCAACATTCTTTTGTTTGTTTTATTATTTATGTAGAATGCCCAGCTTTGCCCGTTCCAGTAAATGCGGTTGCTTTGGGAACGGAAAGGTCTATTGGAAGTAGGATCTGCTTCAATTGCCAAACACAGTATAAAATTAACGGATCAAGCTGTACCGAATGTTCAACAAATAGCAAGTGGAGCAACGCTGTACCTATTTGCGAACGTATGCAGAACATTTTAATATTATTAGGGCAAAAGATTTTGTAACTTAAATGATGATTTGATAATCAAATGATATAGTAAAAATTGGTCTTATTATTGAATGTTGTACAAAGTTAATGGGTCCCCCGGGGGTTTATATCTCACTCAAGCTAGAGCCCGTTGTTTGCACGTGTCCTTGGAACGAGGATTGGTACGAGGATTGGACTTCCTTATCAGTTACTAATATTATGGTTTTTTATTCTATTTTTTACTAATTCAGGATGACCTTTTTTGTCATCCGTATATTCAGCAGTTTTTATTAATGAGTGGGCGGAGCTATAGTTGTTTTACTCCTCACGCATGCACTGTAAGATTAAGTTTTTATTATAATTATACTACAATATAATTATTATATTATTTTAATTATATTATTCATTACCATTCATATAAACTGCACTTATATCACTATTAATAAAATAACTAACAAGTTCTATTAACATTCGGGCGGAGCTATAAGTTGTTATGTACTTCACGCATGCGCAATAATACCACGTCGCATTTGATATTACATTTGAAGAGTAGAGACGTATTTTCTCTTTCCTAAACGAACTATACTTCTATTTTCCAGTTCCTTTAATGAGAATCCACGCATTTTCCTTTATCCACATATAAAGAGATAAGGAAGGCGTGACACTTATGTATGACCTAATTTGAAAAATGTGTATAAGTGTATCACTCACCATCGGAATAGTAACGTTAGCCTTTGATTATAGGGATTTTTACCCGCGTTAGACAAACCGATACCAATGATATATTATTACATGCCGGACTGGTTGTGTTTATTTTTAAAACTTTTTTTCTAGGTCAAATACGATTTGTCTTTTAGTATATATAAAGATCGATTTGTTTCATTATTAAAACAATGAATACATTGAAAGGTATAATAAAACCATGCCAGAGCATGATCATTTTTGTTTGTATGCTTTTTCATTTGCTGTTGTATCTCTGGCAAGACAATAATAAATAATGAATGAATAGGGTTTTACGGCGTACCAACACATTATAGTTTATTCGACGCCAATAGGAAGAAAGATTCCAGGTTCACTCTACATGTACAAAAACAACAAATTAACACACAGATTTAAAAAAAATACACCGACAAATGAATATGCAGAATGAACCTAGAACCTTGATACCTGCAGAACTGCAGAGTTTCAGCAAATTATATCGTATTACTCAAATTGTCGCTTCTTACGACATGCATGAGCCACAGTGGTCCTATTATTGCCATCACTCATATGGCTCCCTGAAACCACACAGGGGTTGGTTATTTAACCACAATAGTGAACATTTCAAAAAAATGATAAAATGAACATGACACCCATTCGGAGGGTTCCTACCCCTCTGCAGAGATTGGCAGTGATTGTATTCTGGAACCACACGGACTGCAAGACAATAAATGGTATATGTATATATACAGTAAACCCAAGCAATTTCACATTCTCTTTACACAAAGAGATTGTGTACTGTCTTGTTTTATGACGCGTTGACGGAGGATAGTTTGATTGGTTGCAGACGTAAACAAAAATAAGTTCGAATAATGGTATTCCATCAACCATATCGGTGCGACAATTGCTGTTGTTAGTCTGCCTGAATATTTACTGCGTCCTTCATTTAACTTGTTTTACTTGTGTGTTTTTCCTTTGAAAAAGTCATCTGTTGTTTTTTTCCCTAATTTTTAATAGTCTGTAGTGTAGACCCAGCTCTTACGATTGGGTCTGTTAAAATAGTACTGTTGGGAAAGCCGCATTGGAGCACTTTGATTGGTCAGTTGCTTCAACTGAAACTGAATGACGTCACAGTTTAGTAAGCGTTCAATTGCTATGAATTGTGAGACAGGCAAAGAATTCCATGCTTTTTCATTGGTGGTAAATAGACCTGATTCGGGAGATATCGGTTTCTGGGATAAACTAAATTTTTGGCCAATGGATTAACGTTGCATTCAGAAGTTACCGTTTATATTACAGCCGCGTTTCCACCATGGCAGGACATCGACGTTCCGGGTTCCGAATACTGGTTTGTTGAAAAGGATAAGTACACGTTTGAAAATGCAAAGGTATTGAAAGTAGTGTTTATTTATACAGTTGTTTGAGTGTTGCCATCGAAAAATGAAGCACTCTACATACATGTATGTCGTAATGTGGGCCAATATCAACAAAAAAAGATCAACATACAAAATCCAAGGACAATTAAACTTTAATAAGACCAATATGTTTCTTTTTTTTGCTCATTAGTAGTGCTTAATTAATACACTGTCATTCAACAATATTTAAATAATATATGGTGTTTCGGTCCATGTAGAAATTAACAGATTTAGGATGGTATATGGACTGAAGTGAGGATGAGGTCCATTCAAGGTCTCACTACCCGCGCTGTGAGTTTGAATTTAGACAGACACGCCATATATCATATGCAAAATTATGCCATATATATTATACATTAATGAAAATACGAATACAACAAATTCATTGTTTCATTTGGACATAACACAGCCCTTGGATCGGCTTGAATATTGAAATATATTGGACCGCATGACGTCATCGTCATTTAATATATTACACGTAATAAATTGACAGGATGACGTCACATTCAACAAAGCAGGACATGTTAAAGTGGGAAATATTAGCAGATTAAAGAGGTTATAGTCCGGTTAATGGAGCTCATGTACATCTTGCTACGAAAAGTCACATACTCACTACATTAACAACTTGTAAACTGTTTTCAATGATATATCAAAACAATGAGATACACTTTTTATGCCATTATGATTTAACACACATATTTATAGATAACGTTAACGATTATGAATTAAATAGACAGCTTCAACAAATACATTCAGACAGCCTTCAATATTCCTATCACTATCAATTATTTTCAGTCAATTAAAGTGTTCGATTGAGCATTTATATATATTTACGCAACTGTCTTTAAAGGCGCTCTGCGAGTCTTACCACTCCCACCTGCTGACATTGGAGACGGAAGAAGAGGCCATATCAATGAAAGCAAAACTAGGAAACATGCCATCTGACAGAAGAGGTATATGATTATTAGGCACTATATATATATATTACGCAACACATAGTTTGAATTATACCGGAATATTTTGCTTAAAACACGTTATTTTTATATATAAATTGATAAGTTGCCCTGTATATTTTTGTAGTTTATGCGCACCTATAGGAGCACACCATAATTTGTGAACGTTTTCACAATTCAGTAGATGTTGTTATTGTAATTTTATCATACTTCCATGTTGTTTCTATCAACATAATCGTTATTTGACAATTTAAACATTATCATTTTTTATCTTTTTCATTTTTATCCCCTGAAGAAAGAATGATGTACATGTATTTCGAAAGCGCTCGGGTTTTTTAAAAGATTTTCTAAAGAAGTCAGTATTGTTTTGATATATTAACTTATTATATCTTTCTAAATAAAGAAGAGACAATTACTACTTTACAGTACTCAAACATATAACGAAACATCCTGGCCTAGCTTTCGGCTTTACGCCTTTTCAGAGGACGAAACAAACAACAAACAACTTTTTTACAATAGTGAAATTACTGAATATGCTGCAAACAGACTGAGAAACCTGCTATAAAATTGCATACTAAAGTTTAATTGTATACACTACAAATGTGCGGTTAATTCCCCATATATTGATTGAAGCATTAATGATGCTATATAATAATTCATTTTATTATACATATATATCATAATGATTTCGGAAAAATGACTATTGACCCAAAGCAGTGAACTATTAACGCGTCTCGGTTAATAGTTTCCTGCTTTGGGTCAATAGTTGTTTTTCTTGGATAAATAATTTTAAGCACTGACCACTAAAAAGGATGAAAGTTGTATATCATTTAACAAGTTTTGTTAAGCATTTAACCAATCAGATTGGAGAAATCATAATGATATACATGTATAATAAAATGAATTATTATATTGCATTATGAATGCTTCAATCTGATTGGTTGAAACCCGAACTAATCAGGTCGAATACAATGACTGTTGACCACTATTTACTGCGTCTCGGTCAACAGTTTCCCGCTTTGGGTCAATAGTCATTTTTCTTGGATAAATAATTTTTACCATTAACCGCTAAAAAGTAGATTTGTATACTATTATCCACTTATTCCTTCAAAAATGAACTAGTGACCATTCAGTCTGTCGAAACCGGTTTCACCCGGTCACTGAGTCAATAGTTTGTTAACCTCGAATACGTCTTGGTAAATAGTAAATAATTTTAACCATTATTAAAGGTAAATAGTTGTACACTATTTATCCTCTAGATCTGAATTTGGCTACTGGCCCAAAGCAGGGAACTATTAACCTCGGCTTCGTTTTGGTCAATAGTTCTATGTTTGGGTCAATAGTAAATAAGTTTAACCATTGGCCTCTATAAAGGTAGATAGTGGTATACTATTTATCCTCTCGACTTTGCCTCGGTCAGTAGTTCTATGCTGTCATTTCTCTTGGATAAAAACGTTAACCGTGAGAGCTTAAAAAGGTAATAGATATATAACATTTACTTGTTGGAGCATCAATTTAAATGATTGGTATATTGACAAATCTCCACAACCGACCGGCAGGAAAAGGCAAGTTTTTTTTTATCGAATACGAGCGAATGTCCGTCGGTGATATAATAAACGAAATAAACAGCTCGTGAAAGCATCATAGCAGTAGATGAGTGGTCGAATACGTTTCCAAAGTCGTGGGCTCATTTTGTTTTATTCAGTTGACTATACATTTTATCTACTTTTCATCTGTAACCAAAACCAAACGTAAATGCGTGTGTCGTCTTAGTTATAGTTAATATCCTATTACTTATGCAAAACTAAAATATATATTTTCAATGAAATTAATAACGACCTAAATTTATACATTTAGCGTGCAAAACACATGCATATATTGTGCACATAAACCAGACGGGATACGGACTGAATAATCTGCACTACAGCCTGAACAGGTATTTGATTTTTTTTCATGTTTTAATTTGAAATATATTTTAATATAAGATGATTATTACATATATGTTAACATAACCTTAACTGTTTACGTGTTTATTTATGTTTACGTGTTTATTAACACCTATTATTATTGACAGGTTGCTTGTTTACGTCTTGGCCATTTAATGTAATACAATTCATTGTGTATAGTATAGCATCAAAAGAGTTGAATTTTCATGTTATATAATACATATGTATGTTTTTATGTAGATAAAAAATACAGGATGAATCGCCTAATGCTTTTGGTCATTCTGGTAACCATGGATACCACATACAGTAGAAAGTTCGTTGACCTAACTCACACGCTAGATGAAGCTGCCCCAAAATGGCCACTCCGAGATTTTGTCGTAACTAATCTGACTTATAATAAGAGAACCAGTGCAGTAAAACAACTTTTCGGATCTATCTGGTATGTCGTTAATGAAATTGTGTAACATATTATTAATACATGTACTGTATTTAGTTCCATTTATCACAAATGTATCCAAAATGTATTTTGGATATCAGATGCCACTTACTAGCAAATCCCGGATTAAATGACGAGTTTGTACAGAATCAATTTCTTGAGATTTATTATTAAATCGTATAGTATTGTTTTTGTTTAATATGTAGTGTAGTGCAGTCTGCATTCTATTGCAGGGCAGGGCGGAATAGGGCAAGAAAGAAAATATCAGGTCCGGTCAAATTAGGGCAGTGCAGGGCAGGGCAGGGCAGGGCAAATTAGGGCAGAGCAAGGCAGGGCAGGACAGGGCAGGGCAAATTTATATGTTCTATGCCAACCTTTACTCTACTCACCTGCAGCAAGAAATCACTTTGAACCATTTTTAAAATATTTCATACATTATATTATACATTAATTTTGATACTGTTAATATTTCGATAATAATGATTGATGATTAGATCCGGTTGACGATCTACACACGCATCGGTATATGAACACCATACTATACATGAACATGTATATTCATAGAAATACGAATTCGTTCGGACAAGTGATTCGAGCTATATATAGTGTTCGAGCCATCAGTGTTCGAGCCAACGAGGTTCTACTGTAGTCACTGTTTTTATTATAAAATAATAAAGCAAGTTTTATATTGTAATAAGGGTTTGATTTGTTGCATAAACATATTTGAGTGGTGTTAATTGCATCATTTGAGAGGTGTTAAGTGCCACATTATTCAATTCAGGCGTCTTAATTCGTCAAAATTGTCGCAAGAGGTACACGCATAAAAGTTAGTTAGCTTTCTCTACACATTTTAGTTAATCAACCATTGAATAGACCACAACTACACCTTAAACAGAATACGGATGGATATATAATACTAATCGTCTTTATGTCATTATGTATTAATTCATACCTGTCAAAATGTATGTGAAATCCTGTAAATTACATGGGTCGCTTTATGAAATCATCAGATATCGGATATAGTGTTATCCGATATCTGTGTTAAGACTGCATTTTATATAAATAAGTGTTTTATGTAGGTTACGAATAGCTTTCACATATGAGTGCAACCTGGTGTAATGAGTATGAGTAATGGACCACTGCATTCATATTCGAACGTTCCTCGTACCATAAAAACATAATTGTCGTATTTTTTTTCTATATGCTTTTCTCAATGGACCGAGTGGCTGAGTGGTATGATGCGTTATCGTCTAACCTCTCACCGCCACGATTGGGGGTTCGAGTCCTGTTCTGTCTAAAAACTTTATGTGTGCGTGTGTGCGTGTACTTATGTACAAATGTTAAAACTTCTTCGTATATATGATTGAAATCTCTCTGTATTCGTCTAAGTTTCTTGTACATGTTGTGTATCGGAGAGAAGATCTATAACTTTAGCAATACGTAGCCATGTGATGGCTAGAGACCAATGAAAAATGGCATTGAGTAATCAGTGGCTGATTTAAGATATCGTTCACTGAATAGCGGGCGTAGTATCATTAATAACTTTTGACAGTTTCAAGTTTTATTTAAGGCTTTCATTTGGAACAATAGAGTTCTATGAGCACATGGGGACACACATGGATGCACCCTCCCATTTCGGCAGGGGGAGGCAGTCGTTAAACGAGATTCTTCTTGATAAGTTTCTGGGTCCTGGGGTTGTGATAAATGTACGAGAGCAAGCGAAAAAGAATAATAACTATTCCGTCACCATTGATGATATTCATGGTAAGTTTTTTTGTGTATTTACGTCAAAGTTTTTTTTCAATTTTGATAGTCTTACATGTGGTAAGCGTTGTTTACATTCACCATCATAATTCAGTATTATAGCATGTTTCTGTTTGTTATCAAGTTTAGTTGGTGACATTCACCGTAAGTCTTGAGCATGTTTCTGTTTGTTATCAAGTTTAGTTGGACATTAACCGTAAGTCTTGAGCATGTTTCTGTTTGTTATCAAGTTTAGTTGGTGACCTTCACCGTAGGTCTTGAGCATGTTTCTGTTTGTTATCAACGTTAGTAGATGACATTCACCGTAAGTCTTTAACATGTTTCTGTTTGTTATCAAGTTTAGTGGGTGACATTCACCGTAAGTCTTGAGCATGTTTCTGTTCGTTATCAAGTGTAGTGGGGTGACATTCACCGTAAGTCTTTAGCATGTTTCTGTTTGTTATCAACTTTAGTAGGTGACATTTAACGTAAGTCTTAAGCATGTTTCTGTTTGTTATCAAGTTTAATTGGTGACATTCACCGTAAGTCTTGAGCATGTTTCTGTTTGTTATCAAGTTTAGTTGGTGACATTCACCGTAAGTCTTTAGCATGTTTCTGTTTGTTATCAACTTTAGTAGATGACATTCACCGTAAGTCTTTAGCACGTTTATGTTTGTTATCAAGTCTAGTTGGTGACATTCACCGTAAGTCTTGAGCATGTTTCTGTTTGTTATCAAGTTTAGTTGGGTGACATTCACCGTAATTCTTGAGCATGTTTCTGTTTGTTATCAAGTTTAGTTTGGTGACATTCACCGTAAGTCTTAAGCATGTTTCTGTTTGTTATCAATTTTAGTAGATGACATTCAACGTAAGTCTTTAGCATGTTTCTGTTTGTTATCAAGTTTAGTTGATGACAATACTGTAAGTCTTGAGCATGTTTTTGTTTGTTATCAAGTTAGTTGGTGACCTTCATTGTAAGTCTTGAGCATGTTTCTGTTTGTTATCAATTTAGTAGATGATATTCACCGTAAGTTTTTAGCATGTTTCTGTTTGTTATCAAGTTTAGTTTGGTGACATTCACCGTAAGTCTTGAGCATGTTTCTGTTTGTTATCAAGTTTAGTCAGGTGACATTCACCGTAAGTCTTTAGCATGTTTCTGTTTGTTATCAACTTTAGTAGGTGACATTTAACGTAAGTCTTAAGCATGTTTCTGTTTGTTATCAAGTTTAGTTGGTGACATTCACCGTAGACTGTGTATTTGCTACTGTTTATAAAATCACCCACGCGGCAAGTTTAACCATGAAACGACTCGGATTACCTTTATTGACTTACATCTCCCAATCTTCCGTATTAAATCTGTTTTTTGTAAGAACTAAAATATATAACAAAAGAGATTTGATTATTTTGATATTGTTAATTTTCTTCTCGACTGGGATGTGTGTCTGTTAACAACATACGGGGTTTACATTTCACAATCTTTTTTTTTTTTTTTTTTTTTTTTTTTTTTTTTTTTCTGCTAATGGATACATCTTCGTTGTGGATTGTAGCACAAGTAATCTCTTTATTACTGAACACTCTGAAGTATGTGTCTTGCTATCTTGCCTAACGATTTCACGACAGAAACGACGGTAACAAGGCTTAGTTTGGCTCACCTAACCAGTGGCGTCTTTCTCAACTGTCTGTTCCAAGGCGGTCATGCCTGTTGTCAACTTATTAAGGTATCCCCTACATTACATTTGTACGTGTTGCTTTTATAAGAACTTTGATTGCTTCGTCTCCTGTTTATGTACAATTCTTTCATTAATGACTTAGCTGATATTCACCTATATATCGTATATATTCATCAATTTTCTTTTGATTGCAAATCACATTTGTAAAGAGTTGGTGTGACATTTGTAGCGATTTTCGTTTGCATTATTTTTTTTTTTCATTTTGGCTTTGCTAATAAGCAAAGTTTCAGAATAAAGTATTTTAGTCAAAGCTCTTTCCTGTTTATATTTTTGTTCTTTTTAAATCATGATACTCCTTCAGCGCTTTTGATAAAATATTCCCGCTTTTGGTGTTGTGTGTTTCATTACCTTACATAAAAAGATGTTCTGATGGCTTGGAATCATGGAGCTGCTTTAGTGATTTTCGATGAAATATTTCCGCTATGGATTTTCTGTTTGTTCGCTACCCTACGTAAACAGATGTTCTGATCGCTTAAAATCAAGCAACCCCTTTAGTGATTTTCGACGATAGACTACAACGTGAGGATGTTAATTGTAGGTTTCATACCTCACATCAACAGATGTTCTGATCGCTTGGAATATACGAACTCCTTTAGTGATTTTCGACAATAGATTACCCCTTGATGGTGTTGTGTGTTTAATTTCCTCACATCAACAGATGTTCTCATCGCTTGGAATTTACGAACTTCTTTAGTGTTGTTGTTTTTTGACACTAGATTACCACTTGAGGGTGTTGTGTGTTTCATTTCATTACCCAATTTGAGGAGACTCAATACAAAGGTTTCTGCTGTTTTCGTTTGTTTGTGGGTTATGTTTCCAAGTAAGCTTCGTCTTATATATATATATATATCCAATATTTCTAACATATAATGTGTTAAAATGGCATAAAATCTTGATAAAAAAATGATTTCTTTTTCGTCAGAGTATGAGCGGAAATATGGTCGCATTAAACCAGGGTCTATCGTCTTGATGAACTCAGGCTGGTCAGAGAAGTATCCTAGTTTCGAAATGATGTTCAGTACCCAAGATATTTATAATTCGTCAACTTTTCGTTTCCCTGGCTTCAGCGGTGATGCTTGTATGATGTTGAATCAAGAACGGCAGGTAATATACGACATGAGAACACAACATTATAAGAGAGTCATTTACCTAGGCTACTTTTGATAACATTGTCACGTTTTATAATGCGACGTCTGTGGAAGAGCGATATTGAATACTAGAACATTTGTACACCTGACTTAACCTCCACAGTGACATTTATAAGCTCTCAATATATATATATATATATTCTTGCGGTTTAATCATATATTGTATGTATTTATTTATTATCTCCATATATATATATATATATATATATATATATATCATGCACTGTAAATTTGTATTTGAAAAAATCCCAAAATTCGAAAAATCCGTTTTAGTGATTTCAGTTATCTCCTTTTATGAAATAAGTACATATGATTTCACTGTATTTTCAAACGGGTTTCTATGTCTGTCCTTTAAATAGCATGTAAGACGTCGTGAATCCTTAACTGGATCCTTCTCACATACAGCTATCAGTTCATGTATGTAAATTGTCCGTCCAGTCCAGATGCATTGCATGTATACCCATAGTATATATAGAGTCATGATTGACACACAATCAATTGGTTTGTTTAATGCCTTGATATTGTGTCTATGGTTTGTATTGAACCAGGTGCAATCGCCGTAGTCTTGTTTGTACTCGATGTCTGCTTGCAGTCATCTCCATATATATTTCATATATTGTGAATGTGCATCCGAAAAAAATCCAAAAAATCTAAAATTCCGCTGTTATGATTTCAATTAACTCCCTTTATAAAGAATAAATATGATTTTTCTATGTCTGTTTTCTTTAAATCATAGGAGTAGTTTTAAATCCTTAACTGAATCCTACTCGCATAAAGCTATCTGTTCATGTATGTAAAGTGTTCAGTCCAGATGCGTTGCATAAGTCATGGTTGGCACCAAGTCTATTGGTTTGGCAGATGGAGAACGAGTGGTATAGCATACTATTCCATTTATATTCTCATGAACAGTTTTGGTAAAGTCGGGGCTGCCTCGATCATTCCTTCTTTTAGTTTTTAATTGATATCTGTATCAGCTGTGTAATAGTTTACAACAGTTTAAAACGGTTGCTTTGTGACGGTAACATGACTCCGATTTCTTTGACGAAGCGTTGTTGGATAATGAATTATTAAAGCGTTACTACCAAATAGAATACCATTTAACATTCTTTTATATTGCCAGAGGTTATTTGTTGAGCACTCAATAAATCAGAATTTACTGTTCGTTCTTGGTTACGTTCCTTGCTTTGTATACAAAATTATTAACATTGTTATTAATCTATATAAGCTACACATTGTCATGTTAGACATTTACGAGCATTCAAGAAAGTACCGTATTTGGGGACAAAGTACAACTAAAGAGAAAACTGTCATCATGAAATAAATCTGTATTTTTATATGATTCACTGATGATGAAGTTTATGACTGATTTTTCGATCCGGAAACTTTCAACCGATAATACACCACGTGACATGCAAAAGAGCGAAACTTTCATTTATTAGGTTTCTATATTTCAGACAGTTTGTGTTTATTATGTGAAGCAAAAACCTGATACTGCATGTTTTACAATTTAGGTAGGTGTGGTCGGTGTAGATGTACCTTCAGTCGACATTGGTTCCTCCACTGACTATCCTTGTCACGTGTACCTGCTGAATACCAATGTGCCTTTGCTTGAGTTTGTCGCCAATGTGGACAGCATCCCACCTAACGGTACAACTATCATGCTTGGGGCAATGAAAGTACGGGGAGCAACAGGGGCACCAGTGCGAATATTGGCATTTATCGATGATGACGAAGATAATGTAACAGGGGACTCCGGCAGTATAAACAGTAGTGGTCCTGTTCTATTTGTTCTCCTGTGTCTGTTAGCTAATGTATACACATACATGTTTCTCGATTCTTTATAATAGACGTGTAGATGATACCAGTTGTACTCCTCATAGCTTTATATACTAGTTATAGTATATATAAATATTGTTATAAAGATTATGTTTTAATGATACTATATTCATTTTCCTGTCTGTGTGACTGTATCTGTTTGCACACAAATTTTCTGTCTGTACACGTATAAGCTAATGTTGTTAACAACATAATCCATTTTCCTGTCTGTGTGAGTGTATATTTTTGCATACATTTTTTCTGCCTGTACGAGTATAAGCTAATGTTGTTAGCAATATATTCCATTTATATGTCTGTGTGAGTGTATGTTTTTGCATACGTATTTTCTGCCTGTACGAGTATAGGCTAATGTTGTTAGCAATATATTCCATTTTCCTGTGTGTGAGTGTATGTTTTTGCATACATATTTTCTGCCTGTACGAGTATAAGCTAATGTTGTTAGCAATATATTCCATTTTCCTGTCTGTGTGAGTGTATGTTTTTGCATACATATTTCCTGCATGTACGAGTATAAGCTAATGTTGTTAGCAATATATTTCATTTATCTGTCTGTGTGAGTGTATGTTTTTGCATACATATTTTCTGCCTGTACGGGTATAAGCTAATGTTGTTAGCAATATATAATTTTGCTGTTTGTGTGAATGTACAGGCAATTATCTTGTATAAATCAATTAATTATATGTGAATGATATTATAAAAAGACATCATTTTAGTAAGCTCGTTTTAGATTTTCTTTGTGGGTTGGAACCTTTAAGTATGATATAAAATGTAATCATATCTTCATTAAAGATACACACATATTGCCATTAAGGAATGGAATGTTATTTGCGAAAATGTCATGAGAAACGAACTAACGTTTAACATAACATTGTGCAAAGACCCAAAGTGTATCACGTAAACTTTGCTAGTAAGTTCATGTATAGTATTATGCCTTCATTAGAGGACGAAAAAAAACAACAACAACACAAATGCATTTGGTTTATTTCGTCAACGGATGGTGTAAAGCCGAAAGCTAGCTCATGATATTTTTAATATGTTCTAACACTGTAAAAAGGTAGTTCTCTCAACTGTATTCACTATTTCTATCATGTATACATCCTCCGTGGATCCAGTGCTCCTGAAATGTGCTTTGTTAGACGTATGATTTCCCCTATAATATATATGTATATATGTTTAGTGCTCTTCTAGGTTTTTTGTAAATTCTAACCAGACTACCATTTTAAAACATCTGAAATAAAGTTGTATTAGATGTAATGTAAATTTTCCATATAGATATAAAATGTTATTTTGTCTTTATTCGTATAATTTTATCAAACACCAGCACCGAAACAGACCACTTGGTATGCATTTAGGATTCTTTCCATGTGTATGCATTACTGCCATACATAATTGTTTTACTCACCATGGTAATGCGTGTTTTTTTCTCGCTTCTACCAAGAAAGTTTGTAGATAAAAGTTAAGTTTATTTTCCACCTTAACTTATTATCCAGCATGGGCTTCGTTCAGATTGGTTATTTTAAATGTTTGCTAACGTCATTTAATTATTTTCGTGGACACTGGCTCAAATAAGCGCGTATACACGAAGAATTAAGTACTTTATTATATGTCTAAATGGTCTTAATATGGAAAACGCAGGCCTGGATAACGGATAACTTCAGTCTTACGTTTAAACATACAAGTACACATTAAGTCAAATTAGAGACACAATTATGCAATACAGAAAAAACAATGGAAACAAGGGAATATCAATGGTTTATCAACTAATTCATTCTTTATGTGAATCTTTTACACTTATTTTAATCATTAGTTTAACAAAATGGTGTGGGTTTTTTTTAAAGTTAGCAGACTACATGTGTACTACAGATAATACTTTAACCGTAACGGATTAGTCGAAAGATACCTTTCCGCGATAGGTCATTTTACAATAGGTCAATTATAGAATTAACTACTGGTATAATTAAATATATAAAAAGGAAATCATAGAAATAGCATTACGTAGGTTAAACACAATTACTTTAGAATGAAATAAGTGGGGCGATAGTGTAAATGAATATTGGTTTATTCTAGATGTTGTGAGTTCGTCGCCAGATCGGCCATATTCCTCAAACTCGGTATTCTATCTATAACCATACTAAAAGGATAAAGGAACGCCAGGTGAATTGTTGTAAGCTGTATTTACAGTTTTAGAATTCATATTTAATTATTAAGTTTTGATATTTCATTATTGATATTGTCAATATTGTCACAGTAATTAACAACTTCATTAAATAAAAACCTTTACAGACATCTTTGAAACTGTATATATCACTTACATTAAGTGGATAATCTGGCGCTCGCCATTTCTTTATTTTTTCAGTATATACACGATATGCAACATTTATGATCGTTGAATCAAAATCGACTTTTACAACCTTAATAAAGAAAATTTGCAATTTTAGTAAAGTATCTGGTCTTGAACTTAACTGCAATACAGCTATAGTTTTACGCCCAGGTTTTATAAAAAAAACTTAAATGAAACGTTTAGTATCTATAACAAATTATATACATCTCTCACCTCTATTACATTTCCCATATGGCTAATTGTAACATTTATGTCCAAAACACAGTGAAAAATCAAAATCTGCAGCATGTGTCTGGGCTCAAATTATTCACTGGTTCAAGATATACAATTATAAAGGGAAAAAAGCATACCTTGTCCAGGTTTTTTTTTTTTTAAATTCAATGCTTTTGTGAGGCCTATCAATTTCCAGAGTAATAATATATCAACTATTCACACACGATGCGGTTCGAACCAACAATTCTGAAATGACACAGAATTGTCCAGAAAGCTGGTATCAGCAAAAAATTCTCAGTAGTGATTTCTAAAATACTGACCATTTAACTCATTCTAGGAAAAAATAAATCTCTGCAGTACAATCTCTGAAAAAAAAAGAGAAAGAGAACTAGAGTTTTATTTCTACCTCTTTCATCTGTCCGGAGTACTCAAGGGAGATAATAGTGATGTGAGTCCTGGACGAAACGTTTAGTTGTCCACATTTTCACTGCGATCTCCCTATCCAGGCCATTGACCTCCTCTTGCAATAAATTTCTGATACCGAGAGTGCGCCTTGTGAATCATCCTTGCAAATGATAAAAAAAATATCATGCATTACATCTTCTTCCAAAAATTAAGGAATTGTGCAACTGTCTTAAGCGGTGGAGACAACATTATCTATAAGTGGTAATAGGAATAAAATTACAATCATGAAAACCTTTGCATTATAAGATAAATGTATATTTTTTAACGGTTTCAGAAAAGCCATCAACATAACATATTTACTTAAAGAATAAAAACATGTTTGACTTAAACCCAACAAAATGAAAAGGAAATCAATCAAGCGAAATGGGAATTAATTTAAAAATCAATTAAAGCAAAGTGGGTCAATATCATTATCGATTAAAAACCTATATACATGAGGTAACTAGAAAAACTAGGAAGACAAGTAATGTTGACTTTTAACCTATCTGAAGAAATGAATTGGGGGACATTGTTTAAATAAAGGCGTACCCAATGCTACTCTTAAATGAGGGTCTGCACTGTAAGGTAAATACTAAACAACTTAATAACATCTATTGTTTATAAAGATGTTCAGTGTTTTTTATATAAGTTCAGGCATTGTTAAATATAAAGCTATTTGTATCGTCTGAGATATTATCATTTCCATGTACATGTAACAATTTGTTAATACTTAATATATGAAGGTGACGTGTAGCATGAAAAAGACGAAGTCGATCATTTAAAAAAGAATGACATTGCATTAAATAGTTTCTCTTTTTTACACCCACATTTTTGATACGCAGAGTTTAATTTGTTTTGGACAAATAAATCATAATTTAGGTTACTAATGCTAATAACTTTTATATAACTGTAATATAAAAATGACAGAAATAATGCATTCCAGATCAGATACACTTAAGATTTTTATCAGATCAGATTTATACAATCATGATCAAATTTTCATTTCAAAGAAAATATTAACAATGACATCTAAACTAATATGGTATATTTGTAACAGTAAAATAACAATAAAACATTATTCTATATTGTTTTATTGAACAAATCTTTAATTATAGGCAAATATTTTTATTTTTCAGCATATGAAAAATGTTCACACTTTACCTTTTTTAAAGTAATATACCTGTATTCAATGTATATACTAGGTAATATTAGCGTATTTAAGCTCCTAACACCTGCGCACAATGCTGTAAAGACACGTGCAGATATTGATGACGTGTCTTCAATAATAAATTATTCACCACGAGTTTAACATGGAAATAATTGTTATTTTCGGCATATTTAACTGTCGAATTGTTCAACATTTTAAGCTGCGGCACTAATTACGTATACGTATATATGTTGATATGGACGCCAATAACATAATCACTGACATAAGAAATAAACTAAAACACCTTACATCGATGACAAATACGCCAATACTAAAGTTGTAAAAAATATAGCTATGTACTTGCATAAATATGAATTTTATTAAATTTGTCCATGAACTTCTTGATTACCCCTCATATATGTAAATATATACAATAAAAGAAATATACAGTTTGTGGAAAAAACACATAGCAGTCGAATGTGTATCTATAGTCGCGCGCATTGTATTTATTTCAGTCGGTAACCAATACATACACTTTTGCCGCTATGGTTGATGCTCAATTCGGCATATAAATAGATATACCAGGGCTGCGTTCAGCACCGTTAAACAGTAAACACGTTTAATGCCTGGTTCCCTAAAATTATCGCGTACTGTGTGCTAATATGATGTTGAGCCAATGTCCAGGAAAATATGTTAGCTAACGTTATCATACGTTTAACGGAACTGAACGCAGCCCAGATGAAATTATAAACGATCTAGTCTTATTCAAACGTGTTTAACACACAAAAGGAGTGTGACAAAAACATAAGCTTGGATATCAGCACATACAGCCGGTATATATATATTTACTTTTCTTTCATGATTTATTTTGCAATTATACTATTTTTGTATGATAGTATGTTCACTTAAATGTTAATTTAATATACATTTATTTGTATTTGTTTTAGCATCACCTAAACATTAACTTAAATTAGGTGTTCAACATATTTGCACTACTCCGTGCGATTATATGTTCTAGTTTATATGTTCTTTGTAATTACACTGACCCAAAATGAAAACTTTACATCGACTTTAAAGGTTTCTCTTTTACTGATGAATGTATATTCAGAGTTAAAAAAAAGTGTCATCGAAGCTTTACGGCTTTTTCAATGTTTCTGTAATTTACTAGAAAAAAAATCAAACATCCCGTTTATTTTTCTAAACAATTAAGTGAAGAAGGGTTATACTTTAAACATATTTTATTGCTTTTTCATATACATGTAGTAGCAAAAGGGTTGGGCCACAAGTTATCCAACATTAAAATCGGCCCTTCCCAACAACATATTATTTACAAATAAGCAATAAAACATATTCATACAGGAAGAAGGGGTATAACATAAAAAATAGGGTGTATTGTTTGAATATACGTTTCCAATGCTTATCTTAAATGAGGTGCTCCACCATGAGGTAAATACTAAGATTTAATAGGATCTAGTGTTTATCACAACGTTCACGTTTTAATGTAAGTTTGGACATTGTAAAATATATAAATATTGTCATTGTCTGAGATATAATCACTCCCGTGTGTGTAATAAGGTTTTAACACTTAAAGGATGAAGATAACGTGCAGCATGAAAGAGACGAAGTCGATCATTTAAAAAAGAAGGACATTGCATGAAATAGTGTTCTGCGTCCTCTTTTTCATGCCCACATCTTTCACAAGTTGAAAATAGTTTTAATTTGTTAACAAATAAATCATAATTTAGGTAACTACAACCAAAATTAAAAAATCCAGAAAAATGAAAATGATCACGTAACATTTGAAAACGACATAAAGTGCTGAATGAGTGCACTAACTGATTTTTTTAAAGTATGACCTCCGTTTTTACGAATGCATTCCTGAATACGTCATCTCTATGAACTTGAATGATTGTGTTTGGAATACGTTGTCAATCCAACAAAAGTGCATTTCGTAAGTCGTTTATGGTATCTATTTGATAATTTGACCAGGCCATCCGACTAACTCCAATACATACGTGTTCATTGGGGCCCGAGGATACAGAGGTTTTGTCACTGGTTCCGCATGTATTGCAAGTGACGTTTGCATTAACCAATAATCCTGCCCGTAGCATACCAATAGCCTTAATTATAACAGTTTCAGAAATACTTGGCATTGCTAAATAAAAGTATTTTTTTAAAGCAAACTAAAGATTTTCATTAATGCTAAGCAACACATGATTACCTGTAAGTGAAAACCCGGATGTTACTTACGTGCAACATTTTTTTACGCTCGGACAAATGAATACTTCGCAAGTTGTTTACGTTTTGTTTGTACTTTAGAGCGCTCCTGACGAAATTATTTGTTTTTGTACCGGATGTATGATGTGTTTCTAGCCCGCCATCGACATTTTTGTCGTATATCTAAATAAAACAATCATTAATTTAATAGTAGTTTTTGATTTAACGAAATAAATTCATACAAAATTTGAAAAATCAAGGCAAATTAATAAGCTCGCACACCATTACCAACACAGATGTTTTATCTACATATTTCGTTATATGAATATTATTAGTTAAAAAATCAATTCTGCAAATTTAAAGTTATATCTTGCCTTCCTAAAAATCGGCAACATACCGTCCGTTCGTCTGTCGTCATGTAGAATGTACGATGATGTAGTCGTTTACATATATTTTCACTTTTGTTACTGTTTACTTGGTTGGAGTCCGTGGAATATATATCTTCTACGAGCGATTTTGCAATATATTGACGATAAAGCATGAGTGCTCATTGGTTATTAAATCCATTAAACGAGCTGGTAAAACTATATTTTGCAAAGCTGTGTCGAACATTATATCAATTAGTCAATGCGTTTAATAAATATGAATAATAAATGACACGAATTCGAGATTACTTTACTTAATCAATACTATTTATTAATTTATTTTTTTTCTCTCTATGAAGAACGAGAAAATAAGGGATATTAAAGATGTTATATATAACACTCTATGTCTGTCTCATACGTAATGTCGCTGTGACAAAGTAAATAACTCTCTCTTCATAATGGAAACAGATTGACCTAATATTAAACAAATAAAAAAAAGAACAAACACATGTTCATGTTTTTTTTTAAAACTTTATTTACAGCAGTTGTACAAATAGTTATGTATCAGAATATATATATATAACTATATATATATATATATATATATATATATTTACAATAGCAATAATAAAACAATGGTACAAATATGTGGGTTAAAGCGCTCTTTAAATACGCAAACATATCACAGTACAGTTTAGCATTTCAATATACAGAAATCTCAAACTTTATTTGCGTATGTTAGCAATCGGACAACAGATGGTCGGATCACTTTGTCTTTCGACTGTTTACTGGGATAAAAGATTCCGCTGACCGATGCTACAATGTTGATAATAAGACATAGCCAGAGGACAGCGGTCATGCGACGTTTGTTTGCGACCGTTTACATTTAGATTATAAAATGATTAATGATATTCGTTTTATCACGTAGATGGAGAACCACAAGATGTTTACCTTAGTGCTCTTTGTCATTCTGGTAACCATGGACACCGCATACGGTAGGAGGGTCGTGGACCTTTCTCACACGCTTGATGAAACTGCCCCTAAATGGCCACTTGGACCTTATGGCATTAATCTTACTTATTTCCAGAGGACCAGTTTAGGAGCAGGATATTTTGGACAAATCTGGTAGGTGTTTAATAAAATCTCGTAATGCATGTACATGGGAAAACGAGCAATGTTGTACATATGTGCCTAAAGTACAGTGCATCACAGTAGAGCGTTGTTTACGAGTAGTGTGGTGTGCTGTGGTATGGTGTGGTGTGCTGTGGTGTGGTGAAGTGTAGTAGGCGGTGCGGTGTTATGCAAGTATTTGTTAACCAGTGAAAGTGCAAATGCTCGTGTCATCCAGTGGCGTATCGTGCCGTGCCAGGACAATGCAAAGCTAGCGGCATAAAGTTGTGTACGAGTAGTGTACGAGTAGTGTACAAGTTGTGTAGTGTGGTGTAGTGTAGTGTAGTAGTGAGTGGTTAGGTGTGGTGTGGTTAGGTGTGGTGTGGTTAGGTGTTGTGTGGTGTGGTGTGGTGTGGTGTAGTGTAGTGTAGTGTAGTGTAGTGTAGTGTAGTGTAGTGTAGTGTAGTGTAGTGTAGTGTAGTGTAGTGTAGTGTAGTGTAGTGTAGTGTAGTGTAGTGTAGTGTAGTGTAGTGTAGTGTAGTGTAGTGTAGTGTTATGTAGTGTAGTGTAGTGTAGTGTTTGCCAAATGACAATTAGTTTGAAAATACAAGATAGAATACATGTAAAAAAGTCTATGAATAATGAAAATAGCCATATCGTAAACTACTCTAACATGTATCTTTACTTTTATATTTCCTTTAACTGTATGATGTGCAAGTATTCTCTTTATGTTCAACCAATAAATGCGTATCTAAATTTTAGAAGATACCGTCTAAGTGTGATTTCGTTCGTCCAATTAAATAAAGAAAATGGCAAAACTCCTGTGCAATGAATATAATGACTTGTGTCTTATAGATATTCATTGAGTTTTTTTTTTTAAAAATCTAACCAAATTATAATATTAGTAGGGTTTGTTTTGTTTTGTTCTATAAAAAAAATAAAATGATAGTATTATTATTCGCTTGTATGTAACCTCACCTAATTCTATAGTTCAAAGACAGGCACCCATTTTACTCACCTTATTCAACAGTTCAAAGACACTCATCAATTTTCAGTGACAAAATTGTCACAAGTTATGCTAAAAAGATAATTAACACCTATCTATACATATCTGTACCCATTTCTGTTCATTCAGATTAGGTCGTGACTGCGGCTTTAATAGAACACAATAAAATATTCACAAATGCTTAACCGAGTTCTACTGATATTTCAAAATATTTGAAGGTTAATGTTTATAATAAATTAAACTATTAAAGCTTTTATACATATGTGAAACCCTATACGTTAGTCTAAACAAATTCGTCCCATCAAATAGCGGGTAGTGTTATACAATACCTGTGTTTTGAATACAAAATACTGATATATTTAAAAGGGTTTAAAAATAGGGTATTCCTAGGGTAGCACGAACATATCATATCAGGCAGTGAAGCCCCGTGTCAAACGGCATTATTCAGAACAGTTGTTGTATGGTGTTTAGCGTCGCTTTCAACAATGTTTCAGTCATATCGCGACAGTGTCAACTTGAGAAGTTTTCTAACGCTGCTATACTGGAGTATCATGCCGCAGACACATGGTATAATACCCCATCCAGTCACATTATACTGACACCGGGCCGAACAGACCTAGAAATCTCCTCTAAATTCTGAACGTCCAGCGAGGAAGCTTCTAGTACCATTTTTAAAGTCTTTGATATGACACGGCTGGGGATCGAACCCACGAACTCCCGCATGCGAGTCGGACGCTCTACCACTAGACCACGCTGCGGTGTTTTTCAGTACAGAAAATAATATAAGCAATTTAGTTTAAGTATGCATAATGAGTTGGTATAGTCATCCGCATGAATTTACGATTGTATTTTTAGATAATTTACCACTTTCTGTTTTTTTAATCGAGTTTGTCTTCATTCTGGAGTAATATATAAAATATTATATGAACAATACTTACTTTACGTTTTATGGCAAGTTCTTTTGTGAACTGCAGCCCAGAAACATAAAATTCATAGAATATAACAGTTTCTGAGCTTGACAGTCAGCCAAGTGTACTAAATTATTGAGGGGGACAAACTATATACCTCCCCAACCCTAGTCTGACTATGGGGTCAGGCCCTGGCACTCTACCCGTGTTTAAAATACCTGCCATTAATCATAACTGAAATATAAACTTGCATAACATCTAAAAAAAAACTCTAATCTTTATCTTCTTGAACTTGAAACACGCTCAACATTTAATAGCTGTTTCAGTATTGACACTGACAAACATGAACATAATCTGACAATCTTGCGTATCTTTAAGCAAAGTTGCAAAACAAACTGTAATATATCCGCACTCATTCAAATCCCGCCAATCTAATCTCATAATTTAACTACGCACCAGTCGTCAGCTATTGAAATATTGGACCACCCCGCCAAGTATCCTAATTAAAGAACTGAAGTGGCCGAGTATGTCGATTGCTATTGAAACTTAATATTCTTTTAAGAAACAGTCTATTTGTTTCCTATCACGCTGCACACGAATGACACTGCACACGAATTACTTACGTGTTTGATGTCGTGAACACAGTGCCCGAATTTAAACTTTATCAATGTACTTAGTTAAATATTTAATAGAAACTATTGGATAACTTTTAATTAATTTTTATGTTTAAACTTTCTCTCGATTTTGCATTTCGAAAACCCATCATTTCTTCCCATAATCGGCAGTTATGACTCACTAATTACAGACAAACCCGAAAGGGCAAATTTATTGAATGGTTTTGCTATGGCCAAATGTTATGACATAGAACGCATAAGAATATCCCGCATACAGGGCCTTATATTTAAACTTTTTTCTCTTCGTTTATTTACATTTTTACCCCTAAAAACTCAAGGTTGTTTACAAATAGTGTCTGGAAAGGCTACTGGAACGGATGGAATAAATAACTGTGTTTTACTTGGTCCTTTTACAAAACTTATAGCTGGCTGCCTTTTGCAATAGAAGCCAACTTGCTGTATCCCCGGAGCAAAATTCAAATGGTATATTTTAAAAAAAATGTAGTTCCATAAGGATTAATATTAGGTTCCCTTCTTTTTCTTATAAACATAAACGAAATTGTTTCAAACATCACATCAACTAGTTGCATATTTTATCACACTACACGTTTATACCTTATAACTGACGATGGCATGGCTAGTAACATTTAATCCTACCGGAACGGAATCCTTATTAATCCTTATTAGTAACTATCTTGTGTTTTTACGTAAATGCTCCTAGCATAAACACATTGAAAATTTTAAAGAAACACTGAATCAATATAATGTGTAAACATCAGCTTGGTCGTAAACCTCTGAAATCATATTTACATCTACTGTCAGACCTTCATAAGAGTACGGTGACATTATCTAAGACACTTGTATATACATCTACTGTCAGACCTTCATTCGAGTACGGTGACATTATCTAGGACACTTGTATATACATCTACTGTCAGACCTTCATTAGAGTACGGTGCGTTATCTAAGACACTTGTATATACATCTACTGTCAGACCTTCATTAGAGTACGGTGACATTATCTAAGACACTTGTATATACATCTACTGTCAGACCTTCATAAGAGTACGGTGACATTATCCAGGACACTTGTATATACATCTACTGTCAGACCTTCATTAGAGTACGGTGCGTTATCTAAGACACTTGTATATACATCTACTGTCAGACCTTCATTAGAGTACGGTGACATTATCTAAGACAATTGAATTTACATTTACTGTCAGACCTCCATAAGAGTACGGTGACATTATCTAGGACACTTGTATATACATTTACTGTCAGACCTTCATAAGAGTACGGTGACATTATCTAAGACACTTGTATATACATCTACTGTCGGATCTCCATTAGAGTACGGTGCGTTATCTAAGACACTTGAATTTACATCTACTGTCAGACCTTCATTAGAGTACGGTGCGTTATCTAGGACACTTGTATATACATCTGCTGTCGGATCTCCATTAGAGACGGTGCATTATCTGAGACACTTGTATATACATCGAAATACAAAATATTGTCAAAATCCAGAACGAAGCTGCACGAATCTGATTTAATCAGCTAATCTAGTTTCGCTCATGATCTTCACAATGGTGTAGGGTTGGGATTCCTTGAACTCGCACACATAAATAAAACTAATAATGTTTTCCAAACTGATACATAACGATACCACCTATATTGCCTCCATTTTGTATATTGAAGCTATACTTTAAGTGATTCAACTGCTTATTACGTCCCACCTTATTACTAATAGCAGTTACATGAAAATGGAAAGCCCATCAAGCTACTTAGACGAAATGCTACATGAAGTTCTATTGACATTTTTACAACACCTTAACCCAGGAAAATATGACATTCGGAAGTATTTCTACTTGGGAACTAGGAAAGCGCGCATTTGACTTTCTCTAATCCAACATTCATTCCAAAACATATAGGCGGATTTTCGCACTGTAAGTGTTGGAGTACAGAAAGTGTTACCATTACTTTTTTATGTCGTTTCTACAAAAATATCAGAGCTAAACCAATATATAAATTGAACCTAATGTGCACAGAGTTCATAAATGATTGTTTAATGTTCGTCGACTCAAACCCTTTAAATAACATGATCTCATTAATATTCAAAGACTAACAAAATAACATGTTATCTAGTAAAATATTTTAAAATCCAATATACGAATGTGAAACCGTTATGTGACGTTCCTGCACGGGCCGTTCCTGCACGGGCCACAACACAGTTCTAAGTATCCTAAGATTTTAATTTTTAATTTCGAATTTTTCTACTTTCTTTTGTTATTTTTATAATTAATTAATTTCTTTTGAACATCTACTCTACATGTTTCATAATCATTTGCTTTATATGTTATAATTTCTTTCTTTTCTTTCAATCACTTTGTTGAAAACTATAGTCTAATCACCTTTTTAAACATATTCGTAATAATATAATTTTAAGCTGCATTTTAGGATGGCAGCGGGAGCGATAGAGTTCTACGAACACATGGGGACGCACATGGACGCACCGTCCCACCATGGCAGTGGACGTCAGGATTTGCACGAAATCCCTGTTGACAAGTTACTTGGTCCTGGGGTTGTGATAAATGTTCGAGAGCAAGCGAAGGAAAATCCAGTTTATGAAGTAACCACGGATGACATTCACCGTAAGTCAGTTGTGTATTTCTGTTTGTTGTCCTGTTGATACGTTACACATACGGGAAGCATGGGAGACATTCACCGTAAGTCAGTTGTGTAATTCTGTTTGTTGTTCTGTTTATACGTTACACATACGGGAAGCATGGGAGACATTCACCGTAAGTCAGTTGTGTATTTTTTGTTTGTTGTCATGTTTACAAGTCATTCACATGACAAGGGTGAATGTCACTCAGAGTCAGTGTGTATTTCTGGGTGATGACAACAAGTATACCGAATAACATTCAACGTAAATTGTTGGTATATATCTGATTGTTTATAATTTACACACGTGGTAAGTCGAACTATAAGGCAGAGTAACTTTTTGTTTGTTTGTTGTTTTTGTTTTTTGTTTTGTTAGGTTTGCCATTCTTGACTGGTTGGTTGGTTGTTTGAATACATAAATCTAAAGTTGGTTGCAATGACAAGCAAACTCGTAACATAACGTATTTTGCTAACCTCAATGGTGATTTGTTCCTGAGTCATTGGAATCATTGAGCTTATCCAAAGTTTATTCTGAGAAAAGAATGTCACTTAAAACGCTAATGCGGGGCATGAGGGATATTGGATGTTTCATTCACCCTCATTAATTAAACATGCTTAATAAAACAAGGGGTTCCGGTCTAAGGCGCCGTCTCAAGATCACTTACCTCTCACCGCTAAGGTCGTAGGTTCGAGTCCCGTTCACCCCAAAAACTTTATGTGAGAAAGTTTCCAGTTACGGCGTAAAGACAGGTGTTCTACTTAATTCGACTCAGTCTGAGGTCTTCCTCCACCAGTAAACTGGATATGTCATATATATCGTGAAATGTGTTAAAAATGGCGTTAAAACCCTTTCAAAAAAGAAATAATAATACAACAAAATATTTATTATTTGTTAAATAGCCTAAACAATTTGTTTTTCCTTTCTACAGAGTATGAGCGGAAATACGGTCGCATTCAACCTGGGTCTATTGTTATGATGAACTCGGGCTGGTCACAGAAGTATCCTAGTCCCGAATTGATGTTCAATACCCAATATATAGATAATGCAACAACTTTTCGGTTCCCTGGCTTCGGTATTGATGCTTGTGTTATGCTGTTACAAGAACGGCAGGTAAAATATGTTAAGAGAATACACACTCTAATATCCAATGCATTGTATCAGCCATTCATTAACATTCATAAAAAGAATTATATACCTTGGTTACTTTTATTTACACTGTCTCGTATTATGACGTGATATCTCGGGAAGAGCGAGATCGGATAATTCCGTACACCTGACTTAATCTCAAGTGACAGTTATAAGCTCCTAAATAAATATCCTATGATATGACAACGAGAAAAAGAGCTTGGTTTGATTACGTAATAATGATATTTAAGCTTTCCAGTGGCGATGTTTGCTACTGACCGTTCCAATATGGCGTGTCGAATTCTCAGTAAAACAGACACGGTTAATTTCCTTATTCTTTGCTTCCAATAGAAACTATTAATACAATGTTATAAACATGGAAACCAAACAGGAATACTACAATTTTTTCGGGAATTGATCTAAATTCAGGATTGTTTAACACTAAAGCACTATTTAGTATGTTTATACATACGTCGTCTATTTCTAAATATCACCGATTTGTGTTACATTTACCGCATTTATGATCGCTTTTGTACTGTATATAAATGTGTAATGAGATACACATATTTGTAATTACTGTTATCGTTTTTCAGAAATGGCCGCATCAGAGAAAATGGATTATAAAGGACAACTATAGAGGCATTCTCAGCTTCATAACTATTTGTGTTTTCTGTACACCCACTTGATGTTTATAATTAGCTTTTATTTCGAAGAGTTTTGCCAAACACGCATGGATTCTTGTCTATCAGTTATACATTACTTGACTAGCATTTATTGTGTGTGTGTTTTTATTTCAGACAACAAACTGTGGTTAGTATGTGAAACAAAGCCCTGATACTGTATGTTCTGCATTTTAGGTAAGTGTGGTCGGTGTAGATACATCTTCGGTCGACATTTCCACCTCTTTTGAATTCGAATGTCACCAGTACCTGCAGCATAACAATATACCCTTGCTTGAGTATGTCGCCAATCTTGACAGCATCCCACCTAACGGTACCACTATAATGCTGGGGGCAATGAAAGTACGTGGAGCAACAGGGGCACCAGTAAGAGTGTTGGCATTCATCGACGATGACGAAGATAAAGTAACAAGAGACTCCGGCAGCATTAACACCAGCGGGGTTCTTCTGACCGTTTTCCTGTGCCTGTTAGCTGATGTAAACACAAACACGTACCTCATTTCTTTGTAAAAGACGTGTAGATATCAAATGTATTCCACAGAGCTTCCTGTATATGTTTAAGATAATGTTATTATATATTCACTTTACAGTCAATGCAACAACATCTATTTGCATACAGTCATATTTTTACCTGCACACGTATAAACTAATGCGTATAGAGCGATATATTCATTTTTATTACTGTCAATGTGAACGTGTAGGCAATAATTTAAGCATTTTCCTCTTGTATAAATCAATTCAATATAAATGATCAATAAAAACAAAACGTCGGTTGGAACCGCGTGCTACACAGACAGACCAAAACAATAGGTGAAATCATATAACACTCTGTGTAAATAAATGAGTTTATTTTTAAAGACTGATTACAATTATATTTGCATGCTCATTCTTTATTTACATAAGTTGCCGGTGACATTCTATGACTGTGTAGATTTGTGTGCGTAAAAGCCAAATGACAAAAGTTGCTTTGAATTGTGATCTTCTATATAGCGACATTGCGAATCTCAGTACAAAGCTAACATTTATATCTTGGATGCATTACACATGCTTATTTGAGATTCACATTTAAGAATTAAATGTCGTTTGCTAAATTGATGAACTCACATTTAACACAAGCAAAGTAAATGAATCCTTAAGTGGTTCACATGAACTGCGTTCGTTAAGTGTACTAAGTTCATATCTAATGAACATTTATCGAAATAGTTCATATCTAAACACCACCATGTCCTGTTCCGCACTTGTCTAGAACCAGTTAGTGTAGGATTAAGTATACTGTAACTTTGAAATTTGCAACCGTATATAAGGTTTTTAATGATCGCATTTTTCGGTGACGCTGTAAACAAATAACGTAGTAATACGTGGAATGCGAAAACTTGGTGATTTTACCAACGTTATGTGCAGTTTTTAATAACCTCAAATCTAAGATCACGAACCAATGAAATTACTGGAAATTTTTTTTGGAGGGCGTTGGAATGTTGCTTAAGTTAATCAACGGAGCTGTCAATGATACGGCTTTTGTTAACTGCCTGTTGCTTGTTGACGTCACAAACCGATATAAAAATGAGGTTTTTGACATCATTATCAATCGCGAACTCAAGTACTGGTAAATGTATGCCCGAAACTAAATATGAACGTGCATGAGCATGAGTTCATTTGAAAATAAATGAATATATATATAGATATAGGAATATACAATGTAAATATTTGTCCATATATATTGTTATGCAGATATTCATATAATTGTATAAATATATAGTTCGGCCTGAAACTATTGCATCTTACTTTACGAAAAGTTTTCAGGTGAAAGAAATAACTACTTTCTTAGTTACAATTTTTACCAAATTAACAGTAAACGTAGATTGAAATATCAGTTAGTATTACAATTGTAATAATAATCTTGAAAAACATCTATTCCAATAAATAAAGAAGAACTTCAGTTAGAATAGTTTCACGCTGAATTAATTATTGCATGTGATAGTATTG
Source organism: Panopea generosa (assembly GCA_029582155.1). Classification (NCBI taxonomy): domain Eukaryota; kingdom Metazoa; phylum Mollusca; class Bivalvia; order Adapedonta; family Hiatellidae; genus Panopea; species Panopea generosa. Next base: position 49,275,116 of record CM055911.1, read on the forward strand.
CAAGTTTTAAAGCAGTCAGGCAAGATCTTCATTATTTAATGTAATAACTAGTTAATATATATATATGGTCTTTCTTCTCTCTTCATCAAAATTGCGCATAAAATATTTACTGATGGATATAACGGTGTTTTTTTAAATATCTGAATAATTTATATAATACCAAAAATGAATATGAATATAAACTAACAAGTTTGTCCTTACTTCTTTAAACAAGAAAACACATTAAATGATTAATAAAAAAAGATTAAAAACATTGAAATATTGTGATATAACATTGTTATGTTGATACAAATGTTATACTTATTTGTTTATCTATAGTGTTTTGAGTATTACTACTGTATCTCGAGGGGTGAATGCGAAAAAGGTCTATGTGCATATAAATAAAGATGCACTTAGACCTTTTTCGCTTTCACCCCTCGATCTGTACATAACCAATTGTTTCATTAGTTATACTGTAGAAGAAAAACTTTTTAGAGTATGAGCTTGTTATTCATTGCAGAATATATTTCAAACTATGAAAGTATGTTAGTTACAATATATTATTTTTTTAATATATAACAAAGTGTTTAGTGTGAAACTATAGTATCTGCTGGTGTTGTTCCGATTAATTGATTAATCACTAAATTGTTACACTGTCACAATTGTTGATAATAAAATTTTATTCTTAGATTACTTATACTAAATATTATATACGAGTTGTTGTTCTTCCTTATCACTAACGCTGATTGGACGAAAATTAAGTCAGGTAACTTACTCCTGGGACCATTTCGAGTTATTACATATAGAAATCCTATTATAGATTAATCGCGATTATAATTGCTAATCGATCGTTGTAAATACAATATTTTCTCACTAATCATTTTTTTTTCTATTTGTCACTGATATTTTTTTCTGTAATGTATCTACAGAAAAAAAAGTCATTATGTAAAAAGTGATTTTTGGTGAAAATCTCAGATACAATAGTTTCACGCCGGACCTTCAATATGTATGTAATATTTTTCTAGATATTTTACATTCTAACTTGAACTTGATCAAAATGTATGAAATAAAATTATATAACATGTTATCTATACTATTTATATGCATAGGAAGATAAAGGTAATTATTCTGCCTGTTATTTTTATCTTTGTGCTTATATCAGACATCAGAAACGGTACAGAACACCTGCCATGCATATTTGACGTGTGCATGCATTGCCAACTTATATAAAGGGTACTATTCACTTTACAAATGCATATTTTTCTCGCTTCTACCAAGATAATTACCAGATAAAAGTTCATTTAAAATATATTTTCTGTCGTAACTATTTACCTTACCTGGACTTCGTTCAGTTCGGATGAACGTTTCCTTATGTTATCTGATTTATTTTTATAGACACCGGTTCAAACTGTAATTAGCGCGCAATACACAGTAAATTAGTACTTTGTTTGCTGTTTAACCGTACTAAACGCAGCCCTGAAAAACGACATTTACAACAGTACATTTAAAAGATCAAGAAAATTTCTGTAGTCTATAACTATTCCACTAGTCTATTCTTTACGTAGTTTTCTCAATCGTAGTTAAGCAGAAGGTTTGAACGTCTCACACACCAATTAATTATGCACTGTACTACATATAGAGACATGCACTTTTGGAACACTCTTATTTCTTGGGCGTAATAATCTTACTACCTTCATGTAAGGGAGGTAATTCTTTAGTGAGACCTACAACTGTAACTAAATGATGTGATGTTCTTATCGAGAATCGAATCCACTATTTATCGAACAGGAGGCGGTTGTTCTACCACTACACCACTGCTTTGGAAACAAATATGTAATCAATGTTGTATATGGAGCAATGTACCTTCATTGGTCCTCGCTTAGAAAAAGAATAAAAGATGATAACTCTTTTATTATTGCTATTATATTTAAATCAAGCTACTACTTTTAAATTGTGTTAATATCTTATATGGTCCGCAGATATTTGTTCATGATTCATATCATCTTGGGGGAGAATCAATTCAATTTTGGGTACACTACTAAACAATCTCCACAACCGACCGGCAGGAAAGGGCACCTTTTTACCGAATGAGAGCGAATCATAATCTACTACTCATACTACCCACTTGTCTCTATGCGAATATAACATAATATTGAAAGAGCAGGACATACACAAGTATTGGTCTATGATGGTCAAACGAGATGATGAGAAAAGGTGTTATTGGAATAAGATATTTATTTGCCGGTATTTGATACCAATAACAAAACATCAAAAAAAATTTCTCAGAGTCAATAAATTTACTAGAGAACCTGGAAAAGTTGCCTCTTAATTTACAAATATGAAAATGTTACATCAGAAATTGTGTACATACTACATCATAATTTGCTTCTTTTACATATGAATTTGTTTAACTGTTACAATGAAATAAAAAAATACCCCCATTTATTTGGTCAGTCATAAATGCCTCTCAATCTCTGGGCTATCTCAAGAGCACATTGTCTCTCTTTAGTTGTTCAAGGAGGAATATCCCATTAAAAATATTTTCGAAATCAGTAGTATAGTTGGTATAGTCCATACATTCGTCAAATGTCATTAGGTAAAACTCAACTAAGGTCGAATAATACGCCATTTAAATGGGGACGTCAAAAAGGCTGAATATGGCCATCATATACATATATGTTATATTTACCGCTGAGAAAAATACATCTTCACATTGGAAATTGCTTCTAGTGTCATTATATACTAATTATACCACTGATTTCGAAAATAATTGAAAAGGTATACTCCTCCATAACTAGAATAAAGAATATATTTCAATGTAGGAACTTAAGTGTGGTCCACTAAAGTTCATCAGTATCGTGTTCTGACGATACCAAGACGCTTAATTGATATATGAATCATAAGTGTTTATGGATTTCTGTTCCGCATTTATGAAAAGTTCATAAACTTTATAAATTTGATATAAACTAGAAAAAGAAGAATGTATGATGTAGTGTTGAGATGAACAGGTTAGTAATTGTTTTATATTACATATATTAACTATCAAAACACTAGTCTTGGTGTCATGTTACATCGGACGAAACTAGGGGTCATTCTGAATTTCATTCAAATGGTCAAACATTTTTTTTTTACCATCTGACTGAATAATGCATGAAAGCAACTTATTTAGAACTTACTTATTTATATATTATTCAAAGTTCATTGTTTATAATACTACATTTTTTTTCTGAGTAATAGTTTTTCAAACTATGACTTTGGTGGAAGCTAAGAAATATGTTAAAATTACAATACAATTTAGATCTACTTCTATATCCATGGTGGTACTTTTTCAAAATAAGCCTTTTTGTTATGTTTCTTTGTGTTTGCTAGTTAATATGTTGACCATCTCTAGTTTAGATGTTCATACTTAATTTCGTTGCCATATTTCTGTTTTCTAATTTACAAAGCATATTTTGATTTTTTTTCTCCTTCTTGGGCATACTTAGCGTTTGAACTTGTTTTAGCGGTGTGTTCTTGAAAAATGTCAGGTGGCGGATTAGTTGTTCTGTTAAGTTGAGAAAATACATAATATGTCAGGTGGCGGGTTAGCTGTTCCGTTCAGTTGGGAAAACACCTAAAGTATCAGATGACGGGTTAGCTGTTCCGTTATGCTGCGAAAATACATAAAATGTCAGGTGGCGGGATAGCGGTTCCGTTCAGTTATGAAAAATCATAACATGTCAGTTGGCGGGTTAACCGGTTCGTTCAGTAGAAAAAATACATTAAATGTCAGGTGGAGGACTAATTGTTCCGTTCAGTTGAGAAAATACATAAAATGTCAGGTGGCAGGTTAGTTGTTCCGTTCAGTTGAGAAAATACATAAAATGTGACGTGGAGGACTAACTGTTCCGTTCAGTTGAGAAAATACATAAAATGTCAGGTGGCAGGTTAGTTGTTTCGTTCAGTTGAGAAAATACATAACATGTGACGTGGAGGACTGACTGTTCCGTTCAGTTGAGAAAATACATAAAATGTCAGGTGGCAGGTTAGTTGTTCCGTTCAGTTGAGAAAATACATAAAATGTCAGGTGGAGGACTAATTGTTCCGTTCAGTTGAGATAATACATAAAATGTGACATGGAGGACTGACTGTTCGTTCAGTTGAGAAAATACATAAAATGTGAGGTGGAAGACTGATTGTTCCGTTCAGTTGAAAAAATACATAAAATGTCAGGTGGCAGGTTAGTTGTTCCGTTCAGTTGAGAAAATACATAAAATGTGAGGTGGAGGACTAATTGTTTCGTTCAGTTGAGAAAATACATAACATGTTAGGTGGCGGGTTAACTGGTGCGTTTAGTTGAGAAAATACATAAATTGTCAGGTGGCAGGTTAGTTGTTCCATTCAGTTAAGAAAATACATTAAATGTCAGGTGGAGGACTAACTGTTCCATTCAGTTGAGAAAATACATAAAATGTCAGGTGGCAGGTTAGTTGTTCCGTTCAGTTGAGAAAATACATAAAATGTGACGTGGAGGACTAACTGTTCCGTTCAGTTAAGAAAATACATAAAATGTGACGTGGAGGACTGACGTTCCGTTCAGTTGAGAAAATACATAAAATGTCAGGTGGCAGGTTAGTTGTTCTGTTCAGTTGAGAAAAAAAATAAAATGTGAGGTGGAGGACTAATTATTCCGTTCAGTTGAGATAATACATAAAATGTGACGTGGAGGACTGACTGTTCCGTTCAGTTGAGAAAATACATAAAATGTGAGGTGGAAGACTGATTGTTCCGTTCAGTTGAGAAAATACATAAAATGTCAGGTGGCAGGTTAGTTGTTCCGTTCAGTTGAGAAAATACATAAAATGTGAGGTGGAGGACTAATTGTTTCGTTCAGTTGAGAAAATACATAACATGTTAGGTGACGGATTAACTTGTCCGTTTAGTTGAGAAAATACCTAAATTGTCAGGTGGTTGGTTAACTGTTCCATTCTGATATCTTACAAGAAACTGTGCAATAAAACAATCAAAATAGACCTTATTACTGTATTCTCAAACTTTGATGTCACTAAACCATTTATTTCATAAACATTTGCTCATAAACACTGTTTTCACCAGATATTCCAAATGTAATGTCAAGTTTAATAACAAAGAAAAAAAAATAATCTCAAAAAATTGCCACATAATTATCATATCACTTAATGCTTTAAAATTTATCATGTGTGGAGGCAGTGACTGATTTGATACCAATTAGAGAATACTTATAGTGTCTGGTTGATATCGTATTATATCCAGCCTAAACTGTTTTATTATAAAATAGTATATAATAAAAGAAACAACAGAACGGAGGATAACTTTTTAACAGAAATTTATATCTGTTTACTTATATAGGAGCGTATAATGAAGCACATTAAAGGTTTCTTACAATACTCAATAAAATAGGCTATAAAAATCATTTTTATATCATATATGATAAAATGTTTACTATACGTGTTTTCAGACCAATATCTGGCTTACAATAATCGCCATATCGACTTGCCAATGGATATCTAGGACCAACTATAACAATAAAAATTCGTTTGTTAAAGTTAATTTGTTTTCGGCTCGGCTATTTAATGTTAAATTAAATAAAACACCCAATCCAATGTTTATGATATAGTTTCAAAAGAGGTGAATTTGCAATAAGAATTTTTTTAGTAGTATAGTGTAGTGTAATGTAATGTAGTGTAATGTTAGGTGATGTAGTATAGTGAAGTGTAATGTAATGTAGTGTAATGTAAGACGATGTAGTGTAGTGTAGTGTAATGTTAGGTGATGTAGTATAGTGAAGTGTAATGTAGTGTAGTGTAGTTCAGGGCAGGACAGGACAGTGCAGGGCAGATATAGGGTAGGGCAGGACAGGGCAGGAACTGACAGGGCAGTGCAGAGCAGGTCAAGGCAGGACAGGGAATGACAGGGCAGGGAAGGGAATGACAGGGCAGTGTAGAATAGGACAGGACATTGGAGGGAGTGACTGGGCAGTGCAGGACAGGGCAGGGGAGTACAGAGTAGGCGGAAATATTTTATCCAACCCAATCATGTGGTCACGGTACTGTCTTACATAATGGGATATATGCAGAATTGTAAAGACGAAATTGTGACAAGAGAAACATTCCTAAGTGTAAGTTTACAGTATCTTTACACATTTATCCAATAGGTCGGAACTACGCAAACAAATGTGTATATAATATCCCCATGTCTACCTAACCGCACTTGACAGCTTTTGGGTAACGTTTCTAATTACATGACTGCAAATTTAAATATCAACATATACTCGTATAAAAATCTACATATTGCAGCTCGCATTGTGAAATAATCAGATAGCGAATGATACTAACAAAGCAAAACAATTTTTGTTGTTAATAGAAATATACCTAGCTACGATAACATTTGCGTGTTTTTCATTTAGTTACATTAGTTGCTTGCGACATTAATGTGGAGAGGTCTCACAATTGAAAGGGGGGGGGGGGGGGGAGGGGATTTGCAGACAATTTCATGTAATATATGGCATAGTCAGTTTCATTGACGGAGAGAATAAGAAATAAAGCTGAAAAGAACCACTGTCCTTCCGCAAGTAACTGACAAACGTTTTAAAATAAAGTTTATGCAGCCAGCAGGTTCGAACCTACGGCCTTAGCGGTGATAGGTAAGTGATCTAGAGACGGCACCTTACATCACTTGGTTACAGAGGACCCTTTTCTAGAATACATTGCACATTGTTCGCGTAAACTTTAAACGATCTTATCCGCCACTTTGAAAATTTTAGTACTAAAATCGACACATCTTTTTTATTAGCGAAACACAAAGACTGTAAGAATAACATTATTTCATGTGTATAGTTTTGCTGACAATACTTTGTATTTCTTTTTTTATTTCTAGATCATAGTCATAAGTTAAACCCGTATTGATCTTTATCATAACATAAGCTATCTCCAATATTGTATCAACATTAATGCACTTTATCATATGCGCCAGTGTTCATTTGGTATATTTAAAGTTCATTGGACCATGGTGCGGGTGACCAGGAAGTTGTTAGATTATATTTGTATGCCATAAGTGTATTAATATCTCTCTCTCAAAAATATGCAATATATCGTAAGTGGAGGTTCTATTGTGTGCATAACTTCTTATCCATCACTTATTTCGAAAATATACAATATATCGTAAGGGAAGATTCTAATGTATGCATACATTCTTGTAACTTCGTATCCGTCACTTATTTTGAAAATATGCAATATATCGTAAGGGAAGATTCTAATGTATGCATAACTTCTTATCCTTCACGTATTTCAAAAATATGCAGTATATCGTAAGGGAAGATTCTATTGTGCGCATAACTTCTTATCCGTCACTTATTTCGAAATTATGCAATATATCGTAAGGGAAGATTCTAATGTATGCATAACTTCGTATCCGTCAACTATTTCGAAAATATGCAATATATCGTAAGGGAAGATTCTATTGTGTGCATAACTTCTTATCCGTCACTTATTTCGAAAAAATGCAATATATCGTAAAGGAAGATTCTAATGTATGCATAACTTCTTATCCGTCACTCATTTCGAAAATATGCAATATATCGTAAGGGAAGATTCTAATGTATGCATAACTTCGTATCCGTCACTTATTTCGAAAATATGCAATATATCGTAAGGGAAGATTCTAATGTATGCATAACTTTGTATCCGTCACTTATTTCGAAAATATGCAATATATCGTAAGGAGAAGACTCTATTGTGTGCATAACTCCTTATCCGTCAATTATTTCGAAATGTTTAAAATGAAATTTTATTATATTTTCATTCATTCTAAAATAAACGTAAAAGTCTGCCTGTTATTTTGTAATGGTACGTTCTTCATTTTTCCTTCCGTTACTTCCAGCAGTCAACTTCTGATTATTATAGGAAGCCTCGTTTCCGAGGGAGGTTTACGGGCATTTGCATTACTGATTAACATAGAAGTTCAGTGAGATATTTTATATGCACTGGGTATGTCTCTCCCTGTACACGAGCCAACTTTTTTAAATCAGTCTGAAGGTGTGCATGTTTTGACAGCACCTAGTCCAATAAGACATTGTGAGAGTGCGTTTGAAAAAAAAACAACGGACAAATTCCCACCGGGAATCGATCAGGAGACATCCGGGTCTTGGAGCAAGCATGCTAAGCACGTGACCACCTCTCCTTATTAAGTACTGTGCACCGGTCATGCAATTAGGATCTCGTGTATACATTACCACCTCAAATGAGTTATATGAAGAATACATGTTTTCAGGCTTACATCAAGAACATTCGTAGATGAAAGCTTATAGATAAAACTATACTTTTATACCGTAACTACTTACCCAAACTGGTCAACGGCGTTTTTAACTTGAGGCTTAAGTTTTACCTAACATGATTGTTTACTTTAAGTTAATTCAGATACCCACCTCAGCCCCATATAGATAAACATGAAAAGATGACATACTAAATTCAATGTATTTGGGACGGTATATGCTGTTGTTGTTTTTTCTATAGCAAACACTATTTTTTTATAAACTACCAGTATTATAGAAATAGAGAATATTACGGTAGAGATCAGGTCATATTGTTGCCAATAAAAATAAATTAAGTCCATCGTAAATATTACATTTTGCATGTTTTTAATGATACTGACGATAATTATGGGACATTTTTTGACCGGTAGCGGCAGTTGCTGTATACAGAATAATTGATAATGTATTTGTGATGTAATATCTAGGCAGTGAAACAGTAACAGTTTATTTTGGAAATATCGACAAACACTCCCTGTAAAGATAATGGGTATAGTTTTATGTAGATATCGGTGTTGTATTTGTGACATGTGCTTCTATGTAGGTCAAACTGAGGCCGTGCATTTGTGATATGTAAACGGCACAAATCACTTTCCAATCCTTGAATGTTTTTCTTATCCGCGACATTGAGATTCTCTAGTGCTAAATCCTGCAACAAACCTTCCTGGCTTCTAGCTGAAACCAAATTGCTATGGTAGCACTGCTTAATGAACTATGTATCGTTATGTGTCTTGTTTCCAGATATGTCGGATACATCTATCGTAAATGCAGACCACAATTGTACTAGATATGCACACAAATTGTTAATATAACATTATTTGAGATAGGTATATAGTCATGCAAACTATGATTTACAGGTTTTATTTGTTTTTTTGGATAGTCTAAATTAAAACCCCATAATTATCTTAATCGTAACCCAAGATAATTGAATCAATTATATCATATTTGTTAATGTCCATTGTTTGCTATCTAGCTGGATGATTAAGATCTCCAGTTTCAAGGCAGTCCGTGATGTGGAGAAGATGTAACACTATTTATTTTTATTCTTTCTCCTTTTTTTATCAACAACAATTACATTTATTCTCCAATACATTTACATGTAAAAATGAGGAAAAAGTACAAATATTATAACAGGTAGTGTTAATTGTGTTGGCTAGTTTCAACACTCGTGAGTTCAAAGATTTCGCTAAAATTACAATAATGATCATTGTGCGAATATTTACAATATCTGAATAAAAAATGCATTTCCGGCATGTTGCAAATTCAATATTTCGCGAATAAATCGAATAATATAAATCAGGGCAAATTCGCAAAATAAAGTTCACGCGAATATAAAATGTTTTACTGTTACTGATTTATTTACATCAGCCATGTGACATAAAACTCACACACAAGCTGCAGCACGTGTTTTACGCATCATAATCGCTCGTATGTTTTTGCCATATAATTCCCATACAATAAGCTGTTACTCCAACAATGAGCAACATATAAACATACATGGTTATCTTGTCCAGTAGCAAGGCTATTTCTTTCCAAGTGTACTCGTGTTTGATGTTGTGTCCATCTCGGTTTTCTGACCATGCTTCGTCAACATCATCTCCGTGAAGAGAATTCACCGATTTTCTGTCATTTGTTCCACATTTACGATCTGCGATTTCATTCGTTGGATTAAACTCTTGAACAAAAACGTCCGTTTTGCTAACAGCCCTCGAAGAATTCGGAGCACAATCATCTTCATTATCTTGGTAACTAGAAACTGATGTCGGAGCTACAGCGGTTGTATTTGTTCTACATTGTACGCATACCAGTCTTGCCAATATCTTTGAGGAGACGACTTTGAGCCATGCTGGCACTGGTTTTTCTTCTGGTGTAAAGTAAATATCAAGATAGATGACCGTCAGAAGAACGGACAAGGACTGTAGAAGAAGAATTGATGCCAAATATGCCGCTGAAAAAGGAATATATTTAACTCAGTTGTTGTATTAACTTAACATGTATTTCATATAAATGGATTAAAATGCTGACGTGTCCAGTAATCTGACAAAGCCATTTACAATTGGTAATAAAGAATAGGTTCGTAGTCCCTATATACTTAGAAAGTAAAATATTGAATACCTGATATGGTGGTAGATAAAACATCCTATAAAATGATATAATATATGCAAATAGAACTTCCAAAGATTCGTTTTGTTTATTCTTCCTTACATAGTATACTGGCAGACAGGGACGTCTGTGGAATGTTCTCAGATATCAGTGTCAAGTACACGGCGTATGCAAGTAGTATAGTCAGCGCCAACCCGACACGTTCTCCTGACTCGGGTGGGAGTTTGAAAACTATAATCTGCAATACAGAATGTTTTGATAATATTCATATTATATTATTTATTTTTATATAAAAATATCTTTTATTTATCAATTATTAAATGTTCCGAGTATGTGAGATGTTTTGTAACAAGCTAACTCACTAATTGTTGTTACTATAAATTCAATCAAGAGCCTGAAAAACTGATTCTCTATAAATTTGTATAAAATTAGGAAACTGCACACATTTTTATTCATGTGCAGGTCAAATTTGTGATTAACGACAGTGAAATTGTCGTTATTTTTTCGCATACAATATGTATTTACTAATTTAAAAAGCATTGTTACCGTATTCTGGGTGGCCATGTTTTCTTTAATTTGTTACATGTTTAATTAACAAGTAACAGGTACATCAATTAGGAGTTTTTTCATGACAAGGAAATACATTTTGCTGAAAAGTATATACGTGTATACACACTTAGTCTAGATATGTAACTAGAAAGTTGTGTAGCTAATATAAAGTATACAAAATGCCGCCTTTCGTGTTGGTTGTGATGTAGATATTGATTCAGTTAGTTTAAACCTATTTAATTTTACATCGATTGTGAAACAGGTTCTTACAACTTAGACAAATCACGCTCAAAGTCTTCCTGGGTATAACCAGTACTTAGCATATGCAGCAAAAGCGTTTTGCTCAAGGACACCACACATGGCCATGGCGGGGGATCCACTCCATTGATTCAGTTATATGATGTATGGAACATATTCAACATGGAAAACACCTAGACATATATTTGGCGCCACTTCATTTTGTAACATCTTTTGAGATTAAATAGATATACTAAATAAATCTTCTTTTTTTAGGGGATTGCATCTTTAGTTATAATTCTTTGATATTATTGATGTTCATAATGTTTCAAACGGAATGCTGATACTCTCTGATCAAAGGATCCCTCAGAACTACAGAACACAACAAGGAACATTAGTTGCAAACTCACGATGTTTAATTAAATAAATTGAACCTATCCCTAGTATCGACTTAACAGTTAACATATATATATGTGGCATTACAATTGCAATTCGTGATTTCTTTGCTTTCTGTGTGGTGTTTTGCTTATATGAAACTCACAGTATCTCATAATAAAATATGATAAAATAACAATTACTGTTGGTTAAGAGAAGATGTTGTGATACATATTGAAATACGAATGTTATCAGATCAATATATATATGTTTACCATAAACGAGGATTCCAAATGACTTTTAAAAAACACAACATCGTTCTCTGCGCATGCCCGGCTTACAAACTCACATAATAGTGCTACTTATAAAACTGACATGCGCTATTGAGTTTTCAGAGTAAACACTGCTCGTACAGAAATAGTTGAATAATGACAATAACAATCATAATTCTATAATGAAAGTTGCATCCACTTTCCAAACAGAATAATATTTTACTCTCTGTATAGACATAAACAACATTACATAGAGTTGATTTTGTTCAATTTTATCGGTCAGTTTCATTGTGATATCTTCATTTAAACTGCATAACAATATTTTCTTATTTGCAATCAAGGATATACTTGTAACTTGAAATGTTTACCGTTAGAAATCCCATCAGCACGACCGGAAACAATGTATTTAACAAATGGAATAATGGCCGACGTCGGAAAACTAATGTGAACTTTAAACGGCTGAAACTTTGCGTTTCCCTATTGGATGTTGACGATGAAGATTTCCTGCTAACAATCTCCCATTCTCCATTTTCTGCAAGATATTAAAGTAAAAAAAAAGCAATACTAGTAAACAATATGTTGTTTATATGAAAAGAAACAAGTAAACATGTTCAGTCGGTAAAGCATGCATACAAGGAAGTGCGAACTGACGAACTAATGGAACACAAATATGAACTATTTAATTTTAGGTTTTAAGCCTCTGATCGAAAGTAACAAATAGATGGGCGGATATAAATGATGACGGACAAAAAGACGACACTCCGACGAATGGGTATTTAAGTGGCTTCTTTGCACCAAGCTTATTACTTGTGTGGCTAAATTTTAGCCACCCAAAAGAAAAAAGCCACATAAAAGCTGTTTTTAAGAGTCTAGAAACATAATTATTTTTTAACTGCTTTTCAACCGTCCATAAAAATTACTAACCCTAAACCCTAAACATTTAATTACCCATTCGTGTGCACAGACAGAGAGACATACAGGGAGACAGACAGGGACAGACAGACAGACAGACAGACAGACAGACAGACAGACAGACAGACAGACAGACAGACAGACAGACAGACAGACAGACAGACAGACAGACAGACAGAGAGACAGACAGACAGACAGACAGACAGACAGACAGACAGACAGACAGACAGACAGACAGACAGACAGACAGACAGACAGACAGACAGACAGACAGACAGACAGACAGACAGACAGACAGACAGACAGACAGACAGACAGACAGACAGACAGACAGACAGACAATAGTTATGTGTACCATGAATTATTTTGTGCGCACGGACATACGCAGGCGGCACAAACGCATTAACAAACATGCTGCATTAATAGTGTTTATATGTATATAACATGGTTTAGTTATGTATGTATTATTTATTAATTTCGTTTTATTCAAAATGCGTTATCGACAATGTTCATGTATATACTAAAGTGACTATATAAAAACCCATGCATCATGTCAAACAGTCAATCAGTGAAATTGTAACACTACAACATATCCAAAAGGCACTTGCCTCAGGTCAGTAAGACTTCACATTTAAATACATATTCATACTTCGACATTCGTAAGTAGATCGATTGATTGATTGATTGAATATTTAGCGTCATTTTATGTCATCGAGGGCTAACAGACGATCAGTTTAAGTTAACCACTGTTTCCTGGGATCCTGAAAGGTTAACCAGAACTCAAGCACACCAGATCTCAGCAAGTAGCTGATAACTTCCCCACTTGAATCAGCGGTGAAGGATGAATGAAAATGAGACACAATGTTGTATATTAATCGTCACAGTCGGGCCCGGCACATAAGTACGTAGACTACAGATACTAAATATATTATTTCACTCTAATGTAATATGATGACGAGCAAGAATGCCAGTTTCAGAGGTGAATTTTCCATGATTTTTAATTTAGTTCACGATATTATTATCAATTTATGAATACCTTGAAAGTAATCCATAATGAATACATCTTGTCTAAAAGACAGAAACACTTCATTTGACGTGTATGCCCACGTGCTCAGCTTGATGTGACACGTCTGTGTGTCCAATGGCCAGTAAGTGACGTCACTCTCACAATGGGTTATAAACACACCACCTGCATGTGACAAGGCAGGGAAATTGTTAAGATTATAAATTATAAGCCAATTTAAATAAGTAAAGTGCTTTTTTTATTATTGTGTCACCCCTATTAAAATGATCAGCCACAACGGGCTTATGAGACACCTTTATGTTGTACACAGTTACTTCTCGAAAGCTATCATAATCACGTGGCGTCAGGCTGTGAGACATTCGGTAGCTTTCACTTGCTGAGCAACCGGTCGCATCAGTGCTTCCACCGGGATTCGAAACATCGACCATCCGCTTCCGAGGCAGACGACCTAAACCGTTAGGTCACGGAAGATGGTATATATATACATAAACATATATATAAACTATATAACTGTATTGTATAAAAACTCTGTGAAAGTAGAAATTGAGGGGGGAAATCAATATGATGTCAATAATCAAAGGTAAAATAATGGACGAACAGCGGTGGGACAAGAAACCAATAATTAATTATAAAGAATGATGAACATCGAACATATATTAAGACATATGTAATGGCACCACAAACACGTGAAATAGAATTGACAACTGATGAGCAATGTAATAATGTACATATTGCTGAAACATTTCTGTATAACTTAAACAAATTGGCATATACGTATCTTTCGTATATGTCATAAAAGTATCAATACGACCACACATTTATAGTTGAATAATATTATTTATATATTTTAAAAAAGGATGAAAAGAACAATCACTAGATAACAACTACTGAACACAATTTCCAGTTACTAGTGGACGGATAGTGGTTCTACTCAGTCTGATTCAGTCTGAGGTCTTCCTCAACCAGTTAATCTGGATATGCCATATATAAGCTGGAATGTATTGAAAATGGCGTTAAACCCCATTCAAGAAAATGAGTACAGCTGACAACTGTACCTGGAGTCCATATGACGATCCCGTCACTAGTCACCCTCATAGGTACATTAGGTTTGGAAATAACGTCTATATTGTCCACCCTGTCAAAGTAAATGTCATCCATTAATGCATTTATGTCATTTTCAATATGAACATGTGCGCTCAACGTTATATTTATCATTGCGTTTAGTTATTTAATAAGAAAGAGAATGGCAGGTTCCGTTTATACTAAACCAGAACAAGTAGCAGTAATTAGGAACAAAACAAATACATGTTCGAATGGAAATAAAAATAAAAATGTAGACAAAACTTTTTGTATTTTTGCAACAGAGGAAAGTTGCTCTAAATGTTTATCTGAAGTTTTTTACAGTAAAGGTTTTTAATCTTAGGTTCAGAAATAAATGTATTCATTGCGCAAATGCTTCCTTAATGATTTTGTAAACAGCATTCCAGTTGCTTTAAACTTAAGTTTATATTTAATATATGTTTTACAAATTAAATAGGTTATTATCACTTAGACAAAATTAAGTCCGAGAACTCCCCGGGTAGCATATGGGTAAAGTACCTTGCCTCAAGACACCATACATGATCATGCAAGTACAAACACAATGGTACAAAAGGAATGGGAGAATAAAACCTATATATATATATATAATAATAAGTAAATTCAAGGTACGTACGAGTTTTCTATAACAAGGGCAGGTTTCCACATGTTTAACTCATTACTAAAGAGGAATTTGATATTGGTGAAGGTGGAATTTCCTGACCATTCCAATCTACCATCTTTCCACTCCTGCAAATAAACAAGTTTACTACTTGTATACGTTATATCATGTACATCACAATCTGTCTACTTGTGACAAAGGTTTTATCTTCTAAGTGGTAGTATTGTTATTACTTCTTTTGTCGAAAATGCCAATACATTATGTGTTATACATGGCATCCAGTTTTATTGCTGGTAGAAACATACTGTAGAGTAATATGGAGTAGAAGTATCGTGATTCCTAAAGAAGCCAGATCTATATTATATGAATATTAAACTAACCTCGACTTGAACTAATTGCTTCATTGATAGAGTGTTAATGATCTCGAACATCATCTAATACCCCTCGACCATGGAAGACTTTAAGGTCTCACTTAAGAATTACCTCCCTTACACGCGGGTAGCAAGATTCTCACGCTAAAGAAATTAGAGCTGTGCAAATCGGTTGGGCAATTGTTTTGTTGTAGCAGCATAAAATGTTATTCTTTGTGCATATGGGAACATTGGAACATTTTCATGATTTCCATCAAGTCTGGATAACATTGGGAACTGTTCGATGGAGTTACAACAATTTCAAGATGCGTAGTGATATACTGAAACAACAGGGCAGAATTGTCAAACGTGAAGGGGTGCCATCAAACCATGTAAATTGCGAAAAAGCAAAAAAGCAACCTGGTCATCCCCATGTTTTTTTCTGCTTATTGAACTAATGGAATCAAGGCACTTTTAGAACCATTGGTAATGTATCTAGTGTTCTAGAAGTGCATTTCTCTATATGTAGAACAGTACAAAATTAATTGTTGTGTGAGACGTTAAGAAGTACGTATATGTATGTCCATGTATACACTGTACGTATAATGTGTGAAAATATTGTTTAGTCCAATCTGATGATATAAGTTATTATAATGATGTTAACAGTTTTAACGGTACCTTTTTGCTGAGATGATATGAAAAGAAGCCTTATGACAAGGCAATAATTATAAACTCTTACTATGGTGAAGTAAGCCGTGATGGCCAATGTCTGTTCTTTTATATCCTGAAAATAAATATATCATTGTCATATATATATATATGTCTAACTTATCTTGTTTTAGCATATACATTTTATGTGATAAAATAACATCTAACAAATCCAACAAATCTGACTACTTTGAAACCTGAACGCGTAAGTGTACAAACAATTTCTATGATTCTTTAACGTGAACATAATTTTTATATTATGTTCATTTTTTTCTAAATTTAAAATCAATTACTCCAAAACATGGATTGTCATACCCACCAACCACCTGCGTAAAGGCATTATAGACATTTTAAAAACTACCGGTAATATCCGTGATTTATATCTAGGAATACATATTAACATAGTTGATATTGTGTTACATATAATTTTATGTGATATTAGTTGCACTTAACAGTAAAAGTGTCGCATATGATATTATATATGTTGAATATTCAATAATATTTATAATTGTGTGCAAGTGATTGTATAAAGAGATAACTGTTTACAAATGCTTCTCGACCCATTAGAGCAATAGCGTACCAAGTACATATAAAATAAGAAGGCACTTGGAACCTTTTTGTGCCAATAGGGCGTTATGTATTTGTAGTCCTAAGAAAGTAGGTCTGGAATTCTTTATACTTGTAAACAAACTGTTTATCCCAATTTGATTATTCATGGCTCTCTTAAGTAAGTTGTGACTGTTGTCCACTGTATTTGTAGATTCTTCCTGAAAATCTTATGATAATATACATTAAGTGAATGAAAATTATAAGGAGTTTGTGCCATAGTTTATTGTGACTTGGAGTATTGTTATTCGGTGAGAAGGTTTTAATGTAATAGCTAGTCAAAAACTGTGTCTCACACACAAACATGTGGACCATTAACGTTTAAACTGTTGTATCTCCTGCTGGTAAACAAAGTATACAGTTTAAATGTATTGGAATTTTAAAGTTTAATCATCTTGACTTATTGCGATTAAGGTAAACGCAAGCATTCTGCATTCGTACATGAAAACGCGTAATAACATGTAGTTATAGTGACACCTACCAAGTAATTGACTGACAGCATATTCAGGGACATCCGCACGGCGACTCTTTTTCTTGGCCTCTGGAATATCTCGTATCCATTGAAAATTGATGTTCTGAGTTCTGTTTCTAGTTCTTTAGAATAAGCAGCAGGTGGTGGTTTCTTTCCATGTACATGGCATGCATCTGAAACGGAATATTTAGTAATGTACAATGGCAAAAACATTAAACTAAGTATTAAGTAATGCAGATAGCATGCATCTGAAACGGAATATTTAGCGTTGTACATGGCAAACACCTAAAACGGAATATATAGTAATGCAGATAGCATACATCTGGAACGGATTATTTAGCTATGAACATGACATGCGTCTGAAACGGAATATTTAGCATTGCATTTTGCATACATCAGACACAGAAAATTTAGCATTGTAAAGAGCATGCGTCTAAAGCGGAACCTTTAGCGATGTAGACAGCTTACATCTGAAACAGAATATTTAGCATTGTACATAGCTTACACCTGAAACGGAATATTAAGCATTGTAGATAGCAAACATCTGAAACGGAATATTTAGCAATGTAGATAGCTTACACCTGAAACTGAATATTTAGCATTGTACATAGCTTACACCTGAAACGGAATATTAAGCATTGTAGATAGCAAACATCTGAAACGGAATATTTAGCATTGTACATAGCTTACACCTGAAACGGAATATTAAGCATTGTAGATAGCAAACATCTGAAACGGAATATTTAGCAATGTAAATAGCATACACCTGAAACGGAATATTTAGCAATGTAGATAGCATACACCTGAAACGGAATATTTAGCAATGTAGATAGCATACACCTGAAACGGAATATTTAGCATTGTATTTGACAATCATCTGAAACAGAACATTTAGCATTTTAGATAGCAAACATCTGAAAAGGAAACAGAATATTTAGCATTGTAGATAGCATACATCTTAAACGGAATATTTAGCATTATACATGGGAAAAAACTTGAAACGGAATATTTAGCATTGTAGATAGGATACACCTGAAACTGAATATTTAGTATTGTAGATAGCAAACATCTGAAATGGAATATTTAGTAATGCAGATAGCATACACCTGAAACGGAATATTTAGCAATGTAAATAGCATAGCCCTGAAACAGAACATTAAGCATTGAATTTGACATACATTTGTAACGGTATATTTAGCATTGTCCATAGCGTTCACCTGAAACGGAATATTTAGCCTGTAGATAGCATACACATGAATGGAATATTTAGCATTGTAGATAGCATACAGATGAAACAGCTATTTAGCATTGTATTTGACATACATCTAAAACGGAATACATACCTAATACATATTCAACAATTAAGTTAATTCGAACTCAGTTAACACCACCATATCTTAAATGATGTATGTCATTTTGGTGACGCAAATATAGATGAATATGGTGAAAACAATAGTATATCAATCATATGATTGATTGATTGATTGATTGATTGATTGATTGATTGAATATTTAGCGTCATTTCTATGCCATAGAGCGTTAACAGACGGTCAATTTCCTGGGATCCTGAAAGGTTAACCAGTACTCGAGCACTTCCTATCTCCTTAAGTAACTGATACCTTCCCCACTTGTATCAGTGGTGAGAGACGAAAGTTTATGAGACACAATGTTGTATATCAATCATCATAGAGACTGTTGCCGGGCGGGGATTCGAACTCACGACTAGTATATTAGATAAATATGGTTTAAATGTAGTTAACAGAAAATGAAAATAAAAACATGAATGAATCATTGAAAAGCATGCATTATAAAATAAACGATGTTAGATAAAAATTATAGAATAAGTAAACCGTCAACAGGTTTCGAATTTGAAAATGATTGAAGACTTTTTTTCAAAAAATCAAATGTAATTATGTATGTGTTACATCTTTACATATAAGATGAAAAACCGGATGCTTATTCATTTTGAATGACTTTAAATTGTACGGTATTCTAACTTTTAATGCGGCACTCATGTTGAATGACTATAAAGTGTACAGTATTCTAACTCATGTTGAATGACTATAGATTGTACGGTATTCTAACTTTTAATGCGGCACTCATGTTGAATGACTATAAAGTGTACAGTATTCTAACTCATGTTGAATGACTATAGATTGTACGGTATTCTAACTTTTAATGCGGCACTAATGTTAAATGACTATAAATTGTACAGTGTTCTAACTCATGTTGAATGACTATAGATTGTACGGTATTCTAACTTTTAATGCGGCACTCATGTTGAATGACTATAAAGTGTACAGTATTCTAACTCATGTTGAATGACTATAGATTTTACGGTATTCTAACTTTTAATGCGGCACTCATGTTGAATGACTATAAAGTGTACAGTATTCTAACTCATGTTGAATGACTATAGATTGTACGGTATTCTAACTTTTAATGCGGCACTAATGTTAAATGACTATAAATTGTACAGTGTTCTAACTCATGTTGAATGACTATAGATTGTACGGTATTCTAACTTTTAATGCGGCACTCATGTTGAATGACTATAAAGTGTACAGTATTCTAACTCATCTTGAATGACTATTAAGTGTACAGTATTGTAACTCATGTTGAATGTCTATAAATTGTACGTTATTCTAACACATTTTGAATGACTATAAATTGTACGGTATACTAACTTTTAATGTAACACTCGTGTTGAATGACTATAAATTGTACAGTATTCTAACTCATGTTGAATGTCTATAAATTGTACGGTATTCTAACTTTAAATGCAGCACTCATGTTGAACGACTATAAATTTTGCGATATTCTAAATTTTGAATGCGGCACTCATGTTGAATGACTTTAAATTGTGCGGTATTCTAACTTTTAATACACACTCATGTTGACTGACTATAAATTGTGCAATTCTAGCTTTGAATGCGACATTCATGTTGGATGACTATGTTTTGTATGGTATTTTAACGTTCAATGCATCTTTCATGTTGAATGACTATAAGTTGTAAGGCATTTTAACTCACGTTGAATGACTATAAATTGAGCGGTATTCTAACTCATGTTGAATGACTATACATTGTACGGCATTCTTTCTCACTTTGAATGACTGTAAATTGTACGGTATTCTAACTCACGTTGAATGACTATAAATTGTACGGTATTCTAATACATGTTGAATGGCTATAAATTGTACGGTTTTCTAAATAATGTTGAATGACTATAAATTGTGCGGTATTCTAACACATGTTGAATGGCTATAAATTGTACGGTTTTCTAAATAATGTTGAATGGCTATAAATTGTACGGTTTTCTAAATAATGTTGAATGACTATAAATTGTGCGGTATTCTAAATTTTAATGCGGCACTCATGTTGAATTACTATAAATTGTACGGTATACTAAATTTTAATGCGGCACTCATGTTGAATGACTATAAATTGTACGGTATACTAAATTTTAATGCGGCACTCATGTTGAATGACTATACATTGTGCGGCATTCTTACTTTTAATGCGGCACTCATGTTGAATGACTATAAATTGTACGGTATTCTAACTTTCAATATGGTACTCATGTTGGATGACTATATATTGTATGGTATTCTAACTTTTAATGCTGCACTAATTTTGAATGATTATAAATTGTACTGTATTCTAACTTTCAATGCATCTCTCATGTTGAATGGCTATATGTTGTAAGACATTCTAACTCACGTTGAATGACTATAAATTGAGCGGTGTTCTAAATCATGTTGAATTACTATAAATTGTACGGCATTCTACCTCACTTTGAATGACTATAAATTGTACGGTATTCTAACTCATGTTGAATGGCTATACATTGTACGGTATTCTTTCTCATGTTGAACGGCTATAAATTGTACGGTATTCTAACTCATGTTGAATGGCTATAAATTGTACGGTATTCTAACTCATGTTGAATGGCTATAAATTGTACGGTATTCTTGCTCATGTTGAATGGCTATAAATTGTACGGTATTCTTACTCATGTTGAATGGCTATAAATTGTACGGTATTCTAACTCATGTTGAATGGCTATAAATTGTACGGTATTCTAACTCATGTTGAATGACTATAAATTGTACGGTATTCTTACTCATGTTAAATGACTATAAATTTTGCGGTATTTTTAATTTTAATGCGACACTAATGTTAAATGACTATAAATTGTGGAATATTCTAACTTTTAATGCGTCACTCATGCGGGAGCATGTGTATATTAAATATGTAATACTTGACAGACGAAAACAAATTATAACACAATGAAATTATTTTCGTTTATTTCTCATAATTTTGATCCAAGCGCTAAGACATTACGCTTTGAAATACGTATTTAGATAAATACCTGACCTAGCGAAGTACAAATATTGATTTTGTTTATTTATATGTTTTAAGAAAAAATGACAACATTGATGCTGTTGTTGACTTTATGGAGATTAGAAAAGGTGAACAACTTGTTTTTAAAACATGTCTCTGTTTTTTATTCATATAATAAAACGAAGTAAACTTCTTTTGGATAAACATCGTGAATAACGTTTTAACGTCCAGTTCTAGCCACCAGAGGGCTTACATGATTTATGATATAAATTATTAATTTATCGGGTTTAAAACTGTGACGTCAACTGTAAATGCCAACTTTTCCAAACATTGATTTGGAAAATATTTGCGTAAAATTTATTTTAACACGTTAACTGTTAAACTATCATAATGACGTTTTAACGAATACTGTTTGATCAATCTTTATTATCATCAAAGGAATCTTTATTGTTTATATCAAATGATTATCAATTTATTTTTTTTGTAAATGTATAGTTCTTATTTTAGTTTAAACATGCTCTGTCAATTAATATAGAAAACATATAGATTTAACATTAAATATGAATCATTTCGATGAGAAACTGTGGACATAAGCTTGATCAAACATATAAATTATGTATACATTTACTGGATAATCATTTGACAAAATAGATTCATATAGAAAAAAGTTTCGTCAACAAATGTATTAGAAATTGACAAAAAAAAATTATTCTTTATTTTCTAATTAAAAAGTTTATAAAACCATATAGAAACTATATTCCTAGTTATTTTACATATAAACTGTACGGAACAACTAACCCACAAATCATATGTATCAAAGACATTTCAGCTAACCTGTTACCTGAAAAGATACAAGATACAAGAAACTATATTTTGTGGCGGCTGTACAAATATATAACACTAGCTGTAAAGCTTTTTGCCGAAAGTAACAAAAAATTATAATATTGATTGATTTATTTTTTTGCCATCAAAGGCTAACAGACGATCAATTCACCTAACCACTGTTTCCTGGTCTCCTGGAAGGTTAACCAGTACTTGATCACACCCCATCTCTGCAAGTAACTGATAACTTTCCTACTTGAATCAGAGGTGAGAGACGAATGCTAATGAAACGTTATGTCGTATAACAACCATCACGGCGATTGTGGCCGGGCGGGGATTCGAACTCACGACCCCTGGATTGATAGTCAGACGCGCTAACGACTGAGCGAATCCGGCCAGGCTAAATTCATGACATGTTGTTGTTGTTTTCAAAAAGCATCAAAGTAAATTTGGATTTAAATAAGAAAGAATATTAAGAATAACAATGAGCAATCGGGCTATGTAAAATCAACACATAATTTCGTATACAAATTTTGAGAACGCATCTCAATATTTTGACGAAGATATTGAAAATAAAAAGTGGCGGGTTAGCTGTTCCGTTCAGTATACAAAAGTGGCGGGTTAGCTGTTCCGTTCAGTATACAAAAGTGGCGGGTAAGCTGTTCCGTTCAGTATACAAAAGTGGCGGGTAAGCTGTTCCGTTCAGTATACAAAAGTGGCGGTTAAGCTGTTCCGTTCAGTATACAAAAGTGGCGGGTAAGCTGTTCCGTTCAGTATACGAAAGTTGCGGGTAAGCTGTTTCGTTCAGTATACAAAAGTGGCAGTTTAGCTGTTGTGTTCAGTTTACAAAAGAGGCGGGTATGCTGTTCCGTTCATTATACAAAAGTGGCGGGTTAGCCGTTCCGTTCAGTATATATTTGTGATGATATTACAGTGAAACAAACACTTTAAACTGATTCTAAATTTATAATACATTTTCGAAATAAATTCGAATTCGTATTTTAGGTTTAAATGTAATAACACAGTGATTTTAAAATATTTTCACTTAAATACATTAGAAAAATATGTTATAGATAATGACAATGACGCATCAATATTAAATTGTCATCAATTTTTTTTTTATTGGTATGATATACAATTTATTGCATAAATACTTGCATCTCTATCATGTGAATACGAGTATACGTGTATTTAATGCGCATACAGAAGTAAAATCATTTTCAGGACTGCCGTGTGTCCCTTTAAAGAGTATGTACAGCGTTAGTCCAGGTTAATTTACGGGATGTTTCATTTATCAAACGTAGGATCGGATTATCTCCATTGTTTCTGTTTTAAGATGCTGTCCGATTAGCTCAGTCGGTTAATCGTCTGATTATCAATCCAAGGGTCGTGAGTTCGAGTCCCCGCCCGACAACAGTCTCCGTGATGATTGATATACGACATTGTGTCTCATTATCATTCGTATCTCACCACTGATTCCAGTGGGGACATTTACCGGTTGCTTTCGGAGATGGGATGTGCTTGAGTACTGGTTAACTTCTCAGGATCCCAGGAAACAGTGGTTATGTTAACTGATTGTCTGTTAGCCCTCGATGGCAAAAAAAATTGACGTTAAATATTTAATCTGTTAAGAGAATACATAACTAACACAATAATGTGTTAGGGATAAGGGAATACGTTTTACCGCGGTTGTAACATGATTATAAAGAATAGGACTTCAGCTAATAATACAAGCGAAATTCTCACTTTTTTGTGTGTTTTAAAATATTTAATTTTCTTGTTATTTCTTTTTTTAGATTCGAGAATGGAAGTGATCGTTGAGGAACACCATCAGTAATAGCAAGTGATGAGAAAAACGTTCCTCGGACATCAACAAGTTGTTGCCTTTCAGACAAATATGACCTGAACCAGTTAAATAAATCTTTCCAAAGACCTAAAGCTTCAATTTTCATTAATTTTAAGCACACTTTGATTAACGGTATAGACGGTCTTCTGTAGATCTAAAAGTACCATTCCTATATAATTACCCTGATCCGTTTGAAACATTGTGTTAGAGGAATAAGACTTCATGTATGAAGAAAAAAACACGTCTAAAACCAGACTGAAACTATACTGTACGGAACAGCTAACCCGCTACCGTACATTTTATTAGGTCACATTTTATGTAATGTCTCATGTTTTAATAACGCTTCTCACTATTTTGATGAAGATAATGGAAATACAAAAGTTGCGGGGTAACTGTTATGTTCCGTATATATGATAAGTTCACTTTAATGCCAAGTTTGATTGATTGAATATGTAGCGTAATTTTTATGCCATCGAGGGCTAACAGGCGATCAGTAAAACTAACCACTGTTTCCTGGGATAAACCAGTACTCGAGCACACCCCATCTCCGCAAGTAGCTGATAACTCTCCCACTTGAATCAGTGGTGAGAGACGAATGATAATGAGACACGATGTCGTATATCAATCATCACGGAGACTGTTGCCGGGCAGGGATTCGAACTCACGACCCCTGGACTGATAATCGGGCCCGGCCAATACCATGATAATCCTTAATCTGATCATAGACAATATTTTCAAATATTTTAGATAGGCTTAAACTGGATAATGGGCGATAATTGCCAACCTTAGTTTCATTTTTTTCTAAAAAGTTGAATAATGCAAGCATATATTAATTCATCTGGAACAACACCCTGTTTCTAAGATAAATTATCCACATGGGATACTATAGTGAACATGTAATAGCGGACCCGCTGTCATAAACATGGGAGGTATGCCGTCTTAACCAGTGGCCTTGTTAGCAACTAAGATAGTTAAATATATAAATATTGACTTTTCTGAAACTAGTGAAAAATATTGACTATTTAGCAAAATACATTTTGATGAATAAAACTTAGAACAAAGTTCTTTCCAAACTTGTGAAATTATTTGATTAGTTTGTTACAACAATTTAACTGAAAGTTACGGTTTAAGTGGATTTCAAGCCTTCATACTAACAATTATACAAATTATCTACCATCATACGACAGTGAGCGTTAACTCCGTCGGTGGGTAAATTATCAAACATAATCAATTATAATTTAATTATTTCAAATGCTTGGTAAGACGTGGTCAATTAGATTTTAAATACATTTAAAAGAAACGAATAAATATTTGCAATCTGCTATGCGTCATGTTAATTATACACTGTATGGAATAAACAGTTTTTCTTTTGAATTTGTATTGATATAAAGTTACACCGAAAACATATTAAATAATTACCACTCCTACTACAAAGAGTGTCGTCAGTCATAATTATCTCCATGTATTATCCTTTGTTTAAATATCATTGCATAATAATAATATAGATATAATAAAGGTATCATTTGTATTACTTACATTTCAGATATACCAAAATATAAATGCATGCCAGCAACTTCTTCGCCATTTTTTAAAATATCCAGTACACGTGAATCGATTAAGGCGGCTGTTAGTCTATTAGAGCAGTACATTTACTTAATTCATTTTTATCAATATAAAAAATAAAATAAAAAACATTAATCAATATAGGTTATTAATATATTCGGCTTAGTCACTACTTGTAATTATTCTGAGCAATAAGTTAGATATTATATTATATGAAATAAGAATTAACACCACATGCATGCAAAACACATTAATTTAGACTTTAGAACAACTCTCCAGTGATTCAATATTTTATTGGAAAGTGCTTCCACCATGCCCAAAGTATCCATTGATACTTCGTACTTAATGCCTTGTGATATAAATGGTAAACTGTCCAGTGTTCTATAAAAAAATATTAGTTTGATTCAATATTGCTGTCATATTCATAATACCCTATTTGTTCTCAACTTATATGTCGGTTGGAATTGTAGAGAGTCGCTATATTAACACTGGTGGATCTAGAGGGAGTCGGGGCACTAGAATATGACTGCCCGCTACAGACATGGGATTTTCAGACTATTTAAAATAGAATATATCTTTTTCAGTGAAAGTCGTGAAAATATATACTTTGAAAACAAATTAATTTTAGCACTCTTTCATAAGTTTACCATCTTGCATTGCGTCCCAACCCTCAACTTCAAATCCTGGATCAGCATATGTTTAACGCATAAGGCTAATATTTGTTTTAAAATTTAGACCAATAAAACATGGATCAGAAAATACCAATAAGTATTAAGAAAATGAAGAGAGGCAAGAAAATAATCGAATTAAGTGTAGAGTATTACGGCAGACGGTGAAATGTTACTGTACGTACATTTGTCTGAATATAAAAGTTTGTTTACTTTGAGATAGGCTAACCTTATTTGAGATTAAACAAACAACTGCCATATAATAACAGTTTACTACAATATGGTCCAGGATAGGTTTTATATAAACTTATGCATGATTCAAATCAGATATCACTTTTTTATCAAATTTCCAATCACTATCCATTGTTTGTGTTATAATTTTGGATACAAGTAGATTACTGTTAATAAGTTGAAAAACAACTACAGATGCCAAACATTTGAACAATTAAGGAGGAGGTTGCAAAATCGTGTACTCAAAGTTGTAAACACAAACATATGGATATCTGTATATTCAAGAGATCAAAAGGTGTAATTACATTTTCAGCCGTGTTAAGTGTGTATTTTAAGCATACTGAAACCTAACTGATGAGGGAACACATCACTTGTCACTTACATTTTCCCTTTCCAGTTGCCATCAACGCTCGTTTAGTCAAACAGTCAGACATTCTTAAACTTTATCTTACTTATGTATCATGGATGAGTGGTCCAATGCGCTGTCTTATGATCACTGACTCATCTCTATATATACAATAATATGAATAAATTGGTGTAACGCATCTATAACAGGTAATGGTTAAGTAGACAAATTACATGGGGTAAACAAGTTGGCAATATGTGATATGCCATTTCGGCCATTCCTAGAAGACAGAAAGTGATTCCATTCTGGAATGTTACAATTGTAGACATAAACTATTACAGTTTTTTTAAACTTCTCAGAAACATCTTGCAATTTGTAAATACTATGTATATTTCTATGTGTTCTACATATATATCATACTTCGACACAGTCACACTTGACTATTATGCAACGAGATTAGAAGCACTAAAATGAGCTCGTAGTGTCTAAAGTCATAAACAAATGAGCACATTTTTACAGCATCATTGTTTGAAAAGTAAAATAACTGATTGATACAAATGGCAATTTATTTTACATCAATATATGGCAATAATATAGCAGATATCTGTGAAAATCCATTGATTTCTCATGATGCAGCATCTTAAAACAATCATATTTGCTAAACTAGCTGCATCTTGCTCAGAGAATATACTGAGAGAGAAAATGTGGCGCTGTTTTCAAGCATTTGACCATATTTCTTTCAGGTCTCACTACACAGTTGAAGTTCTATATAAATTAAGGTCTAGGAATTCCATATTTAATTTTTTTAACGTTTTTTTTTTCATTCCAGTAACGTATCCGCACATATATAAACTGGAACTTTTTGAAGGCAATTTAGGTAAGGTTCGGCAAGGCTCGTGACGGGATTAAGGCTGTGTCACCATGGAGAAGCATGTTTTGTATATACAGTATGCAGAATTTAGTGGAAAGTTCAAATACAAGAACATTTGATTTAGTCATATCATTCCACAGTTCGCATCCAAAAAATGCATTTGTCTACACAATTGACCGATATATTGTGGAAAGTGACAATGGATTGAGGCAGTCATCATAGCTTATTCTACTATTGGTAATGCTAAGCGATGTTCTCCGTAGCTTTCTGCTATCATCCTAAACACTATCATTGATAAGAGAATATTTACACCTAGATGAGTATATCTGTCATATTATTGGATAAATTTGGTACCAGGACTCAATGATTTTTTACTTTACATTTCGCTATAGATGGCAGCAAATGGGTTGTACTCGAAACGCAATTTTAAAGAGTATTCTCAACATATTTTAAGCTTTTTCTCAAGGCCATTTATCTAGAGTAAAACTAACACCATGTGATCTTCTACGGTAGGACTGCAAATATTTATATTTTACAAGCATATTCTTTGTTAAGCTTTCTCTAGTTCTGTAATTATATCATTGATGTATAATTAATACAACATAAGTGAGTTTTTCCCTCATTGTCTTGTTTCTTGAGTGACGTCAAACCATTCCGAGACAAACAACCGGTTCCTAACAGAGCTTTGCATATTGCTATATAAATTCATAAAGAGTCTTAAAGCCAAGTTGTCAATATCATATTTGTGACGTTTGTATAAAAGACCAGCGTGCCATACTCTGTCAAATACTTGGCGACAGTCCAAATAGCATACAAAGGCTCTAAGTTAAGTGTGGGTTCTTCAAGTGCGTCACATTACATTAACATGGCATTATAAGGATATGAAGACGACTTTAGGATAGTTTCCTTTTCATATACACTTGATTTGTGAAACGCTTTACTGACTTGGATACACACACAATGGTTTGTATTTGCCTGGAAAATACACTTGACTTATATGTCGTTCTATTTTTTACCTAAGTGAACGCCCTTTTCAGCATGATCCGAATGCATTGCTACGTTGATTTCTTAAAAGAATGAGTCACTGTCACAACACATGTTCACTTAAATGCATGCTAATCTCGAACAATTAGGATACATTAATGTATCTGTTCCTCCGTGGTTCGATTTCAGGTGCCGTGTTATAACAACAGTAAGTATATCTACAAGATATTCAACGAGTTTTGGTCCATTATGGTCTACTTATTTCTTGCACAATTTCCTGGCCATCAGGGACTACTAATTACAAAATGAACACTTTGAAGGCAGGTCCCTAACTCTTGTATCTAACCGAAGTCATATGTTGGTAAGAGTCGCAAATGTTAATGTGACATTTTTTGTTGTAAGAACAATATGTATATGATTTACTCTAATTCTTTTAAAAAAATAGGCGCCTTTCATTACAAACATAAAATGCGAATTATACCTAGCAACAAATTCCTGTATAAATGCAACATATGTAATACAAGTGTGTGTGAATTTTTGCTATACATGTTGAAACTAAGAGACATCTGTTTTTGGAATGCCAATGTTCTAGAGATTTTGGACAAATCTTGAAGAATATCTTAAAGAACAGAGGTTAACAACAAATGGTATATTATATGATAATATATCTTGGGTTTACGGAATGGAACATTTATTCAAATTTGTTCAATACTATATTGATATACGGTAAATATTTCATTTAAAAATAAATACTTAAAAAACAATTCCCTTGTTCATTAATGTTATCCATATCTAATATTGAAAAAGCACGACAAAGGATAAACTTGGACAACCAAACGGCAAACTGAACTAGCTACCTCAACACATTGATTTTAGACATTATTTATTGTTGAAACATAAAAACATAGCTGGAATATACTTGTTAATACATAGGTTTATCTTAGCATGCTAGTATAATATCCACACACATTTTATTTATTGTGTTATGAACACGGTGTTGCTATTTACCTTTATGTACATGGTAATGTATAACGAGAAATAAAATACTTATAGACAAACATATAGTGATCTTACAAGTGGCGTATTTAAACAAATAGATGTCGGTTAGTGGACCGACGTTCCAGGCAAAGGCCAAAATGACATTAATTGTTCGGCATGTTAAGCACCACCACTGGTCGGATTGTATAATACAGAAAGCAGAAGCAGAAAAGTCTTCATCACTTTTTAACTGAATGTGAACTTTACATTTATATTGAAATAGTTTGACATACTTTGTGCCAAGTCTAATTGTACATCTGTTTATGAGTGTTACTTTCACGTGCAAAAACTGATACATGCTAGATAATTGATTTGTTTACTTCAAACCTTATTATAACGACAACCTTACTATAACGACACAAGTACCTGGTTCAAATGGATGTCGTTATAGACAAGTTTTACTGCATGTATAATATATCATTCTAACACAGGAAAATAATGTCTTTCGGAAATATCGAGCATGTATTTATATATATATATACAGGGAAACAGCAGTTGGCCAAATGCTTTATTCATAATAGTCTCTTTTGTACTTGTACAATATGATTCCCATACAAGAAGCTGTTATTCCTGTTATTAAGAACATGTACAAATACATGGTTATCTTGTCCAACATCAAACTTATTTCTTTCCAGCTGTAATCGTGGTACCTGTTGTTTTCGTCTCGGTCTTCTGGCCATGCTTCGTCAATATCTTCTTTGTGAAGAGAATTCACTGATTTTCGGTTTTGAATTCCCCATTTACGATTTGCTATTACATTCTTCGGGTTAAATTCGTTATTAAGAACGTCCGTTCTGCTGACAGTCCTCGAAGAATTAGGGTTACTCTCGCCTTCATTATCTGGGTTACTGGATTCTGATGCCGGTCCTACAGTGGTTGTATTTGTTGTACAATACACGCATGTCAATCTTGCCAATATCTTTGAGGAGACGGCTTTGAGCCATGCTGGCACTGGTTTGTCTTCCGGTGTAAAGTACATATCGAGATAGACGACCGTAAGAAAAACAGACACGGTCTGCAGAAGAAGAATCAATGCCAAGTATACCGCTGAAAAAAAGAAAAGAAATTAATTAAATAGCAGTATAGGTCTCACTATAAGTTGAATTTTGTTCTTTGTTCTATATAAAATAGATCTAGGATTTCCATGGTAAAAAAAAGAATTGCACATTTTTTTTATATAGTTGGAATGTAAACCCACATAAAAATGGTAAACAACTGGTAGGTTGACCACATTGGTTGTTTTTAAAAAGAGGATGCAGTGACACCATGAGATTTTTTGGGGAAAAAAAAAAAGAAATCCTCAAATGCTCATAAATTTTTGCTCTACTTATCTGCAGCAATAAATCACAACTACTATGCACAATAAAAAAAATATTTCAAAACCAAATTGTATAGGCCTTGTTTTAAGCGTAAGAATCATGTTACCGTGGGGAAAAAATGGGCGTAACTGTGTAGTGAGACGTATAGGCTTTTATATCAATTGAAATGGACACTAACTTAACATTCCCGCAGTCTTAAGATGCGTTGAAAGAAAGACATTCATTATCCGATGTTTTGGTTAAAGAAGTCACAATATGGTAAACCTATGAATTTATAAATAAAATCACACACAAATCATTACAATATTTCAAGATACACATGAACTATAAAGAAAAAAATACTAATGAAGTGGAAATCTGAATGTCTTAAATGTAATGTATATGTTAGGCAGTTGCCCATTGGAATGGTATATTTGACAGTATATGTAACATTGCATGTAACGTACACAATCTGTATATAGTTCCTGTGTGAACTATTTATATTTTGCATTATACGTTAACACACCTAATTCCCATATATCACTATACTTAAACTGTCTTAATCATTTACATATTCTTCTTTACAGTCATAGTGCCACCACTGGAGAAATGAAGTGCTTCCATGGGGTCGCATCATGACGGTTATCAATATTTCTCGTTTCTTCATCTTTAAAACATCATTTTCCTCATTGTATACTCTTTTTTTTTATTTGAATGGCATTATTTATGTATTTTGAATATTTCGAGTGTATAGTCATGTTTGAATTGTGAACTTTAAAGAAAAAAAGTGTTGCTTGGAAATTGGGGTATGAATACAGGATTTCGGAAGTCTACTTTCACTTTGTCAACAGTGTTCACACTGAGCAGAAAAAAATACTCTCTTATATAACACATGATCGCTACTTTTTTGATTATATTTTGATAGTGCTGAGGTTGAAAAACAGTAAAATGTAGGTTTCACTTCCTTTATTTGAGTCTCTCTATGAATGACAAGCCTTCAAACTTTTATTATTTACTATAGAATAAAGAACGAAATTCAATGGTGGGGTAACACCTACACAGTATACTGGCAGACAGTGACGTCTGTGGAATGCTCTCAGATATCAGTGTCAAGTACACGGCGTATGCGAGAAGTATAGTCAGCGCCAATCCAACACGTTCTCCCGACTCGGGTGGAAGTTTGAAAACAATCACCTGCAAGATAAAATGTTTCAATTTATATTTTATTATTTACTTAAAGCAACACATCCACGTTTGAACTTTTAAAAAAAAAATTTAATTGAGTTATGAGCACATTTCCCATACAAACATATGATCAGTTAGCTGTATATGAGCATATAAACACAATCCCGAACAAAATGATGCCCAAATTATAATGCGTGACTAACACTTTATAAAACAAGCGTGTAACTCACCCGAGTCAAAAAAAATTGTCAAAATGACTTTCAAGGCAGGTAAAGTACACTACGCACTAAAACTTGAAGTTTTTTAATACGACTCGCATAATTCAATTTGAAGTCAAGTTGGAATCCTCGGCAATTTTTAAATAATTTATAAAGCGTTTATCACGCTTTATAATTTGGACATCTTTTTTTATAATTCTAAAGCATTCTGGATAGTGTTTGTTAGCACATATACAGCTCACTGACCATATATTTATGTATGGGAAATGTGCTCACAACTCAATTGAAAAACTTTTTAAAAAAGTTTAAACGTGGATGTGTTGCTTTAAGAAAAATGATATTTTATCAATGATTAAATGTTCTGGTTATGTTTAATGTGGTATGTTTGATCTAAGACGCAAAGTTAATTCAACTTGAAACGATGCCATTTTTGTTAGACGAATTATATTTTGTAATGTCCTTCAATACGATTGTTATATTTTTTTTAGATATATTCTATATATTTATGGATTGAATTTTATAAAAAAAAAATCTAGTATTCAAGATTAAAATATGTTTAGATAGTATCAGACATAAAAATCGCCGTATATGTGTTGTGTTATTACCTACCCAACACTATAACCCTTTGTGAAATGTGTCCAAAAATGTAGGTTTTACAATTTAAACACTAACATATTTGAAATTGTTTACATAGAGAATGTAATTACAACTGATATATGGATGCACATATATAATAATAAAATGTCATGGAAAATGTAGTCAATCTTAAATATATACGTTTGGAATTATTTGATAAAAAAATATTTCGACCAAACGACATTGTTGTTGGTAACAAACAAACTGTACGGTAACTACCATTTTTTTATTTCTGGTATTGCCAAAGCAGGCATTGTTCTTAAATTAGGAAGTTCTACTCATTTTCGGTTAATGAAACTTGATATGCCATATATATAACCTGAAAGGTGTGGCTTTGTGTTTGTCAAATTAACTGCAAGGACTTTGTGTTGGTTAGAACTAGCCACGTTTTCTATTGACGGCGCAGACAACGTCTCACAAAAGAATTAATTTTGTACTTTTCTACACATAGAGACATGTACTCCTAGAACACTGGATACATTACCAATGGTTCTAAAAGTGCCTTGTTCTCATTGATAGTCCTCTGTTAGTCAAATTATGCAGAAAAAAACGTGAGTTGACCAGGTTGCTTTTTCACAATTTCGATGGTTTGATGACACCCCTTTATTTTTGACAATTCCGCCCATTTGTTGCAATGTATCACTACGCATATTTAAACTGTTATAGCATCAACAAACAGTTCCCAATGTCATCCAAACTTTGCAGAAAGCATGAAAATGTTCCCATATGTACAAAGAAATATGAAATTTTATTCATTTTAAACGAAAAAAATGCCCAACCGCTTTACGCAGCTCTAATTTCTTTGGCGTAAGAATCTTGCTACTGTCATGTAAGGGAGGTTATTTTTAAGTGAGACCTCAAGGAAGAAATAACACTACTTGAAATAGTTATTTAAAGGCTCCTGACCTATGAACCACAAACATAATTATAATTAATCGGTTTACGCACTTATTAAACAGTGGAATGGAGACACTATTTTATATGCATAACATATTGAGAAAATATAATTTGCAACCCGTATATATAATTTGCCAATACATTCCAATTAACTATGGGTTTTTTTTATTTCGCATGTATATCAGTTTGTAAACGTATATGTTAATATTGTGTGAAGTTAATTTAAGAAATAAAGATATATTTAGTATACTTGTATTTTACCGTAAGAAATCCCATGAGCACGACCGGAAACAACGTGTTTAACAAATGGAATAATGGTCGACGGCGGAAAACCAAGGTAAACTTTAAACGGCTGAAATCTAGAGCATCTCGGTTGGAGGTCGACACTTCTGAACTCGAATCAATAATCTCCCATTCGCCATTTGCTGTAAGATTTTTAAAGTAAAACAATCGGAATAAGCTATGTGTTGTTTAGAAATTTAGACCGGCATATAAGGAGATTATGACGAACTAATGGATGGACATACGGGTATACGGGTATACACTGTAGGAGCTTTTGCAACTCAACTTTGAACGGGTCTACTTTTAGTTATGGGTCCGTCAGTGAAGGTTTAAGAGACAGGCCAGAATATAAAAAAAGTACAGGGTTCTAAACCTCAAACTTTTGTTTTGCTTGCACGAATTAATAAATTAAACTAAAATTGATAGATGAATGGACGAACAGACGGAAGGGCGGAAATGTAGATAGTGATAAAGGCAGGCGCTTAAATCTGTGATACGCACATTTGCATAAATTCGTCAATTAAGCTACGATTTTCATTTAATCACGAGAAATAACCTTGCAGTTACCAGGGTAAAAATAAGTACATTTTTGACGTCATAGCCAATTGCAAATTGCTGCAAAGCTGATTTTATACTGTAATTGTATAAGAGGATTCAAAAGATCGCAATTTTGTAATGCCAATACCGAACGTAACACTATTCTAACGCACCTATTCGTGAACCAACTTACTCAAGCGAGTAGTGTTGAACTTACCATTTAGCCGAACGACGTATGTCAGCCATTGATTTGCTAAAAATGTAGTCTCAGGTTTAACTCAAACTAAACCGTTAAACCGTTCAAAATAATATTTTATCTTTTTATGCATGACGGTTTACAAATAAATAGTAAATTCAAATCGACAAACAGATTTTGTTATCTATTTTAACTCGTGTTTACACTGTTTAGGGTGGCGTTTTGTCATTGCAAACAAATGGCGTAGCAATACATAGAACGCAAAAACATGGTGATTTTACTGACGGTATGTTCTGATTTTCAGCTAAAATTGGCTACTAATGTGCATGTGTTGATGACAAAATCCTAAATACTTTCCAAAATATTGAATTATGTGTTGTTTCCCGATGATGTAGCATATCATTGTATCATAAATATAACATTGTTAAAGTCTACAGGGCACTTGTTTATGAGCAAGTGAAACTCTTAATACATGTTAATACTTATATATATCTCATTAACATATGACTTAACTGTATCGAGTAAAATCACACGCGAGCATGCCAATTTTTTAACCGAAAAATATGACATTTAAACAGATATTTTTTTCGTTTTTTTTTTTAAACTGAAAATATCACCAATTTCACTATTTTAAAGAGTAAAATTATCAAAAAAATCTTATTCAGAAAACACACTTAATTCACAAAAAAAAATAATGTAAAGTTAAATGTATAAATGAGCACCTTCAAAGAAATCCATAACAAATTCTTTTGGACGGAACTTCAGGGATACTTCATTTTCCGTGTAAGCCCACGTGCTTATCTTAATGTGACATGTTTGTGTGTCTAATGGCCAATACGTGATGTCACTCTCACAATGCGTCACATACACACCACCTTCATAAAAACAAATTGTGGTAAAGATTAAAAAATACGAATTCGATCTCCGTAGAGGATCTTACATTCTTACAAACTTTATATTGAATTTATTAAACGGTTTTGCAAAAATATATTTTGCGAGAATCTGCAACAGTATTTGGTACAAAATAATTTATGCTAAATATATCAATTAAACAAGTTTATCATTAAAAGGATAAAACTTACTGGTTAAGTCGCTTTAAATTGCGGAAATGAATAAATATTAACTGAAAATAAACACACTGAAGGCTAGTGATTTTTGTACCTGGGGTCCAGGTGATGATACCGGTATTTTGAATTCGCATCGGTACGCTAGGTTTTGAAATAACATCAAGATTTTTTACCCTGTAAAATAAAATTTCATGCACTAAGGTCATTTATTTCCATCTGAAAATCTTCGTTTGACATAATATAAAGTTCGCTTGCCACTCAGCTCTTTGCATTTTACTTGATTAATTAATATATTATAGTAATAGTTATATTATACACCAACAATGTACATCGAGTGCACACTGTACGCTATATCTATATATATTTCTCTTCAAATATTCATGCTAAATTCCCATCATGGGATCCCGTTCCATGCGAGACTGTGTCCTTGGAGACTATCAACGAGTTCGAGACTAAGTCCTAGACTTGAAATTGGTAGACGGTCAATTCCTTTTTTTTTAAAGTTACCCCTTACTCTTTGTATATAGTTTTACATTTTATAGCGACTTTGCATAGTCATACTTGTTATTTTTTGTTATCTTGATCTATGCAAGTTGTCACCACCCCACCTGCCCACCTGCCATGATACTCAACGTTGGGCGTGAGGAGTATCGATAGACCGACAGACGGACGGGCGGTCGGACAGATAGGTATGGTCCTAATTATTTTATTTACATGTATATACTGATGATACGGTAGCAAATGCATGATTATTCACCGTACACGGATAAAGTGTCGGTTTAAGACACAACACATGTCTCTGTCGGTAATACAATCTCAAAAAGAAGAATGGGAAAATAACATATTTTATAAATTAAGCAAACTCAGAAAGAAATCAACCTACGAATTTTCTATCACAACGGGAGGTTTCCACACATTGTATTCATTGCTAAAGAGAAATTTGATGTTGGTGTAGGTGGCGTCTTTAATCCATTTCAATCGAACATCTTTCCATACCTGCAAGTAAACAGATTTCCGAATGTTTACAGATATAACCGGGAGTTACTCATTTATGTTACTCTACGCGTTAGCTCTAATTAAAATAATAAACATTTGATATACATGTTTTATAACGATATGTTGGACCAGATATGATCCAGATAGTGACGTTTTATGCTAAAGCATGTCCAACAAAGCGGCTCAAGTACAAAATCAAACTTAATGATATACACTTAGGGATATATCATAAAATATTAGCCATATGTTTATGCGATTTATGGCCTGATCGAAAACCGAAAAAATTGAAATTTGAACTTGATTTTATAATGTTTTTTTTACTTTTTCGAGTAAATCTTTTTAATCCCAGTAGTAGTTACGCATATATATTTTAATTTGTTTGTGCGAGGACTTAATTAGTATTGGAAACTTTAATATGTTTCATGGTGTTACATGAAGGCAGAGGCATATAAATACATGTTCAGTATATTAAAAACTGAAAAAGGCAAAAATAATAATAACGTTATTACAGTATTACAGTTATACCAGCTTTTTATTGAATCAAAAAGGCCGAACTAACTGGTCATGCACCTTTATAAAATATGCACTAGAATCCACTTGTGAAAAAGGTTTTAACTTTAAAGTTAGTATATTTAAATTTTTTAAACGTTTTACTTTTTACTTATTACACCCAATTTTATTATTGGTAGATAAAAACCGAGGTAGAACCATTGCCGCACAGTGGCTATAATATACCATGTACATGTTTGGACCAAGCTGGCGACCTCAGTGTTAAAAGGTTAATGATCAGGAGTCAACACAGGAGTCGAAATTTGAATTTGATTTTATAATGTTTTATACAATTTCCAGTAAAATATTTTAATCCCAGTAGTAGTTACGCATATATATTTCAATTTGTTTGTGCGAGGACTTAATTAGTATTGGAAACTTTAATATGTTACTTAAAGGCAGAGGCATATAAATACATGTTCAGTATATTAAAAACTGAAAAAGGCAAAATAAAAAAAATAATAATGTTATTACAGTATTACGGTTATAACAGGTTTTTGTTGAATTAAAAAGGTCGAACTTACTGGTCATGCACCTGTTTAAAATATGTACCAGAATCCACTTGTGACAAAGGTTTTAACTTTAAAGTTAGTATATCTATATTTCTTAAACGTTTTACTGTTTACTTATTATACCCAATTTTATTATTGGTAAACAAAAACCACGCGCAGTGGCTATAATATACCATGAACATTTTTAGACCAAGCTGGCGACCTAGGTGATAAAAGGTTAATAATCAGGAGTCAACATATTCGACCCCTCGAACAAGCAAGACCTTTAAAGTACTATTAGAGGTGACATTATTTATTTATCCAATCTTATGATATCAGTTATTCTAATGGTCAAACACGTGTCCACGGTACTTTATTTCTGTTGAACATTGTAACGAGGTCAGCTGACGAGAATGAACTATGAACTCTTACCATACTGAAGTAAGCTGTAATAGCCAAAGTCTGTTCTTTTATATCCTGAAAATAAATACCTGTATAATATTGTGTCGTTCATTTTATGTATTTTACAATAAACAACAAGGTTACAAACCATTAGTGGGCGTTACTTTGGCTGTTCCATTAACCGACTTTACCATACAGATACGGTTATTAATATCAAATCATATCTAATCAAATAAAATCAAGCTTATTTACAATAAATAAAGGCCATCGTCCCATAATACACAACAATACAGTAGAACATACAATTTCATTTGAAAAAGAGTATTGTCATATATAATTGTAAAGGTCCTACATCAACATTTGTTTCTAAATTGTACATTATGTTGTATACATATATTGCAATCTGTTTAATTTCATAATCAACATTGGTGTTCATTAATCTGTAGAAATGATATAAGGATTTCTCAGATGAGTACCAGTTTAATAGATTGTGTGCACGAATAGTGTTATATTTAGGACTCTAAAAAACATGATATTCACATTCTACAATATAAATATTCCGATTAGTTAAGCAAAAGAGACAACATATTTGTATTCATGGAATATGGAATAGTCCTGGACCTAAATTCATCAATATTTTGAGTCTGATATTCAGACTCAGACTCAAAATGTCAAAAATTTAAGATTCAAATAACATCCATTAAACAAGCAAATCATTCAATCAGTTTTAATTATTATTTACAGTTTTAATGATTATTTAACAGAAAATGTTAATAATCACATTTCTTACTCATAATTGTAGGTTTAGAGGGTTTTACAAAAATGTAATATTTCAGTCTGAGTCCGATTCTCAGACTCAAATTGTTGAATTTAGGCCCAGTTTAAACATCAATTCTATGGCTTGAACAATGGAAACGAGCAATAGCAATTTTATACATACGCGACATTTCTATGTTTAAGTATATCTCTGGATCAAGTAATGTCTTTAATTTTTTATAAAGGTAACATCTACCAGAATTATTTCGTGCCAGTTTTGAGATTTGATATCCATCAATTTGCTTAAAAACAGAGATTAAACTATATATG
Organism: Panopea generosa; assembly: GCA_029582155.1. NCBI lineage: Eukaryota > Metazoa > Mollusca > Bivalvia > Adapedonta > Hiatellidae > Panopea > Panopea generosa. The sequence continues at coordinate 49,315,280 of CM055911.1, forward strand.
TCCCCAACATCTTAGGCAATCAAAACGTATCCAAAACCATACATAAATATATTTTTACATGATTTTCGACCAACATCATCTAAGGATTTTAACATTTCATAACAATTCCTTGGATATCTGAAATAAGGCATTTGTAATAGTTTACACTAATAGTCTATGCAGTTTGTAAAATACGTTATACACAGTGGCTGGTGTCTTCACTCGACTGGCACAATCGAGTTATTTATGGTATTATTTACACCAATATGTTTCTTACAAAAATACTTTGTACACTTTCAGTAGTATTTACATAGCTGTGACCCCATATTTACGGCCCATAGCAGAGAATAGGCTTGACCATAGATTCAAACAAAAGGAATAATTTATTTGTGAGAAAGTAACCATGAGGTTATTGATAGTGTCAGTACTCTGAAACAAGGAATTTGAGAGCTGACGTCGATATCCAAAAACCTTATGTTATACCAGTTTACCCATTACTCTTTGCGCGGTTCGTCTGCTAAAAATCGATATTTCGTCCGCTACAAGTAATTGCTATCGGGAATTGCCGAAAATTAACGAGCGAAACTCGCCGATTAAAATTCCTTGCCTGAAATGTAGAGCATTGAGAATATTGATTTTTGAGCTTGTGCTGCAAGCTTCTGTTGTGCTGCCAACCATAAAAGACGAGAGGTAAAAAGCAGTCCTTTATGTTTGTATATTGATGTAACCACAATATGATTACGACAAAATTGCTATTTTTTATAATACAATAATTTCAGTTTTATCTAAGTTAACTTCAGTACCGGTATTGGAACAAAATCCATCTACAATATTAAGTTGATGTTGAAGTTTGATAACTGTTTCTGCGCACTTCGCAACACCGTCAACGAGTACTCGGAATATTCTATCTGGAATATCAGCGTAAATGAAAATACCTGAACCGCATCGTTCTCTTAAAAAGGATAGATAACTCATTTATAAAGAGTGAAAATTGGGTTGTACTTGTTGTGTTCCCATGCTTCGTACCTTTATTACATGGAGATATGATGTCACTCCATAAGCAGTTAATACGCATGAAGGTTGTTATTCATTGTCTTAAGTATTAAAAGTAGTTTTCGACGAGCACCATTTTCTAAACATTTAAACAGTTTAACATGGTTGATTTTATCAAGTGCCTTCCGAAAATCGACATATTGGCAATTCATTCGACCTTCTTGTTTTGAAAGATACTTTTGAGCCATCGCTTATAACGAAAAGATGTTATCAATAGCAGAGTAACCCTGCCTGAAACCCCCTTGTGATTCGTCTATTTTGTTGTTTTCTTTTGCCCAATTATACAGACGTGTGTTTATTATTCGTGAAAAATATGTTATACATTGAAGCAGTAATTGAGATACCTCTAAACTCTAAAATTAGTAGGATCATTTTTCGAACTTACTTTATGTACCCGTATAAGTTACTTTACACACGGTACAAACAAGTTTATATCCCGTGAAATTCCTTCCATAAAACGACATCACTAGTATATGGATATTTTTTTATAAAGAAACAAACAACTTTTTTTTACATTTTCGTTAATTATCACGGCCTTCGGTGCATTTATAACGACTATACCACCGCTTTTATACGTGTACAACTCGTGTTTTAAATCTATATTTACTGTTCATTAATTCAAATATATGTAAATTAGCTGCTCCGCTGACGGAAACTATCGTATCATTTCTGAATATTAGTCTATACTCGGTCAAATACGTCATATTTTACTGTCACCAGATTATGTGCAAAGATTAAATGCATATATGGGTAACGATTTTTTTTTCATTTTCAGTGTGTGCGTTTATAGAACACTGTAGGAAAAATAATGTTATAAAGAAAATTAAAAAAAATGATCGCCAGAGTCATAATCCATAGATATGATAACTACGCTGTGTAGGATATAACAAGGTCGACCACATACATCTTACATGAAACTTAACCGCTAACTCGGTTTGATCGATGATGCTCAGAAACTTCCGAACGTTTACACAATATAACTACGATTATATATATATATATATATATATATATATATATATATATATATATATATATATATATGATCATGTACGTTATTTCACGGTTTACGTTTAATTCAAATATTAGCGATGATAGCGAGTTACATGTTTACAAGTTGACGATAAACAACGGTATATTGCACTAAATATGGTCCAGGGGTGCGTTTCATTAAAAAAACAAAAATCGTCGGCAACGTACAAACCAAGAATTATTCATATGTTTAATTTTCACCCCAATGAAGCCAAGTTGGCTCAAATCATGCCGAAGTTATATATTTTCTGAAAATACAATCATTTTCAATGTCGATCAAAATTTACACACAAAGGAGAAATTGTTAAATTGACTTGCGTTGATTTTTACCGTAAGTTATTTGGTAAAACGCAGCCCCAGATAGCCATGCGATATACTCAACATTACAATTATATCAGTTTTTATTGAATTGGAAGGGCAGAAATTACTGGTTATGTTGCTTTAAGAAGTCTTAGAATATGAAGTTAATATCCATGGTTTATATCTAAGAATACATTTTAACATAATACCTAACTAATATCTCACTAACAAACCAATCATGTTTGAACAATCTCTTGCTTAAATGCATTTTAAACAGTTTAAATGTATTAAAATTATAAAGTTTCATTATTGTCTTATTGCAATTTAGATGCATGTACGCATTCATTCTGCATTCGTTTTCTAAAACATGTAACAGCCTGTACCAAATAGCGACACCTACCAAATAATTGATTGACAATATATTCAGGGCAATCCTCACTTCGACCTTTTTGTTTGGTCTCTGGAACACGACGTATCCATCGAAAATTGATGTTCTTAGCTCTGTTTCTAATTCTTTCGAGTAAGCTGCAGGTGGTTTGCCTTGTACTTGGCATGCATCTGAAATGGAATATTTAACATTGTACATGGCATACATCTTAAACGGAATATTTATCGTTGTACTTGACTTAATCTGAAATGGAATATTAAGATTGTACATGATATACATTTGAAACAGAATATTTAGCATTGTACATGGCATACATCTGAAATGGAGTATTTATCTTGTGCATGGCATACATTTAAAACGGAATATTAAGCATTGTAAATAGCATATATCTGAAATGAAATATTTAGCATTGTACATGGTAAACATCTGAAATGGATTATTTAGTACTGTACATGGCAAACATCTGAAACAGAATATTTAGCATTGTACTTGACTTACATCTGAAATGAAACATTTAGCTTTGTACCTGACTCTTACATCTGAAACTGAATATTTAGCACTGTACTATGCTTGCATCTGAAACGGAATATTCAGCATTGTACTTGACTCTTACCTCTGAAAGGAACCTTTAGCATTGTACATGGTATACATCTGAAATGGATTATTGTGTGTTGTATATTGCATACATCTGAAACCTAATATTTATCATTGTACTTGACTGACATCTGAAATGGAACATTTAGCATTGTACTTGACTCTTACCTCTGAAAGGAACATTTAGCATTGTATTTGACTCTTACCTCTGAAAGGAACATTTAGTAATTTACTTGCCTTACATCCGAAAGAAATATTTTTGCAATGTACTTGACTTACATCTGAAAGGAACATTTAGCATTGTACTTGACTCTTACCTCTGAAAGGAACATTTAGCAATTTACTTGATTTACATCCGAAAGGAACATTTTGCAATGTACTTGATTTACATATGAAAGGAACATTTAGCATTGTATTTGACTGTTACCTCTGAAAGGAACATTTAACAATGTACTTGACTTACATATGAAAGGAACATTTAGCAATGTACTTGACTTGCATCTGAAAGGAGCATTTTGCAATTTACTTGACTTACATATGAAAGGAACATTTAGCATTGTACTTGAATGTTACCTCTGAAAGGAACATTAAGCATTGTACTTGACTCCTACCTCTGAAAGGAACATTTTGCAATTTACTTGACTTGCATCTGAAAGGAACATTTTGCAATGTACTTGACTTACATATGAAAAGAACATTTATCATTGAACTTGACTCTTACCTCTAAATGGAACATTTAGCAATTTACTTGACTTACATCCGAAAGGAACAGTTTGCAATGTACTTGACTTACATATGGAAGGAACACTTAGCATTGTATTTGACTCTTACCTCTGAAAGGAACATTTAGCAATGTACTTGACTTACATCTGAAAGGAACATTTAGCAATTTACTCAACTTGTATCTGAAAGAAACATTTAGAATTGTACTTGTCTCTTATCCTCTGAAAGGAACATTTAGCATTGTACTTGACTTACATATGAAAGGAACATTTAGTATTGTTCTTGACACTTACCTCTGAAAGGAACATTTAGCAATGTACTTGACTTACATCTGAAAGGAACATTTAGCAATGTACTTGACTTACATCTGAAAGGAGCCTTTAGCATTGTACTTGAAGCTTACCTCTGAAAGGAACATTTAGCAATGTACTTGACAAACATCTGAAAGGAACATTTAGCATTGTACTATGCTTCCATCTGAAACGGAATATTTAGCATTGTACTTGACTTACATCTGAAATGGAATATTAAGCATTGTACTTGACTAGCATCTGAAATGGAATATTGAGCATTGTACTTGACTTACATCTGAAATAGAAAGTTAATCTTGTACAATGTGTATCTTTACTTTTGTACGTAAATGCATATTAAAAGGATTATTTAACCTTGTACATGGCATACATCTGAAACGGAATATCTAACCTTGTGCATGATATACGTCCTAAACGGTGTATTTGATATTGTACATGGCATAAATCTAGAAAATAACATATAAAACATCTAAATGGAACGTTTAACCTTGTACATATCATACATTTAATTCTATTTTTAGTATATTTAATTGATTATAATTTTATATAAACAATAAACATTTTCTGTTTTATTGATTATATTATCATTATTGTTTAATATGTGTGTTTAATGTTCATGTCATATAATCTTCATTATCCTGGAGGAAATAAAGATGATAATGATAATAATTTTATTGATTATAATTTGATATATATAAACAATATATTTTTTTTCTATTTAATACACTATAACTTTATATAAATAATATTCATTTTCTATTTAATTGATAATAACTCAATATAAGCAATATAAATGTCCTATACATTTCCTATTTAATTGATTGTAATTTTATATAAACAATATAAATTTTCTATTTAATTGATTATAATTTATATAAATAAAATTACGTTTCCTATTTAACTGATTATAACTTTATATAAACAATATAAAATTCCTATCTTATATATTATAACTTGATATAAACAATATATATTTCCTATTGAATTAATAATAACTTTATATAAAAAATATAACTTTTCTATCTGATTGATTATAACTTTATAAAGATAATATACATTTTCTATTTAATTGATAATAATTTTATATCAATATTGGAATGTTCTATTTTAAATATAGAAATTTTTCACTTAATACAGCTATCCAGTCTTAGTTTTATGAACTTATGTTGAATTTAGTCAGTAACCTAGTAAAAGTATGTTTGTTTCTCTTTTTCGTCTTTTTATTGTACAACCAAACCTGTCTTAAGCAGCCAGTCAATGGAATGAGCAAAAGTTGCCTTTTAAGACAGGTTGTTGCTTAATACAGGTTAATTTACTCTGAAAGTATAGAAATGGGAAATAGCAAATGTGACTGCTTAAGACGAGTGGCTGCTTGATAAAGGTGACGTCTTACACAGGTTTGACTGTACATGTTATAACATACATAGAAAAGACGTGAGAGCAAGGTTTGCCACTCCGCGACTGTGAGGACTTAACCTGATGAACACGTAACCTTGCTCTTTCCCCCATGTCACATCATAAAACGAGACACTTTCAATAAAAGAGTAGCCGGGCCCGATAAGCTCAGTCGGTTACGCGTCTGACTATCAATCCAGGGGTCGTGAGTTCGAATCTCCCGCCCGGCAACAGTCTCCGTGATGACTGATATACGACATTGTGTCTCAATACCATTCGTCTCTCACCACTGATTCAAGTGGGAAAGTTATCAGTTACTTGCGGAGATGGGATGTGCTCGAGTACTGGTTAATACCAGGAAACAGTGGTTAGGTAAGCTGATCGTCTGTTAGCCCTCGATGGCATAAAAATGTCGCTAAATATTCAATCAATCAATCAATAAAAGGGTCACATCTGACTTTTCTCTTACAATTATTGCTACCTTTACATGTACTGTTCAACATGAAAATGCACAGACATACATATGTAAGGAAACATTCATATGTGTATCATGTTCTAGAAGACCCTAGTGAACATCGACCTGAACAAGCGTACCAATTATCTGTCCAAACAACGAAGGTTGTTAACATTAGAAATTGTTAGTTACCGTCAACTTGATTCTGGTACAGTACGTATAATGTATTTAATTAATAACTGAAATACGTACACATAAGTAACATTTAAATCATACAAATACAATCCCTATTTTTTTTTTTTTTTTTTTTTTTTTTATAAATAAAATAGGATATTGGAAAGTATAAACTCAGTGTGTGGTATAAGTGGTTATAAATATTTAATATAATTTCGCAATAACGTCCTATCAAAAAGGCTTTAAGTGAATAAAGATTTAGTTGTGTAAGACGCACAGTAAATATTTACTCGCGTTTCAAAAGCAATATAATTAATTACACAATTCAGGAACTTGAAAGAAATATTTTTTATTGATTAAGTTTTATATAGTAGTATATAATTTATCGAAAGACACCATATGGCAGATGTTATTTTTCTGTACTTAAAAAGACAATGTATCTGTCATTTGGATACGGGAATATTTCACCTTTTTATGAAACTGGGACCTGGGATTTTTTTAATCTCAAATTCTCATTCTACTGTTTTGTGCATACGTGGCCTAATATTAATTTTTTTAGAGCCGGATGCAACGGCTGACATCAGTGTCAATTTTATTGCATTTTGTCACCTACTTTATTGAGAAGCATACAACATACTAACACTTAAATCAATATCGAGATAATGGAGATGATAATGATTCAATATCAAGATAATGGAGATAAGTATACAACATACTAACACTAAAATCAATATCAAGATAATGGAGATGATAATTAATCACTTTTAAGATAATGGAGATAATAAAGATTCAATATCAAAATAATTGAGATAAAAATATCAATATCAAGATAATGCAGATAATAATGAATCATTATCAAGATAATTGAGATAATAATGATTTCAAATCAAGATAATGGCTGTAATAATGATAAAATATCAAGATAATGGAAATAAAATGATTTAGTATCAAGAAAATGGAGATAGTAATGATTAAATATCAAGATAATGGCGATAATAATGAATCAATATCAAGATAATAGAGATAGTAATGATTTAATATCAAGATAATGGCATAATAATGATTTAATATCAAGATAATGGAGATAATAATGATTTAATATCAAGATAATGGCGATAATATTGATTTAATATCAAGATAATGTAGATAAAAATGATTAAATATCAAGATATTGGAGATAGAAATAATTTAATATCAATATAATGGCAATAATAATGAATCAATATCAAGATAATGGAGATAGTCATGATTTAATATCAAGATGATGGCGATGATAATGATTTAACATCAAGATAATGGATATTAATGAATTAATATCAAGATAATGGAGATAGTAAGGAATCAATATCAAGATAATGGAGATTATCCTGAATCAATATCAAGATAATGGAGATAATAATGAAAATATGAATATTAATGATGCTCATTATCAACAAAAATAATGACAAGATGGATGTTCTTGTCACAAAAACATATCTGCCGAACTCTTAGTCATTGCTTCAAGTCCTATTTTTTTGTGATCTATATAAAGCAAACACATTTTGTGACAAACGGATTGATTTACGAACGGATGGACAAACGTACGTACACTTGTTATGCACATCGTCTTGAATTAGAGTAGTATTACATTTGTGCAAAAAGTCTGCAAATTTCCCCAGTGATTTTATTCCCCCGACGGTTGTTCCCCCAGCGGTTATAGCATTGATTGATTGATTGATTGATTGATTGATTGATTGATTGAATATTTAGCGCCATTTTATGTCATCGAGGGCTAAAAGACGATTAGTTAACCTAACCACTGTTTCCTGGGATCCTGAACGGTAAACCAGTACTCGAGCACACCCACCTCCGCAAGTAACTGATAACTTTCCCACTTGAATCAGCGGTGAGAGACGAATGATTGACACGCAATGTCGTATATCAATCAATACGGAGTTTGTTGCCGGGCGGGGATTCGAACTCACGATCCCGGGATTGATAGTCAGACGCGTAACCGACTGAGCTAATCGGGCCCGGCTCGATTAAATTATACGGAAAGAAAACAAAATAGTACATCCTTCACCATCAACCAACATGGCTGCAAGTTGCACTCTGCACTAGTCTTAATAAGTTATTTAAATAAAAAACAGCTGATAAAAAGATATAGAGTAGCGATGAAATATTAGTTTTATTTTACAACTAAGGCAAACCACGTTTGAAGTCATCCTCGGTAGTACCAGTACTAAGCATATCTTGCACAAGGACAGCTCACATATCCATTGAGGAGGACCGAACTCACGACTGCCCGATCGTAGGTGATATGCTCTACGATTCCACCATGCGATTCACATTAAATATGGCATAGTTGTATTTGACCTTTGGCATATCAGCCAAACTTTGACTTTGAACCGACATGGCTGGATGTTGCACTCTGCCCATCTTTTTAATGTGGTAATCAATTGTACCATGTTGCTTAAAACAATCCTCAAAGGTTAAGACGACGGACACGAAATACTGCCTATTTGACATTTGACCTGTCAGTGAGGCCTTGATCTTAAACCGATATAACTATTTTTTTAATGGGATTGAACGCCATTTTCAGCACATTTCAGGTTATATATGGCATATCCAGTTTTATTGGTGTAGTAAGACTTCAGACTGAGTAGAACCACCATCATTCTGCAAATGACTGAAAACTTTCTCACATTTTTGGAGCGACCGGAACTCGAACCTACGACCTTAGCGGTGAGAGGTAAGTGATCTTGAGACGACACCTTAGACCACTCGGCCCTCCGACATAACTAGAAGTTGCGCTCTGAACACCGTCTGGATATGGCAAACATAATGTGCTACGTGTTTTAAAAAAAAACTCAACCCATAAAAACGATATGAAGATTTGCCTATTTAAACATTTGCCTATCAATGCGGTATTGACCATAAACAAACATGTTTGCACCGCTATTGTGACATTTTCATGATTATTTTGGTTCGAAATATATTTCAAAATGATTCGTAGGGACTGTGGTTTCAAGTTGCAGATGACTAAAGCAAAAAAATTGGCAAAGCATAAACTGCAATAAGAAATCACTGGTGTTAATAATGATTTTTGCGGAATTTATAACATTTCAGGCCTTTTTTTTCAAAAACCCACAAGTTATAGTGCATTTTTATGTGCGGATATATTCTAACTTTGGGGAAAATTGCTGCTATGTGGAGTTTTTTAACCGCGGGAATGCTAGACCTTATTTTATATAGAACAAAGAGCAACATTAGATGGTGTGGGGAGACCTGGCGATAGAGTTCTGCATATCGTCGTAATATGTCAAACATTTGCGTTATTTAAAAGATACCATCATGCATTCAAACGTTTTTGAGGAAAGTTTTTGAGACAAACTCTGTGACCATGTCGAATCAAAAAGGAGGGGAAAACATAATCAATGATGAATATTATTATTATAATTATTATTATTATTATTATTATTATTATTATTATTATTATTACTAGTAGTAGAAGTAATAGTTGTAGTGAAAGTACAAGTAATAATTATAGTAGTAGAAGTAGTAATAGTTGTAGAAGTATTAGTAAGAAGTAATATTGAGAGTGGTAACATCATTATTACCGTTATTATTATTTTTTTTATTTTTACTAGTATTGTTGTCATTATTATTCATTTATTATTATTATTATTTTCATATTATTATTTTTATTATTGTTAATATAATAACTATCTTTTTGATTATTATTCTTGTTATTATTATCACTAGTACTATTAATAAGAGTAGTAATAAATAGATAATAATAATAACGATAATAATAACAAATATAATGAAAATAATTACAATAGTAATGATAACAATGACATCAGTAATAGTAATAATATAAATATATTAAAACGTCTACTTACATTTCAGATAAATCAAAATAGAAATATATGCAAGTAACGTCTTCTTTGCCGCCATTTCCCATACACTCCAGTGCATGGGAATCAATTAAAGCAACTTTTCGTCAACTGCTTTAAGCGATAACTGCCATTTAGCCCGAGAGTAGACGAGTTTTTTTATCAACGTCAGTGAAAGAGCACACCTTGATCAATACAAGACAAACTTGTATACGTGTAATTATATCATCGAGGGCATTCGGTTTAGTAAATTGTCATGAATAATTATAGTTATTATATGAAATTGAAAGCTAACTGAATATATATTTAACACGATTTAATCAGAAAATAGATTTTCTAGTTTGAATATTTAGAACTATTGTGTGTGTGAGCTATCATGTCCAAAGCACATTTATCAAATGATACTAGTGTTCAGCTTCATTTAGTTGTCATGGTTACACGTAACTGTCCAGTTTCATTTTGTTAATTTGTATCTATGGTATTCTTTTGTTCCAGTAAAGATATTTCACAGTATACTTTAAATAACGGTCATGTGCCATGGTAGATTTTTTATAAAGCGTTTGATTACGTCGTTAGAGAGAATATTTGGTAAAACCAAACTAAACTAGGGGTTAGAGAAAAGATTTTAAATATCATCAAACCAATGTATAGAAATGTAAGGTCAGATGTAAAATTTAATGACACTTTAAGTGAGAGTTTTGAATATTTATAGGGGTTATGCAAGGTGAACATTTGTCGCCATTCATGTTTTCAATGTAACTAAATGACTTAGAAGATAAATGTTTTTAAAGGGGAGTGCCAAGTTAGATATAGGACTGCTAAATGCATTATTACTGTATGCGGACGATATAATCTTCGCGCTAAATGCCGAAGAGTTACAAAATAGTCTTAAGATTTTAAATGCATATTGCGACAAACGAAAACGTAAAGTTAACACAGTTAAAACCAAGGTTATGATCTCAAGAAAAGAATGCTGAGTATCGAGAAGCATCGTGTTTTATTTGAATTATATTAAACTGGACATAATCAGTAATATCTCGTACTTAGGCAGTGTTTTTACTACTGGTGGATCATTAAGTGAAGCTAAAAAACCGTTGGCCGGCCAAGCCATACTTATATTTAAGTAAGTTAAATTGGGGGGGGGGGGGGGGGGGGGGTATTTTTGTGGGGGGTGGGGACGGGATTGTATTCAAGTGCATTAAATAGAACGCGTACATATACAATTTTGCAAATCGTTATTAGATGTAAAATTATCAACACAACATGACATTATCTACTGCGAGTTTAGTACACATGTAACAAATTATTATACAAAGCGAATATAATTTTAAATAATCACTAGATATTACATTTTGGGCCTCGCTTGTCTGAGATAAATTATATTGATTTGGATTTTATTAGGTGTAGTAAGCACAATGAGTGTTTGATATTAATACATTTATTTCAACATTCAAACAAAGACTGCGAGATAATTATATTCAAAATTTGAATATTCAAATTAATTAATGAACTCCTCATGGGCAACATTTTACAGCGCTTTTTCTTCTTTTAATTTTCAGACATATTTAGAAAAAGTGACATTTAAAAGTTTAGAAAAGCATTAACAAGACTTAGAGTATTTGCGCATAGGGTAGACATAGAATGATGGGGAAACAATGAAAACTCCTAGAGAAAACAAAAAATGCAGATTATGTAATATTTTGGAGAATGAATTTCATTTGTTATTTGAATGAAGTGCATATAATAACATAGGAAATCAGTACTTACAGCCTTATCTTTAAGAAACCACAGCATGTATATGACCACCGAGTTATTAGTTTAATATTATTTATTTTACTTCGATTTTGAAACATATTAGAACACGATGAACTCAGCAATTTAATAAGTTATAAGCTCATATTTAGTCACAATACTAATTGAATTAGTTAGAATGATGTACATGAAAATCTTACTCCATAAAACGAAACTCAGTTTGCATCCCTGTTTGGTTCCAATTTACAATTTTGAACGTCTCACACAACAATTAATTTTGTAATCTTTCTACATATAGAGAAACGCACTTCCGGAACACTGGAAACGTTACCAATGGTTCTAAAAGTCCATTGTTCCAATAGATAGTCCTCTGTTGGTCCAATTACGCAGAAACACATAAATTATCAAAACATATGGGGTTGACCAAGTTGCTTTATCACAATTTCGATAGTTTGATGGCACCCCTCCATTTTTTTATTTTTGACAATTCTGCCCATTTGTTGCAGTGTCTCACTACATGTACGCATTTTTAAACTGTTATATCTTCATCAAGCCGTGTCCAATGTCATTCAAAGTTTGCAGAAATCATGAAAATGTTCCAATGTTCCCATATGCACAAAGAAATATGAGAATTTGATGCACTTTTAACAAAAATAATGCCCGACCTCTTTACACAGCTTTAGTTTTGCTAATCTTGCTACCGTCATGTTTTGGATGTAATTCCTAAGTGAGGCCTGAAACGTTTGGTTTGCAAACATAACATACACACATGAACATACATCTGTATAAACAAAATATGGTTAATCGTATCGAAAATGTTTTTGGAAATCTACAAAGACACTTTCTTACTTATATAACAGAATAGAACATCTTTTATTTCGTAATATATATACTATACAACATTATTTGTACAACATAATTTCAAAATAGGTCCTAATGACCCGTGATCAAGCATTACAGTAATTACAAATGTACATCAAATGACAGATAACATATCTTTTCATCGATTTGTGAATGTATTAAATTGTTAATGGTATTACATTTACATTCACGTTTCAGCCTTTTTTATTCGATTGCAGTTTTCTGTCAGATTTAGATTAAATCATATACTATACCAATGAGAATTGTGTTAAACACATCAATCAAATAACCTCTCAAGTTTGGCAAGAATGCTCTTCGACTATGCTTTTGGGTAATATGCATTGCTAAATAGTACAATATAGAAGTATAGGTGATATGTTGTTTTCAGTATCAGAAGTACAGGTGATATGAGTTTGTTTTTTTTCATATTTAATACTATTTTGTACTTTCCAGCCAGCAACACTTGCTTTGAGACCTGAAATACGAATGATCTGAAGTCATTAAAAACTGCGTTAATTAAGTTCTTACAAATGATAAATTCTGTATTCCCTAATGTATGTTTAAACTCATCATTGTTTGACATGTTTTAAAATTGTTTACTTTCTATATCATATTTGCGTTTCTTTTTATATTCTGTTGTCCCGATTATATTACTATTTAATCGAGAATATATCAGTTATTGTTTATATGTTCTGCATTGCCATGATACGTTGTTGCTTTGAATCGAATTCGAAACGATTTGTAAAAGTTAACTGATGTGTCGTTATTGATAAGGTGTTTTGGACATATAGTCTTTTCCTTTTTGTACCTCACTTCCATACATTCAGCAGTTTAGTTTTACAATCAATTGTAATTTGCATTGTCAATATATATATAAATATCAATTGTTTAAACAATGTCGTCTTTTACTGATAAAAAATGTGTTCCAAATGATTTTAGAAACTGTTCTGCTTTACCGTCTCTCCATTTAAAACTTTGACCTGTTATTTCAAATTCAATTTCATTATAATCATTTTATCGATCATTGTGAGCATTTCAGGAAAATAAAGTGCAATGAAATGGAATGTGTACCGATTCAGGTATATCCCAAATTTTGAAATGAGAAATAAATAGAAAGAGGTTACTTGATTGATTGATTGATTGATTGATTGATTGATTGATTGATTATTTAGCATCATTTTTATGCCATAAACTAGTAGTCAACGACTCCTCGCTAGCAATGCAAGTAGTGACACCATGGATTTTACTGAGATATATGTGTATAAGCTTTATTGGGCATTGGGGTCATAGTATGCCATGGCCAAAACTGAGTTATTCTACTTGTCAACTTTATTCATTTTAATAGCAGAGAGGACACATGTAATGTTTCATTGATGAAAGGCTATTGGTTTTTTCATATATAAACTAGCTAAAACATAAGTATTTAAGGGGACATTAGTCTTCCTATAGAGGAGTTATTTCATTTGTCTTATTAAGTCCCTTTAATGATAGTGAAGACAAATGTAAAGTTGATTTATGGCTAGCAGTTATTAGTTTAAGCTTTAATAACCTTATTCCTGCCAACAATCAAAATTGAGTTATCTCACTCATTCCCTTGAGGGCCTTGACTGGTAAAGATGACACCTGTGAAGTGTCCTTGATTTCTGACTAGTAGTTACTTGAACTTGCTAAAAAACACATTTTCTACCTAGAATATCAAAAATGGAGTTATCTCACTCACCTAAAATCAAAATGGAGTTATCTCACTCACCTAGAATCAAAATGGAGTTATCTCACTCGCCTAGAATCAAAATGGAGTTATCTCACTCACCTAGAATCAAAATGGAGTTATCTCACTCACCTAAAATCAAAATTGAGTTATCTCACTCGCTTAAAATTAAAACTGAGTTATCTCACTCGCTTAGAATCAAAATTGAGTTATCTCACTCACCTAGAATCAAAATTTTACCTAGAATCAAAATTGAGCTATCTCACTCACCTAGAAATAAAATGGAGTTATCTCACTCACCTAGAATCAAAATTGAGTATCTCACTCACCTAGAAATAAAATGGAGTTATCTCACTCATTTCCTTGAGTTCCTTGAATAGTAAGGACGCATATGAGAAATTTTATTAATTTCTGAATAGCAGTTATATGAATTTGCTAATAAACCTTAACTGGGCCATATCTACTTAATATAAAAGGGGCCATAATTATGAAACTCTTTTGTATTGAGTAGATGCTGTTGGGATGTTGAAATATGTAATTAAAAAAGGGGACAAAGTACTGCAAAAGAAAGATCGCTTGTTCCGATGCACATACACACTGGTTAAGTGTTTAAAACACATGATTTGAGTAAGCACAATGGTCCCTTTAATTAGCGATCCTGGACCCCAAACAGGACTATTTGCACGGTAAACGAGCGGAAAAAGCATTTATGTTAGTTTCAAATTGTTGGAGTTATCCTAGCAAACAAAAATAATTAAATGATTGAAACTAATTTATAATCATATGTTTAAGTACAACATGTTTTTAAGTACATATGTACATGTCAATGTATTCAAAAAGTTATTGATTAACATACCATATAACAGAAACATACCATATAACAGAAACGTACCATATAACAGAAACATACCATATAACAGAAACATACCATTTAACAGTAACATACCATATAACAGAAACATACCATATAAGAGAAACATAAGGGTACTTCTTCACCCTTAAAGCAGCCAATATTATTTTCAGACACAGAGAGAGTGGAGGGGAGAGAGAGAAAAAAGAGACAAAGACAGAGACAAAAAGAGCGATGGAATGAAAGGTAGAATATTTAGATAATGAGGCCAATATTTAAGAGAAAAGAAAAGAACAAAGCAGATAAAAAAAGAAATACTGAAAGTAAAAAGAAAGAAACTTAATTAATTATGAAGTATATTACATCCCACTGAATGAAATTATAGTTCTACATAATTATCAGAAGAATCTGTGACTGTTTTATTCAGAATAACTGGTCGTGTATCTTTGATATATAATCCCCATGCATGTAGCAGTAACTACTGTTATTACTAGCAGGAACAGGTACATGGTTATCTTGTCCAACATCAACGCTATTTCTTTCCAGCTGTAAACACGTGTGTCGGTGTTATTATCACGGTTATCTGCCCATGCTTCTTGGATATCGTCTTGGGGACTTGAAATCATTGATTCCCGGCTGTTATTGCCATACCTATGATTAGCAATTTCACTAGTCATTGTCATTTCTTTTATGATCACAGCATTCTCTATGTTGGCACTTTGGGTAGAACTCCTGTTGTCATATTCGTTGTCATCCGGATTATTTGAAGCTGGTTCCGGGCCTACAACGGAGGTGCGTTTTCGACAGTCTACGCATGCCAGTCTTGCCAGTATTTTCGAGGCAACAAATTTAAGCCATGTCGGTACTGGTTTCTCTTCCGGAGTAAAGTACAGGTCGAGGTATAGGACCGTCAGGAGTACAGACAGGGATTGTAGAAATAGAACCAAGGCCAAGTACGCCGCTGGAATGAGACAAGACGTTTCTTATACTTCAAGTAAATGTGTTAAAGAAGCCTCGCCTATACATTTTGAAAGAAATCCATGTAATTTGTAGAAATCGGTGCGATTTTCTACAACAACACGTGCTACTTTACTTATCAACAATTGTATTTGTGTTTGATTTTATTGAAACCAATTCCGGATAGTTTCGGAAAGCACCTCGCTAATTACCGGAAATCCGAAGATTTGTTATTGTCGCTAAGAAATTATCATATTTAGAACAGTTTTTGTAGCATTTAGAGCAGTTGACAACAACAGCGCTTTACATTCTGACTGTAAAATACGCATTACAGAAGCAGAAAAGAACACAATCATGTTTCTGATCAAAATGTTCATAAACTTACTTTATTGATATGATAGCATTTATATAATCAGTGTTTATCTATATATCTTTTATCCTAGAAATATCGAATTACAGGTGATGCCTCTTTAATCTTACCATAAACTATGTGTTCAAGAAGTGTTTACACAAGACATAATCGATTTTATATAAAACAGAAGCACTGATTGGCATTAACATAAATAGTAATATGTTTTACAAATGATGGCTAAAGCATACACCGATTTATATTTAACCATTGCTAGGTATATGTATATGTAGATCAGTGCCAACTTGAGCAATTTCCCGTTAACATAGGAATATCGTTGCACGCAGGCTATGTTGGTGTTTAGCATTCAAAAACCCAACGCAGAATCATGTGCTTACGTACATGTATATGTAAATGGTTTTCTCCAAATATACTATATTCACATATTGATTTGTGCTTGTTTTGATTGATTTTTTTGATGTTGAATGGTGTTAAGCGTCACTTTCAACAAATTTTTAGTCATATTGCGACGGTGTCTACTTGAGACAGTATTCTGAGCGCTGTCACACTGGAGTATCATGATACCCCACCCACTCGCATTATGCTGACATCGGGCCGACTAGACCTAGAACTCTCATCTAAATGCTGAGCGTCAATCGAGGAAGTTTCTGATAACATTGTTAAAGTCTTTGGTATGACCCGGTCGGGGATCGAACAAACGACCTTCCGCATGCGAGGTGGAAGCTCTACCACTAGACCACGTTGCGGTCTTGTATTGATTGAGAAACATCCGACAGCAATTTCGTGATTATTCAAAAGTTAACAAATCGAAGGATCATAGTTTTATCAAAACTTGATTTAATGAACACTTCATGACTTCGTCCCTACCCTGAGTCATTTGACAGTATAGTTACATGTAAGCATTGGTATCCAACATGCACAAATGAAGCGCATGCGCATTGACCTTCTTCAGTTCAACAATTTAAAGAAATTGAAGAGTTTATCTACAGCATATTCAAAGTAACTGTTAGAAGACGATATCAGAATAACCGGAGTAAAACCCCCGTCCTTTCGCAAGTAATTGGAAAACATTTGGACACATTTCGAATTCAACACTCAGTTCTGATTCTTCGAATGAAGCGGACTGGAGAGACGTTCATATAAGCTCTGAGCGTGCTTTGCAATCTAATTGAAATAAATTCGTTCAAACTTATCAGTGGCATAATGTTTATATATATAAACGGACGCCTATCTTTTTAATGCTAAATAAAAATGTTTTACTTTTGACATTCGGTTGAGTAAAACAAATTTTCGGCAAAAACTTTAGGTGATTTGGTTAGTTTAAACTTATTTATTTTACTTTGATTATTACAACTTATACACATCACGCTCGGTGTCTTCCTGGGTATAACCAGTTCTTAATAAAGACGGAAAAGGTGTCTTGCTCAAGGACACCAAATAGAGTCGTGGGTGGTTATTATGGAATCCACGACCCTCCAATCCTGAGTCCGATGCTCTGACACGGGACCATACGCTTCACATAGTTTGTATTGCTTTTTTCAACGAAATGTAAACTTACACAATATACTGGCAGACAGTGACGTCTGTGGAATGCTCTCAGATATCAGTGTCAAGTACACGGCGTATGCGAGTAGTATAGTCAGCGCCAATCCAACACGTTCTCCTGACTCGGGTGGGAGTTTGAAAACTATTACCTACAGCGGGAAGAAATTTTAGATTAAATCATTTAGTTTTTTTATATATTTATTATAATCGTGTTACAAATTAAAATAAACTGAAATACAAATTTTATTAATTTAAAAATATAAGGTATTATTATATTTCACATGTGCACGCTATTTTTATCATGAAGTTAGAATCGTCTGTAATCTGACTGGTCTTTGGTCATTGATTAATATTCTAAAATTCTGCTCGAATAGCACGGAACAAACGCTTTATCGCGCTGAAGTTGGAACGTCACAGAAACATGCCAGTGCCCACGTCGTGCTAAGGAATAGTTAAATTAAAAGATGGATTATAATAAAAGGACAATCAAAACATGCATGATTGGGTCTATCGTCGGATACTTACGTGTAATCCATTCCGATACTCTCCGTGTATCACCCGTTGGATATTACATTAGCTTTGCGTCTTTTATACCGCGACAATGCAACCATATGATTGGTTCCTTCACGATTTCATGAAGGGAATGTTGTCCAATCGCAACGCTAATTTCGTGCAATCGCCATTATAAATGTTAGCTGTATTTTGTTCTGTTCTGTTCCAATAAAACGACACAGAGCTAGCGTATTTTTCCACGGGTGGTGGAAGGAGAGTATCGGAATTGACACCAGTAGGTATCAGGCGATGGTTTTGGTAACAAAAGCATCTGACCAATGAAAAATGGCACTGTCGTTCGCCAACTATCTTTAGCAAATAACGAATTCATTTTAGACCACTTTTTTCTTTATATAGATAAAAGAGTTTTATTAAATATTAAAATCCAATCCGGTTAACTCAGTCAGTCGGTAGCGAGTCCGACTATCTATCGTGTTCGAATCCTCACACGGCCCCAGCCTCTGTGGTGATCGAAATACGGCATTGCATCTCATTTGTCTCGCACCTCTTATTCAAGTGGTAAAGTTATCAGTTACGTGCGGCGATGGGAGTGCTCGAGTACTGGTTATCTTCAAGGATCTCAAGAACAATTGTCAGGTTAACAGATCTTCTGTTAGCCATCGATGGCATGAAAATGAAGCTTTAAATATTCAAACTAAAAAAAAATAAAACCTTGAACTTTCCATAAACGTATGAGGACAACACTATACGCCAGCCAATCAGTTACTTGCTGCTAAATATATCAAATATAACAAATTATGTTAATTCCATTGTTAAATATATAGTCTTCAGACATTAGTTTATACTAATTCATTTTAGCTCGATTGCTATGAAAGCTCAGAGCTTATATGAACCGTTCTCGAATCCGCTTACAGGGTAGAACCAGTACTGAGTGTTGTTTTATGAGAGGCATCGGGTCGAGCTGGGGATCGAACCCGCAACCTCTGGCGTGACCGGCCAACACTCTATCCATTAGACTACCGCCACGCCTCTTCAGACATTGGTAACTAGTATTAGTATATGGTGTGTTTGTGTTACATTGTACAAATATGACCTTAGTTACAATGTAAAACTGAAGTTGTTTAAGACAGTTTACCGTTAGAAAACCCATCAATACTACGGGAAACAAGGTGTTTAACAAGTGAAATAGCGGTCGCCGGCGGAAGATTAAAGTGAACTTAAGACGTCTGAAAGTTTGTTTTTCTCTATTTGCGGTTGACGACGATGACAGCAGGTCAATTATTTCCCATTCTCCATTTTCTGAAATATTTAATAAATATTTATATAAGCAATACAACTCACAGTAAATAACAATGAAATGTTGTCCTTAACGGGGCAGGATTGCGTGAGGGTGGGGTGCTTATCTTAGTTATATAAGAAATTAATGCTACTTGGAACTCCTTCACAGTATATGGTAAGAGAGACTTGGTTGAGGAAGAAAATGATACCACTATAACATGTAATGTTTTATAAATAATATCCGTAAATATTTACAAACTCGCTCAAATCATGACTTTGATTACATCCTAGTATAGCGATGAGCGAGGCAGATCGCAAACCCATTGAAGAAAATAAACATATCTGAAGCAAAAGGAATAAAAGTATATAATTTGTGTATTAGATTTCGTCGCCATATTTGTAATTATATGTATGTGAATACTGCTCATGGATCTTCTGGACCTTCTGGGAATTTTTTTTTTATCAAAACTTTTGTTAATATTCATACGGTGTGATTCCAACACTGATCGAATTACACTGATAGAGTGTGAGAGCGAGGCAGAATATCAACATGACGTCGGCATAAGACTTTATATCATGTTGAATTATAATCATATCCTGTCAATAGGGAATATTGTCAAAAGACGTCATTATATCACGTTGATATATAATCATATCTTGCCAATAGGGTATCTTGTCGACAAAACGTCATTATATCTTATTGAAATATAATCATATCTTATCAACAAGGGATATTGTCAACAAGACGTCATAATATCATTTTGAAAAATAATCATACCTTGTCAATAGGGAATATTGTCAACAAGACGTTATTATATAATATTGAAATATAATCATATATTGTCAATAGGGGATATTGTCAACAAGACTTCATTATATCACGTTGATATTTAATCATATCTTGCCAATAGGGTATCTTGTCAACAAAGCGTCATTTTATCTTGTTGAAATATAATCATATCTTGTCAATAGGGAATATTGTCAACAAGACTTCGTTATATCACGTTGATATATAATCATATCTTGTCAACAGGGAATCTTGTCATCAAGACGTCATTTTATCTTGTTGAAATATAATCATATCTTGTCAATATTTGATTCCAACACTGATCGAATTACACTGATAGAGTGTGAGAGCGAGGCAGAATATCAACATGACGTCGGCATAAGACTTTATATCATGTTGAATTATAATCATATCCTGTCAATAGGGAATATTGTCAAAAGACGTCATTATATCACGTTGATATATAATCATATCATGTCAATAAGGTATCTTGTCAACAAGACGTCATTATATCTTGTTGAAATATAATCATATCTTGTCAACAGGGGATATTGTCAACAAGACGTCATAATATCATTTTGAAAAATAATCATACCTTGTCAATAGGGAATATTGTCAACAAGACGTCATTATATAATTTTGAAATATAATCATATATTGTCAATAGGGGATATTGTCAACAAGACTTCATTATATCACGTTGATATTTCATCATATCCTGCCAATAGGGTATCTTGTCAACAAAGCGTCATTATATCTTGTTGAAATATAATCATATCTTGTCAATAGGGAATATTGTCAATAAGACTTCATTATATCACGTTGATATATAATCATATCTTGTCAACAGGGAATCTTGTCATCAAGACGTCATTTTATCTTGTTGAAATATAATCATATCTTGTCAACAAGACGTCATTTTATCTTGTTGAAATATAATCTTATCTCGTCAATAGGGTATCTTGTAAACAAGACGTCATTGTATCACGTTGATATATAATCATATCTTGTCAACAGGGAATCTTGTCATCAAGACGTCATTTTATCTTGTTGAAATATAATCAAATCTTGTCAATATGTGATTCCAACACTGATCGAATTACACTGATAGAGTGTGAGAGCGAGGCAGAATATCAACATGACGTCGGCATAAGACTTTATATCATGTTGAATTATAATCATATCCTGTCAATAGGGAATATTGTCAAAAGACGTCATTATATCACGTTGATATTTAATCATATCTTGCCAATAGGGTATCTTGTCAACAAGACGTCATTATATCTTGTTGAAATATAATCATATCTTGTCAACAGGGGATATTGTCAACAAGACGTCATAATATCATTTTGAAAAATAATCATACCTTGTCAATAGGGAATATTGTCAACAAGACGTCATTATATAATTTTGAAATATAATCATATATTGTCAATAAGGGATATTGTCAACAAGACTTCATTATATCACGTTGATATTTAATCATATCTTGCCAATAGGGTATCTTGTCAACAAAGCGTTATTATATCTTGTTGAAATATAATCATATCTTGTCAATAGGGAATATTGTCAACAAGACTTCATTACATCACGTTGATATATAATCATATCTTGTCAACAGGAAATCTTGTCATCAAGACGTCATTTTATCTTGTTGAAATATAATCATATCTTGTCAACAAGACGTCATTTTATCTTGTTGAAATATAATCTTATCTCGTCAATAGGGTATCTTGTAAACAAGACGTCATTGTATCACGTTGATATATAATCATATCTTGTCAACAGGGAATCTTGTCATCAAGACGTCATTTAATCTTGTTGAAATATAATCATATCTTGTCAATAGGGTATCTTGTCAACAAATCGTTATATCATGTTGAAATATAATCATATCTTGTCAATAGGGGATATTGTAAACAAGACGTCATTATATCACGTTGATATATAATCATATCTTCTCAACAGGGAATCTTGTCATCAAGACGTCATTTTATCTTGTTGAAATATAATCATATCTTGTCAACAAGACGTCATTTTAGCTTGTTGAAATATAATCATATCTTGTCAATAGGGTATCTTGTAAACAAGATGTCATTATATCACGTTGATATATAATCATTATATGGTCTACAATACGACTCGACATAATAGGATATACGTCTTGAAACACCATTTTAACAAGATCGATAACGACTCGATTAACCGATTCGAGTTTTTATAGAAAGTAATCATATAAGATAAATGGAAATAAACCAATGCTGTATCATTGTTTGGACGCATGTTTTATTTGGCCAGAAGTTGTTTCGAGTTTTAAGATCAAATACATAAATTATGTATTACTCGAACGGTTGTTTTATTGATAAATACATTATTTCTTTGAAAATCTGTTGATCAATATCACAAACAGATGATTTTGATGGGAATATTTTATGGCAATATTTTTGTCGATATCTACATTGCATACGAAAATATTCAAATTTGATATAAAACTGATAAAAGGTTTATCTCTATATTTTATGTGTATCCAAATTATTTATGAAACATATCGAAATGTTTGCTAAACTTGCATTCATTTTGCCAATCGAGATTCGGTTTTTACTTTAAGATTTGTTTTATTATATCCGTTTCCAAAAATAAAACACTTTTATTGACCAGTAAACACTTGGTCTTCTGATACCTAGAACATTCCTTTAAAAATTGTATTTGAATAAAAACATAGTTAAATTAGTTTTTTGTTTATTTTCCCTTTTGCTTGAAATAACTAGCTGACCATAGTTAAGTTATGATATTGATATAATTTTTTAAATATCTTTATTTTTTATTATATCTAAGTTGATCACATATACCTTGGAAAAAGTCCATTACAAACGGCTCGTCAGGAAAGGACAACGACACTTCAGAATCCGTGTAGGCCCATGTGCTAAGTTTGATGTCGCAACGTTGGGTGTCCAGAGGCCAGTATGTGACGTCGCTCTCACAGTAGGTTTTAAATACACCACCTGTATAATGGTAATATACATATGATGATGATGATGAAGAAGAAAAAATAAAGAAAAAGAATATGAAGACTTAGATGTCTTTGTTGTTGATGATGATGATGATGATGATGATGATGATGGTGATGATGATGATGATGATGATGATGATGAAGAGAAAGAAATAAGAAAATGATGAAGAAGAAGAAGAAGAAAATGATGAAGAAGAAGAAGAGAAATATTAAGATGTTTTGTTGATGATGATGATGATGATGATGATGATGATGATGAGAAAGAAGAAGAAGAAGAAGAAGAAGAAGAAGAAGAAGAAGAAGAAGAAGAAGAAGAAAAAAGGAAGAAGAAGAAGAAGAAGAAGAAGAAGAAGAAGAAGAAGAAGAAGAAGAAGAAGAAGAAAAGAAAAAGAGAAAGAAAAATGAATAAGACTAAATCCATCAAGTATTAAGTCTAACTCAGACGAAACTTTTTTTCAAAATCTCTAAATCTATGACTTCGTCAGGGGAAAAATGCATCAATATGATTTTACTAAATCTTTAAAATTGTCTATGTGAATCTAAATCGAAAGCTTCGATTCAATGTTTAAGGACGTAACATAGTGCAGTGTATAGTACAGATCGACGAGAGACAACTCTTTCAGGACTAATTCACACTGTAACTCTCCTATATTGAAAACGTGTATTGGCATGTAATAACGAGAAATAAAAAAATCCATTTCGTGATGTTTGCTTGACATATACAAACATACGGACAATCGTATGTGTCTTATCCCTATAGATGGTGGTTAACTGCCATGTGTAATTCAAGTTGACATATATTACTCTGACATTAGTGTTATATCACTGCGACTTGTCAAGGGATTTTCTCTTTTAAGACGAAATAGTTCCGCCATTTAACAATTAAAATATATGATATAATATCTCGATTATAAAGAAAAGGACGCGCTAAAGCTATTGTATGTCATTAACATGAACCATATGGTTGTTTTTTATACATAAACATATGAATTATCCCCTCCTTCCCAACCCCGTCGACCCAACTCACACATCTCCCAAGTCATAGCCCCATCTACCAAGACATAGCCCCATCCCCATGACATAGCCCCAAAGTTCAAAAGTAGTAGGTATTTTGCGATGTCTTGGCACAGATGCTCACATTATCAAAATGTTGACATCTCAGTACGACCTTGACCTTGAAACGATTGAACGACTAAAAATTGTTCTCCAACACATGTGTGCCAAGTTATATCAAAATTCCTCAAGCAGTTAAAAGATATAGAGCAGACACGATATACTGCCTATTAGGCATTCTACCTGTTAGTACGGCAGTGGCCTTGAACCGATATTGCTGAACGTTGCGCTATTTACATCGTCTCAATATCGCAAATATTTCTGCCAAGATATTAAAAAATACCCCAAGCGGTTGAAATATATGAGCGGACGAAATATTGCAGATATGGCAGTTGATCTCTAAGACTACACATGACTGGCAGTTACGCTCAACGCATTGTTTGAAATATGGAAAGCATTTCTGCCAAATTATTAAAAATTCCTTATAAATGATAGGCTACTAGTGGAGAAAATAAAAATATAGCTAGTAAAATTATGTATAGCATTATTTCATACTACATGCAAATATTGGAGGAAAAAGTAAATCGTTGCTGTATGTTACTGGAACTATTAACAGTTGTATATAGTGTGCGCTTTTAGTTGAGGGTTCAACAACCTTCCACATCCCTCCGAAGCCGAGTGATCTGGAGCTTTGTCACAAGATTATAAAGGTCCTGGGTTCGAACCGGGCTCAATCAAAACCAAATACTTTATGGGAGAAAGTTTGTCAGATACTTGCAGAAGGACACTCGTTCTACTCATACTCATTCGGAATCCTTCATGCACTATGCTTGGAACTGTATCCCATATATAGTACGTAATGTGTGTGGCATGGTTTCAAATCCCATTAGAATAACAGTAGATATAACAAGTGATAATAAAGAAGACCTTAGAAACACGTACTTGGCGTCCACGTAACATCACCGCTGCTGATGATCCTCATGAGAATATTTGGTTTCGAAATAACGTCGATATTTTCTACACTGTAAATATAAACAATATCATTATAAATAACGTCGATTTTTTCTACACTGTAAATATATACACCATCATTATAAATAACGTCGATAATTTCTACACTGTAAATATATACACCATCATTATAAATAACGTCTATATATTTTACCCTGTAAACATATACACTACCATTACAAATAACGTCGATACCTTCTACTCTGTAAATATATACATTATCATTATAAATAACGTCGATATCTTCTACACTGTAAATATATACACCATCATTATAAATAACGTCGATATCTTTTACCCTGTAAACATATACACTACCATTACAAATAACGTCAATATCTTCTTCACTGTAAATATATACACTATCGTTATAAATAACGTCGATATCTTCTACACTGTAAATATATACACTACCATTACAAATAACGTCAATTTCTTCTACACTGTAAACATATTAACTATCATTATAAATAACGTCGATACCTTCTACACTGTAAATATATACACCTTCATTATAAATAACGTCGATATCGTCTACACTGTAAATATTTACACTATCATTACAAATAACGTCGATATCTTCTACCCTGTAAACATATACACTATCATTACAAATAACGTCGATATTTTCTACCCTGTAAACATATACACTATCATTACAAATAACGTCGATATCTTCTACCCTGTAAACATATACACTACCATAACAAATAACGTCGATATCTTCTACGCTGTAAATATAAACACCTTCATTATAAATAACGTCAATATCTTCTACACTGTAAACATATACGCCCACCATTACAAATTACGTCGATTTCGTCTACACTGTAAACATAAACGCCATCATTATAAATAACGTCGATATCGTCTACACTGTAAATATTTACACTATCATTATAAAAAACATCGATATCTTCTACACTGTAAACATATACGCCATCATTACAAATAACGTCGATACCTTCTACACTGTAAACATATACACCATCATTACAAATAACGTCGATATCTTCTATGCTGTAAACATATACGCCATCATTACAAAAAAAGTCGATATCTTCTACACTGTTTACATATACACCATCATTACAAATAACGTCGATATCTTCTACACTGTAAACATATACACTATCATTTTAAATAACATCGATATCGTCTACCCAGTAAACATAATACACTACCATTACAAATAACGTCAATTTCTTCTACACTGTAAACATAAACGCCATCATTATAAATAACGTCGATATCTTCTACCCTTTAAACATATAAGATATCATTATAAATAACGTCGGTATCTTCTACCCTGTAAACATATAAACTATCATTACAAATAACGTCGATATCTTCTACCATTCAAACATATACACCATCATTACAAATAACGTCAATATCTTCTACACTGTAAACATATACACTATCATTACAAATAACGTCGATATCTTCTACCATTCAAACATATACACTTTCATTACAAATAACGTCGATATCTTCTACACTGTAAACATATACACTATCATTACAAATAACGTCGATATCTTCTACCCGGTAAGCATATACACTACCATTACAAATAACGTCAATTTCTTCTACATTGTAAACATATAAACTATCATTATAAATAACGTCGATATCTTTTACACTGTAAACATATAAACTATCATTAAAAATAACGTCGATATCTTCTACCCTTTAAACATATACACTATCATTACAAATAACGTCGATATTTTCTACCCTGTAAACATATACACTATCATTACATATAACGTCGATATCTTCTACCCTGTAAACATATACACTACCATTACAAATAACGTCAATTTCTTCTACAATGTGAACATATAAACTATCATTATAAATAACGTCGATATCTTCTACACTGTAAACATATACACCATCATTACAAATAACGTCGATATCTTCTACACTGTAAACATATACACTATCATTATAATTAACGTCAATATATTCTACCCTTTAAACATATAAACTATCATTATAAATAACGTCGATATCTACTACCCTGTAAACATAATACACTACCATTACAAATAACGTCAATTTCTTCTACACTGTAAACATATACACCATCATTACAAATAACGTCGATATCTTCTACACTGTAAATATATACGCCATCATTACAAAAAACGTCGATATCTTTTACACTGTAAACATATACACCATCATAACAAATAACGTCGATATATTCTACACTGTAAACATATACACTATCATTATAAATAACGTCGATATCTTCTACCCTTTAAACATATAAACTATCATTATAAATAACGTCGATATCTTCTACCCTGTAAACATAATACACTGCCATTACAAATAACGTCAATTTCTTCTACACTGTAAACATATACACCATCATTACAAATAACGTCGATATTTTCTACACTGTAAACATATACGCCATCATAACAAAAAACGTCGATATCTTCTACACTGTAAACATATACACCATCATTACAAATAACGTCGATATCTTCTACACTGTAAATATATACACCATCATTACACATAACGTCAATATCTTCTACACTGTAAACATATACACTATCATTATACATAACGTGAATACCTTCTACACTGTAAATATATATACACCTTCATTATGCATAACGTCAATACCTTCTACACTGTAAATATATACACCATCATTACACATAACGTCAATATCTTCTACACTGTAAACATATACACCATCATTACACATAACGTGAATATCTTCTACACTGTAAATTTATACACCATAATTACACATAACGTGAATACCTTCTACACTGTAAATTTATACACCATCATTACACATAACGTCAATATCTTCTACACTGTAAATATATACACCATCATTACACATAACGTGAATACCTTCTACACTGTAAATTTATACACCATCATTACACATAACGTCAATATCTTCTACACTGTAAACATATACACCATCATTACACATAACGTCCATACCTTATACACTGTAAATATATACACCATCATTACACATAACGTGAATACCTTCTACACTGTAAATATATACACCATTATTACACATAACGTGAATACCTTCTACACTGTAAATATATATACACCTTCATTACGCATAACGTCAATACCTTCTACACTGTAACTATATACACTATCATTATACATAACGTCAATATCTTCTACACTGTAAACATATACACTATCATAACACATAACGTGAATACCTTCTACACTGTAAATATATATACACCTTCATTACGCATAACGTCAATACCTTCTACACTGTAACTATATACACTATCATTACACATAACGTCCATACCTTCTACACTGTAAACATATACACCATCATTACACATAACGTCAATATCTTCTACACTGTTAATATATACACCATCATTACACATAACGTAAAAACCTTCTACACTTTAAATTTATACACCATCATTACACATAACGTCAATACCTTCTACACTGTAAATACAGAATATACACCATCATTACAAATAACGTCGATACCTTCTACACTGTAAATATATACACTATCGTTACAAATAACGTCTTCAATATCAATTGTTACGAGCATGCTGATTGGTCACTTGCTTCAGGGAAAATTTGAATGACGTCATAATTAAGTTAGCATTCAATTGCTATGAATTGTGGGACAGGCATAGAATTCCGTGCTTTTTCTATTGGTGGTTAATAGACCTGATTCGGGATATATCAGGTTCTGGGATAGACTTTTTCGCATATGACTTGTAAGGATTATTGCTATTTTATCAAATTTGGAACTTGATTAACATACAAAAAACAACAACAACGTACGAATTTTCTACAACAACTGCAGGTTTCCACACATAGCGTTCGTCACTGAAGAGATATACGATGTTTGAATACGTAGTGTCACTTTCCCAGTCAAGGCGGCTGTCTGACCATTCCTGTAAATAAATAAATGTGTTTAATGCGATACACGTGAATAGTTTATATTCACCTTATTATGCCTTAATCTTATCTTGTGTAATGCTTGAGCGTTCTTACTGTTCATCCGATTATTCCTGTAAATAGATAAACATGTTAAAGTTTGATATTGTGTACTAGTGTGTAGATAGTTGACCAATAGTGTCGACCAATTCCTATAAATATATACACATGTTAAATTTGCATACACTAACATAATGTTTGATATTGTGTACTATTGTGTAGCTATTCGACCAATCACGTCGACCAATTCCTGTAAATGGATAAACGTGTTAAATTTGCATAAGCTAACATAATGTTTAATATTGTGTACTATTTTGTAGCTATTCGACCAATCTTGTCGACCAGTTTCTGTTAAGAATATACGTGTTTTGTATACAAAAAAAACACAAAATGTTTGATATTTCGTACTATTGTGTAGATATTTGGTACCAATCACACGATTTGCGTTTAATTAATTCAGATTCTACAATCGAGTTCAACTTATTTTGATCAGTCCCGTATATCGTTTTATGTGTCTGTATACATGTACCGTCTAGTGGCCTAGTGGTCAAGGCGTCCGCCTCGCAAGGTCGAATGTTCAAATCACGGTGGAAACATTTTTTTTCTGATGCAGCCGGCTGTTCACCAAGCAGCTAGTTAAATTGATTGTTACCGAATATCTAACAGCCTGACGCCTGGCAAGGATAGCTGTCGGGAAGTAACTGTGTACAAAAAAAGTGTCTCATAAGCCCAGTGGGGCTGGCCCTTTTAATAGCAGTGACACGATAATAAACAAACAGTTAACTTTAACTTAACTTGCACCATATGTATTATCACATCACATTCATTGATTGATTGATTGATTGAATATTTAGCGTCATTTTTATGCCATCGAGGGCTAACAGACGATCAGTTAACCTAATCACTGTTTCCTGGGATTAACCAGTACTCGAGCACACCCCGTCTCCGCAAGTAACTGATTACTTTCCAACTTGAATCAGTGGTGAGAGACGAATGATAATGAGACACAATGTCGTATATCAATTATCACGGAGACTGTTGCCGGGCGGGGGATTCGAACTCACGACCCCTGGATTCAAAGTCAGACGCGTAATATAGCATCGCAAAAGAGTGACTTGCAGGCTAGTATCAATTCAGCTTATACGGCTGAACACTCAGGCGGCACCTTTTGTATTTCTTTGATATCTCTTTCAGCCTTTGTCGGAACTTAATTATTTAGGTACCAAGGTAAAACTTATCAAAATGCCAAAAATATTTTTTTTAACTTACGTTATTACGGGTTGAAAATGAAAAATGGTTGAATTTTTACTAAATATTTAAAAGTAACGATAGTGTGACTAGTTTTAACAAAACATTTTAATAACATATCTTATTATAGTAATAAGAAAGATGAAAGATATCCAAATGTGGCGAAAATCTTATATTGATATTTTAAGCATTTTTTTTCTTATTTCTCACTGCATCAATGAAAATGATAAAAAAAAGTATAAGTGTAAAAATTCTTTATTTATTTAAATTTAAAAAAAGAAAAGTGTACCGATTAATGTTAAAATAAAGACATTTTTTCATACCAAAATCACAAAATTATCAAGATTTGCAAAACGCCAAATGCGTCACCCGAAATTTAGATTGATTGAATATCTAGCGTCATTTTTATACCATCGAGAGCTAACAGACGAGCAGATCAGTTAACCTAACCACTGTTTCCTGGGATCCTGAAAGGTCAACCAGTACTCGAGCACACCATATCTCCTCAAGTAACTGATAACTTTCCCCACTTGAATCAGCGATGAGAGACGAATGATAATGAGACACAATGTCGTATATCAATCATCACGGAGACTGTTGCCGGGCGGGAATTCGAACTCACGACCCCTGGATTGATAGTCAGATGGGTAACCGACTGAGCTAATCGGCCCGGCAGTTTAGAAAAACACCAGTAGTCACTTATCTCTGTTTATATGTTTCAGATTTTAGGAGGCTCGTAATGCACAACTATATACTTACTATGGTAAAGTATGCAGTAATCGCAAGGGTCTGTTCTTTAATATCCTGAAATATGAAATTAATTAAAATCAAAATTATTTTTTCAGTTTGGTAGTGTATTGATATGTATTATGTTAAATTTTAAGTTTCAATACTTTTGCATTTTTACAACAGTAAATGTTCACCAGGGCCCAGTTGAAGCAAACT
The DNA here is from genome assembly GCA_029582155.1 of Panopea generosa. NCBI lineage: Eukaryota > Metazoa > Mollusca > Bivalvia > Adapedonta > Hiatellidae > Panopea > Panopea generosa. The sequence goes on from CM055911.1 coordinate 49,347,433, forward strand.
TGCTTAGCCTAACCCTTGGTTAAGTGAAATTTTTAAATCGTGATATTTTGAGATTTACAGTATTTTAGGTTATTATTTTATTATATAATATGAAAATATGCAATTTTGAGTCTAAAAATGCATTTAAATTGCCATAAAATTGCTAAGTATAGAAAATATTGAAGTTATAAAATTTTATTTAACAAGTGGTTGAGCTAATAATGCTTATAACAACAGGGTCCTGACAGGTAATTTAGTTTCAACTTCGATGGAGAAACATGTTATCACAACTTATAGACATCACGCTCGTTTTTCGGGGTAGAACCAGTACTAAGCATGTGCAGGGAAAAAAGTGCCTTGCTCAAGGCCACCACACAGCCGTGGGAGAGGATTGAACCTTTGATCCTAAGTTCGATGCTCAACCACTGGACCATGCACGCACGTCACAAGGTGGGGATCCTGAATCATGGCAGTGCGTTTTGCATTTTAGAATATACTCTGTTTATCACTATGAATGAAGCATCCAATTATGTAGGTATTAAGTATTGCATCATGGTAAACCATGTCGCTATACAGCACTGAATTTCCTAGTGCAAGAAAGTTTTGTCTTAACTCTATGCTGCATTTTACTCATTATTTCATTAATACGAGATTGTGAAGATGTCTTTTTTAGACTGAGATATTCTTACATATCGAGAAATGGTTGAGAATTTACGAATGCTTATTAATAATTGCCACAATAGTTACCAGATAATTCACGGACAGCATGTTCAAGGATATATTCACCGCAACACTTTTATCTGGCCTCTGTAATATCTCATAATTCGTGAAGAGCGAAGTTCGAAGAGCCGATTCAAGTTCCTTGGAGTAAGCGGCTGGAGAGGTTACCCCACCAAAACATACACCTGGAAAACAAATACCACTGTTAACACGGTGGGCGGTTCCACCAAAACATACACCTGGAAAACAAATACCACTGATAACACGGTGGGCGGTCCCACCAAAACATACACCTGGAAAACAAATACCACTGATAACACGGTGGGCGGTCCCACCAAAACATACACCTGGAAAACAAATACCACTGATAACACGGTGGGCGACCCACCTATTCATACACCTGAAAAACAAATACTACTGATAGCACGGTGGACAACCCCACCAAAACATACACCGGAAAAACAAATACCTGATAGCACGGTGGACGACCCACCTAATTATACACTTGAAAAACAAATACCACTGATAGCACGGTGGGCGACCCCACAAATACATACACCTGGAAAACAAATACCACTGATAACACGGTGGGCGACCCACCTAATCATACACCTGAAAAACAAATACTAGTGATAGCACGGTGGGCGACCCCACAAAAACATACATCGGAAAAACAAATACCTGATAGCACGGTGGACAACCCACCTAATCATACACTTGAAAAACAAATACCACTGATAGCTAAATTGGCGACTCCACCAAAACACACCCCCTGAAAAATAAATGATTACTGATAATCTAGAGAAGTACCAAACTTCAATTTTTAACAAGACAAAGAGTAATCCGATCTTTTGGGGGTTGGGTGGGGATGGGGCGGTGACTGATAACAAGTTTAAAAATTTAAAATGTTCTGGTACAATGTGACAGCAAAACGTATGGGTTCATTTTGCGTAGTTTGAAGTCTAATCTAACTCGATCTTTAAACGGACTTTCTGGGTTATACCCAGGAAAAGGACTCGAAAGCTATTCAGCTTTCTTGACAATAAAGCTAAAATAAATTAGTATAAACTAAAATACGATATTGGTGTTGATGTTGTAATATATAGATACCAGTAAATAAATGCGAGAAAAGGTCTACACACGATAATTTTAACACAGTAGCCAACAATACTTAGACATCACATCACATAAAAATAAGATCGGTATATATATAACACACAGTCTTAATTATCTTTGTTAATGACTTTTAAGCTTCAAAATCTTGACTTTCATATCTCTCAGTATATTGTTGTTTCCTTTACTTTATCTTTTTTTATACTCAATAAAATACTTGAAATTGTTTGTAAAGAAAGTATATCCCTCCTAATTGTCTTTTATTCATAATCTCATATGATACTTGGATTAAACCACAATACATATCCCCATATTGTACAAAACACTGTAAAATGATATTTTTGATCTATACAACAATCTGAAAGAATTTATCAAAAGAGCAAAGAAAAAACAGTATCCTTTTAAATAAATGAATCGTGAGTTCAGAGCCATGTGAGCGGCAGACGAAGAAAGTTGCAATGACAGATAGTTCGATTTCCTTAACGTCTTGGTAGTCATGCGGAACCGGGTTTTTTTTTGTTTTTTTTTTGTTGTTGAAATCGCTAGTAAATTTATTTTAATTTTTTTCTGATCGGAAGTTCCATCAAAATCCTCTGAAATAAACCCGAATGTGTGCGATTTTCACTTTTGGATTAAAACTAATCAAACATTACCACAACTAGACATCATACTGATGCGGACCATGAGGTTTCATCAAAGTAAAATGAACGGTTAAGAAGATGCAGAAGATCTGTCTTTAAAAGCAACCAAAGGGCCAAAATTCTCTGAAAGATAATCTAGCCAGAACACTACATGATAATGATAAAAGCAAGGAGCGCGTGGTGCAGTGGTAGAGCACCGAACCCATGATCGGAGGGTCGTGGGTTCGATCCTCCTCCACGGCTATGTGTGGTGTCCTTGAGCAAGACACTTTTCCGCCTATGCTTTGTACTGGTTCTACCTAGGAAGCCTTCGAACCTGATTTGTCTAAGTTGTAAGAACGTTTCACAATCGAAGTAAAATAAATAAGTTTAAACTAAAAAAGCATCAGATCGAGCCATAACGACGATACGCTCAACAAGACACCATATTTATACTTCTTGTAAAGTTCCATCTAAATCCAAAGAATAGTAAAGAAGCAAAATTGACGATTTCATGTTTCCATTAGTCTATCTCCCGAATCAGGTCTATTAACCACCAATGAAAAAGCAGAGAATTATATGCCTGTCCCACAATTCATAGCAATTGAACGCTTACTAAATTATGACGTCATTCAAACTTTCCTTTAAGCAGCTGACCAATCAGCGTGCTCGTAACAATTGCTATCTAACGGACCCAATCGTGAGAGCTGGGTTCGTTCTACAGACTATGTTTTCATTACGTGTTCTTCAATATGGAGAGTTCCCTATACTTTTGCTAATGCTCGTTCCAAAACCTTATGTAAGAAAGTTTGCCAGTTACTTGCGGAGGGACGGTCGTTCTAGTCAGTCTGAGGTCTTCCTCCATCAATAAAACTGGGTATGCCATATATAACCTGAAATGTGTTGAAAATGGCGTTAAACCCCATTCGTTCCATTGAGTTGACTTCTGTCCGTTCTATTTAAATGACCCCTATTTCACTTATATTATATGTATTATTTATATATTTGCGAACAGAAATCAATATTGATTTAATATTAAAAACAATTATGAACTAGATAAACATGTTCCTACTTTCATAACAGTAATTCGATACAATCAGAGTAAATATTCTGAAACTATTATATTCGTTCAAACAAAATACGCATCATTCAAACCTTAATGAGTTCAGGTCCAGCACGTTTACATAAAGCTATCACACAAATTAGTATTATTAATTGTAATCAAATATATGAACAGTTAGAACAGATATATTAATATCGGGCAATTTATTAGTATAGCAACTGTTTATTACAAATACTTTTGTAATGCTCTACGTTTTGTTCAGCTCTGTTAACGTCTGTTTATTATTAATTAGAGCAAATTCTCTCAGGGTTCCGTGCGTTATACTTCGTTCTATTCCGTCAACGTTTGTTTATTACTAATTACGGCTATTTCTCCCAGGGTTCCGTGCGCTACGCTTCGTTTTAGTCTGTCGACGTCTGTGCAATACTAATTACGGCTATCTCTACCAGGGTTCCGTGTGCTACGCCTCGTTCTATTCTGTCAACGTTTGTTTATTACTGATTACGGCTATTTCTCCCAGGGTTCCGTATGCTACGCTTCGTTTTATTCTGTCAACGTTTGTTTATTACTAAGTACGGCTATCTCTCCCAGGGTTCCGTGTGCTACGCTTCGTACAGTTCTGTCGTCTGTTGGTTACTAATTATGGCAAAGTTCCATGCGCTCCGCTTCGTTCTATTAAGCCAACGTCTGTTTATTACTAATAACGGCTATCTCTCCCAGGTTTCCGATATAATTTAATTTATAAGCTAAATTTAATCAAACATATTTACATATTCTTATTAATAATATGATTAGATGTCGTCACGTAAACCTTTATCACTGCAACGTATATTATGACGTATCAAATGAGTCACGTAAGTTAGCTTTGATTTAGACACGTTTCCTTAGAACGCTAGAGAACAGAATAAAAAAGACAAACTATATTTAAATAACAATTCACACAAAACTTATATACCTTAATGGAACAGATTAGCACCATTAAACAGTATTGTACTATTTTAATTTTTACCAAAGTTGTGACTGTTTTGGTGAACTGCTTAGTTCACGTTCAGTAAAGGTCGTTCGTTTCAACAGGTTTATATAATAGTAATTCACTAACTGTTTCAAAAATTAATATTTTCATTAAACCATTTCGTATTATGGGTACAAAAGTGAAATAGACACGACATTCCTGTGTGTAAGTATGATATTTCTGCTGTCATTTCGGTCTGTTTACTTTATTTGGTCGATGTAATTTGCTGATAACTTGTAAGAGTTTTCATTAAATGCCCGTTTAATTATTATTTATACCCATTAACTTTGATTGCGAAGTAAGAGTCTTCATGAACCGCTATCGGTTCCGTTTTGTGGATTTAAACAGCACTGGGTGTCATTTAAGAGAAAGCATCGTGTACAGCTTGCGACTGAATCCGCGACCTCTCGCTGGAGCGGTAGACACCGTATCCATTACACCACCGCGAAGCCTAAATGTTGTATAACATACTTAACAACGTGTTCTACATGATGGTCTGAGATAACAAAACGACTGTTTGTCATGTAGTCTCATTATTTGTGAATGCATCATTATTATATATCTTTGATCTAAAAACAAAACGGTGAATTTTAAGTAGCCCAGCTTATACCGAGTTGAGCCGGTTAGCATAGGACTGTCAATCCAGGAGCCGTGAGATCGAATCCCAACCCTGACACAGTATCTGCGATCGATAATTGTTCATGAAATGTCTTCTGTTTCAGTAATATTTCACTTCCAAATATGTGAGAAAGTAGTCAATGGCTTGCAGAGATAAGATGTGTCTTGTAAAGGATTAACCAGGGAATCCTCGGAACGATGGTCTGGAATGCGGGCTGATGTTAAATACTAGTAACTGAAAATTGTTTTTAGGAAAGACGTAAAATTCCGTAAAAACAAACAGATTAAACCGCCTTTCACATTTATATGACATTAACTTATGTTTGCTTACTGTTTTATATATATTTTCATATTTCTGCAGGTTACTGTTGATATTGCCGGAAACACGAAGCTATGGAAAAAATATTTACGGACACCAATGTAAATATTGTGCAGTATGTGTTCACGTCCCGCGATTAACTATTGTTAATATTTTAATAATAAGTGTTAATTTAATAATTCTTAGAATAATTGAGGCATTGTTGACATAACATAAATGTGTGAAATATGTAATTTAGTTGCAATTGCTACTTGATGAATAAATAAACTAAATGATAAAATTTAATAATCATCCCATGCTTACACGTTTTATAAATGTGTTAAATGATATACAAAATATATGATTACCATTAAGTATTTATAAGCTGTTTTATAAATGTGCTAAATGATATACAAAATATATGATTACCATAAAATATTTATAAGCTGTTTTATAAATGTGCTAAATGATATACAAAATATATGATTACCATTAAGTATTTATAAGCTGTTTTATAAATGTGCTAAATGATATACAAAATATATGATTACCATTAAGAATTTATAAGCTGTTTTATAAATGTGCTAAATGATATACAAAATATATGATTACCATTAAGTATTTATAAGCTGTTTTATAAATGTGCTTAATGATATACAAAATATATGATTACCATTAAATATTTATAAGCTGTATTATAAATGTGCTAAATGATATACAAAATATATTATTACCATTAAGTATTTATAAGCTGTTTTATAAATGTGCTAAATGATATACAAAATTAAAATATTACCATTAAATATTTATAAGCTGTTTTATAAATGTGCTAAATGATATACAAAATAAATGATTACCATTAAGTATTTATAAGCTGTTTTATAAATGTGCTAAATGATCTATAAAATATATGATTACCATTAAATATTTATAAGCTGTTTTATAAAGCTGTTTTATAAATGTGCTAAACAATATATAAAATATATGGTTACCATTAAATATTTATAAGCTGTTTTATAAATGTGCTAAATTATATACAAAATATATGATTACCATTAAGAATTTATAAGCTGTTTTATAAATGTGCTAAATGATATACAAAATATATGATTACCATTAAGTATTTATAAGCTGTTTTATAAATGTGCTAAATGATATACAAAATATATGATTACCATTAAATATTTATAAGCTGTATTATAAATGTGCTAAATGATATACAAAATATATTATTACCATTAAGTATTTATAAGCTGTTTTATAAATGTGCTAAATGATATACAAAATTAAAATATTACCATTAAATATTTATAAGCTGTTTTATAAATGTGCTAAATGATATACAAAATAAATGATTACCATTAAGTATTTATAAGCTGTTTTATAAATGTGCTAAATGATCTATAAAATATATGGTTACCATTATATATTTATAAGCTGTTTTATAAAGCTGTTTTATAAATGTGCTAAACAATATATAAAATATATGGTTACCATTAAATATTTATAAGCTGTTTTATAAATGTGCTAAATAATATATAAAATATATGATTACCATTAAATATTTATAAGCTGTTTTATAAATGTGCTAAATTATATATAAAATATATGGTTACCATTAAATATTTATAAGCTGTTTTATAAATGTACTAAATAATATATAAAATATATGGTTGCCATGCATATACTTATAAGCTGTTTTGTAAACATGTTAAATGATGTATAAAATAAATGATTACCATGCAATACTTATAAGCTGTTTTGTAAACATGTTAAATGATGTATAAAATATATCAATACCATACAATACGTATAAACTGTTTTATAAATGTGTAAAATATTTATAAAATATTTGATTACAATGCAATGACATTAGATGAAATAGTTAAATAGTTAAATTAATAGTTAAATTATACAATTAAACCAACTACTTACGGTGGAGACAAACAAAAAAGATAATAAATTCCAAATATTTTCCCGTCATTTTTCCACTTCTCGTCCAGTGCAAGACGATTTCTAATTAAGAGGAATATGTATAATGATATATGAGTAAGATTAAAAGACACTGGCACAATGATTTTTTAACCTCCGATTATTTGTATTTACGCTGTCTTAAGCAGATCAATGTAATACTATACAATATCTCTGCGCATGACTAAACAGCATTATTAATGCATTAAAGCTCCCGATATCATATCAGCAATTCCTTTTGTTTACATTGCTTTGTTTTACATACTTAGATATCCTACACAGATAAGGCTTATTAGTGTAAAAACACAACGTAATGAAATCTGATTATTTTCAACACGTACTCTTTCTAATTTTAGTCTGAATAACTTAACGTCTCACACCACTATTACATTTCCCATAAGACTCCATTGTACCATAAATGTCCAAAATACTGTAAAAAAATCTGCAGCATGTGTCTCGGTTACGAATTATTCACTGGTTTAAGTATGCAATTATAAAGGGAAAACAGCATACATTGGCCAGGTTTTAATAATTAATTTTTTTGTGATATCCATCAATTTCCAGAGTAATACTATGTCAACTATTCGCCAACGTTGTGGCTCGAACAGACACAGAATTGTCCAGATATCTGGTATCAGCATCAAATTTTCAGTGGTGATTTCTAAAGTACCACATGGTAGGAAAAAAGTCATTGCAATACAAATTCCTGAAGAAAAAAAAAGAAGAAAAAGAGAACTAAAGTTTTATTTATACCTCTTTCATCTGTCTGGAGTTCTCAAGGGAGATAATAGTGGTGTGAGTCCTGATGATTTGAATCACGTAAGTTACATGGGCTAGCATTGTCTATGTATGATTTTTTTGTTTTCACGTGTTTTCATAAAGTAGAATTTTATACAGAAAGTGTCAGTAATTATGACGTAATCTCACTGTCATGTCGTGTTGTTGACAAACACCCAAACAGTCATTGTTTCAGTAACAAAGCCGTGCAAGCTAGCTAGTCTTTTACCTCGCCTGAGCAAAGTTCAAGGTAATCTATTCGTATCTGCTTATGTCAATCGTCCGCCATTCGTCCGTTTGTCTGCACGCACCAATGTGTAATCAAGCCGCTAGGGTTTAGAGTTTTTGTTGTTTTTTTTGGATGGTTCAAAAACAGTTGAAAAAATGTTCAGCTGTTTTTAGACAATCAAAAACAGCTATCGGAACATCGCTCGGTCTTTTCCGTAAACTTTCGAACGTTTACGGAAGTAGCCGAGCGTTGTTCCGATTGTCAAAAGTAATAAACGGGTCGTATCAGCATGACTTCAGACAGGGTCGCATATGCAACCTTAAACTTCTAGAAGTACTTGAATGAATAGCAAGTGTTCCCACAATATCAACATGACTTCAGACAGTGGTATATATTACAGTTATAATTCAGAAACTCTGACCGTCTACCGACAAGCGCAAACCATGACAACTGTCTTTGTGAACTCAAAATCGAATATACACAGTACAGAAAAAGCTGAAATTATAAGAAAAGAGGAAGCAGAACAAAAGAAAAAAGGAAGAAGAAAATGAAAAAAAAAGAAAAAGAATACTAAGAGAAAGAATGAAAGAAAGAAATAATGAATGAATGAACGAACGAAAGGACGAAGAAAGAAAGAAAGAAGTTACTGTAATGAAAAATCGTATATTAAAGACCGATTGGAGCGAGTTTCACTGTTAGCGAGCTGATATGGTAACATGAATGTTGAAAAGAATTCAAAATACTAACCAAATGAAAAACATAGGTTCCGGAAAGCGTTTCATGGCGAGTCGAATTACGGATTAATGGTGTTGTAAAAAAATACTGCCGTTTATTAAAACAATCAATATAACCATTAACCTACTGAAATATTAATGAGAGGGCGTTAATTTTTTTTTAAAAACTTTCGTTTTTCTACGCTTAAAACGCCTTGGTAATCTTTATTTGCAGCATACCGTAAACCTGTCATTTGACGGGAATTGGCGGCTTTACCGAGTGTATACGATACTTATACAAATTCATAGTAACATTAAATTTTAATATCATTTTGTATTACAAATGCAAGGATAATCATGAAAAACTTCTATTCCAATAAATAAAGACAAATGTCAGTTACAATAGTTTCACGCTGATATTGATGATTGTGTACAGTGTCAAACTAATGTATGTGACATTTTTGCAAGTTTTAAAGCAATCAAGCAATATGCTCATTATTAAATGAAATATCTGGTTAAGATATGTGGTCTTTCTTCTCTCTTCATTAAAATTGTGCATAAAAATATTTTTAGATGGATACAGTCTATTTTTCATAAATCTGAATAATTCATATAAATACACATTTTGAATTTAAATATAAATTAACAAGTTTGCCCTTACTTCTTTGAACAAGAAAAAACATCGATGCATCAATGAATCGTTACACCTCTAATTCACCTCTTTATCCACCTTATCTCCATTTGCCAAAGCATCATTCACTGTGTCATTCACATCATCGCCATTCATCAAATCATTATTCTTGGTGCCATTCACCTCATCTCCATTCACCATATCATTAAACTCATCGTCATTTACAGTATCGTTTATCGTCATATCATTATTCACCAAATCATTTCTCACTGTATCATCTCTTGTTCTGTTTTAATGTTCAAAAACATCAAACAAGTCAAGGTCAATGGAACTAAAGAAGTAAGCACTGTCATTTAAATTATGAACATACGCACTCAACTCATCACTATTGAGCATACCCTTTATATCTCCTCACTATTATCATTACTACTTATATCTGAAACATCAGATTCATCATATTATACTTTGTGTTGAATGTTTTCCTGAGCCATGTATAAACGACAAGCTACCTCGCCATCAGGCATTGGCTAAAATCCGTAAAATCATCTTCTGAATCATTACCTGAAACTTCAGAAACTGCATTAAAAATTATAAAAAAAGGTAAAAAATAATAAAATATTGCGGTGTTACATGTAGATACAATATGTGTTACTTATTTGTTTAATTCAAGCGTTTAGCGTGAAACTATTGTATCTGCACATTAGCTTTTTTCTACAGCAAATGTACTGTTAACGTAAGACTAAGAAAAAACTTTTAGATAATTAGCTTTTAATTTATTGCAGAATATATTAATTTTTAAACAATTAAAGAAGGTCAGTTACAATATCCTATTTTTTATATATTTCAAAATGTTTAGCGTGAAATTACTGTATCTGCATTAATAGTTTTACACTAACACTTTTTTAGTTGCAGATACAAGTTGTTCACACTTATTTTACTGTTTTGAGGTGGAATTTGACACTGATATTTATTAAGGTAATGTATCAATGGAAAACAAAGTCATTTATGCGCAAAAGTGATTTTTGGAGAAAATGTCAGATACAATACTTTCACGCCGAACCCTCGAAATGTAGAAAAGAAATAACGCCGGCGTCTCTTCTGTTGTCTGCGGCGTCTCTTCTGTTGTCTGGTACCCTGGTTATTTACGAAGGGGCTGGCGCCATTTTGGTTTTCGTTTTTTGTATTCAAACACAGAATGTGCGTTTATGATGCGACCTAGAAAGTCTGTTTTTTATGAACTCGTGGAATAAAAGTAAGTGATACACTTGTGGGCAATACGTGCAAATGATCATGTCTTTTCGATCTGATGCAACACATAGTACACATTTGCTGCAATTTATTTGTTTGCACCGAAGTTATGACCGATGGATCAAGTTTTTAAATGGGTCCCAAAAGGTTATTAAGGGTGACAGGAAAACAGAGAGACACCTAATAACCGAAATAGGTCTAGATTTAACTATATAAGGCATTAATGGTTAAGTTTGCTATTACCTATTATCCTATTACACGTTTTATAAATGTGCTAAATGATATACAAAATATATGATTATCATTTAATACTTATAAGCTGTTTTGTAAATGTACTAAAAGATAAATAATGTATTTTTTATTCCATGATTAAGGCGACAAGACGAAACGTCGGTATTAGATTTTAACTAACGTTTTTTTACGTGTTGGTGGGTTTTTTTAAACTGTATTACTAAAATATAAATGAAAGATATGATTGCTATGCAATGCTTATAAAAAATTTATAAATGTGCTAATAAAATATAGAATATATGGTTGCCATGCATATATTTATTATATTCATAAGCTGTTTTATAAATGTACTAAATAATATATAAAATATATGATCACCATAAATATTCATAAGCTGTTTTATAAATGTACTTAATGATATACAAAATATATGATTACCATTAAATATTTATAAGCTGTTTTATAAATGTACTAAATAATATATAAAATATATGGTTGCCATGCATATACTTATAAGCTGTTTTGTAAACATGTTAAATGATGTATAAAAAGATATCATTACCATGCAATACGTATGAACTGTTTTATGAATGTGTAAAAGATTTATAAAATATTTGATTACCATGCAATGACATTAAATGAAATAGTAATAGCTAGAATATACAATTAAACAACTACTTACGGTGGAGACAAACAAAAAATAAAATAAATTCCAAATATTTTCCCGTCATTTTACCACTTCTCGTCCAGTCTAAGACACTTTTAATTAAGAGGGGAATGTAAAATGTTATTTGAGTAAGCTAAAAAGACACTGTCACAATGAGTTTTGTATTTACGCTATCTGCGCATGACTGAACAGCATTATTAATTAATTAAACCTCCCGATAGCATATCAGCAATTCGTTCTGCGCGATTACATTGCTTTGTTTTACATACTTAAATATCCTTCACAGATAAGGCTAATTAGTAACATATAGACGAATATGACGATTACTTAGATGGTTATCACTGTTTTAATTGTATTAGAAAAAAAATAGCAAAGGTCGCCACTCCGATTGTGTTTGAGGATTTATTAAGTCTCGTCTAGTAGAGAATGGTTTGATTATGAGGATATTTGATAAATTTGAGAATTGTATTTTCTTTAGGATGAATGGTTAATTTAGATAAAAGTATGCTACTGTGTTCTCTATATGTATCACTAGAATGTTCATCTATATATATTATAATAACAGTAATAATGGTATAGAAATACTTGAAGGAAAATTTATTAAAGTAGTTTCCCAATATACTGATGACAATAGTATGTTAACTGGAGACTTTAATGCTAGATGTGGCTCTTTACAAGATATAATTGAAGATGATGAAATTGATTTTGTTTTTAATGACGAAAACGTAATTTATGACAGTGACACATTTAATATGTATAGAAACACCAAAGATAAAACATGTAACTATTTCGGCTATACTCTTATTGACCTGTGTAATTCACATTTTATACATATATTTAATGGCAGACTTTTCAAAGATCAAGAGGGACATTATACATCTACTGCAAATGATGGTTTAAGTTTAGTTGATTATTTTATTGCTTCGTCAAACATGTCCCTTTTTATTTCACATTTTGAAATTGGTGACAGATCTGAATCTGATCATTTTCCAATTGTTTGTTTATTTTCATTTAAATCTTTGCAAGATGATCATGTAGTAAATGAAAGTGAATATTCAGAAAACACGAACCAAGATTCTAATAAACGTTATAAATGGGACGAGAACAAAAGAGGAGAATTCATTTATAATTTGAAGCAGTCTATTTCAATAATGAAAGATACCATTTGAAATAACGGTCTGATTGACATTAATCTGGCAGTTAATAAAATTGTTACTGTGTTTCATAAAGCAGCCACAGCAATGAAAACGAAAACATGGAAAGAAAATAATAATAAACCAGTACAACTTGAGTGGTGGAATACACAATGTGAAATTTAAAAAAGATAAGCTTAGAAAATTAAGAACTTTTAGACTTACCAGTACACATGCTAATCTACAAATATAAATTACTAGCAAAAATAGATTTAAACAGTATTGTAAGCAAAAATATCATGAAGTTCCATACAATTATCGACAAGAGCTAATAGAATCACGAAAAAATAAAAACTTATTTTGGAAAACCGTTAAAAGACTTAGATTTAAACGGACCAAGTATTCCTCTGGAAATGTTACAAAAAAGAACGGTACCATCATTTTAAAAACCTATTGTTCAATGAAAATATAGCCAATAACTTAGATTAGGTCGCAGTAGAATACTGGCAGAAATGGTAAAAGGTAATAATACAGATATCTCAGATATTTTGCTTCCATCATATAATAGACTATTCGATACAGGAGTGATTCCGAAAGTATGGGGACAAAGTATTCTATGTCCCTTTCATAAATCTGGCTTTTTTAATGATGCTAATAATTATCGCGGCATTTCTCTTATAGACACACTGAATAAAATTTTAACAGGTTTTATTTACAGCAGATAAGTGATATGGGCGGAAAATAATAAAAGGATTGACCAGATTCAATCTGGTTTCTAAAAGGGTGTCTCAACCTTTGATAATTTGTTTACACTTATGGCCATGGTTCAAAAATATATAAGTAAGAGAGGTGGACGATTTTACTGCCTGTTTGTAGATTCTTCAAAGGCGTTCGATACAATTAATCACACGGCACTATTTAATAGTCTTATAAGAAAAGGAGTTGGTGGAAAATATTTGGCCATACTTATTGCTATGTATGATAATTTATCTTCTTGCGTGTGCACTGGTCGTGATGATTATTCTAATATCTTCAAATGCAATATTGGTTGCTGCCAAGGCTGTAAATTGAGCACGATTTCACTCAGCCTTTTTATCAATGATCTTGTTGAAGAGTGTAATAAACCTGCACAAATGATATACATATTTAAGAAGAAGTAGGTGATATATTTGCAATACTATACGCCGATGACCTAACTTTTGCAATAGAACAGGTATGCGAATAATTCTGAAGAAAACAAAAAAATGTGTTTAAGATAGTTGATTTCTTAGTATTATGAACATTTGGTATTTAAAGGGAAAAGGATAGAAACAGTGTCACTGTTTATATATATGGGAATATTTGTTATTCCGAAACTTATATGGACTAAAGCCAAAGAAATGCTTGTAATTCAAAGTAAAAATCTATGATATCAATATATAAACTTCAAAGAAATGTTGATTTTTTTACCATTTTGAATTGTTTAAATTGTTTGATGCTATGGTTGTGCCGATATTGACATATGGATCTGAACTTTTGGGATACGAACATGCAACTCAAGTTGAAAGTTTTGAACAAGATATTTAAAATTATATAAGACTTGTTTCTCTGCCATTTCGCTCAGCGAATGTGATAGATTTCCGTTATATATTACATATTATTGTAAATGTGTAAAGTATTGGTTGCGTCTTATCAATATGGATACTCGTAAATATCCCAAGCAATGCTATATTTTGCTTCGAAATTTTGATGATGCAGAACGGGTCACATGGGCAACACATGTTAAATCATTACTTTTCAGATTCGGACTTGGATATGTCTGGACATCGGAAAATGTAGGCGATGAACAAGCCTTTATATTCAGTTTTAAACAGCGTCTATTGGACTATTCCTTACAAAACTGGCATGCTGATTTATATCAGTCGAGCAAAGCAAGACATTATAAGTATTTTAAAACTAACCTAAATATAGAAAAATATCTCACTTTGAAAATTCAAGTAGGTGTTCACCATACAATGTCAGCTTAGACCACTCAGCAACGGAGGAACCCGGAACTGAACAACACTTTTGAAAGTTGAGATACTGAGATAACTAATTGTTACAAATCGGCTATGTATGCTTCCTTTAGATACACGTTACATATACATGACATCTGAAATACAAGTTTATAGGTATTAAGAAAGCAGCTGTACCTACACGGCCACACATGATTGTAAATATGAGAGTTAGTTAAGTGTACTAAATGTTTTTTATAAAACTAACAAGAAAGATTGAGGCTGGACGCAAGCGTCCAAGACGGTGTTGCTGCTAACCGTTCCATGCAAGACAGCAAGCCCTGTATTGTATTTTCTCGGACAAGCATTGCTACGTGGTACGTGAGTCAGTGGAGCGATAGAGGCCCATTGTCACTACTAACGGCTTTTTCTGATAAACAGCTTTAAACTTCTGATGCAATTAAAACAGGGGCGCTTAATCAAACATTTGTTCCCACTGATAATTATACTTTAAAGAATACTGTTTAAAATATATCACGTTTTACCAATTTATCCTCATTCTTGTTCGAGCTAAGGACAAACAAATGATCAATGCAAAATAACCCCCCCCCCCACCACCAGAATTAAGTAACTGGTTAACCTTAAGGATATCAAACGTATGATTTCCTGAGTTGCTGGGTCAGCCAGGTCAATGTTTTGAAACATGAACGATGCCTTCGTATTATTCGTCCAGTAGTTCTCAATGTATGTCCTGGTACTTAACTGACTATATTTCCTTGCCCGTAGAAAGCGTTGAAGAAATCCATAATCTAGTATTTGTGCTCGTATCAATACAAACATTGACCCTATTTTCGTTTTTGAAATTAAATTCGTTTTTCTCAATTATTTAATATGTATTATTTCAGATCAATGTTATGTGGTTTTATCCTTCAGAAGGATTCGTCCAGATTTGAGTGTTGCCTGTGAAGAATATCAAACTTAGGTTGTCACCTATTGATCACTCTAAATTCAATACTTTTTTCAATCCAATTTCTTTATTAGACTTAAACATTTATATAATTTACATTCAGGCGGTTTACACATGTTTTACACGTTTTATATACAAAAAATGTATGAAGAAAGAAAGAAACTAAGAAAGAAGGAAAGAAAGAAAGAAAGAAAGAATGAAAAAAAAGAAAGAAATTACGTTAATGAAAAATCGTATAATAAAGACCGATTGGAGCGAGTCTCACTGTCGGTAATTATTATGGTACACCGATCCACTATGAAAAACGAAACTAGCTAAATGTTACCAAATTGACACTTGTGCAGTTATTTTCACTTTAACTGCTTAAGGCGCTGTGAAATTCATGTAAAGTATTATTTAAACACTTATTGACATTTTGTATTTTCAAGAAATGCGCAAAAACGAATTTATATAAAGTCAGTATGGTAAATTATAATGGGTTTTCGTGATACAAATATTCTATAAAAAAAAAAAAAGGGAAGAAGTATCAAAGTCCAATAGAACGTTACTACCGTAACAGAGTTTATAAGACATTCTCTCTTTTAGAAGACGACATATGCATGCTCCATAAACTACAACATATTTTATCATATTTTTTCTATATATTATAAATGATTAAAGTGATAGCGGGTTACCCTGCGTGGGTTTGAATCCCATCCTCATCGCCATTAAAGTGACAATGGGTTACCCCACATGGGTTCGAATCCCATCCTTGTCACCATTAAATTGACAGTGGTCACCCATCCAAGTACTAACCCCCTATATCGTTGTTGAACTTCAACTATGTTGCTATAAAAGCTGCCTAACACCAAGGCTGTTGTAATTCACTGCATGCATGATTTTCAGATTTTATTGTATTAAAATCATTGACTGGAAAAACCAAAAGACATCTGATAACCAAAAGACCAAAATACAACGGTACCTATGTATTTAAGGTGTTAATGATTAAGTTTCCATTATTTTATATGTCGGACATGAACTTAAATTGATTTAGAAATAAAAAGCATTGAAAATTTTTATGTCAATGACAGGTTACATTAAAAGGCTCTTTAAACTTACAAAATGACCAATTTTTTTTTATAATTTCAGTCTATTTTACTATTCCATATATTATATGTTTATTTGACCTCTGAGGAAGTATATAAACAAAGATAAAAAAAAAAGATGCATTATTTTAAATAATTGCAAACAGATGTTTGTTTACAAATCAATGGTCGTTTCTTTTTGATAAACACATTCGGCAGAAAACAGATAATCATGAGTCTGTTCGGAATGACCACAGACAGTAATATATGCGCATATTGATTTCCGAACATTGGCATGGGAACAATTTGAAAACAACCGAGTCATTATGGAATGTCAAAAATGTAAATAGTAGTTAAAAGCTTGGTCCGCTCTTTTAAGAAATGCACATTTCGATCAAAGTCAATTATTTACACACATTTTTAAAAAACAGTCCCTAAGGGATCTATAGGAATGGTTTAAGTCATTCTATAAACATACTGAATTTTAATTTCAATCATTTTTGTTATTTTCAAATTTTAATGATGTTTTACATGTCAGACAATAATCGGTTCATTACAACAATTTGTAACTATGTTAAAACATGACACGTGTCATGAACATCTTACTTCCATTACAGCCAGTCATGGCAACATTTGAGAGGAGATCCAGTCAGCCACATGATGCTGAGAACCAACAGCAGTATCAGAAGTATACATTACGTCGCCTGGAACCAGCTATCCAAAAATTCCTTAAGGTCATTCAGATTGACTTAGCCAGGCTACATAGACATAGGCTCAATGTAGAAAGGGTTTGTGCAGTTACTATTAGTTTCCTCATCATTTCATTAAAAGGAAGTTTTCATCACATTTTTTTCAAAGAAAAGACAGATATTTTTATATGTAACTTTTCGTTGGCATCGGTTTCAACAAGTCAATGTTGTGTTTTTGTGTTGAACTTTGGTTCTCTGACCTGGAGTTAGCAAAATTGGTTCATAGTCGTATAATAGGAAGTACTTCTAAAAATGCAGATTTTTTCTAATGACCTTGACCCCACTGATGGTTAACTTAGCCTACAAAACTATATATTAATTGGTCTTTAGCCTACAAACCTATAAATTAATATGTCATAAGCCTACAAACCTATAGATTAATATGTCATAAGCCTGCAAAACTATAGTTTTATTTGTCATTAGCTTACAAAACTATAGATTAATTTGTCATTAGCCTACAAAACTATAGATTAATATGTCATAAGCCTACAAACCTATAGATTAATTTGTCATAGTCATTAGCCTACAAAACTATAGATTAATTTGTCATTAGCCTACAAACCTATAGATTAATTTGTCATACACATACAATTAAGGTCCATAAGTTGTATATTGGTTATTACTTCTCAAAACCATGCAGCCTTTTTGCAGATGCCTGTGAACTTGTCCTGTACGGATGATAAGCAAACATTATTAAAATGTTAAATTAATGTTTATGTTAAGCTCTGTTTCCATGAAAGTCCCAAGTAAAATAATCAAACTTTGTACAGCTCAAGATCATGCAGTACTTTTCCTGATTCCTATTGCTTTCATTAAAAAAATAATTAATAGAGAAATATGCTACAGAGCCAATGATATCTATTTTGATAAGAGGGTAATTTACCCTTAAAAATTGAAAAGGTGGGAATATTAATACTTCCAGATTTTTGAAGGTGTAGGTATATTGGTATAAGATATTGTCCATTTTGATCAGTAAATTGAACAAGTAAAAATTTCCATTAATTTCCATGGTCCATCGATATATAGTTGCGTAATATTTTTTAGTCAAAACCATTTTCGTGATGATCTTGACTTTAACCATTTCTGTTTTCTCAGTTTAACAGATTGAAAGACTGGGCGAGTCTGCATACAGAGCACATCAATGCGACACGGACAGTACAGCAGATCAAAGCTAACATCCATGAGATCGAGAAGTCGCGACTGCAAGTCCGCGATGAAGATCTTGAAATGTTTGACAACAAGATAAATGACATGAAACACAGTGCAATAAAGTCAGTGAAAGAGTTCGTAGATGTAGCATCTGAGAAAACAAGAGGTACTGAATGCTTGTTTGTTTATTTGTTTGTACAGAAATGGTAATCAGCGCGTGGTCTAGTGTTAGAGCACCGAACCCGTGATCGGAGGGTCGTGTGTTCGATCCTCCGCCGTGGCTATGTGCGGTGTCCTTGAGCAAGACACTTTTTCCGCATATGCTTTGTTATGGTTCTACCCAGGAAGACTTCAAGCGTGATTTGTCTA
The DNA here is from genome assembly GCA_029582155.1 of Panopea generosa. NCBI lineage: Eukaryota > Metazoa > Mollusca > Bivalvia > Adapedonta > Hiatellidae > Panopea > Panopea generosa. The sequence goes on from CM055911.1 coordinate 49,366,727, forward strand.
AGTTGTAAGAACTTGTTTCACAATCAAATATAAGGTTGAACTATGGTAATCAAAGCCAACAGAAGAGTATCAACCCAGAATCGGAGGGTTCAATCCTCTGCCATGACTATGTGTGGTGTCCTTGAGCAAGACATATTTTCTGCATATGTTTAGTACTGGTTCTACCCAGGAAGACTTTTGAGTGTGATTTGTCTTGGTTAGAAGAACTTGTTTTACATTCGATTTAAAATAATTAAGTTTAAAAAAATTATAGAAACAGGTCTGAATATATACTGGATTTTTTTTTAATTTTATGTTTGCATCATGTAGATTCAATATATATAACTTTCAAAAACAATGTTGAGTAATAAATTATGTTAAGGAGAAATCTTTTGTGTTGAGAGTGAAAATGTTTGAAAAACATTCACTTTCAGAAACATCACATTAAATATTAAAATAACTTTTTACCGGTACTGAACTGTATCTTTTCGAGGCACTAGTCTTTGTTAACAATCCTTTAATTATTCATATAGATACTAAAGATCATTCCAGTTCAGATAATTCACCTAGTGATGACCTTGAACCTCTGCTGACATTAAAAGGTCAACTGGGGTCAGGTCCGTTGGATCACGATCAATTGCAGTTAAATGAATTGCCAGAAAACACAGAGGTTGCAGAATCCTGGGATAATCTGCAAGAGGTTAGTCAATAGCATCTCATCCATTTTGTGTAGAAAACAGAAAGGCCTAAAAAAATTAATTAATCAATTTTATCACAATCTACAAGAATACTATATATTAAATTTATCATCAGGTTTTGAAATTCCAAAAGATAAAATTAAGATCACGGAGTAAAATTTGACATAGTCCTCCAGATTAAATCTAAAAAATAACATTAAGGGGTATACATGTACACCAGAAATATATTAATTAAAAGTTCTGATAAAACTGCTCAATAGTTATTATGTATTTATGTAGCAGATTGAGAACTGACAACATAAACTCTAATGCTCTCTGGCTTAGGAACTGTTTATGCATGCAGCGTCAGCTTATGCTTCATACAAAACTTATTTAAACTGTGACCTTGAGGGAAACCTGAGGGTCACCAGGGTCGACATTAACTTTATTTTTGCACTAGACCACAGGGCTAGTAACTCGGAAAAACTACTAGACCTGACCAAACTTTCACTAGCCCAGACCAATATCGTTAATATCAATAAATCGTAAATTGGTCTTCTAATGTCGTAAAATATAGAACTGATACTGGAAGAGTTACGCCGCTTAATATATTGCATCATTAGAACAGGTTAGAGTTATGCCACTTAGGGTCGCTTAGTAATGCTACTTTGTGTGTTTTCAAGCCTGCTTTAATGTTACAAATTATCGATAATCAATAATATTTTATAATAGCATTTTAATTGATCCAATGATAAATATTCTCAGCTCAGGTTTTGGTGCTTTTAAACTGATTTCTTAATTTTGATTAGACACGACCAATCAGGCTACCTACACTCCACTAGAACACGACCAGACCTAGTATTTACTAGACATGGTTGGTCGGACATGAGTTAATGTTAAACCCTGGTCACATTTTTATATTGTGTAATCATTACATAAAATATCTTGCACTTAAACTATGAATACAGAAGCTTTGATTTTGTGCATGACATATCTTGAATGGATAATTTCCTAGTTTGTAAAAATGTAATCTTTCTACAGTGTCCAGTCTTGCCTCTTATTTTCCTATCAAACTGACAACTTTAGTGAATATATATTTACAGATCTGGAACTTGGTTTGCGTTTTGTCTGTTAATTTGATTATGTTTTCTCCACAGAACCTTGAAGAATTAAATTCTCTGGTACACCAGTTCGCCAATCTTGTAGACGTAAGTATTCCTGTCTGTTCCTGTTACTGTAGTGTCACATGCCCTGCATTCCATTATTTCACATTTTGCATGGCAGCCATCTTGTTCCTGCTTAGAAATAATATTGATATCTTTAAATTTCTTCCATAAATGCATCCAGGAGAGTATAAACATACGGCGAACAAGGTTAGATAATGTACATACAAACACATATTCACATTTATATTATAAATGGAAAAAAACAAAATATATACACTAATAAACCATTCCAGTCTCCAGGGCTGCTTTCACAAAATAACAACTTAAAATCGACGTACGTCAATTCGACAATTTCTGCGTGATTTGTTTAAATTTTGATCGACATTTAAAATGATTGTATTTCCAGAAAATATGTCATTTTCTGCATGGTTTCAGCAATTTTGAATTCATTTCCATGAATATTAAAACTAAAATGAATGAGTGTTGGTTTACGTTTACGACGATTTTTCTCGTAAGTTTTTTTGTGAAACGCACCCCAGGTATTTAACCCTTTTCTTCATATAGACGCCTTTGGACACCTCAGATTTAGACGCCTTTGGACACCTCTAATATAGAAGGCTTTTGTATATTGGGTGAATTATGTTTATATTAACTGACAGAGTGGAAAACAGTGCAGGAAGTATTCAGATTGCTCGTGACGAGCAACTCTTCCTGCACTGTTTTCAAAGGCTTTCTATGATTGGTGCAGGAAAACTCGTATCTATGAAGTAAATGGTTTAAGCAAGATCACCTCCTGCAATTTTGTTTTCTTATAAGTGGAAATCATTCTTACATAATTCTTTATATCTTGAATACCAGTTGTACTTAACCAAGGTAGATAACTATGTCAGGTTATATATGTAATTACCTCCCTTGTATTTTAGGATCAGCAAGAGACATTGGACAGGATAGAGGACAATGTTGAGCAGGCTCAGTCATCTGTTCATGAAGGGACAAAACAGTTGGGTAAGGTAAGGCATCATCAGATACATTACACTGAGCAAGCCTCTATATAGGTGCATATGTGTGATTTTTACCAATTCTTAGTTCTGAAAGCTTCATATTGGTTGTGCAAGAAATTGTTTACAGTTTAGCCAAATTTAACTTTTTTGGTAGATTCAGTAATAAATGAGCACTCATGTAAGATGATCCTCTACATATATATATGATTTTATAATGATAAAGTTTTTATCTCTGTATTCCATTTAAGACCATTTCCATCAAGCTCTCAAAAAACCATGGCCCTTAGAATATCGACCTCTAATAGACCATGATCCAGAACGTCAAGATCTAGTTGATCATGGCCTTCAGAACCATGACCTCTAGTAGAACATGGTCCAGAACTCAAGCTCGTGTGTTGATCATGACCTTCAGAATCCCAAGATCTAACTGACTATGACCTTAACCTCTAGTAGACCATGACACAGAATCCCAAGATCCAGTAGACCATGACCAAGAATCCAAAGATTTAGTAGACCATTACCCAGAATCCTAATATCTAGTAGACCATGACCTAGAATCCCAAGATCTAGTAGACCATGACTAAGAATCCCAAGATCTAGTAGACCATGACCCAAAATCCTAATATCTAGTAGACCATGACCTAGAATCCCAAGATCTAGTAGACCATGACTAAGAATCCTAAGATCTAGTAGACCATGACCCAAAATCCCAAGATCTACTAGACCATGACCAAGAATCCCAAGATCTAGTAGACCATAACCCAGAATCCCAAGATCTAGTAGACCATGACCAAGAATCCCAAGATCTAGTAGACCATGACCAAGAATCCCAAGATCTAATAGACCATGACCCAGAATCCCAAGATCTAGTAAACCATTACCCAGAATCCCAAGATGCAGTAGACCATGGCAAAGATCTAGTTAACTATGAATCCAAAGATCTACTAGACCATGATCCAGAATCCCATGATGTAGTAGACCATTACCCAGAATCTCAAGTTCTAGTAAACCATGACCAAGAATCCAAAGACCTAGTAGACCATGACCCAGAATCCAAAGATCTAGAAGGCCATGACCAAGAATCCCAAGATCAAGTAGACCATGACCCAAAATCCCAGATCTAGTAGACCATGACCTCCACAACCATGACATGTTGTAGATCATTACCTGCAGCATATTCATATAATTAGCTTCCGGTTTTATTGTTTACATTGTTCTGAGAAAAACTGATAAGAACTGCCTTTATACTCATACCTTTTAGGATCAGTTGGGTTCAAACCCACAACCTCAGCAGGGAGAGGTAATACATTTTGAGACAGGGCCTTAGCCCACTCAGTCATGGAAAACGAAATATCTCATTTTATTACATTCCTTACATTTAATACTTAGAATGAATAATTTTAAATTTAATTTTTAAAATCTATTTTTATATAACGCATTCATGACTAGAATCGCTTACGAATAACTAGTGAAATATTTTTCAGTAAAGGAAAACAACAGTTGAATAAACCAGATACAGACTTTTTGCTGTGAGATATTTGTTTCTTGTCCTAGAGTCAAGATCAAATTCTTGTGCCATGATATTGAAGCTATCTATGTTGAAAAAATTATGATGACATATAAAACATGATTTGTTTTAAAATTAGTCGTGGTAAAAAAGATTTGATAAATAAAAATTAATATTCAATATGTTAGAAAAAGAGTAACTCCGATCCTCAAACCCATGAAAGATTCTTATTTTTTTATGTTTTATTTATTATAGGCTGCCAAGTATAAAGCGGCCATTTTACCAATAGCCGGGGCTGTTATAGGAACTGTAGTCGCTGGACCCGTGGGGATGTTTGCTGGGGCCAAAATAGGGGGCGTTATTGGTGTAATAGGTGGAGGGGCTGCAGGTAAATATAATCATACAGATGTAAACGTTTAACAGACTGAAATTGACACAATAAGAATAAGAGTTGTTATTGTGCAAACATATTATGTAAGTAAGATTGTCATCCGTGGTCAAGTGGTCTAAGGCGCCCCATCCAGATCACTTACATCTCACCACTAAGGTAATAGGTTCAAGTCTTGCTCACTCCAAAAACTTTGTGAGAAAGTTTGCCAGTTACTTGGGGAAACACAGTGGTTCTGCTCATAGTTATTCTGAGGTCTTCCATCCCCAATAAAACTGAACAAAATTATGTTATTTATAACATGAAAGTGGCATTAAACCCCATTCAAAATAAAAAAGTTATATAAGTATAAAAAAATTTGTAATGCTGTTATACCTTATCAACATGGAACAGGGTATGTGGAAACACACTTTTCTTGGGTCGATAAAATTCACGCATTTAAAAAATGCACAGATGAACATATTTTCAGAAAATGTGTTGTTATGCCCACCGAATGCATGCTCCCCGCAAATAAATGCACCCACCTGTTTTTCTCTAGCCCACTTTATTAAGGGGTGTGGGGAGGTGGGATACAGTACATGTATTTATTCAGAAAAAAAATTACCTTAGTGCATTGTTTTGATAGGAACTGTGTGAAAGAAAAAACTCATTCTGAAGCAAAGAGTGAAACCTCTGGTTGAAATAGCATTATCTTACATAACATAATTCTTTTGAAATATTCTTACATACTGTTTTAGTAACAAAAAAATGTCTACAGATGTATTTGCAACATCAGTATATTGGTCTCGGAATAGAATTTTTGTTGCCATTTTTGCCACAATATCGGTGAAATATTCCTACTTCTATAAATAAAAAAGTTGTTTCTACTATTGTTCCGGGCCCGATTAGCTCAGTCGGTTACGCGTCTGGCTATCAATCCAGGGGTCGTGAGTTCGAATCCCCCGCCCGGCAACAGTTTCTGTGATGGTTGATATACGACATTGTGTCTCATTATCATTCGTCTCACACCACTGATTCAAGTGGGAAAGTTATCAGTTACTTGCGGAGATGGGGTATGCTCGAGTACTGGTTAATCCCAGGAAACAGTGGTTAGGTTAACTGATCGTCTGTTAGCCCTCGATGGCATAAAAATGACGCTAATAATTCAATCAATCAATCAAATCAAAACACAGGTGTGTGGGATAAAATCTGTTTCACACTGTGCACTCAGAGCATTTTAATTGTTGGTTCATTTTCACATTATTTAATTTTATACTTTTCATAAAATTGTTGAATTTTACACTGTTAAATATACGTTAAAAAAACCCCCCTAACTTTGGCATGAATTTCTCTTAAAAATTTAAATAATAAAGAAAATTATTGGTTGATGTTCTGAAAACATCACAGGTATGCATACACTGTTTCTGTTTTACAGGCTTCTTGAGTGGAAAATTTCTAAAGAAAAGACAAAACCAAGTGACAGAGATTCATTTATCAAACCTGTCACGGTCTAATTCTCTGCCTGATATTCATGAACCAGCAGTTCCCTGTGAAGACACGTCTTGGTTCAGCTGGGGAAGAAAACGGAATCAGTCTACTGGTACAGTAGAGATTTCAAATAAAGAAATCGATGGATTTCATGATGTACAAAATGATATATCGAAAACATGAAACAATCATGGATATTGTGTCGCGTGTTTGGCTCCTGGATTAATATTTCTTTGAGTCAAAGTTCTTTTCAAATTGATTTTCCTGTTATTTTAACGTCACATTATGTGACGTTACTTCCGTTGTTTATTTATTTATCATTCCTTGATTAAGGCAATAAGCTGAAACGTCGGTTATAAATTATAACTAACGTTTTTTTAAGTGTTGGTGTTTTTTTAAAAAACTTTATAATTATATAGATAGTATGCATAGAATTCGTCTGTTGATAGAACATAACTTCTTGCATATCAGATAAGGATTTTCGCATATTTTAACAGGGTATGGAATTTTCATTTTTCATGAGCTCATCCTACCCTGCTGTGACATGACATATTAAAACATGACGTAATATATTTAATCTGACGTCTTAAAAACCATCTTGGTAAAATTTAATAATAGTTTAAATCAAAATAAATATTCAGTGTGTTTTGTACGCAAGAAAAAACATCTTAAATGGCTTATTCAGTTCAGATAGAAAATTCTGTCCCCTGGGATAACTGTTTTTGTGGGAAATCTTCAGAGCCTCGTTTCCTTCAAAAACAATTATCCCTCAGGATGGAATTATCTATCTGTACCTCAAACCAGTGTAAGATTCTTATTTCCTTGCAAATCAGATAAGGGTATCTGCATTTTTACCAGAGTTAGGCCTAAATTAAAAAATTGTTTGTTTTTCCCCTCCAGCCGACCAAAAACAAACCCGCCAGTCAGGAAATTTTTTTGGTGTTCATTTAAAATATTCTCAGTTATAACATGTCCTTAAAAAGATTCTCTGATTGATTACAAAAAAAAAAAAAAAGAAGAATTTACCTACCTACCTACCCACCTCTAAATGGTACGAGTCCGAAGTGGCAAACAAACAATTTATTAAGGGTGGCCTTAGATATTTCTATCCCACCATAGGGCCGAGATAAAATTCTTACGATGTAACGCTGGTACCATCTATGATGAAATGTCAAAACTTGTATGTCGTAAATAATATAAATTGACATTTTGATGGAATTTTCTATCTGAACCTCAAACCCACATAATATTCTTATATCGTAAAAAAAAATCTTGATTTGACTGTACAATTAATCTCAAATTTTATTTTCAATTGACCATACTATTTGTGGAAAGTATCAATATAACTGTCAATTATTATTGTTACTGTTATATGCATCAGCTACATCTTTATAGAATGTTTTAAGGGCATGTATTTATACGTTTTCTGGTGAAACGGTTAAAAGATTTCAGTTTTAAGTTCATACTCAATTTGAAATGTTTTGTGGCACAATAAAGCTAGTTGGACCAGTCTAATTTATGCCATTTTATTGCGCCTGCCAATCGTAAAGTAACATTAGGTGTTATCGGTGTCTGTCAGTATTAAATTGGTTCCCATTAAATAATTTCTGAAAGAGTATTTATTTGATTGATATGTGATGTGTTTCTGTATAATTATAAACTACAGTGAAAGTTTGTTAAATGTCAAACTCAATAAAATTTTACAGGAGTTATGGCCCTTTTTCAATTTAATCTTTGGTAAAAAATTAATTTCTGATTAATTAACTTCTGAAAGTGTCAACATATTTAACTAATATTTGGTACATTTGTATAATTATTGATAAAATGCAGGCCAAGTGCAATATATATGAAAGTCTGTCAGATTTTACCGGAGTTATGGTACTATTTTATGTTAATTTTTGGTAAATTCACCAAAACAATGTCCTATGGGCACAATTCTACTTCATTACTTTGCATACATAAACACAAGCAAACAGCTCCGAGAAGTGTTTACTGTGTTAGCAAACATTTAAAGTGAACACGTCATTCAGTTATGAAACGTTTGCAAATAAATAAACGTTTAAGTGAACTGAACGCAGACCAGGTACATCCAGTTGAAATTTCAGTCTGGCTATTAATAACGCTAATTTTATTACATTTATTATATACAGATGTCACTTATACATGTTTGGATGATTTATAAAATATACCCAGTAGTAAAGAATCAAGCAAGCCAGCTTGAAACATTTGTTGTTTAATGTTGTGCTGATGTCCATCATTTTTGTGCGACTTTATGCACATCATATATGGATGCTCATTTTTTATTTCCATTCCATCATTGTTTTTATGAAATGTGCGAATGTTTGCTTATTTGTAGGTATTGTGCTCATACAAACATGTGTGTTTGTATAGTGTTTATACAAACGTGTGTTGGTGTTTGTTTTTGTGGGTGTTCATTCAAATGTGTGAGAAAGAGGATATTATAATTTTTCACGTTATAATGAATGATTGATTGATTGATTGATTGATTGATTGACATTATTGAAAGAGGGTACCCCCGATTAGTTTGAAACTTATTTTCCTTGTGGCCCTCTGATTTTTGTACAAACATAATTGTAAAATATATGATACGTTTAATTCAAATAAAATATGTTCTGTTTTTTGTGTTATGTATAAAACCCATGCAGATAAGCTTTTTGTAATAAATGAATTGAAATGCACATTTATGCATGACATACATGTATGCAGTATTTCAGTACGGGGAAATTGTCTCTACTCATTTTGTATATTAATCTTCCAATAAGTTGATCTGGAAGGTGCAACAGAAGATTCCAATATTGGGGAATTAAAATTGGTAATAAATAATATTATCATAAAATGAACTGGTGAAAACACCTGACTTATACATATTGTGTGCAGTTATTAGTAGCCTGATATTTCTTTGAAATTGTTTCTATTATACTGATGAAAATAGAAAACAATAATAACATTTGTTACACATTTTGTCATATTCAACAACAAATATACAAATTACAAAATTTTATCTTTTATTCATTTATTTATAAAGAGTTAAATGAAGGGCTTGCATACTTAAAATGGAGCAAAGTGAAAATTTATTAAAATTGCCTCATGTCCCTTTAAGGTATAAAATCTGTACATCAATAATTTGCATGAATACTAATTATTGTAATGTAAATCAGACGTTTTAGTATCTTTTTGATAATTTTATATCATGTCCGACGTAGCTTAGTGGTTTATGAGAGGTCATTGGTTCAAGTCCTGTTTGTGACAAAAAACTTAATGTGAGAAAAGTTGCTAGTTACTTTGGGAAGGACGATTTTCTACTCAGATTCATTCTGAGGGAATTCTCCACCAATAGAATCTGAAATGTGTGTAAAGCCTGAAACGGTAAATGCAACTGTTTCTAAAAATAGAAATATACTTTCCTCTCAATAACTTAAGTTTCTTTTGAGATAGTTCAATGAAATTTTATATATCGGTACCTATAATGAAAAACCAGCTAGTTTTTTTAGGTTTAACGGTTAGTCATTGTTACTGAAAATAAAAAAAAGTATTTTCACTAATAATTTTAGTTTTCTGCAAGACATTTTGAAATTTTGGAAAGCTTTTATTCCATTTATTAATATCATTTATTATGCTTGGGCATTGTACTATTGATTAAATGAATTAAGAATTATTTTAAATTTTAGATATTTTTGTAATGGGAATAGTGCATGAATGTGTTTGAAAAATTGTTTAGGCTTTTGCTGGAAAGCATATGTTAATTATGTATGAATTTGCAATGTTATTTATAAACTGTTTGTCTATGGGTTGACATATCATGATACACTTTCTATTTGATTTAGAATAAATTAAATAAAAACATTTTATGTGATATGTTGCAGCAATCAACTGTTTATGATATTGAAATGTTTTTATTACTAATAAATAAAATGTGTTAACTTATACTCTGTGCTCGCTACTTGTTGTTTTTTTTTAATTTTTTTTTAATTTTTTTATTTTTTTAAATCTACCAGCCTGTGTGGTTCCGGCTGAGAATAGAATCACTGCCAACCTCTGCAGAGGGGTAGAAATCCTCCGAATGGGTGTCATGTTCATTTTATCATTTTTTGTCATGTTCACTATTGTGGTTAAATTACCAACCCCTGTGTGGTTTCAGGGAACCATATAAGCGATGGCAAGAATAGGATCACTGTGGCTCATACATGTCGTAAGAAGCGATAATTTGAGTAATATGATAGGATTTGCTGAAACTGCAGGTATCAAGGTTCTAGGTTAATTGCTGTAGTATATATTTCAGAAGTGCTTATGCGATGGCGCGTTGTCTGTCGTCTGTTAGCAGCACTTTCTCTGAAACCACTAAGCCAATTAAACTAAAACTTCACATGGATGTTTCTGTTGCATAGGACATAGATACATAGATGGCCGCCATTACTAAAAATATTCAAAAACTTAAAAAATCTTCCCAACAGATTTTCAAAATATTTATGTAGTAATGATGATCAACTATAGTTTTGTTAGATTTGTTCAAATGGTGTCTCTAGGTTTAAAAATGACCCCGCCCCAATATTTCTGTTGCATAGGAGAATTTCAAAAAGTGCTATGGCCACTATGAGTCAGTAGAGCGTCCTCAGGCCCTCTTGGGCCGCTTGTTTTTAAATCTGTATGTTAATTTGTTGTTTTTGTACATGTAGAAAGAACCTGGAATCTTCCTTCCTGTTGGCATTGAATAACCTATAATGTGTTGGCAGCCATAAAACCCTATTCATTCATTCATTTTAAATCTACCACTCATTTTGTTTTTTTCTTTGTTTCTTTGATATATCTAATATAAGCTTCCATGGAATACTAGTCACAGCCAACAAAAACTGGAAAATCAAATTCTATCTAAAATCCAAAATTTAAAATTCTATCTTTTTATCTTGTGGTTACATGACATTACATGTACTTAATATTAACCTAAGCTCAGCTGCAAAGAAAGTTATTTTCTTATATGAATCGGCTCTAGTCCTGGGTAGGATCAGTACTGAGTGTAAATTTTTAGAAGCCATCAGGTTGAGCTTGGGCTCCAACCCAGGACCTCTGGTGTGTGGCCAACACTATCCAGACCACCTTTCCAGGGACAGATTGAGTACAACACATACAGTATCTGAATCTGCAGTCCTACAGTATAAGGGTCAGATATTCTAGATTCTTGTGTCCCAACAAACCAAGGGTCAAATATTCCAGATTCTGGTGTCCCAACAAACCAAGGGTCAAATATTCCAGATTCTAGTGTCCCAACAAATCAAGGGTCAGATATTCCAGATTCTGGTGTCCCAACAAATCAAGGGTCAGATATTCCAGATTCTGGTGTTCCAACAAACCAAGGGTCAGATATTCCAGATTCTGGTGTCCCAACAAACCAAGGGCCAGATATTCCAGATTCTGGTGTCCCAACAAACCAAGGGCCAGATATTCCAGATTCTGGTGTCCCAACAAACCAAGGGCCAGCTAATCCAGATTCTGGTGTCCCAACAAACCAAGGGCCGCTAATCCAGATTCTGGTGTCCCAACAAACCAAGGGCCAGATAATCCAGATTCTGGTGTCCCAACAAACCAAGGGTCAGATATTCCAGATTCTTATGTCCCAACAAACCAAGGGCCAGCTAATTCAGATTCTGGTGCCCCAACAAACCAAGGGCCAGATAATCCAGATTCTGGTGTCCCAACAAACCAAGGGCAAGATAATCCAGATTCTGGTGTCCCAACAAACCAAGGGTCAGATATTCCAGATTCTTATGTCCCAACAAACCAATGGTCAGATATTCCAGATTCTGGTGTCCCAACAAACCAAGGGCCAGATAATCCAGATTCTGGTGTCCCAACAAACCAAGGGTCAAATATTCCAGATTCTGGTGTCCCAACAAACCAAGGGTCAAATATTCCAGATTCTGGTGTCCCAACAAATCAAGGGTCAGATATTCCAGATTCTGGTGTCCCAACAAATCAAGGGTCAGATATTCCAGATTCTGGTGTCCCAACAAACCAAGGGCCAGATAATCCAGATTCTGGTGTCCCAACAAACCAAGGGTCAGATATTCCAGATTCTTATGTCCCAACAAACCAAGGGTCAGATATTCCAGATTCTGGTGTCCCAACAAACCAAGGGCCAGATAATCCAGATTCTGGTGTCCCAACAAACCAAGGGTCAGATATTCCACAAATCCCTGGGGAAGTCCAATACCAGTCACATGACGTGTTCCCCAATTAAAAGATCTGATGTTCCCTGTCTCACACAACAGTTAAATTTGTACTGTTCTACATACAGAGAAATGCTCTTCCGGAACACTGGATACATTACCGATGGTTGTAAAAGTGCCTTAATCCCATAGATAGTCCTCTGTTGGTAAAATTATGCAGAAAAATCATGGGGTTGACCAGGTTGCTTTTTCACAATTTCGATGGTTTGATGGCACTCCTTCAGTTTGGACAATTCTGCCCATTTGTTGCAGTGAATCACTACAGATCTTTAAACTGTTATTGCTTCGTTAAGTTGTATCCAATGTTATTTAAACTTGGCAGAAATCATGAAAATGTTCCAATGTTTCCATATGCACAAAGAAATAATGACAATTTTATGCATTTCCAACCAAAATTATGCCCACCCGCTTTACACAGCTGTTATTCCTTGCGTTTAAGAATCTTGCTACCATCATGTAAGGGAGGAAACTCTTAAGTAAGACTTCCAGGATCAGATATTGCACCTTTACACGTCATCAATGGAAATAACAAATACAACAAACAAATACTTGGCATATTCATATTTTACTGTGATCATATTAACATATGGTTTGCATGAACAAATACAAATGTACACATTTATATGTACATGTGCAGATGTATGCATATTCACACTACGATATTTATGTATATTTGTAACATAACAAATTGTGTATTGAAATATTTCTTCTACATAAAACATGTATCAATTTTAAGGCATATATTGCTTGGCAATTTTACATTGTCAGAATCAACATTTATTACAAAAAAATGACCCTGTCTTTTTTTTAAAATCATATACATGTATACATATAATCATGTAGCCTTAATCAATTAACAATCTAATAGACTAATTAATAAATATATGGACATGATGACACTCACTGATTCTTTGACAATAGTTATTTTCAAGTCTCACCAAATATTACAGGCAGAGCTAATTTCTAATTTGTCATGGAGTTTTCAAGACGTCAAGCTCCAGTTGCACCAAACATCTCAACTTGAGATTTTCTTCAACTCGAATATTTGAAATGCTACAACTTTATCTACAATGATAATTTTATGTGTTATACTGGTACTTTACTGGTGATTAAAGATTTGCCATGATTTTATTTTTTGTAGTTAATGTGTCCCGAGTTTAAGTTGTCATTTAGAGAAATTGAACTGTATGTCTTGAAAGAAATTCTAAGCTTTAGTCTTTATATTTAATGTGAAACCTGCTGCCGGGATAATGCTGTAGCTGTTATAGCATCAACTTCAAAAGCAGGATAGAGAGAGGGAGGGAGAGGGTGTGAAAGATAGAGAGACAGTGCAATTTTTTTTTGCTCCAAGATTAAAACTTGTGTAATATATAACAGTGACCAACTCTCAAAAATACTGAATTCCTATATTTCTTCACTGTGTTCAGAAGTGTATAGACTTTACTTCACCAATAGATACTCGGCATCATTCAGAATAACCGTAATGGACCAAATGAACATATTACTTTATTAAGGTATAATCACTTTGGTAACCATGAATTATTACATATATACCAAAGTTCATACAAATCTCCCCACCTCCATACCAAACTTCATACAAATCTCCCGACCTCCATACCAAACTTCAAACAAAGTTCCCTACCTCCATACCAAAGTTCATACAAAAAGTGTATACATATATAAAAGATGAATCATCTAAGCCATTAGAATTATATTACCCTGTATATTTTGTGTAAAATTCTGGTACAAAATATGTGATATTCCATGAGTTTGTGAGAGCAAAAGATGAGATTTAGCAGCTCAAATATTCATCAAAATTCTCAAATGATTTTTACAATCATCTTTAAAACTTTTTAATAAAGCAAGTCTTTTTTTATGGTGCCTGACTTCTGCCATGTCGTGTAGGCGGCTTTTATTTGTTGTGTTACTGTGTCTTTGTCTTGCAGACACGAAAACACAACAAAAAAAAGATGAATTTTTGTGTTGGCGATTTAAGACAGGACAACACAACAAAAAACAAAATTTCATGTTTTCGTTCTCAGCTACTGTCCATTATAAACAGGCAAAAAATTAAGATTTTGAGTTGTGAAGTCTACATATAATTGTTCTCAGATTGTTGATGAATATTTGGCAAGTTAATGAGACAGGCCATGATCCAGTATCACCCTCGTAATATACAGCAGAACACTGAAGAGGGCAATCGCAAACATTTACAATGTAAAAATAAATTGTGATACAATATAATAATATTAGCACAAATATTTAGTGATGTTGGGTGTAAATGAATTAATGGCTGTCTGTGTAAACTGTAATCAGAAAATGACTAATTCGCTTAAATTTTATGCATATCCAGATGAATGGGGTATAATGCCATTCTTGATTATTTGATATTCAATTTCATTGGTGGAGAAAGACTTCAGATGCATTTACACGAATCTGAGTAGAACGCTGACCAATCCGCAGGTTTCTGACAAACCTTCTCACATAAAGTGTTTGGACCAAGCTTAAAGCTTGATCCCGTGACCTCATCGGTGAGAGGCAAGTGATCTTGAGGCCGCAGCTCCTTAAACCCCTCACAGAGTCACAGAGGATCCCAGACTTAAATGAAATAAAATTACTATATAGCATGTAACTATAATAGTCGCAATTACTTTGATATTCAAACAAACAGAGTTATATCTGTAATACTGACCATCATTTAATAACATAATCATTTAATGTTATATACGAATGTTGAAATCTAGTACTTCTTTTGTAAATTCATTATTAATTTTTTAACTATAACATCTTGTACATTGTCACTGCAAATCTACATTATTAAAAGGTATTTTACCATTTCATTCTCTTTTATAAATGTTTAAAATATTCTGTCTTGTACTGGTTCTGTTTAATTATTATTGTAGTATATATTACATCAATATTGTTGTAGTATATATTACATCAATATTGCTGTTGTATATATTTCATCAATATTGCTGTAGTATATATTTCATCAATATTGCTGTAGTATATATTTAATCAATATTGCTGTAGTATATATTTCATCAATATTACTGTAGTATATATTTCATCAGTATTGCTGCAGTATATATTTCATCAGTATTACTGCAGTATATATTTCATCAATATTATTGCAGTAGTATATATTTCATCAATATTATTGCAGTATATATTTCATCAATATTGCTGTAGTATATATTTCATCAATATTGCTGTAATATATATTTCATCAATATTGCTGCAGTATATATTTCATCAATATTACTGTAGTATATATTTCATCAATATTTACTGTTTGTTAACACTGAGGACCACAGGGAAGATTGTAAATAGTTTCATCTGTGCATCCTCTTTATATATATACAAATATCATTGTTGCTGTGTACTGTTGTTATTATTACGAATAGGATTTACCTAGCACCCATTAACCTTCGCCATTATGATTGGACATTGAGACACTGTCTCCACACAGCTATTTTTGAATATGATGCCAATTAAAGTAACGTATTGGTATTGGTTTATTCACTGGAAATTAATTAACTGGAAATTAATTAACGTAATATTCACAAGTGCCAAGTAAATATTTATGCATAATACATGTATTATTATTATTGCATCTCAAGCAATATAGGTCTGATCAATTCTCAATATCTACAAATAGAAGTTCGCCATTACTATTTACGATGGCATATAATTATGTTTACACGTAATGGAAAAAATGATGCAAAGTGAACATTGGAAAACATTGATTTGGAATAATTTGGTGATTTTATTTTTATGTAAAGTTTAGTAGTAAAATATTCTATATCTTAATTAACATCACAACAAACAAAATTAATGATGTCTTGTCATTGTTATACCATGATGATTACGATGTATGTAAATATACATAAGTGTGCATATCAACCCTGAACAAAATATCAAAATTGAGGCTGACAGATTCAACATTTTGAATTTTCGATTTCAAATGAAATATAAAAAAAATCATACCGAAAACATACATGTCTCTAGCTCACACAATTTTTATTTCCATTGTCACCAGCACGTGCCTTTCTCTACTTATATGAATATACCTTTAGAAATTGTAGGGAATTAAGGTAAAATATTTCTCATTACTGGACAGTTTTAAAAAACATAAAGTGCTGTAAAAATAGTTCTTCCCTGGATATAACTTCATCCACTTACATGAATACGTTTCCGGTTGTCATGACAGATACTTGTTATTGTGCCTTGGTAAAACTGTGAGACAGTCAAGTCCAAATAGACAAACACGTACATTTAGTTCCCAAAACTGCAAGCATTCGAACATGTAAACCTATTTAGATTCAATTTTTATTCAGCAAAGTTTCAGCGAGACATAACTTCAGTCACCCCAATTAGCTCATTAGGTAGGATACAAACTTCTCACCAAAATGTTTCAAGTTAAATAGATCCCTTTGTTAGGAATTATCAGTTCAAGGTAACCAAAACAGTACCATTTTAAAAATATAAATTAAACACTTCATTAATGTAATAGTTCATAAAACCATCTCTTTAAAACTAATTATGTATTTAAAAATTAAAAGATTTAACAAAATGGAAGCATAAAACAGTGTAACACCCTTAAAAGGCAAAACATTTTTGTATAGAACAACCTTATTGAATTTTATTTTTTATCCCATGAGCTAAAAAGATTTTCAAAAAATAGAAACACAAAATGATTGTAAACAAAACCTTAACAAAGAATAATATTTTTAAAAACATTTTTTGGTCTTGATAAAAAACATGTATTTGTAAAATCTGACAATCCACAATATATTGTCAATCATAAATTCTGACAAGATTATTAAGTTTTTTATATAACTAAATCACAGCTCAGGTACCAGACTGTTCAGATTATTACCATACAAACAGCTCAGGTACCAGTCTTTACAGATTATTACCTTACAAACAGCTCAGGTACAAGTCTGTACAGATTATTACCATACAAACTTGATACAGATATTTGTATCATCTCTAGTCAATAATTATGTCAGATCACCTTATCTTACGATCAGAGGCAAACATCGAGTACGAACAGCTGATTAGACTTATTTGTGAAACATTAATTATATCAAGATAGTTTAGCAGTACAGGTAAACATTTTGTTATATACCTTTCCTTTATAATCTTATGTTAAACGAAACATAAAACAATAACTTTATCATTAAAAATTAATTAATTGTTGAATTAATTTAAACAAAATGATGTTTTTTTTTTATTTAATATACATAACATACAGTAGCTGTGGTTATGTCCAATTTAAAGCAACACATCCACGTTTAAACTTTTTTAAAAAGTTTTTCAGTTGAGTTGTGAGCACATTTCCCATACATAAATATATGGTCAGTGAGATGCTTATGTGCTAACAAACACTATCCAGAACGCTTTAGAATTATAAAAAAAGATGTCCAAATTATAAAGCGTGACAAACACTTTATAAATTATTTTTTAATTGCCGAGGATTCCAACTTGGCTTCAAATTGAATTATGCGAGTCGTATTAAAAAACTTCACGTTTTAGTGCGTAGTGTACTTTACCTGCCTTGAAAGTCATTTTGACATTTTTTTTGACTCGGGTGAGTTACATGCTTGTTTTATAAAGTGTTAGTCACGCATTATAATTTGGGCATCATTTTGTTCCGGATTGTGTTTATATGCTCATATACAGCTAATTGATCATATGTTTGTATGGGAAATGTGCTCATAACTCAATTAATTTTTTTTTTTTAACCCTTTACTCCATAGATACCTGTTTTCACGCACCAATCACAGAAGGCCTTTGGAAACAGTGCAGGAAGAGTTCAGATTGCAATCTGAACACTTCCTGCACTGTTTTCCACTCTGTCAGTTAATATAAACATAATTCACCCAATAAATAAAAAGCGTTCTATATTAGGTGTCCAAAAGGCATCTATATTAGGTGTCCAAAGGCATCTATATTAGGTGTCCAAAGGCGTCTATATGAAGTAAAGGGTTAAAAGTTCAAATGTGGATGTGTTGCTTTAAGTCATTAAATGTTTAAAACACAAAGCTTATCAATATATAAATCTACACAGTGTACCAAGTTTGAAAGCTTGACATCATGTGATGTCATGAATAGTTATGACCAGGCATGATAGAGAAACAGAAAACATTCAGTAGATGACACGGAATGTCATATCACACTGTAGAAATGAGCAGTTCTTTATGTTATACAATAAAGTGTTAATATAACAGAATGTACATCTTGTTTGTCAGATTAGACATTATTGTATCTATTTATTGTTAATGTGTTTTTTAAATCTTTTTACTAAAACATCAGCATTTACACTAAGGGACTTTAAAAACTTTAATTTTTTATTAATTTTTTCCATTTTTCGAATTCACAGGTGTAAGTAATGAGTGTATGAATCTGCTCGGATACATGCACTCATCATTGACGCCAGTGAATTTTCACTTTTAGGGATAGTTTCGAAAAATGGGGGAAAAAAAACGCATAAAAAATACAAGTCTCAATAAAGAAATTTTGACAGTAGAAGACAGTGATGGCTTTCTTAATGTAAGTAAACTTTCTTTGAAATCCAATGACATTTTCTTCACTAAAATTACCTGTATGTAAGCAGTGTGTTTTCAAAGTCCCTGTGTGTATCAGAAGGCCTGTCATATTTTTAATAACACAGCATATTTTGTTAAGGTGAGAATAAAATAATAAATAACCACAAACTAAATAAGTATGGTATCTGTCTGAATATAAAAGGCAAGCAGATCCATAACATAGCACACATCTGAATAAACAACAGAAAACACAAGTTAAAACTGAGGGGAGGCTGTTTTGTAAGAAAAAGGGGTTTAATGACATTCAGATGTGCAGAATATTCATTTTTATCCCGATTACACAATTGTATATCTCCTCAAAACACAGTTCAACTCCATAAAAACATGGCACTATTTAAGGCATCAGCTCGTATAGCTTAATTCTAGCTCTTTTTGTTCTGTTTTCAAACCCATTTCTGTCCAAACTCATACATGTACACTATTGCGTACAGTAGCTGTCATCGTCTTCAAATTTGACTTTACACCCCATAAAATAATAAATAAAATTATATACATATTTACACATATGTCATGGTTTTGGATACATTTCTCCTATTTCCGTTCACTTCCTCCCCATTCTCTGAAGAGTAGCTGCCACAACAACTATCACTGAACGACAAGTCATCGTCAGAACCATCATAATTGGAATCTGCAGAAGTTGATGAAAACTTTTGACATTTTTTAGGTTCCTGACTTTTGCCATTCTTTTTTATCTTAGGCCTTAGCTTTCTCCTATTTCTCTTCACTGGGGATGCTCTTGATTCATTTGAGGTTGTCGATTGAGTCATTTGGTTCCTGTAACCACAGGTTACAAGCTTGTTCTCCTCCATTCTGAAGAGTTGGTCATGTGATGTGCTGGGGTCTTTCGATTGGTCAGAAGTGATGGAAGAGGACATTTCATTGAGAAAATCAAACGCCGCAACTGCTTGTTTCTCTAGCTCACTATATCGGGTAAACTGACTGTGTGAAAAGTCCAGAGAAGGTCGAGAATTTGGGACTGTACGGATAGCGGCATTATGTCCTGGAATGGTTAACACACAGAATTTACATTTTTTATCAATAAAACAACTGCAATATTTTAATAATTATGAATATTTCCTCCAGAAGTAATGTAATGCTTACACAATTATGAATATTTCCTCCAGAAGTAATGTAATGCTTACATAATTATGAATATTTCCTCCAGAAGTAATGTAATGCTTACATAATTACGAAAATTTCCTCCAGAAGTAATGTAATGCTTACATAATTACGAATATTTCCTCCAGAAGTAATGTAATGCTTACATAATTACGAATATTTCCTCCAGAAGTAATATAATGCATACATAATTACGAATATTTCCTCCAGAAGTAATGTAATGCTTACATAATTATGAATATTCCTCCAGAAGTAATGTAATGCTTTTATGATTATGCTCACTGCAAATGTCCTTATGCCTTTGACAACTTAATAATATTTAAATGAACAGTCACTGGCCTTTACCCCTAGTGAGCCTTTGAAATGCAATTTAAAAAAAACTAATTTTAGTGAGTGATTCAACTATAAATGTTTGACTGACCTTTGCCCCCCCCCCCCCCCCCCCCCCAAAGAAGCCTGTGACACAGGACATTATCTAGTGACCTTTGCCCCCAAGAAGCTTGTGACACAGGACATTATCTACCAACCTTTGCCCCCAAGAAGCTTGTGACACAGGACATTATCTACTGACCTTTGCCCCCAAGAAGCCTGTGACACATGACATTATCTACTGACCTTTGCCCCCAAGAAGCCTGTGACACATGACATTATCTACTCCAATGTTGTCATCCAGGCTGTCCTGACTTCCTCCGTGCATCAACATGCTCTCCAAAATCTCAGCTTTTCTCTGTAAATATATGTAACTACATGCATAACAAACTTGTGTTGTATATATTAGGCAATAATAAATTAATTGCTTGATTATCATCCCCGCCCATCCTGTAATTTTCATACACCCCAACCCTTTTTATTTTCATAAATATTATTAAAAAAAACACAAAAAATTTGAAAAAAAAATAAATAATAAAATCCTCTCAACCTCCCCGTTTTTAAGGAAATTTGGATGATAATTTAGCAATTACTTTATAATGGCCTTATGTACAGTTTGATTGGTGCCTAAATGAAAATTAGCAAATAAAAATGAGCCGAGAAATGTGACTGCCTTATTAAGACAGATGGCAGATAAATAAACTTTATATGCTTTGTAAAATATGGCATTTTTATGTTTTATGGAAAAGAACTTTGTATGCAAAGGCATGACAATAATGTATTGCTAACAAAAATGTGATTACTTTTGTTTCCAATCACTAACCTTATTTATTCAATCTGTTTTAAATTTACTTTAACAGCCAACAGTCATATTGAATCCAGATGTATTGCACATTTCTATAACATTTATCATCAACTGACCAATCAAGATACATTATGATTATTTCTCTATACCGACCAATCAAAATCAAGATACATTATGATTATTTCTCTATACCGACCAATTAAAATCTGGATACACTAAAACAATTTCTATAGTATGACCAATCAAAATCAAAATACATTATGATTAGTTCTCCTAACTGATCAATTAGAATCCAGATACACTAAAACAATTTCTATATAATGACCAATCAAAATACAGTACCTTTTCATTCACTAGTTCCACATCATCAATATCTTTTTCTGGGGTAGTCCTTAAATCTTCCTTTTGTAGATGACCTTTCACCTTCCTAATTGCCTTCTGCTGCTTGATAGATTGCAACTGAGGGTCGACCATGATGGAAGAAAACTCAGGTGAATTATTAATCATGTTATTGTCATTTTGTTTCAGAAATTTTCGTCTTTCCTCTTCCTGTTTAAGTCTCCGAGAAATAAAATGGCAACTGTCAAAATTTCCTTCCTTGTCTATAGACTGGGCAAGGATTGAGTGTTGAGGAGGTTTTATTTTACGATGCTTGGCTGCAGACTTTTGAAACTCTACAGGAATTTCTTGTACCGGTTCCTCGTGCAAAGCTTCTCGGCCCCCAAGCTCCTCAAAATGTCCAACATTATCAGAATATTCATTCATCCAATCACAAGAAGCACCTGTATTGGAGAATGGGGAACCACCCAGAACTATCTCACCTCCGTAAGGAGACAAAAAGAACTCGTCTTCTACCCACTGGTACCCGTCTATGTCCTTGTTTCCAATGGCACTTGTCAGCACACTATCACCTTCATTTGACTCGGAACCGCTATCACTGTTTTCACTATTTAAACTTGAGAGACTTCTATGTAACTCATTTACAGTTTTCGAAAGATTTTCAATTTGACGAGAAATATCATCGAAATCATCACGATTTTTCTCTTCAATACATTTGCGACAATCCTGATCACCTTTTTGACATGTGTGCACCAGATTTGATTGGTTGTTCCTATCCACCTTGCCAACCAGATTTTTCTGATCTGTCGTCTGAATCTCACTCTTGTCAGATATGCTTTTGTTAGATCCAGCATTGCACAGACTGTAAAACTGACTGTTGAACTTCTTCTGCTCTTCCCCTACTGGTTGAGCAGTTGCCATGGTGATGGCGTCTTGGGTCTCGTTCTCTCGTTTCTCCTCACTTGCGAAATAGTCGGTACTACAAGAGTTACCTTCCTGTGAGGAGAATGTTGAGACGGCCATCTTGTTGAGAACTTGTGCATTCTGGGAAAATTAAACAAATATAAAGGGTTACAATCATAGAATATCATAGAACCAGAACACAAAAGAGATATGCAGAACTAAATCTCACACGGACCCTTCTCGGCTATAAATAAAATTTTATATCTTGTATCGTGTAGCAAGTTTTGGCAACCCAACCAAAGGTGGAGGAGGAGTTATCAGGACAAGATACTGTGACAGACGGACAAACAGACAGATAGACGAACAAACAGAAACACAAAACAATCGTTATCTCCCTGAGAGGGGAAGATATTGTCATTTAAAAACTACTGTTATGGTTTTTAAAAACTTTGTAGAAACTGATTTTTAATAATTAATGTTACATGTTTTAACATATTCCGAGCCATATAAACAATTAAATTTAATCAAATTAATTTTTAAATTAAGTCAATGTTCATATTATACAGACCTAAAAATTCAAAAATAAATTATCATTTTATACATTTCATAGCAAATTCTTTATTAGGCCATTATAAATTAATTGTGAGATTATCATCCAAATTTTTCTTAAAAATGGGGAGGGCGGGAGGATTTTATTTTTATTTATTTGTTTTATTTTTTTTATGAAAATAAGAAGGGGTCTGGATGGCATGAAAATTACAGGGCAGGCAGGGATGATGATCTAGCAATTAATTTATTGTGGCCTTAAAGACATGTTTACTTGGGTAAACCTACTACATAAATTATTCATATTGCTTGTTTTGTTTGTATGTTTTTTTCTTCTTTCACAGATTTTTCGTTTATTGTAACAGCAGTCAGCAAACCCATCATTATTCCTGAGACCCATTCAATTAAGACTGTTAACCAGTGATGGACAATTCACTGACTACTTGCCAACATATTCAGAGGTTGGAGACTTTTTTTCCAGTACAAAATGTCACAAGATTTTTTTTTCTATTTCAGATGTAAGCGTCACATGATTATTACCAAGGTTACAATCACACTTACTTCTTCCTTTGCTGCTCTCCTCTCTGGAAGAGCAGCTTTAGTGTCATTCATCACATGACCTTTCTGGATCAGCATCTCCACAAAACTGTTAAACTCCTTCTGATCTTTATCGGCACTTTCAATTGTCTTTGATATCTTAAATTAAAAATAAAAAATTACTCACCATAACATGATGTTTTGTACTTTCAAAGTAAGCTCCGTTTTAAGGCCATTATAAATTAATAACTAGATTATCATCCAAATTTTTCTTAAAATGTGGGAGCATAGGAGGATTTTTTTTCATTATTTTTTAGTGTTTTTTTTTTTTTTTTATAAAGATAAAAAGGGTTGAGGCATTAAAGTTAGGGGGGCAGTTTACTTATCAAAAATCTGGTGACATTTTGTACAGGAAAAATATGAATCAGGAAGCAAGTTTTGATTAGCTATGACAGCAATCAATTTATAATGGCCTGAGCTGATATTTCAAAATTAGTTCCTGGAAAACAGAAAGGATAAAAGAGACATTGGGTGAATTCCAGAGTCAAATTATTGTTAGTGACAATTACAGTTTTAGAATATATATTTTATCAATAGGATTATTGTTATAAATATTCTAAAAGTTAAAAACTGTAAATATCCATACAAAAGTTTGATAGTGTGGCTCTGAATTTCATCCAGTGTATCTTTAACCTTTCAATATTTGCATTAATATGTTGACAGCGTTTGACTGATTGATTGAATATTTAGTGTCATTTTTATGCCATAGAGGGCTAACAGACGATCAGTTAAACTAACCGCACACCCCATCTCTGCAAGTAACTGATAACTTTCCCACATGAATTAGCAGTGAAAGACGAAAGATAATAAGACACAATGTCATATATATCAATCATCACAGAAAATGTTCCCGGGCGGGGATTCAAACTCACGACCCCTGGACTGATAGTCAGACGCATAACCGACTGAGCTAATCGGACCCAGAATGTTGACAAGGATGCAGAAACTGTTCAGAAATACCAACATTAATAGAAAATGACACTTCAAATAAGGGTCAGTTAAGTTTTTAAGTGTTTCAACTTCTTAAAGGGATTATATCAGAAAAAAAAGCACTTCAAATGTCTCAAAATAAAAAATTATTTTAAAAATAGATAAAGAGCATCTCATTATCATTAATAAATAAAATCCATTCAATATTTAAATTGGAGTGCAAAACTTGAAACGAAATTCTCATTCTAAAAATAGACAGCACATATCCTTATTTGGACACTTTCTAAGATGAAATAAATTGTATTACGTTTAAACCTGTATATCACATCATATTGAAGGCAAAATGTAATCACATGACTCATTTAATACCTTACAAAATATGTTGCAAATTTAAGCGGGAAATCTATTTTAGTCTAACCTAGGCACGTAGCCCAAGCTAGGAAATCCCTTTTCAATATAATATTTTGGCATGTTTAAATATATATCCTTTTGGCAATGTGGAATCAGTAAGTATATACTGGGATGCTATACTGGAAATAAATGTTTTTAGCCAATTTAAATTTTTTGAAAAATCCTGATATATTCCCTTTAAAATTACTTTATAAAGTCACATGTTACTTATAACAATTATACCTATTTAAATTTTATATGTTAGAGAAATAAATTCAATAAAACAAGAGGAACAAGTTCTCCTTCAGAGCACTATTTGAGGAAATAACTCTGCATTTCACATGATGCAATGTCAATGTTAAAGTATTTTTTACGCATTTCTTTCCCAAATTTGCGAAATAATCAAAGATTGAAAGTATGATGAAGAGTAAGAAATTATGAAGGCAAGAACTATAAAAACTACATGGATAGATCTTTTCTTGCATACCGGACAAGGATTTCCATTTTTTTTTACCCGGTACAGAGTTTTGATCCACACACCCACACACTCATCCTACCCTGCTGTGGCGTTGTTGCAATTTAACCCTTTACTTCATATAGACGCTTTTGGACACCTCTAATATAGACGCCTTTTGACACCTAATATAGAAGGCTTTTGAATTATTGGGTGAATTATGTTTATATTAACTGACAGAGTGCAGGAACGAGCAATCTGAACTCTTCCTGCACTGTTTTCAAAGGCCTTCTGTGATTGGTGCGGGAAAATGCGTATCTATGGAGTAAAGGGTTATGACATGATGTATTAAAACACATGATGCAATATATCCAATTTGACGTTTTAAAAGCCATCGTGGTAAAATTAATTCCTAAATTAAAATAAATATGCAATGATTGGTATGCAAAAAAAAATCTTATATGACTTTTTCAGTTCAGATATAAAATTCCGTCCCTTGGGATAACTATTTTCGGGGGAACTCGGCTACCAAATAAAAGATATCCTTCTGGACGGAATTTTCTATTCAAACCTCAAACCAATATAAGATTATTTTTTCTTGCATACCAGACAAGAACTTCAGCGTATTTTTCCTGGTATGGAATTTTCATCCTACATCACCTCAATGCACCCATCCTATCCTGTTGTGATGTTGGAAAAAATTTTGACATGATGTAGAATATATATGACGTAATATATATAAATTGATGTCTTTAAACCCATCGTGGTGAAATTTAATCATTATTCTAAATTGAAATGAGTATTCAACATGTTTGGTATGCAAGAAATGGCTTTTTGGTTCAGATAATAAATTCCGTCCCTTGGGATAACTGTTTTTGCGGGAACTCAGCAGAGCCTTTCTCCCTCCAAAAACAGTAATCCCTCGGGATGGAATTTTATATTCGAACCTCCAACCCAAGTAAGATCCTTATATTCCATATTTCATACCTGTTGCATCATATTGAGCTTCAGGATATTTTGCACTTGTTCTTCAATAGAAATATCGTCTAACAGCAGATTGTCTGCACTTTGTGACCTCTGTAACCGCGGCATCAACTCTACAGATGGTTTATCTCCCCTCGAGTAGATGTCAGACTCCGATGATGACCTCTCCATCAGTGTTTCTATATTAAGACAACCTCCATACAATTCCTCATAATCTGCCGTTTCTTTCGCGTGTTTTTGTTTCTCATAATCAGCATTCGAAGCGGCCCTTACAAGCCCCTGTAGGGAGGACCAGTAACGTTTTAATGTTGTTGAAAACTTCATGACATGATTTGAATGAGAATGAGAGTGGTGACCTGTGTGTTGAGGGGTCCTTTTAATACTGTTCAAAGCTGTAAGAGAAGAAAGTGACGTGTTTTCGCTCCGTCTCCCAACGGAGCTTTCGTAACCATCACGCTCTTCTGGAATGTCTGAGAGAATATTATCCTCGGATATATGAAGAGATGTCAGGTCAGAGCCTCTGTCTGACAATGAGCTGTTACTGTCGCAACTTCCATCACGAAGAAATGCAAATGGATCCAAAACTGGTGTGAATTCAGATAGTTGGTTAAACTGCTCTACGATGCTTTTTGGAGTCGATGTTTGTGGTGTGCAGTAGGCATTTTGATACGGATATATATTGGCATTTTGGGGTGATAATGATCCCTGAGGTCTCGTAATTGCTGGGGATTTTTCATTTGCATTAGAATATGTCACACATTGATGGTGTTCGACGGATATATCGTTTGGTTTGTGTAGAATTTCTGAATGATCCGGTACAGTTTTCTTGTCTTGATTTCTGCCAGTTGATATAGAACTATTCACGGCTTTGGGAAGCGGTATGCCCGTTTTCGGTTTGTTTGGGACAGTTTCCTTTGACGAGCTGACACCCATCTTTGGTTTCGGTATTTTACTATATGAAGAAGGAGCACTTCCTGTTTTATCCAACTTCAAGTACAATTTCTCAGGTACCGGAGGTTTCGGTGAGGTTTGTAAAGATTTTGCAGGAGAAATTGGTGGTGATTTGATGGGTGACATTATCTCCCTTTCTGGAGATCTGTGACTGTCCAAATCAAATTTAAGTTTCATTGCACGAACACGCCCTAAAGATCCCTGGGCACTATGACGATCTTCGCTCGAGAAAGAATTTTGAGAGCTTAAACTGAGATTAGAATTACGTATCTCATTGCTGTTTGTCGAACTCTCCAGCATGTCAGAGTATTTTTCCATCTGTTCAGGTTGCACATCACTCGACATTGTGGAATACCCATCGTCCTTACTTCCTGACCTCTCAACTTTGACCTCTTCAAAGGTTGAGTTAAGGGTCATTTCCGGATTTTCTAGTTTCAGGGACATATTTTCATTTCCTGACAAATTCAAACATTTTTCAGATTCTGATTTCGAGACAAATTTTGTTACAGTTTTATCAAGGAAACCATAGCATGTTTTTGAGTTCGCACTTGACAGCACAGTGTTTACACAGATCTCAACAGATTTTGGACGTTGCGTGAAGTTATCTGTATTCGAAGGATATGATTTCCGTCTGACTGGTTTATTTGCAATAGGTGGGGGTATTTTGGATGGCTTCTTGGCAACATTTGGCTTCGGAATCTGAGACAGTTCTTTTGTTTTCTGTTTCTCATCACTACATTCATTTTGAGATGCATTCAATGCTGTAAAGTTGATGCTACCGTTTTCATTTTTTGGCGTTTCAATAACTTTAGCGTGACCTGATTTCAAACTTTTGGCAATTTTCGACTGAATTTCCTGTTGTTTTATATTTTTTGCATAGGAGAACTGGTAGCTCCACTCGTCATCGGAGGTATCAGAACTTGATGATGACCCATACTCACAATACAAGAATTTCTTATCTTTAGCACCAAGTATCAGAGATTTTGGTCTTTTTGCACGATAACCCGGCATAGACGACCCGGGAATTTGAGAGATTGTCAAACTTTTTTGTAAATTTCGTTGTTCACATTCTTCTGTGTCTTTCACTATGTCCGGTTTACCCCGTAGTCTATGTTCATTTTCCTTATTTCCACCCTCATTTTTTGCATTATTGCCTGTTGTATCACTATTTGTATTATTCACTCGTCTTTTAACATTGTTTGATTTATTTATATTCTCACAAGTCGGAGTCACTAGCGAGTCATCTTTTTCCTTATTCTCATTGTTATTGTTGTAGTTGCTGTTTTTTCCCAGCTGAATAAGACCCTGAGTTGAATTAAATGAAAAAAAATCTGTACTAAAATCACCGTCCAGTGGTGTTTCGATGTTCTCTAATGTCTCATCTAAGAGCTCATCTAGGGACACTGTGGACGCAACACTGAAATCCTTCGACATTGAATGATTAAAATCACTGTCCTCGTCACTGTAGTCATAAAAATACTGAGCTTTCGTTGCAGCTGAGTTCTCATCTTGTTCACAATTTGCATAAATATTTTCGGAATTCTGAACTCCATTCAATGACGAAAAACTACTTGGCACGTTAACCATATTAGCGTAAATCTTTTCCGCACCTTCGTTTTTTGGACTTGTATGACTCAGATTCATCAGACCCATTATTGGATAATGGGTTTCAGTTCTGTGGTTCACAGGTTTGTCTCCCTTTACAGGAAGAGGTGGTTTGCTTATCTCCCCTGTTTTGTTCTGAATTGTTCTCTTACCAGAAATTAAAGGACTTGATGTTTTCATTCGACTATCACCTGAAGCAGAGTTAGAACTTTCATTTTTAGAATTTGGCACACTTCTATTGCCGGTTTCATTTTTGAGTGTGGTACGAATCCCTGAGTATCTCATTGTTGGCGATTTTGGAGGAACTAATTTTGTTTGAGTATTATTTGATTGTCTTTCGGACTTTACTCTATTTTGCAGAGAGCTGTTTTCTTTTGGAGAGGAGTTCTTAGCAGAATAAGTAATAGGCTGTCTGGAATTTCCTTCTTTAGGTAATTTTACTACCCCTATTTTTGAAACGGTGGGAATTTTGGATCCTGCAGAAGGCTTGGAAGCAGCTACTTGACCCTGACCAGTTGATGCTGACCTAGAGTGACCCTGACCTCCTGTTGAGGATGCAGAAGGTGACCGTGAATGACCTTGACTTCCTGTTGAGGTAACTGATGATGACCCTGAATGACCTTGCACAGATGCAGAGGTCGCAGAAGAAGGTCTCGATGTCGGATTGGAAGGTGGTCTTAACTGGGATGCTTTTGTATTTATGGACTGATTGTTTTTAGGAACGGTTGATTGGCACCCCATTCTTATGCTGTATTCTGCTTTTAAAGAATTTCTCCGAAGTTGAGTTTCATCTTTTGTCTTAGCAACTGACGGATGTACTGGAATCTTAGACACACTACGAGACACATGTTCCTGAGACAACTGGCTTGATATGGATGGATTTGATTGGTTAAAAGGCACTGTCCTGTCTAAACCTTCATTGGTCAATGAAATTGAGCTTTGCTTTTTAGCTAATTCTGAACTGTTTGAAACACCCTGATTTGAATCTGATAGTTTATTGGTCAGCATGCCATCCTGAATGCCGGATTCATGGGAATGAGACAATTTCTTCGGAGATATCAAGCTCAGTCCGCGAGCTCGACTGAGAGATGAGGTAGACCTGGTTCTAGGCTTACTTGGTCCATGGGAAGTTGATGTTAATGATGATGTTGATGAACTTCTTTTCGTCTCACTTTTTCTTTCTATCACATTTACATGTTTTGATTTTGGACTCGACGGGGTAGCTGGAAACTCTGTTTCAATTTCCGTTCGGCAACTGTACTGGTTTTGTTGTGAGGGCGTCTCGAAATCAAAGTCTGGTGTAGACATGACACTGCCAGTGAACGAGATGAGACTGTGTCGATCACCAGGGAGACGTTCTTGTAACCATGGTGGCGGTGAACTCATCTGTGGCATGCTAGCAACGTTTTCTGACATCTGTGAAATAAAATTATCACAATTATACAACCAAACTAACAAAACACTACGAATATTTGCCTTAGCCAGATGAATATTTTAAGCGATAAAAAGATTAAAGAATCATATAAAAAAAGCCTTTGTTCTTGCACATATTTGTGACTAAAGGCATTCACCTGTTTTTAATACAAGTTAAAATAAAAAGTTATCTAATGAATATTTATCAAATTTAAATTTTAATTTATTTATTTTACACTGACTGTGTAACAGGTTTTAACAACACACCACACTCAGAGTTTCCCTTAGTACCAAGCATATGTGGATAATTTAGTGTCTTGCTTAAGGGCACCACACATAGCCATGGAGGAGGCTCGAACTCACAACACTTAGTCAGACCACTAACAAACTAAGACACTTTACAGCTACACCCATCACTGAAGGTGATTAATACTACTTTAATATACTTTAATTAAGTTGATCACAAAGTATGAAGTCAATCCCCTGAAAACTGTGGAAGTATGTGTATTTTGTTCCACAAGAATCTGGAGAATGTTATAATGTATTACAGTAGAACTTCGCTGGCTTGAACACGGATGGCTGGACCACCACATATAGATCGAACCACTAATCTAGTCCTGGCCAATTCCTATTTCAAGTATATAATTTATATTATATGTATGGCATGATGTTGAACAATACTTAAGTTGAACAATCCTCAACTCAAACTATCTTAACAACAGTCCTGTCGGGTACGCGCCATGGAAGTTCTATATGTTTTGTTTTGAATATTAACATCACTTATATGCCATTGAGGGCTAACAGATGCTCACTTAACCTAACCTCTTTCCTTAGATCCTTGAAGGTTAACCAGAACTTGAGCACACCAATCTCTGTAAGTAACTGTTAATTTGAATCAGTAGTGAGAGACGAATGACAATGAGACACAATGTTGTATACCAATCATCACAAAGACTGCGGCAGGTTGGGGATTCCTGCAACTCAAGACACTTGGACTGATTGTCAGACATGCTACCATTTGAGCTAACCAGTCCTGGCTATAAACATGTATAATTGTTTACCACAGCTAACAAGGGATGTCATGTGATAGAAAGGATGAGATAAGGATGTTTTAAAGATTTGGCTTTTTTATCGGAACTGATACTGAGTGTTGTAACCACATTATCTCAACTGTACACTATGCTAACAAAGTGAGGTGTCATAACAGGACGACTAAGAAATATCCCGCCCAAGTAAAATGTCAAAGGTGAAGATTGAATGAGATAATTACCTGTTCACTAAACATACTCTGAAGACTCTCAATGCTGCCTGGCATGAACCAATCCTGCTGGGGCGCCTCACCAATCTGTATCAGAAGGAGAAACGTACATATAAGTATCGAAAAACTACGCAAAATGCTGTTTTTAGCCTATCGTGCCAACCCAGGATACCACTGGGACAATCTGCCAGATGGACTATAAATCTCAGAACCACACACTCACACAATGCTGTTCATTCAATTAATCTTAAATTCTTTTAAACATTACTAATATATCTTTACAAATATTTACCAGTTATATCTGACCAAGAATTTCTTAAGCAATGGCGACTTTGGTATATTTAGGCAAGAATGCTATAAAAAATACTTGCATGATCATACAAAATAAGATATTTTTGCTCACCTGTGCCGTTGCTTCTGCAGCCTTTTTCAATCGTTGGTGAAACATCACGCAAAGCTGGCGATTGTGGAGTTCAAGGTCACGGACGCGATTTTGAAGTTTCAAACATTCTTCTCGCAGCATTTTCTGAGCAAGAAGGGCCTGGACAACCTGAAAAATAATTCAAAATTTAAAAATCAACTCGGGTCAAATCCTTTTCATGACAGCCTTTTAAGAACATTCTATTTGGAGACTACTGACTGGTGTTGAAGTTTGCAGCTCTATGGAACTATGCATTTATTTTTAATAAGAATATCTTTAAAACAATTAAACAAAGATATCTATTGATAATAATATAATCATTCCAGCCAGAGCATTCCATCTTCCATCTTTTTTTCATTCAAACACAAATGTACTTTAATTTTCTTTCTATGATTATATTCATGAGGAATCATTACATTGTTGTTTTCTTTGTTGATGCTTTTTAACACATGAAAACATGTCATTTGAATGTTTGAATGGCTTATTCTGACCACATGACACGAGGCTTACTAACTCACCTGATTGGTTGATCTCCTGATATAAACGGCCACCTGACATTAGGATAACTCATCTGATTGGTTAATCTCCCAATATAAATGGTCACCAGACATAAGGATAACTCATTTGATTGGTTAATATCCTGATATAAATGGTCACCTGACAAAAGCATTACTAACTCATCTAACTGGTTAATCCCCTGATATAAACAGTCTCCTGACACAAAGATAACTTACCTGATTGGCTATTTCATCGAGACATTTTTCATACTGGCCACGCTGCTGTTCATTTTCCAAAACTAAAGCAGAATTTTCTCCTTCCAACATCCTCAGCCTTTCCAACAACAATTTAGATCTGTCCCTCCCGTCTGTCTTGGAATTGATCTGCATTACAACAATAAAACATCTTATAACAAATGATCAGATCAGACTGTGATGTCACAATAATTATGTTAATTCATTTTTTCATTCATTAATCCCATTTATTTTAACTTGGTTGCAATAAAACTCGGAGCTTATATATGAATCGCTGTCGAGTAGAACAAGTACAGAGTGTTATTTTTGAAGGGTTAATGGGCTGAGCCTGGGATCAAACCTGCAACCTCTAACAATACTATATTCACTGGATTACAACCCAACCCCACCCCCTCCCCCCCACCTGAAAATGTATAAATTGAATTAAACATAAAAGTGTAAGAGAAATTCAAGTCAGCTTGACAAGGTTATGATGCACTGGCTGTTTCAATGATATGGAAAAGGGACATTACTGTCCCTAAAAACTATCCAATCAGTACACAATGAGAATCTGTATATTTAGGACCATTTTATGAAGATAACTATCAAATTGCATGCAAACTTAAAGAAAAAGTAATCTTACAAAATTAAGTTGTTATGGACGGATGTACAAACAGACAGGAACCATTCCAATGTCCGTCCATTTTTCTTTGAACAAAGTTTTGGGACAATAACAAACCATCAACATCATCATCAACATCATCATCATTACAGTAGTGACTCAGATCAATTTACCTGTGATTCAAGTTTTTTCACTTCATTCAGGAGCATCATATTTTCCCTCTCCAGGTCTGTGATGTGATTCTTGAACTTCTGGATGTTGTTCTAGAAAATACAGGAAATACAGAAAATACAGGTTACAGTACCGCAGAAAATTTATAAAATTGGTAAATTGATAGGAAATTGATGTACTGGGTACATACCTTATACCCCCTGTATAAACACCCTGTGGTGCATTTTGTAAAAGGGTAGCTTTTGTTTAGGTCCCAGAGAAATTCAAATTACAGTCAAACATGTTTTAAGCATCCGTCATAGGAAGGAGCAAAAGTGACCTCTTAAGACAGGTTGTTGCTTAATAAAGGTTAATTTGCTCTGAAAGCATTGAAATGGGAAACAGCAAATGTGGCTGCTTAATAGAGGTGGCTGCTTACACAGGTTTGACTGTATTGTATAAATCATAAAACACACTGCCAAAAATGTTGCTTTTCTGCAACTTAAAATACCTAAAACATTCATTTGTCCCCTATGAAAATTCGAACATTCTACCATTGCAATCATGCTGCATTGTCGGCCATGTTTGAAACATGATCATCAATGGTATTTCTCTGGCCATGCCATGACCAACTGCTCATGTTGATCCATTGTATTTCTCCGACATGGATTTTTGTCAGACAACGACCATGGTCAACTGCAATAATGACCATTAATATACAATAAATGTAAATATTCTTAAATTCAACTGTTTTTATTTCGGAAAAATCTCTTGTCCAATTTTTTTTTCTATATTTGACAGCTTGAGGCTTAACTGACTTGACAAAAGTTTAACTGTGTCTAGTCAGATCATGGTCAACCATGGTCATGTTTACACGGACAAACATGGTTAAAACATAGGTGACCATGGTTCGACAATAGTCCTCTCACAGGGAGTGGATGAAGTTCTTAGTCTAGATTTAGAGCATTGAATCAAGGATGGATGGTCATGGATTCAATCCCTCTGTTGCAACCAGATATAGATTGTCCTAAAGTAAGACACATTATCTGCACATGTACTGGTTCTACACAGAAAGACTTATACTAGATGTTGAAATTAAAGAGTTGAAAAAATTTATATATAAAACAATCTCTACCACCGTAATTACGCATTTTTCCACTCTCGATGTTTATGAAGGATCTTACCTCATAAGTTACGCAGAGACTCGACTTTTCCTGCTTGAGTTGATCAATCTTGGTCTTATACTGCATCATGTCTCGTACCAGGTCCTCCATCCTGAAATATAGAAAAAACACTGGTTACCATGACTACAGAAGAAGAAATTAAATGTCCTAATTATTGTAACGATCTTAAGTCAGTGTTAATATCAAATTCATCTCCCATCATTTATTTGATTTGATGTTGTCTCTTGTGATACGTGTAAGGCAATAATAATATATCAATTGCTAAATTATCATCCCCACCCGCCTGCTAATTTTCATGCTGCCCCGATTTTCATAAAAATAATAATAATAATAAAAAACATCAAAAATCCTCTCCCCCCCACGCCCTGTTTTAAGAAGAAATTGGATGATAATATAGCAATTAATTTATAATGGCCTAAGGGTATTTAAAGGGACTCATGGCAAGGTTTAAGCCGAGTTTTACGCATGTTCTTGCATTAAATGAACATTTACTTAAGGAAAATACAATCATAAGAAGATATTAGTCTTGAAACTCCATTATTTTGATTTTGTTCAATTGCTTAGTCATATCAATAAGTGAAGAAAATTTTGTTGCTGTGACTGCGAAATACGTAAATAATATTAAGTTTAAACCTATTTTTTTTACTTCAATTGTGAAACAAGTTCTTACAACTTAGGCAAATCACGCTCAAAGTCTTCCTGGTTAGAACCAGTACTAAGCATATGCAGAAAAAGTGTCTTGCTCAAGACATAGCCATGGCGGAGAATCGAACCCATGACCCTGCGATAATGGGTTCGGTGCTCTACCACTGGACCATGCCTACCCAACCAACTTCTAAACAGCAAAACCTCTCATAATATACTTAGTTTTTAATTACTAAACTCCCTTAAAACATATCCTCAGACTTCATTCATGCACTCATGCTTTTTTTAAATAAACTCGTTTAAAACATTTCTCAAAATGTATTCATGAACTCATGCTAAATTTTAATAAACTCCTTTAAAACTTTTTTCTTAATAATACTTATAAACCCATGCTAAATTTTAATAAACTCCTTTAAAACATTTCTCAAAATATACTCATAAACTCAAGCTAAATTTTAATAAACTCCTTTTGAATATTTCCTTAAAGTACTCTCTTACTCATGTGTTTCTTTAATAGATTCTCTTGAAAAAGGTTTGACAAGATCACTCGACACACAGACAAAACCTGCTGTTTAGCAATATCCTAACTTACAACATCAGCACCTGTGACAATTTCCTGAACATGATACAAATATATGGGACAGTATCTCAAATCGAATTAGACATTATCAGGACACATGAAAGCTTTACTCCATGTTTGTAAAGGTCATACCATTAATTTGACAGGTAATCAATGTATGTTTCATTGTTTACGGTTTTGTTTTGGCATATTAATTGCACAATTGTGATAACTAGACAATAAGATTCTAAACAAATCAGCAAAAAAAAACTGAAACTACTGTAACAGTTAATGTCCTCTTAATGTAACAAAACACGGTCACAATATATCAGCCATATCAGATATAGCTGAACACCTGAGTAAAGTGGCTGACCTGCAAGGATTCCTTCAGTTTAAAGGCAATCCATACACCCAGACAGGAAAGGACTCTATGGCTGAGCCCACTCGGCCAGATTTTGGCTAAAGGGACTTTAAAACAATTTTTTATTAGGGTTTAACGCCATTTCCAACACATTTCAGGTTATATGGCATATCAAGTTTTGAAGGAAGACCTAACAATCCTTCTGCAAGTTCTCGCAAACTTTCTCACATAAAGGTCTGGAGAGAGCAGGACTCAAACCTATGACCTCAACAGTGTGAGGTAAGTGATCAGCGCCTTAAGACTCAGCAAAGGAAAACCTGTTAGTGTGATAGTAGTGCTGATATTTAAATAGTAATTTTTTATATATAATTTATGATAGCCACACAGAACTATATCTTTTAGTCACTTATCATTAAATTATTGCTAAGGACTACTATTTACTTCGGAACTTAGACAAACTGTGTTATTTTTATATTTTGGAACTTGAAAAACTATCATTATCTTTTTTTATTTGTCGAACCAAAATAAAAGTGGTTAACACCATTAGGCCATAATAAATTAATTGCTAGATTATCATCCCCACCCAGACCCTTTTTATTTTCATTAAAAAAAAAATAAAATAAAAAAAAATAAAAAATTAAAAATACCCCCGCCCTCCCCGTTTTTAAGAAAAAATTGGATGATAATCTAGCAATTAATTTATAATGGCCTTATGAGTTACTGTACAAGGGGTATGTTTCAATAGAACTTTGCTGAACTTGCCCGTCATGTAATTCTTTTGCATTTATTTGCAAATTCATTTTTTGCTATTCAATAAACTTCCATTCCAATTAAGAATGGTGTTTTCTTTTGGGAGTTAGGCGTAAACTTTTTATTTATTACGATGTCACAATGGAAGTAATCCCCAAAGTCACATGATCCAAACACTGGGCAGATCAGTCCAAGGACAAAGCTGAGGACAACTCACATTTTACCACTGAACGGGCTGCTTATCTTTGTTAATACAAAATTGTATCCTACTGTTTTAAAAAAAAATACCTATTTGTCATTTGCAAAAAAAAAATGGGAAAAAAATAAACAATTTAATTACATACTTAAGTGTGTCAAGCAAACAAAGTTAATAGATATTAAAAGAAAAACTTAAACAGCCATTAAAATCCAGTAGGGAAAACACAGCGATATTTTCATCACCGCTGGTAATCATGTATTTCAATTTTTTATCACATTAACAGAATACCAATTAACCATGTGATCAATACTAAACAAGTAGTTTTTCTCTTTGTTTAATTGGATATTAATACCCTCGCCAAATACACAGTCCATAAAAGTCTTTAAGTTAGCAATGTTGTATAATAAATGCCTAATAAAATGCTACTTGAAGGCAAACAAATCCACAATATCCTTTAAAATGTCTTCTATAATGTGATAAAATGGAATTAATGATTACATTTTGTTAAAAACCTTTCAGGTCTTCAGTGTTATTGTCACTAGAGCTCAGTAGTTGCACTTGGACAGATTTTTCCCTCTTTTGTTTTTGTTGTTTGTGTGTACTTTTATTTCAAGATGTTTAAATTAAAGCAAATTAACCTCTTTTTTACAATATCAAAACATTTTTGCGTCAGGATTCTGTTTGATGTCTGATAATAGCTAAAGATCCAATCACCAAGTCCTCAATTCTACATCAAGATTTTATATTTTTGTGTGTACAGTCAAACCTGTCTTAAGCAGCCAGTCAAAGTAAGGTGCAAAAATAGCCCTTTAAGACAGGATGTTGCTTAATACAGGTAAATTTGCTTTAAAAGCATAGAAATGGGAAATAGCAAATGTGGCTGCTTAAGACAAGAGGTTGCAACTTACACAGGTGTGACTAGAGGTTGCCACTTACACAGGTAAGACTAGAGGTTGCCACTTACACAGGTAAGACTAGAGGTTGCCACTTACACAGGTAAGACTAGGGGTTGCCACTTACATAGGTAAGACAAGAGGTTGCCACTTACACAGGTAAGACTAGAGGTTGCCACTTACACAGGTAAGACAAGAGGTTGCCACTTACGCAGGTAAGATTAGAGGTTGCCACTTACACAGGTGTGACTGTAGATATTGACCTTCCAGGTCGAATTAATCATTCTAAGATAATACCAAGTAGTTTCTCTCTAATGGATATTAGGGCCACGTCTGGGATCTAACCCAGGACCTCTGGCATAAAAACAGGGAGGGAGGGAGTGTTTTTTATTTTTTTTTTTCTCGGTTTTTTTTTTGGGGGGGGGGGGGGTTTAATTTTTTTTTTTATGAAAATAAAAAGGGTTGGGATGGCATGAAAACAAGGGGTCTGGTGGGGGTTATAATCTAGCAATTGATTTATTATGGCCTTACACCGGTAAGCAAAAAAACTGCTTACTTAATATATATATATTTATTTATATATATATGTATGTCGTATACCCCTGAATAAAGCCCCTACAATCAAAGCAGTTTGCAAAAGGGAGGGGGTGTTTATTTCGGCCTTCAAGAAATCAAAATATAAATATGTAAAAAGTGTAAGTAAAATGACAAAAAACAACAATGAGGTATTGACTTGTTTAATTTAAATTAAAACTTTGTAATTATTTTGATTAAAGACCAACATTCAAAATGGTAACACATTTTATTTTCCATAATACATGGATATATTTGGTATTCGCTGCTTACCATCACTCATAAAGAGAGCACTGGTGTTACATAATATCATATTAAAACCACAATAAAGAACACAAAAAAACAAACAAAATGAACACTCTTTTGGATTATTTCTTCCTATCAGCAGATCAACAGTTATCCTTTTCTCAAATCTGAAAACCACCAAACACAAATCAGTATTTTAAGGAGTTATATTATAAAATTTAAATAGTTTACATGTAACAAACAGCAAAACCAAGGGAGTACATATCCATCCAAAGCAAATCCATTCTTGAGAAAGAGTTTTTTCCCTTTGATTTTTTTTTACCACCAAATTAATTGTACTTTAGCAGTAAGGGAAGGTGCAAAGTTGGCCTTTTAAGACAGATTGTTGTTTAATGCAGGATAATTTGCTCTGAAAGCATATAACTGGGGAACTAACAAATGTGACTGCTTATATCAAGTGGTACTTGATATAGGTGACCGCGTATTTCTGTTTGACTGAATATAACTATTCCTACAGGCTCTCATTTTAGATATTGACTTAAGTTATACAAACAGCATCAACACACACAAAAATATATATCAACTCATTTATATGAAAACACAAAACATTTGAAATCTTATCACATGTTCTTTACTTCCAAATAATCCAATATTAATCTCATTTAAAGGTCTTCCACCTGAACTTAATCCTCTATAAAACTCACTGATAACAATTTTATTACTGTAACCTTAACTATTTCAGCCAATTTACCTAAAAAACTGTGGTTTAATGGTCATTTTATATCTATGGTGAATATATCTAAACACCTAGAAAGCAGCTTGAAAAAAAAAAAAAAAAAAAAAAAAATCAGTTTTAACGCTTTCAGGGGTTTCACTAACTAAACAGACCAGGCTGAAACCTAAATTTTCCCTTAATGATTATTTAATCACAAAAACACAGTAAATGACCACACAGAATAGAAGTAATTACACATCTTTACTCACCGGTAAAGTAAAGCGTGCAAAAAATATCAATGTAAATAGGAAAATGTTGAATGAAACTGGGGGCCAAGCTGAGATTTTCCTCGCCTCAAAATTCTCAATTTCTGTAAAACCTTTTTCCAACTCATTACACTTTAAAGGATCCGCACAGAATTAATATAGGACCACATCGAT
Source organism: Panopea generosa (assembly GCA_029582155.1). Classification (NCBI taxonomy): domain Eukaryota; kingdom Metazoa; phylum Mollusca; class Bivalvia; order Adapedonta; family Hiatellidae; genus Panopea; species Panopea generosa. The sequence goes on from CM055911.1 coordinate 49,406,920, forward strand.
CTATACTAATTGGAGTATATCAAAGGATATCAGGCAAAATTATCAGTGTAAAAAAGGTATAACGTTTCAAAAATCTGAGTTACAGAAAATCTCAAGTTGAGATGTGTAGTGAAAATGGGGCCAAACTCTAACAAAATAGAACTGTGAGGACAATGTGGCTCGCCTATTTCATTGCTCTAAGAATTAAAACTACAGTCAAACTTGTTTAAGTGGTCACCTCTATTAAGCAGCCACTTGTCTTAAGCAGCAACATTTGCTATTTCCCATTTCCATGTTTTCAGAGCAAATTTACCTGTTCTAAGCAACAACATGTCTTAAAAGGCCATTTTTGCTCCTTCCCTTGACTGGCTGCTTAAGACATGTTTGACTGTATTGATACTTTATAAGCGATATTATGACAAAATAAATGTTCATGCCTCTAAATTAATATTCTATGATTGTTTATATCCGCAACTTTAGGTTTATGAAATTATTAACATTTTTCATGAATTTAGTGATATAACATTAATAGAATAAAATAAAACTGAATTAAAAAAAATACATATTTTTAAACATTTTGTCATTAATAATACCCTGATTATTTGAAACAGACAACTCGCAGTTTTTCTGTTTACCACTATAAAGTATAGATTTGGGAGTCTGCATACATACTGAAGCAAGTTGGCGTGTGTATCGCTTTCAAGAATGCACTGGTATCCCGAAAACTTAGATTTTGGTCATTGTTTAACGAAAGCAATGCATAAAGTTTCATGACATCAGGTGCAGTAATTTAGCAGATATTTGACTACTGTAAGAAAGCTTGTACAAGCCAGTCATACATACATCCAACATTGACATTGAAACTGACAGTAACCTCACTACAACAGTCCTCATTATTCTGCCATATCTGGCTAGCTCAGTAGATAATGTGTCAGACTGTCAATCAAGGGGCTGCAAGTTTGATTCACTCTGCCAAGTTGTTATAAGTCTCTGAAATGATTGGTTATGAGCAGATAAGGCCATGAGTCTCCCACCTTTCGCTATGTGGGAAAGTAGTCAGTGACTTGCAGAGATAAGGTATGTCTAGTACTGATAAACAAACTATTGGATTCCAGGAAAATCGATTGCTATTGAACATAGGTGGGGGAAAAAAATACAGTAATAAAATGTTTTATTCTAACAGTCGAACCAGTAAGTTCCAGCACAAATATTCAATGGCATGGAGGTTTTCTTGGGAAAATTATTTCTTCCTATATAGGTTTAAGACAATTTCGTCCAGAAATATACTTATTGAAGTGCTTCTTTCTGGGGATAAATTGTCATTTTATTACTTTTTACTTATCTACGATGTAAGTATTATCTCGAGACAGAAAATAAAATCTGATTATAGTCCAATATCGCTGTCAGCCGGAACACTGTAATGGCCAAGATTCATGGGAAGTGTATCACTGTATACTGTAATTGATTTCTGTTTTATCTATATAAACGCTGAGTGGAATTCAAACTCGCCGAGTTGCTTTGATAATAGATTCTTTCATCCTTTTTTCTTTGACCATTCCAACATCGATATGGTGTTAAATAATATATAAACATACTGACAGCCACAATTTTGATGCTTATATGGTTTTAATTAATGTTTGTTTGAATATTTAGTGTCATTTTTATGCCATCGAAGGCTAGCAGACAATCAGTTAACCTAACCATTCTTTCCTGGGATCACCAATACCAGGTAAACCAATATTTGAGCACAACCTTCACAGGTAGCTGATTACTTTCCCACTTTAATCAGTGGTGAGAGACGAACGACAATGCGATGCAATGTATTTTACCAAACATCACAGAGACTGTGCCCGGACTGGGATTCAAACTCATGACTACTGGATACAGTCAGATAGTTCATTTATATAACATCCAAACCTGTTTTCAGCAACTAGTTGGCAAAAATTTACCACAACTGGCCACTGACGACAGCTAATTTATACCAGTACTAACAATTATAGTGAAAATATTTTAAGATAAAAAATATTACTGTTGGTTGCTCAGTAGAGGTGGCACACAAGTTACAGATGTAACCATATTTTAAATTTTGCATCATTTAACAAATCATATATAAGAGAACAATTAGGTATCCTTTCTTTAATTTTCTTACGTATGTTGCAGAATACAATTTATGGGATTAAAAGTGTTGGTCAAATCTATACAAATCTCAGTGGTATGACAATGGCGTCTTTTCCAGAGAGTATAAAAGTGATGTCACACTGAAGTATGTACCATGTGACAGACACATAATACAATACCCCTGACAGGCTATCATCGAGACAACTTGGTGTTTTTTTGTACATTCTTAAGTGATTTCGTTTTAATAAGGTTAAACACTTTTTTGACATTACGATTCTGTTTACTTGGTGGAGGAACCTCAGATGCATTTTCATGAATTCCAGTAAAATCATCAAAAGCAACTGGTATCACAAAGTATTTGAGCCAAGCTCAGCTCAGCCCCCATGACACAGAGTCAAGTTTACTTTGTAAAAGAAACATAAGTGATCCTGAGATAGGGTCTAGTCCAATATTAATATTGTAAGAGTAGTTGTATTTTCACGTTTCATCATGGGCTCCTTGATTGGCTGTTTAAGACAGGTTTGACTGTAAATAACAGTTGGTGTGTGTGCTGAGTAGAGTTATTTACAGTCAAACCTGTCTTAAGCAGCCAATCAAAGGAATGAACAAAAGTGACCTTTAAAGACAGGTTGTTGCTTATTTCAGGTTAAATTGTTTGAAAACATAGAAAAGGGATAATGCAAATGTGGCTGCTTGAGACAAGTGACTGCTTAAATTGATTGTATATCAAGTCACTGTTGATAGACATGGTGATGAAAATTTCTTTTATTTTTACTGAAATATATATTTTTTTCAATTTAGTTTGATGCCATTTCCAACAAATTGCAGTATATGGCACCAAGTTTTTGCTGATTACCATAAACCTGAATTTAAGTAGAGCCATCATTATTCCATTAGTTTAACACTGCCAAAACCTGGACACACGTTTGTATTCAATTTTCATATACGTTCTTCCACCTCCCACCCCCCCAAAAAAACGTCAGAGAACCAGCTTTTTCCTTTCTTTTCATCTCCAATAATAACATTATAGCATCAACCCGTCTGCCGCATTATGAATTATGACAACACTGAGGTAAATAAGAGTTCAGCCCTGCAAAAAAATCATGTCTTATCATCGGAACATCTTGATTAACGGTAAAACAAGACGAGCGATTGTTTACGCTATTATGACAGATAAGCAGATGAGAAAAAAGAATGTTTTGTAGATAATGTAAATAAATAAGAGAATAATGAGTTGTCCCTCATCTGACTATGAGTGTATGAAAGATCTATATAGATTATGTATACAACATGTGGTTTGTTGCTGTATGTTGTATCTATGCCACATAATTTTTACAATGACTGATCTGGGCTGGTATTCACCAACCATTCTTAAGAATATTCTTAGACTTCAACTCAAGAATGAGTTTTGAAAAATACTTTTTTAGAGACCATTTTTTGAGACGAAAATTTGCAAGCATGTACAGACACCTAATATATAGTCAGATAAACTCTCACAATTATTCTACCTGTCATGGTAAACTAGATATCTAAGGTTGAAATTTGGATTTTCAAGCTCAAGTCTAAGAATATTCTCAAGAATGGTTGGTGAATACCACCCCTGGACCCTATTCACAGTTACGAGCATGTCTGATTATCAACACGTGCTGGGATCATGAGTTTGAATCCCCCATGCAGTCACAGTCTCCGTGATGAATGATATATGATAATGTGTCTCATTGTCATTCGTCTCTCACCTCTAATTCAAAATTTAAGAAAGGTGTCAGTACTAGTGGAGATAGGTGTGCTCGAGTACTGGTATAACCTTCCAATGGTTACGTTAACTGATCACCTGTTAGCCCTCAATAGCATAAAAATTTGATAGAAATAACATGCTTGGTACACATTTTGCTATATATGACCATTAAATATAAGACATTTATACCTTTCGACAATAAACAAGTTATGTAGAAACAATATTAAGGGTCTGCAAACATACCGGTCGGGGTAATCTAATTTCATACCTTTGTACAATTTTCAGAAAACAGATGTAAAAATTTTACAAATTTCCCACGTGTCCCTTTAAAAGATTAATTTTTTTTAAATGGCACAATAGCGGTACTTACCTGCCTTGTATTCTAACAGTTATTAAATATTAGTTGTTCTGTAATGGCTCTTTATTATTAACTAACAGATATAATAGCCATATAGGAACATCCCAAACAGAGCAAACTGCATTAGTGGTAATTCAAAAACATTAATTGGTCACTGACATTAAGATGAATATCGTTTCTATCAGTTTCTTAGAGGTCCCATGAGCTCATAATTATACTTCATCAACTGTTAATTTCTTTCATTACAAAGTTTCATTATATGCATAATCAGCATGGTAGAAGTCTATCCTGCACACATTCTTTTTTATAACTCTGCTACAGTAAAAACACAATATTTTGGGTTTCAAATGTGTAAATAAGTTTTAATGTCAAATATGTCAATTTCAAAAATCCGAATAATCCATTCCCCTCATACATTTGTAATAACCCAAATATTCACAATGTTTCATCTTTTTTGTTCAGAATAATTCCGACGCCAGCTGTTTTATCACATATATAAATATATGATTCATTTTGTAAGGCTATAATTTTATCATATCACTAAATGTGATATAAAACATATTTTTCACTAAAAATAGAATCTCTGAAAAAATCCTTTGTTGTAATATTTTTGTATTCTCCATTCACAATCAGCGAACGTGTCAGAAATTATCAAGCTCTATCATTTCATAAAACACAACTCCCAAAAGAACCAGATTTTTCAGATCAGTTTCATCCGGGAGCTTTCACCAACCCCAGATTTTGCCCTAACTACATTTCATTCAATTTCTGTGTGTGTGTGTATATATATATATATAAAAGTCCTAGGAGCTGACAGATTACCATCTTTCAAAATATTCCAAGTAGATTTAATCTGGGGGTTAATGCCCTTTAAAACAGATGGAATCTGCAACTTTCGAATTTATCTTTTTTTGAATAAATAACTAGAAATTAATCTAAACTTGATAAAAACCTTGATTATTAAAGTTTTCTTTACAGTTGTTATCTAAAACTTGTTTTTTTTTCATTGCCCAGAGATTTTTTTTCTCATCCGAGATAATTGAAACCTTTTGACAAAAATATTTCATTTTTTTCATTTTTCTCTGTGCCGCAACTAGCCTGAAGATCAGTAACATGTTTTTTTCTTTCTTCCTATTTAATTCCACAATATAGTTTCACAAAGACAATGCAAGCTAAGCAAAAGGATATGTATCTGTATGATAAAAGTAATAAAGAAACTATTTTTCACTTCAAATGCACTTTTATTCTTTTAATTTTTTCTTACAAAAAGCAAAGTGTTAATTAATCATTATGGTAAACTTTAAAATACTGAAACGGAATGAAGCCTGAGGAAAACCACTAAATAAAACATAGACCAATTTAATTGTCATTTTATCGATTATTTAAGATTTACAGTTTTAATATCCATAATCCAGAAAGGAAACTGCAGGGGTTTCTGGGACATTTAAGTTTGAGGTTTTCAAAGTAAATACAATTCACACTTTATAAAAGGCTGCCGATGATAGAAAGCAATTCTGTTACAGGGGAATGTTTTTAATGTTGTAACTTTTTCAGTAAAGCAGAATTCCTAAGTAGGATATTTTTTGTGTATACCTTGTTGCATGATGATTATTTGCAATTACTTTAAAGGAAGTATGTCAGGGAAAAAACGCTATAAATGTCTAAAAAAAAAAAAAAAATTTAAAATAGATAAAAATATCTCATTATCACTAATAAATAAAATCCCAATTGTTTGGTATATTAAATACACCAAAACGTGACAAAATTGATATTTAAATTGCAGTGAAAAACTTGAAAACAAAAACCCTATTCTAAAAGTAGACTGCACTCAAATACTGATTGACAACCTTCACTTCACCAATCGGACTCTTTCTATGATGAAACAAATTTTACAATGTGAGAACCTGCATGGCATCAAAATGAAATCGCATGACTCATTGAATACATCACAAAATATTTACGCGTTTTCCCACACCAATCACAGAAGGCCTTTGAAAACAGTGCAGGAAGAGTTCAGATTGCTAGTAATGAAGGCCTGTCAGTTAATATAAACATAATTCACCCAATAACTCAAAAGCCTTCTATATTAGAGGTGTCCAAAGGCGTCTATATGAAGCAAAGGGTTAAATAGATGTAGTCAGTCGGTCAGTATTATAGACATGATATATTGGAAAAAAATTGTTTATAGCTTATTTTGAAATTTTATATAAATCTTGATAAATCTTCTTTAAAGATGGAGAAATTCATGGAAATTGTAACTAACAATTTGTCAGTTCTGAATACAAATTACAAGGCAGCCATGCACTGAGTTTTCATGCATTTTACATTAAGTATTTATAAAGATCCCATATAAAATTGCACGAATACACCACAGACTGCCATGGGATCTGTGAGAAACCCGGGTATTTAATTTTCTTATCTGAGAGGAAGTAATAATCAGTGAACCGTATCAGTAATTAAACATCTAATTTAACTCTAATTAATATTTAAAATAAAATGGCTCATTTACGTCCTACTCAGAGTTGTTCCACAAACATAAACGTGTAACAAATTTGTTTCGTGTTTTTTCGCTGTATTTTTTCTTGTTATTTAATGGACTAACGTAGCTTACACCAGGGACACAACAGATGGTTAACTAGTAAAAGACTCACCTTTACTTTTAAGGCCATTATAAATTAATTGCTAGATTATCATCAAAATTTTTCTTTTTTTTTTTTCTATTTTCTTATTTTTATTTTTAAAATTTTTTGATGATTTTTTAATAAAAAAAAATGTTGTTTTTTTTCTCTTTCTTTTTTTTTTATGAAAATAAAAAGGGTCAGGGTGACTTGAAAATAAAATGCAGGCACATTTTCTGACTCAACATTTTTTCAACCAGCTGGGCATACTTAGTCGACAACCTCTGCCATGAAAGGTAAGATATATTTTAAATGGCGCCTTAGACCACTCAACCAAAGAAAACCCCTGTGATAACTGACAGAAATGCCAATCTCTACAATTATATAATAACATGTTGAACTCAATGTTTTTCCTGGCCACAATAATTGTATTCTTACCATCACCTATGTAGCACCCTGGAGCACACAGGGATGAAACAGGAGGCTTGAAGAACACAAACAACCAAATATATCAATTTATTGCAGTTTTACAATAAACTAAATCTGCACACCAATCCTACTACAGTTAGAATGAATACTACCAAGTTCCTTATTCAATTAAATTCTATGCAGCATGATAGAATGGATACTGCCAACCAAATAAAAATTTATGCAGCATAATAGAATGAATACTACCATCTAAGTTCCTTATTCAATTCAATTCTATACAGCATGATAGAATGGATACTGCCTACTAAGTTCCTTATTCAATTCAATTCTATGCAGCATGATGGAATTGATACTGCCAACTAAGTTCCTTATTCAATTCAATTCTATGCAGCATGATAGAATGGATACTACCAACTAAGTTCCTTATTCAATTCAATTCTATGCAGCATGATAGAATGGATACTGTCAATTAAGTTCCTTATTCAATTCAATTCTATGCAGCATGATAGAATGGATACTACCAACTAAGTTCCTTATTCAATTCAATTCTATGCAGCATGATAGAATGGATACTGTCAATTAAGTTCCTTATTCAATTCAATTCTATGCAGCATGATAGAATGGATACTGCCAACTAAGTTCCTTATTCAATTCAATTCTATGCAGCATGATAGAATGGATACTACCAACTAAGTTCCTTATTCAATTCTATTCTATGCAGCATGATAGAATGGATACTGCCAACTAAGTTCCTTATTCAATTCAATTCTATGCAGCATGATAGAATGGATACTGCCAACTAAGTTCCTTATTCAATTCTATTCTATGCAGCATGATAGAATGGATACTGCCAACTTAGTTCCTTATTCAATTCAATTCTATGCAGCATGATAGAATGGATACTGTCAATTAAGTTCCTTATTCAATTTGACATGATAGAATGCAATACTCCAACTAAGTTCCTTATTCAATTTGACATGATAGAATGCAATACTCCAACTAAGTTCCTTATTCAATTCAACATGACAGAATAAAATAAAGTCTTTTTGTGATTCAATTATATGCAGCATGCTATAAGTAATGCCTATTAATTTCCTTAAATGATTCTATTCAACTCAAAGCAGAATGATAGAATGGAATACTCCAATTAAGTTTCTTATTCAATTTAACAAGATAGAATGGAATAAAGTCTTTATTTAATTTAATTCAATTCTATACAGCATGATATACTGCATATTAAGTTCTTTTAATGATTTTATTCAATTTGATGCAGAATGAAAAAATACAATTCTATTCCCCACTATAACCACGGAAACACACTTCTAACCAGGAATTTTGCACATCCGAGGCAATGCAGCTAATTTCTATCAAAACTAATTTCCTAACCCACAGCTATGTGACACGGCATGATCTTTACTAATTCATTAATCTTCTCTGTGACCATGATTTGTCAAAGAAATGCTTGATGTTATCCGTTTTTATTGTTCATCTCTGATGCTGCATTTAAACGCACCACTTTCCAAATATGGGCATTTTGTTTCGTGATTGCTTTATTTTATTATTTGTGGCGATAACAGGGGTTCAAAGACTCAAAATTGTGTTTTCTCTTGCAATAAAGTCTCAATTAATTTTTGCCACCAGTCTATTGAGGGTTTTTACTTCTCTAAATGAAATGTGATCGACAATTACTTTCAAAGTTTAATAAACTAAAATGTGCTCATGGGAGAAAACTAATATTTTCAAAAATGACACTTGAACCTTAACCAAAGGCAAATTTAATCCGATTTTATCAATTTTGACTCGTTTTAATTATATATGTATCATTAAAAAAAAAAAAGCGCAACCAATCTAATGAACTGACAAACTGAACAATACAGGTTTTAGCTGAAAACAAGAACAGATTATTTCCCTTGATAAATGGAAGGATGATTGAGTATTTTATAGATTGAATGACTGATTATATGACATTGTGGACTTACTAGTTTTTTAACTGTAGATTAGTTACTTAACAGCAATAAGGGTACCAAATGTCTTCTTTACTGGGATCTGCTAGGAAGTTAACCAGTACTAGACACACCTTATCTCTACAAGTCACTGTCTACTTTCCCACATATTTAGAGGTGGGACACTCATGATTGTAAATCACTGTTTATGACTTATCAACAGAGAGACTGTGGCTGGGTGGGAATTTGATATCACAAGCCCTGATTGACTGTCAGATGTCATTCCGACTGATCCAGACATGTCAGGCTAAGAATTATCAAAATTTATATTTTATAAGTAAACACCTCGATTTTGAATTTATGTTTATATCAAATTCATACAGAACTCAAGATGTTTTTTATGAATGGTGTTTAAACACAACTGTTGTTGTTTTTGTTATATGGTGTTAAGTATTGTGAGTCTACTTACACAGTATTCTTAGTGCAGCTGCACTGGAGTATCATGCCACGGACACATTGCAGGTTATAAATAGCCTCAATTTTATTAGTGGAGGGACACCTTAACCCTTTACTTCATATAGACGCCTTTGGACACCTCTTATATAAACGCCTTTGGACACCTCTAATAAAGACGCCTTTGGACACCTCTAATATAGACACCTTTGGACACCTAATATAGACGCCTTTGGACACCTCCAATATAGACGCCTTTGGACACCTCTAATATAGAAGGCTTTGGACACCTCTAATATAGACACCTTTGGACACCTCCAATATAGACGCCTTTGGACACCTCTAATATAGACGCTTTTGAACACCTCTAATATAGACGCCTTTGGACACCTCCAATATAGACGCCTTTGGACACCTCTAATATAGAAGGCTTTGGACACCTCTAATATAGACATCTTTGGACACCCCTATATAGACGCCTTTGGACACCTCTAATATAGACGCTTTTGAACACCTCTAATATAGACGCCTTTGGACACCTCTAATATAGATGCCTTTGGATACCTCTAATATAAACGTCTTTGGACACCTCTTATATAGACGCCTTTGGACACCTCTGATATAGACGCCTTTGGACACCTTTACTATAGACGCTTTTGGACACCTCTAATATAGACGCCTTTGGACACCTCTAATATAAAAAGCTTTTGAATTATTGGGTGAATTATGTTTATATTAACTGACAGAGTGGAAAACAGTGCAGGAAGTGTTCAGATTGCTCTGAACATTTCCTGCACTGTTTTCAAAGGCCTTCTGTGATTGGTGCGGGAAAACGCATATCTATGGAATAAAGGGTTAAACTTAGGAACATTGACAAAACCACCATCCTTTCTCAACTAACTGACAAACAAGAAATGGCGAACATGAAATATGATATAAAATAATGAAGATCTAAACAACCATGAAACAGTCATGAAACTTTTTATACAAAATATATTAATTTTTCATTCCTACAAATTCCCATGCACTAACTCCCTGTTCAACCCCGAGATACTTTCGGCAAACTGTATAATTATCAGCAATATTTCCAGACTGACTTTCTTCCGTAGAAGGTCAGCATGCCAAGGTCAGTCTGTAATTGGATTGATCGGTGGTCAAACAATGGTCACTTACACACCGTGATCGCATGATTAATCTCTGTATGACAGCAATGTATGATAACAACAGTTATTCACATCATTGTAACCATTAGCTGATTATGCATTAAGACCATAAATTTATCATATTTTTATTTTTTCATGAATCCAATTTAAATACAAGTTCCCTTTCAACTTCCCCGAGTAAGTTACAGTGGCTTATAAGGATTTACATTGTTCGGCTCTCGGTTAATAACTTTTTTATCAAACTCACTCTAACTAATGAAATGGTAAAAGAAATCAAAGATGTAATTGAAGATTTAATTAAATCTTCAAGAGTTAAAGATGGATTTGAATATTTAATTGAAGACTGAAATGAAGATCTAATTAATTAATCAAATAATTGAATTGTTTGTTTGAATGTTTAATGCCATATTTATGCCACCAAGGGCTAACAAACAATCATATAATTGAAGATTGAATTGAAGATTAAATTAATTCTTCAATTTATAATAATATCAATAAGGTATTATGGTCAGTTTTGTTATTTAGGTATGGTACTCAGTTTTGTTATATAGGTATGGTACTCAGTTATGTTATTTAGGTATGGTACTCAGTTTTGTTATTTAGGTATGGTACTCAGTTTTGTTACGGTACTCAGTTTTGTTATTTAGGTATGGTACTCTGTTTTTGTTATATATGTATGGTACTCAGTTTTGTTATTTAGGTATGGTACTCAGTTTTGTTATATAGGTATGGTTATCAGTTTTTTTATATAGGTATGGTACTCAGTTTTGTTATTTCCGTATGGTACTCAGTTTTGTAATTTAGGTATGGTACTCAGTTTTGCTATAAAGGTATGGTACTCAGTTTTGTTATATAGGTATGGTACTCAGTTTTGTTATTTAGGTATGGTACTCCGCTTTGTTATATAGGTACGGTGCCCAGAACATGTATTTTAGAAGTCTTGCGCAGGCTTGTCATGTTTTGTCACTTTAACGTCCTTAGTATCATATCATGTGACAGTGACGTAATAAAAATGGTATCACTATCGTAATAATACCTTATGTACAGTTAGCTATAGGGCCATTAAACATGATCACTCAAATCAACCAATACAATACAACTCTCACTGAATGAAACAAAGTGCATATTAAGAGACTACGACTGATTTTTTAATGATTTACTGTTTTCCGTCATATAAAACAATTGTTAGCAATTATACTGTCAGAGTCTGTAATTTAGTATCTAATTATCATCATTTATCACAGAACAATAACTATTGATAACTATCAGTTTTTATCGGTTTATTTTTTTTTTTTTTGTATCACTTCCCTTACATCAGTCAATTCTCAATTAGGTAAAGTGATGGGAATCATACATTTAGAATTGATCATACCTTGTCATGTGTAACAGAATTATAAACAGCTGTCAGAAAAATATAATGGAAAATATTGTTAATAACCCCCACAATACTGTATATATATGATATAAACCATACTATTATAATGACAGATTGATCAAATATCTTTTTACTGGTATATGATCATATTTCTAATCATTGAATAAATCAAATTAGCAAAATCTCCAAGCTCCAGATTTCATCGGTTTTGGGATGATAGTCATGTAATATCATAAATATTGGATGAGAAGTCATAAAATATTATAAATATGAGATGAGACTTTGGATAGAGCTATTTATATTTTTTGCAATATTAGAAGTATACCATATTGCATTTTAAGTTAAATAAGTGGAGGGAGTAAGGAAAGACTTGTTTAAAGCAATTTTCAAATCATCATCCAATTCATTTAAACTTTATTTTACTTCGGTTATGGAAGGAGTTTTTTCAACTTGTACAAATGTCTTCCTAGGTAAAACCAGTACTAAGCATAATGTGAAAAAATTGTCTTGTTCAAGGACAGCATGCATAGCCATGGGGGGATGATCGAACCCACTGAGCTTATTTTGCAATCAAAGATCTGAGCTCTGAGCTTACTTTGTGATCAAAGCTTCAAGGTTACTCTGTGATCAAAGCTCTGAGCTTACTTTGTGATCAAAGCTCCGACGTTACTTTGTGATCAAAGCTCCTAGCTTACTTTGTGATCAAAGCTCCAAGCTTACTTTATGATCAAAGCTCTGATGTAACTTTGTGATCAAAGCTCCGATGTTACTTTGTGATCAAAGCTCCTAGCTTATTTTGTGATCAAAGCTCTGTGCTAACTTGGTGATCAAACCTCCGAGTTTATTTTGTGATCAAAGCTCTGAGCTTATTTTGTGATCAAAGCTCTGAGCTTACTTTGAGATCAAAGCTCTGAGCTTTCTTTGTGGTCTGAGCTTACTTTGTGATCAAAGCTCTAAGCTTACTTTGTGATCAAAGCTCTGAGCTTACTTTGTGATCAAAGTCCCAGGCTTACTTTGTGATCAAAGCTCTGAGCTTTCTTTGCAATCAAAGCTCTGAGCTTACTTTGTGATCAAAGCTCTAAACTTACTTTATGATCAAAGCTCTGAGCTTATTTTGTGATCAAAACTCTGAGCTTACTTTACGATCAAAGCTCTGAGCTGACATTGTGATCAAAGCTCTGAGCTTAGTTTGTGATCAAAGCTCTGAGCTTATTTTGTGATCAAGCCAATTTAAATTTGTACATATTTAACTATGACAGGCAGGGTATTTGGCCACAAGATCCCAATTTATTCAACCTTCCTCACTGAATACTCGTGACATATCAATACAAGTCTTTCTTTCAATGCCACAATACTCTCATTTACAACTTGCAATAGTTTTCTTCATTCTTAAAACTTGAAAAAACTTTCTCAGCGGACCTCACAACTTCACAGTTTATTCTCACGTTCCCAACAGAAGATAGGAGAATACAATAGATGTGTATCAGATTGTCAATAGGACAAAGCTGTTGGGGCGAAAAACTGTGATAAACTGCCGTAATTTGATGGAACGTTGATGCGAGAATATAGTTTTCAATACAAGAAATTTCTTTAAAAAATGGGTCTAATATCAAGTGAATTGACAGTGACGCCACACAAGTGTGAAACAGGGAGGATGTGAGGGAACTAAGTGTTTGAGCTATATGTCAATAAAATGTAATCTTATGTAATTCGTTTTTTATGTGTAGAAATGGCAAATATTACAGTCCTACATTTACTTATTGGGTGAGCACAATGGGGAATACAAGACAGCAGCACTTCAAGCAATTATTAAAACTGTGATGCATGAAACTTGCCCTAGACCTGAACTCATCAAATATGGTGGATTTAGAAAGAGTAGTTGCAGAAACATCAGCTTATGCATCCTGCTTCAACAAAAAGTAATTTATATTATATTTTCCTCGGTAAAAGATTAGCTAATTTGAAGATTTTACAAAACACTGAATGTCAAGATGGGTTTAATTTTACATTCATTATTCTACTTCACATTACTATCTTTCCTGGTGGTGCTACATGGCTAAGTGCTATAAGGTGCTCAAGATCACTTACTCAGTGTTCAATCTCAGTTTTGTCAGAAAGATGTTATGTTAAACGTGTGTCATTCCACTTGCAGAAGGACACATGTTCATGAAGCTGAGGTGTTCCATCATTAAATTTTTAAAGGAAACATTTCTTGGTGTTTCTATGGTTGCAACTTTGACAAGCAGTAATATCATACTTTTAACAAAACTTACTTTCTGAACTCGCCCTGTAGAACTTCCAGACGTGAGCGGCAACTTTCACTCTCCTTTGTCATCTCGTGAAGCCGTCGCTCCGCCTCCACTCGCAACATCTTCTCATGCTCGAGCTCCTTCGACAACTGCTCCTTCTGAAAGTACACAATTGCATTATGGGTAAAATAATAAGCAGACAAAAATATATTCAATTCATTTTTGAAGGAACACAAAGCAATTTTGATAAATTTTAACTAATATATAATTTATGAATATCAATCGACACGAATATGAAATTCTATTTCACCAGTATGTACGCATAAACCAGTACCCTTAGTTTAATTTTCATTTTGGAAAGGGACACAACTCCAGTAAATGGTTAAAAGTCTTCATTTTTTTCCCACATATTTAAACCTAAATATAAACTTAGGACATCTGTGGCCTTCTTTGTGCCCTAATGTGCGCCCCCGCTAACGAAAATTTCCTGATCCACCCATTGATCTGTATCAAAATATATTAATGAACAATTTTGTAACGTCAACCATTTTAATTGATTTTTAAACTTAATTAATCTTATAATAATTAACATCACTAAAGAAGATCAAACAAAATTATCATCCAACACCAAATAATGAAACAAATTTTCTTTGGCGCGGCGCTCGGTAGGCAGATTTTGCAGAAAGCCATTCATCATTGAAAACAAGAGCCAACTATTTCCTTGTCTTAATTCATTAATCCTAATTATCAATAATCAAGCATCTGCAAGAAAACAACTAATCAACAAACCAAATACCAGTGTCCATTTCAGAAAACATCAGTGAGAAAAAAATATGTCAAAAATTGCTTGCTTTGTCATAATAAATTGCACTCAATTTGTTAACTAGAACAGCAGGATATCTGATGTCTCCCAACATCCTTCTATAGCAGAGGAAGCCGATAGTCCTGTATATTTGGATGGGTTTATTGATTGGTTAAAAGTTAACAAAGTGCGGAACTAAATTACATAATGATAAATTGGATTTTGAGACAAATGAACTGCCAATGGTAATGGTCTGCATAGCAGATTCGAATGTCTGACAATGATACCAAGATTTGATTCTAGAATAAGCAGCAAATGCAATCAGTGGCATTTCAGATTTTTTTTTTTTCCAATTTTTTTTTTTTTAGCAGATCGATATTCTTCAGTTTTGAGGAATATGGAGCCCAAATTCATATATTTATACATAATTTTAGTTATTTCGTCATTTTTGTAATTATTTCTTAAATATATTAGGACCAAATTTCGCCCAATTGGTGCAGAAAGGTATCAAGTTCCTTCTTATTCTATATACAGTTGGTAGCTTATTGCTCTAATGGGAAGCAATATTCCTACTAAAATTTATGAATTTATAAAGTTTATATAATAAATAAATAGCTGCCATCTTTATATTATGTTAGGTTTAGTACTTAAAGATATTGTAAAATTCTTAACTACTTTTCTTCACTTTGTTGCCAATTAGTGCAAGCAGAGCAGCAATGATGTTTTCCAGTTACTACCAGTATGTAGTTTTACACACTGAGTGCACCTATTTTACCATGCACTCATTAACAGCTTCATAATAAATTTTAGTTTTTGTTCTGTTTCATTTTTTGTGGTTTATGGGCTTCTTATTGCTCCATCAAGATGGTAAAACTAAACCAGTACACATTACAGTCATGTTTCTTTTGTTTTCTAACTTGATGACGAAGCTGTTTTTGATGTTTTGGTTCACACCGGGGTAAACTGCAGTGCACTGTTTATATTTGATGCCAAAGACTAACTCTAGGTCTTAATATATATGATTACCAGAAATGTAAAGTTACTTTAAAGTAGGGAAGAGACATAAATTTAAGGCTGCATTTAGTTAAATTTATACTCATTTATGTTAACTTTATTGTGAGGAAAAACTCAGATATTATGAGTCACTCTACAGTCTGTTTCATTAGAATCAGTACTACAGTTAAATCTGTCTTAAGCAGCCAGTCTAGGGAAGGATCAAAAGTGACCTTTTAAGACAGGTTGTTACTTAATACAGGTTAATTTGCTGTGAAAGCATAGAAATAGGAAATAGAAAATGTGACTGCTTAAGACAAGTGGCTATTTAACAGAGGTGACTGCTTACATAGGTTTTACTGTACTAGGCCATTCTTAAAAAAAATATGTGTTTGCTGTGCTCCGACCCAGTATTTTTCAGCTGAGTTGGTAGGTAGCTAATTTTTTTTTCTCGCTAAATATTGATTTTGCATAGTCATTTTAAAGAAAAATGGACAGAAATCACGAAAGAAAAAATTAAAATGCTTTGACAGTCAATAAAATAGAAGATGATGATGAAGATGACGGTGAAGATGACTGAGGTCTGTATAGCACCATGATCGAATTAAGTCCTTTCCAGTTATTTGTTTCTTATACGTCTTCTAAAAATATAGACATCTTCAAAATCATTTAAAGAAGCACTTGTGTATCAGAAACAAACTACCCATAATCCATCACAAATTACCCATAATACCCGATAAGTTCCTGCTCAAATTCTCCTTCATCATACTTACGTCAAGTTTGAAGGGCATTATTTCCAAACACACTGACAGACTCCTGACAAATTACAGTTTTGTCTGATATACAAGTATTTACTCGCTCTAAGGGAAATAAAGAACCAAGGAATTTTCACTATAATGAGTTTCTCGGACACATTGTTTAATTCGTCATTTTATCATCGGAGAGTTCAATCCTTCAGTGTTTGGTAAAAACTAGAAATATTATCAAAGCATTGCTTTAAGCTTTCATTTCCGTTAAAATAATGAGTCAAGTAAACTCAGACACATTTAAGATCAATAGCTTTACTTTTTTGAATGGGTTTAACACCATTTTCATGGTGGGTGGGTGGGGGGTGGGGGGCTTAAATGGGGTTTTACGCCATTTTCAACACAATTCAGGTTATCTATCAAGTTTTACCGGTGGGGGAAGACCTGAGAATGTGTCGGACTAAGTAGAACCAACGTCCTTCCGCAAATAACTGAAAAATTTCTCACATAAAAGTTTTGGAGACTCGAACCTATGACCTTAGCGGTGAGAGGTAAGTGATCTTGAGCAGTGCCTTAGACCACTCAGTCAGCCACTGAGGACCCTAACATAAACATAAAAAAGAGCTTTACTCAAGACATTGTATAAGAAGACAATATTCAAAATAACAAGTCAAGTCAACTCAGAAACATTTAAGAAATAGTATAAACTCATAAATTTTACATAGACTGTGAAAACAAGTTCTTATACTGTCAACGTCTTCCCGGGTAGAACCAGTGCTAAGAACATCGAGATCAAGATCTTTTCTCAAGGAGATCTCAAGACATTTTAAGAGGTAGACAATATCCAATATTTTTTATATTATTTACAGGTTTAAGCCTAAAAGATCAATAAACACACCATTGTTATAGTAAGTTAGCATGAAATGATGCATGGTTAAAGAGTATAAAACAACAAACCCGCTATCACTGCCCGCAGAAAAGTTACTCTGTATATCTATGTTTAATTAATGCAGGCAACTCTTAAAGATCCCATCAGTAGAAAAAAATGTTTTCATTGTAATTTTAACACTTGTTTTCAGCATTACAGTTTAAAAAATATATAATGGCTTCCAGCTTTATTGATGGAGGAACACCTCAGAATGAATTTTTAAAGGTGGGTTTGAATCTACAACCTCAGCGGTAGCAGAAAAAGGCTAGCTGTCAAATTGGCCATTGAGGACCTTGTTCCTGAACACACAGTTTTCATGTTAAATGTGATAATTTTATATCTGTGAGTCCAAGTGAAACCTTCTAACCATCCTGGCTTCTGTTTCAACAACATGCTTAAAAACTTAAATTTAAGATAAGCAGCCAGATGATCATGATTTTAGACTGGTTCCAGTAAAATTGCATATAACTTCATTGATATAATTGATATAATAGATAAATAACCAGTCAAAATTAAGTTTAATTCAAATGTTGGTGAAACAACTGAGCCAGATACGGAAACCAGCAAACCAATTATATTATACATTGGTTCCCTTCTTAATAAGCTTAAAACCTAAAATGATATAAACTGTTCTTAACTCAATTACACAACTGGCCAACTATTGACATATTTTTACCCCATAAATGTATTTTTCTGCCATAAGTGGTAATGGCCCATAAATGTTTTTGCCTCCTGTGAATTTGATATTTATCAATACCCCCAACTATCTAACAATCTAATTCAATCTCGCCAGTAGTTTTCTGTATTTGCTTGTAGCGAAACAATTTATTTTTATCGGGAACGCTTTTAGTTGGAGGAGGGAAAATGTATTGGAAAAAAAGGAAACGGACAGCAATCTATTTTTTACTAGATGTCAATAAATGGTTCTCTGTAACAATATTGAGAAAGGGTAAAGAGAATGTTGCTAGAGAGCAGAAAAGTACTCTGGGTCCGTCAGAATGTCATTTTGATAGCAGTTTTGGTTGTAAGTTAATAATCTAAAAATATATTATGCAATGATAAAAAATGAATGTCTTTAAATCTTTGGCATTTGCAATGTAAAAACAACAACAGATATTTACACTAGAAATGTGTCTGTCCAGAAAACAATTTTTGACAGAGAATTAAGGTGAAAAGAGGCCATAGCTCCTGTAACATTTAACTGACATTGTCTTATATCCAACTTTACCTGTATTTTATAATTTTACAGGTACACACGAAATATTATTTGAATATATTACCCATTTCAAAATTTTTTGATCGGAAACCATTTTTTTACGCTGATGATGCATGATGAACGAATAGACAAATGACTGGAAGTGTTAAAACAGTAATTTGTTACCGTCACCTGTACAGTCAAACCTGTGTAAGCGGTCATCTCTATTAAGCAGCCACTTGTCTTTAGCAGCCACATTTGCTATGTTCCATTTTTATGATTTCATTGCAAATTAACCTGTATTAAGCTTTTGCTCCTTCCCTTGACTGGCTGCTTAAGACAGGTTTGACTCTACATTATTGTATGATGTAATTATTTGATCATTTTATATCATCAATGCGCCTTAAAATAAATTGTAATGTGCATCTCTGATATAAATTTTCTAAAATTAAATCTCTGCCTCTCCTTACAATAAAACAGCATCTACAGTGTCACATGTTTCTGTTTATTTGTAACTTCCAGTTGTTTCATCATGATATCAATGTTAAAGGTACCCTACCATATATTAAGGACTTATATAGAAGGATAGGAAACTTGCATCTCCTGACTAAATGTTAATAAAATAGCACATTAAGGATTCATAATTTGCAAATGATTTCTTGTACTTAAACTGTAAGTTGTATGTAATCTTAAATGTTTAAACATGTTTGGATCACACAAAATGATCTTGAATTAAAGATATTGAGGTTTGAAGGAAAATTTATCATAATTTGTTGTTATTTTAGCTGCAGTATACAAATTTTGTAATCACAAGCACTTCAACAATTTTAAACACAAATTTCTGGGAATGGTATTGTTTTGATGACAATTTCATTCTGCAATGTAAGAATTTTGATTTATGTTCCAGAGATGAATGGAAGTTGAGATAATTGAAAACGAGATACTGCGAGATTTTGCGTTAATATGCCAGCATAAACAAAATCTTAGTCAGTTGCCTTTCCTTCTTATAATTCCTTGCATAATTTATGTAATAAATTTTTACCAGGATATGTTTATAAAGTTTCAAATGAGGGTGTGGTGGAAGCAGATTTACACAAGCTTCTAAAGCATTTTTCTGTATTCCTTCCACGTAATTTGTTAAATGTATGACTTAATGCTTTATTGTTAAATGTATGCTAGATAAAATGTACTTATGTGAATAAAATATTGTTGAAATTTGAACAAGGGTATGAGAATTAATTTCCAGTTCATTTTACTTTTTACTTTCTTTCAACATATTTCATATTGCAAAGAAAGTGTAGGAAGGCCATTAAGTTATCCAGGTATAACATGGAAAATTGTTAAACTTTTTAGTTTTTTATCAAGTTCTTTTTACATATCTCACTGGACGATTTCCTGGTTAGAGCCAGCACTAAGCTTTTGCAGATAATGTGTTTTGCTCAAGGATTGTACGACCCTCTGCTCCATGGTCCATTATGTTGATCCACCATTCCACAGCATGCACTCCATGCAAGGCAGAAACTATGGAACTCTCACTAGAAAGCGAACCCACATGAGAGAACTATCACCTTTAATTATGTTTTCAAAACAAAACATGATACGCTTCTACAGGCCTGGTTATAATGTGTGGCAGGTTTCATTCATTACTTAGCCTTCTTGATGCAATCAGCAGTAAAATTAGCAACAGCATCATAAAAACATTTCTGGTACAGAATGTAACTGTATTGTGATACTACACCTGTACTTGTTTATGTCACAGAGTGTATTCTGCCATCTTGTTTTCTATATAGTGTTTAGTGTGACTTACAACAATACCTTTGGATGTTTGTATATTTTCGTTTTGCCTTTTATAACATTATTACAGTTACTTACACCGACAGTCAGGGTACAAAATCGTCATTCCCGGGATCTGCTAGACAGTTAACCTATACATGATACGCCTCATCTCTGCAAGTCAATGACTACTTCCCAACACATTCAAAGTTGGGAGACTAATGATTAAAGAAACAAAGTTCATGACCAATCATTACAGAGACTGTGGCTGGGCAAGGATTCCAAGTCCCAACCCCTGAATTGACAATGAGATAGACATGTTATCGGCTAGGATTGCCAAGAATGGTTCACCAGTCTCTCAATAATACCAGCACCATTTGAGAACACAGTCTAAGCACTGCCATATTGGAAGATATTGCTGCAGACACAATGTCATGATTATACCGACACCAGTGCAATGAGTCCTTATGTGGCAAAGACTAAGAATTTTGCAAGGAAAGTGCTGGCTACCTGTATTTTCATTTTTTTTAATCTTTGGTATGACCTTTATTTCTTACTTAGCATCTTCATTGTATTTGACAGTATTCTAACATCCAAATGATAAAAGAAGCTGTCCATCCATGCCTTATTTCATCAGACTAGACTTAGGGCTGAAACTCTCAACTTTTGACCACAGGAACTCCCCAAGCTCCTGTGCTTTGGACAGGTGAGGCAGATGTTGTACCAATAGACCATTACTGAAGTTATGTTAATTTCAGGTAGTAAAATTTGATGCTTACATTTACAAATACTTTAAAATGTTTAGTGGTTTGTAAATTTATAAAAATTTTAATAATGAATCTACAAAATGGAAAATATCTTCCACAGTTATTAATACATTTTTTTTATATTACCATGACAACATTATTTTCTTCTGAGAAAAACCTGTCATATCATGTTTTACAATCTTACAATATTCAACAATTTCAAACTCAGTTGCTCATAAAAAATAACCACATGCAGACGCAGATTAGCAGATGGCAGATTATCAAATTACAAACTGACCATAGAACAAGTTAAATACCAACATTCCAATGGCACAGACTTATCAAAACTTAAAACTTCAAAGAAATAATTCCCAAAAATATGGAACTAAAGGGTTAAACAGTTCAAGGTCAAAATAAATCTGTCAGCAAAATATTGACCTTTCAACTTCCTGAAATGATTCTGTACTTAGGTGGCTTCTGGCTTCCTGGTTCTCAAGTGCTGAACAAAGAGTGATAAAACTGGAACTCTGGGACATTACTGGAAGTATCGAAACATGTTGTACTTGAGACTTATTTCATGGGAAAACATCTTAATTGAAATTGCCCATTTTTTTTCTAATAGTTGAGGCTGTATCGTATTGTATATACCAGTAGTAATGTTAAGCAATCTATAAATTAACGTACATAATTATTATTACAATATTATGCCACAGACAGGTGGTATGACACTGACACGTCTTCCCAACCAGACCTAGAATTTTCCTCTAAATTAAACCAAATGCCAGGTAACAAAGTACTATTTTTTGCAGTATTTGGTGGGGGCAAGCAGCATTATTTGAACCCACAACTGTGAGACACAGATGCTCCATGACTCGACGAGAGAGGCTTTCTGTAAGGATTCAACCCTGGAATACAAACAAACCACAACGACTGGTGGATCCCCAGACCCTGCCCCACTGGGATTCCTGAAATATTGCTGAATGACAATATTTTCAGGTATAATTTTGAAGTTTACCATCTTTGACCCCCATTCCGACTCCCTCCGAAATTTGTAGACGTTCACCTGAATAAAAAAAATCTAGATTCGCCATTGAGAACAATATTATATGTTTCCTTTACTATATATTTATCAGATATATGATCCTCACTGTCAACGAAAGTATGAGTATGTTAAAGAATCATAGCAATATTATCAATTAAAAAAAAACGTACAACACATTTCCTTAGCATTCAACACCCTCCTTCTCCTTTATCAATTTTGGCATACAATTTGAATGGCATGCATGTTAAATACAGTCAAACCTGTCTTAAGCATGAACCAGTCAAGGGAAGGAGCAAAAATGGCCTTTTAAGACAGGCTGTTGCTTAATATAGGTTATAATATGCTCTGAAAGCATAGAAATGGGAAGTAGAAAATGTTGCTGCTTAAGACAGGTGGCTGCTTAATAGAGGTGACAACTTACGCAGGTTTGACTGTATGTTAAAATAAATGAATGATTATAAAACAGTCCAAATGGGAACTACCAAATAAAAATGGAAATCAATAAAGACAAAGAAAGGGTTTAAGTATGCGATAAAACATTTTTTCTACGAAGCAAGATGAGATATTACTGTGCCTACAGCATATTATCAGCTATACTCGCAATGTTTAATCGTTTCTGTATTATACAGCATCAACAAAAACGTGTCAGCACGTTTTAATAATTCAGCAAAAAAATCATGGTTTCATTTCTTGGAATCTGTTTGCATTTAAAATGTGACGGGTCACGATTTATTATAGGCCATTGTCTTACAAAACTTGATACATCTCTTACATTCTTCACAGTTTCAACAGAAAACATCGCACAAAGTATCATAAAGTGTCGATGTTTTTGAAGCACTTTTCTTGATAGGTGCTCTTCCAGCAATATAATCTGACTACAGAAGCACTTGTTTGGCATTTGTAAGATTAAGCTGTACTAAAGAGGAATATGTTCTGGGAGTTCTAGATTAGAGCCACTTGAACTGTCACAGAGTAACACTAAGCATCCTGGGAGGCAAAAACTGCAGCAATTCTTCTTTTTCTTTTTTTTTTGAAATTGAGAGATTGTATTGTATTTAATAACATATCACTGTATTTGTAAAATTCAGATAAAATGTTTTGGTAAGTTTTATATATGGGTACTTTTATGTTCAATGTGTTTGTACATTCAGATAAAAATATATTATAGTTTATTTATATACTCCCCCCCCCCCCAATATTTGTGAAATCCTCAGTCAAATGAATGGATCTAATCACAGAAAGAAAGAAAATGCACATTTACGATCATGCTGAAAAACATGGTCGCCACAAGCCAAATCATTTCCGTTCCGCAGACATTTTCTGCATGAATGTTGTTACATGGTTTGTCATACTTACATGTAACAACAACTTTATTTCCAAAGTTTCATTCATATGAAGTGTGGTCTAGTGGCAGAGTGTCCACCTCGCATGTGGAAAGTCATGGGTTTGATCCCCGACTGGGTCATACCAAAAACTTAAAAAATGGTACTAGAACATCCTTGCTTACCATTTAGAGGAAAGTTCTAGGACTGGTCGACCCAATGTCAGTATAATGTGACTCGGTGGGGTATCATACCATGTGTCTGCGGCATGATACTTCAGTGTGACAGCGCACAGAATACTTCTCAAGAAGACACCGTCGCGATATGACTGAGAAATTGTAGAAAACAACGCTGAACACCATACAACAACACTCGTATGAACCTTCCCATCTGCACCATTAAGAGTAATCAAGAAATAATTTCTTTGATCACAAATGTGTACGTATATTAATTTTCACTTTACATAACAATGTTTTCCCTCACACTCTGAAATTGAGAAGTTTGGAGAATTTTAAGGGTCATTTGATTGAAAAGAATGACATACCCCCAAAATCTGAGGGTCACAGAAAATCCTGGTTATGATAAAACATACACCAACCATTGTAGCCAAATTACAATACATACCTGCATATATAGCTCCACATCCATTTTCTTTTTTTTATAAAGTCAACTCCACACCAAACATTTAACACTTAACTCTATTCTCAGCTTTACATTTCATACCAAGTTCAAACATGTATCTTCATGCAGTCTAACTAACAATCTATAGTTTGTCTTTCCTTTCATGATTTCTGCATTTTTCTCATTGTTATTCACAGCCTTCCCTCTCACTATGCACTTGCGCCATTTACATTTTCTTCAGAATCTGTATTAGCTATTGTTCAGTATTATCTTAGCTTAAAATAACTTCAACGCAGTTAAAAATAAATTTTCCATTCTCAGAATTAAATATATCATATAAATGACAAAACCACAGTAATACTGTCATTTCTCATTATTTCTTATAAATATTTCCAGAACTAACAACTATTTCTTCATTTGTTTTAAATGACACTAAATTCAACTCAATATCTTATTTTTTATGCTGTATTCCCACAGCAGCTGTATGACAGTATTTTATACCCATTCTTTATATACATGTAACAGTAACCTAAGCACTTGTTCAGTTTTGCCTCTACCCCCAACACCTCTGACACTATAATAATCCATTGCTCTCATCCCCACAAGTATGTCAGTTCTGCTCTCTGCCTCAAATTAACAGGTATACAAGTATCACACAAAAACTTCAAACTGTTATCTCCCACCTCGATCTCAAAGTGTCAGAAGCAATTAGCAACCATTACATCTTTATCAGTTCTCCTGTAATATCTACATGTATTACCCAATAACAAGATTCACTGTCACTATAATAGCAATACACTAAAATCCTTCAATTTTTTCACTTTTGTTACTGCAAAAATACACAAAAGCTTTAGCATGATGAGTATAGGATATTAATATAATAATCAAAAGTGTGATCATTTATTCTATTGGCAATATGGATATTTGAGGACCTCATTGAAGACTGACTTTTTCAAATTAGTAAAATATCTCCCCAAATAGACGCATACAATTATTATTAATTATATACGTAAATTTCTGAATACACAGTCACATATTTTGTGTTTATGTTCTATCTTGATACAGCTTCTAACAGTCCCAATGTTTGACAGGTTCCTGTTTTTTTAAAACTTAATTCAGATGTTACCCTCTAGCTGCTTGAACATCCATACTTTTAACTTTCTGTTTTAATAGTTACTTTTTTTTTCACATTTCTAAAACTGAAGAAATTTCAATCTCCAGATGGAATCAATTAAAACCTCCGAAATGTCGCAGTTTATCTTCTACAGAATGCAAGGTCAGTATCTTGCCATAATGAACTCCCCTTCTGCACTGTATAAAATCATTCACTTGCAACAAAAACATCTTACACTGTGTGAGAGCTGACAGTTGAGAGCTAACGTATGTTGCTGCAAAGCTATAAACATGTATACAACTTAGCTCATATGTTCAAATAATTTATATCCAATAATAAATAAATTTTTATTTGCTCTGATTTTATTTAAAGTATTATCCATCAACAACAAAGTATAAAGTGAACTTTCCAGTCAGCTATACACGTACAATAATGTACATCCCTAAATTTGCCATCTTACAATCTTACGCCACTTTCCACAACAAAATTGACCACACCAAATTTTTATCCCGCTGTAATTTCCTTGATTCTCCTGTATGTACAACATAATCCATTCCTCAATTTGTAAAGTAAAAACACATACATCCATTTACTCTCCATTACTACCTACATGTTACTTTTAACTCTGACAAAACTATCCATAGCCTACAGGAAACAGTACACTTCAGGAAACAGAGTGAATTTTGTCTTGGCAAGACAGATATATCTTTATTAATTCACGATAAAAGCACTTCAATGTCGATCACGGATCAAATCCAGAAAAAAAAAACACAACAACACTGAGAGATGTTCAGCTTTGATTCTCACATACAATATCAGATAATCTCCTATCTCTATCTATGACACAACCATTCTGTTACAACCCTGCCTGGTTCCTGACAATTATCTATATATACATTTATGTAACTGCCTCCTGTCTTAGTATGATATACGGAATGGGAAGAAAGTATCACACAGTCTATACCCCACATTTTATGAATTCCCCTGACACATAGGCAGGAAAATGTTTGGTTAAAAATGAATCCTGGATAGAACCAGTACTGAGTGTTGTTTTTTAAGATTGGATCACACCTGGGCCTTCAACTTCTGCAGGGCTTGAAATTTCTGATAAAAGCTTCTCGACCTCCGATTTCCAACATTTTTAATTGAATGCTTAAAATCAAAGAAAAATTACGGTCAGTTTCTTAAATCTTATTCGTCCTGACCAAATGTTCACTCGTCATCGCGAGTGGACGAGTAGAATATTCCAGACCTGTTCTGGTATGAGCATCCAAAACTCTATCCAGTTTCCGCTGCAGTACTGATGTACTTTAGTTCCATTTTAAAAGTATGAGGGGGCTTTAAAAAAATATGTTGTTGACTTTTGTAATATTTTCAATATTTAATAAATTATAATATATTAATAAAAAATGTATCGCCATCAAAATAAATATTACCTTAAGCAATCATCAAATTTCTAATTGATATTGAGTACATTTAAACTGTAACAGCACTAAAAAATATACATGTAATATCAACCCTGAGCAGCCCGATAACATCAACGACGTCAAGTTTTTACACGAGGACGTTTAGTAACACTTTTTCAATAGTTCCTTAACTAGCCTCTGTGTCACATGTTCTGAAACATGTATATGAAATTTTAATGGAAATCTACCTGCAAGTTAATCAGGCAATTGCATAGAGGAAATATTACATTTTTAAAAGGTAATTTTTATCCATGGACTTTATTAAATGGTGATCATAATTTAATAAAGGTCCACACATTTTTAACACTCCTCATATTTTGATACACAAAAGCTGGGGAATGAACTAGCCTGATTAAGTTAATGGACAGATATCCGATCTGCTGTCCATAACAACAAAAGAGAGACGCTCGGAAGATGCAAAAAAAACAAAACTTTAAAAGGCTTCTTAGAAACATGTAATATGTCGCACTAGGTATTGAACCTGTGAAATCTCCCGCATTCATGCGATCGCTATAATTACCACAAATCTACAGATGTGGTTGTATGATACACTTGTAAACATTTAGCTCCGCCTAACACACCAACTTTACAAGGTAAATCGTAACTTTTCATACTCCTATTATCTCTATCAGGGAGGAAAGGTTTGAATATTTAATCTGGATGTTGTTCCGCAAGCTTCGCTGGGTAACATAATAAGTGTGTCAACTTTATCAAAATATGATTATATCAACAACACACAGCTATACGAGCCGTCTCTATGATAAAATACTGACGAATCCATGATACACAAGTATTAATAACGACAGGGAGCGATATGCCTATTTTAGAGGATTGTTCCAATTGTTTTAAACAAGCTTCTGAATAACTTGTTCTTAATAATATCATTCCAACTGTCTTTGTTTTTTTTCACTTTTTCATTACCTTGAAGGAGGTTTGTAATATTGATGATAATACACTAATACACTAAGGCAAACAATGCAAACCTCTATCAGACTGGCTTAGTCCAGAAAAACACCAAGTCGTATATGTATAAATTACTCTGCTCTCGACCGTACTTAAAAACACTTGTTTGCCATGGTCTTACCCACCCAGTTAAATTGAGGGTAACCAAACTTTTTTATGACTTCAAAGAATTGTTATTGCTTCTGTTTTTTTCACGTGCCGGGCCCAATTAGCTCAGTCGGTTACGCGTCTGACTATCAATCCAGGGGTCGTTAGTTCGAATCCCCCTCCCGGCAACAGTCTCCGTGATGACTGATATACAACATTGTGCCTCATTATCATTCGTCTCTCTCCACTGATTCAAGTGGGAAAGTTATCAGTTACTTGCGGAGATGGGGTGTGCTCAAGTACTGGTTAATCCAAAGAAAGAGTGCTTAAGCTAACTGATTGTTTGTCAGCCCTCGATGGCATAAAAATGATGCTTATTATTCAACCAATCAATCAATCAATTAACATCTACTAAGTGAAAACCGAGTGAGGAAATCAGGATATCTCCATCTGGCTTGCCAAGCTGAACATTTTCTCCGTGACCGATACTGGAGTCTACAAATGCCATCATTGACATCATAAACCCAATCTAGAAGAGGTATACAAATGTAGATATCAGTCAATATCATATTCTTACCACAACAGACTTGCTGTTTCCATTGTTTATAGAGCAATTCCCATTACGCAGTTAATTAACGGCTGGATAATGGAGTTAATTGGCCAGGTCAATTTGTTCTTACAACCAAGAATCATTATATATACATGGCATTGTTTGTATATATATATATATTATATAGAATGTGAGAACTTTTGACCTTCATCAGAAGTATATTAACTTATTCAAGAAACACCTGTAGGAGTTCTTGTTTATATTCAGAAAAAGCAATAACTTATTCCTGGTAATTCACAAACTGTAGTATGAATGGATAATATAGTCAGGAAAAGCAGTAACATATTCTGGTTTTTCACAAACTGTAGTATAAGTGAATAACAAGGTAAAAATATTACAGTAAAAATGGCTCCTTTTACGATATATATATATATGATATTGGCTGTAAATCAAATGTGTGAGAGTGAGTTTCTGATAATGTCCGAAACATATTCTTATTTTACAACAAAATGCATTTAATTTTCAGTAACATAAACCCCCAATCACATAAGAAATAAGATAAGACGAGTACCCCATACGTCTCCCAACTCCCACCCACAACCCCATTCACAACTCAGCTATTCTGATTTTTAAACATTTTTTCATTTGTTTGTATGACCATAACAAATCTGATTGAAGTCTTTAAATCTGGCACATAATCTTATGCAGATAGTCTATCGTTATTCATGCTTCCTCGCTTGACGCTCAGCATTTAATTGAGAGTTCTAGGTCTGGTCAGCCCAGTGTCAGTATAATGTGACTTGGTGGGGTATCATACCATGTGTCTGCGGCACAATACTCCAGTGTGACGGCGCTTAGAATACTGTCTCAAATAGACACCATCACGATATGACTGAAAAATTGTTGAAAGCGACGCTAAACACCATACATCAACAACTACATTATTCATGCACCAAAGTAAATGCAAATTATTTTGAGAGAAAAAAACACCAGTTACTTTTGTATTTTATGAAAACTTTTCAAGTTTCAGTACAAGGCTAAGCTTGGATTCAACACAATCAATAACCAAATACTTGCTGTCACCTATCTATACCTATACAAACCCTGTAAGGAATAAAAGCATTTTGTTAATCATAAAATGCATACAATAACAATCTTTAGAACATCTTCAATAAAATCTATATTTATATCACATAAACTAAGATAACAAATATCATATTGATGCTATTTCAACTGGATGAGGTACTGCGTGCGAGCTCACTCTGTCAAAACAATTTTAAGGTAAGAACATTTAGGCCATAATAAATTAATTGCTAGATTATCATCCCCACCCATACCATAATTTTCATGCCGCCACAACCCTTTTTATCTTTTTTTATTTTTATAAAAAAAAAAAAAAAAAAAAAATAAAAAAAAAAAAAAATAAAATTCTCTCATCAACCCCACCCAACCCCACGTTTTAACAAAAACTAGCAATTATAAACCCTTACTGCTTATTTTGCAAACATAGATGATTCTACTCAGATATAACATTGAAATTGGGAGAAATGAGAAGTAACACTTTTTAACACATTACATGTTACATAACACAGCAATTCCACATGTAATGCTGGAGGAAAACCTCAGAATGAATCTGAGTTACGAACCTAGTTTACTTGTTTGAAACATTTTTTTCTTTATCAAACTGGGCTTGCTGAAAGGTATAACCCTTTACTTCATAAAGACGCCTTTGGACACCTCTAATATTGAAAGCATTAATTCACAACGTATCAGCAATGGGTGAATTATGTTTACATTATCTGACAGAGTGGAAAACAGTGCAGGAAGTGTTCAGATTGCTCGTTACGAGCAATCTGAACTCTTCCTGCACTGTTTTCAACGGCCTTCTGTGATTGGAGCAGAAAAACATGTATCTATGTTGTAAAGGGTAAAGTACACTTGAGAGTGTTATGATCACTCGGTAACATATTTTTTAAATATTTTAAATATGTCGGTGAAACAGAAACCAGGGCTGAACGTTGATCCTCCCCAGGTGATGAGCAAATGCTCGAATGCTTGTAGCTGACTTTCTCCCTCTATAATGCCATGTCCACAAACATACATTACGTTAGAACATAAACACCTCATTTCACACTAGGCTGTCATTTCTGGCACTGACATCAATTTTTTATTCCACATTATTTCAAGCTTTTGAAGAAAACCACAACAAAATGGGTCATTTCACCTGTGCCTTCAAACAGATCAAAAGATGTCAAAATTATTAATCTGTCATGGTTGAATTCCACTCCTATTACAACAGCCTCTCACTGCCATAACTTCTCCGGAGTACTCAGTTTAACATGTCTGACATACACATGACATGAGGAATTTGTTCTACGACTATTCACTGTTACCTTGAATTTTGCCTGAAGAGTGCAATAAGAGGTTAACATGAGCTGTAAGTTTTATGTTTTAAATCCTTCTTCCATTGATGTTCTAAATGTACAAAGTAGCAGTTGCGATGGGGAACAGGAGGAATAAACGGTTGGGGGAGGTGGAAAATGGCTTTGAAACATACCATATAATTTTTACACTGAATGTAGCATATTGTCCAGAATAGTGAATTGTTTAGGCCATAATAAATTAATTGCTAGATTATCATACCCGCCCACCCCCTAATTTTCATGCTGCCCAGGCCTAATTTAGAGTGTTGCTTTTGGTAACAATGGCTATCTTTAAATCTCAGAAATGTCTAAAATAACTAATTCTGCACTAGTCATAAACTATAACATCACTATACGAAGAGAAATCGGAACACAGAATACCTCTGTGTTCATCCGCCTATAGAAGAAGTAACGGGTTATGATATACAAGACAGTATGCTGGTTATACTGTATTAATAGGCATTCCTGGGACAGTTGAGATTTTTACGACTTCTGGAAATCTCCACTACCAGGGAGGGGAGGAATGTACATTTGAAGGCATGCACTCCACTCGCCACCAGGTGATGGCATCTGTTAACTTGTGTCCGACAAGCAGAGTTATTGTTTTGGCTGCATGTTTGAGATCAACGTGATGGGGATGTTGTTGGTATATGCAGTAATTAATAAGATAAGACATTAGTAAAGCAAAAGGTCAGTTTTCAGTTGTATGGTAGTCAGAAGAAAGAAATTGCGGTTGATAAACTGGAATTTCTTCTGTTTAATGAGTGTTATATTTCATTGTATGGCATTTATTAAGCATCTATTAGCTTCACTGCAACAAATTGTTCATTACAAAAAGCATTTTTCTTCACGCATATCATATTAAAATAACAATGCAAATATTTCAAACCATGTGGAGCCCCTGGTCCATTGGTAGAGTACGGGATTCGAGATCAGAGGATCGTGGGTTCAATCCTCCGCCACGACTATGCGTTATGTCCTTGAGAAAGACACTTTATCCTCAAGCTTAGTGCTGGTTCCACCCTCGAAGATTTTGAGCATGGTATGTCTAAGTTTTAAGAACTTGATTCAGAATCAATGTAAAAAAATAAATAAATTGAAATTTATTGTCAGAGATTAATATTAAAATATGCCAGATGACTAAAATTTTAATATGTGTACCCGCTATACATATTGTAAACTACACACAGGATGATGCTGTGTGGCTGCATAATCAAGTAAAACATGAAAGATTACTGAAGCGAGGGTTTTTAAATCCTGTCTAATCTTCTTCAAAGATAGAGCGGGAGGGGCACTTCCTGCAGGTATGAAGTGTTTATCAGAGACATGTAAAGATAAGATAATCTTGAGGAGCAAACATGCATGTGTCTGCAGACTTTTTTGTGAGACACCCCATTTAGCACCATCCAGCGGTGATCTGCTGTGGTTGTGTACACAATTTAACACCAAGGGACATATTGGTGATGATAAGGATTGTGGGTAAAAAAAAATCATTTTGTGATAGGTGTGATGTATGTGATGTGTATCAAGATAGTACTTGTAGACCGATCTGATACTGTATATGATAATATGTAGTGCTGTGCATTGGCATTTTCTCTCATCTGCGATACTTCATTTTCAGAAAATAAAAGGCAATGCGTATTGCAATATTTAAGTCGCGATGCTGTATGTTCATGTTTCATCAAGAATGAAATTGAGATGCACGATATCTGACAATCGTATCGATGTATTGTACTAGTCTAAAGAATGCATTGCATCGTGATCTATTGAAAGTTTCATTTAACACCCGATACACACTTCGACAGAAAAGTGAATTGCGATCCATTGGTGCATTGATAAATCATTACCGGTACACCTCTAATAATATGTATATAATTTTATGTAAAAAGGTCAATTGGTTTTGAACAAAGAAATGTTAATCAATTTTAATGGGATATATGGTTAAGACAAGAGAGATATAGTTTATATTAATTTATTTTGGCATGATTATGAAGAAAGCTAAAAGCTTACATTAAATGCTACTGTGTCCGCTTCCTGTGTAGATCAGGTACTGTGTATTGTTTTTTTTTTAAGGCATTGGGTCAAGCTGGGGATCGAACCCACAACCTCTGGCATGAGCGGCCATCATTCTATCCACTACACTACCAAAGAGACACAGAAAGAGACAAACAGAAAGACAAAGATAGATATATTGACTGCAGATAGAGAGATAGTCCACAGAAAAACAGTCAAAAAAAAGGATATCAAACTTTTTTTTTGTTCCAGAGTTAGTAATGTCACTGATATGAAACAAAAATGGCAATCAATTATTGTGCAAATATATAACTAATATTCAATGTTGTCAATATATACTTTTTTTATTCACTACAGCAAAATTGATGATCTTCCAAAACTGAAATTCCAAATTTTGATGAAAATGTTTTCCATTCTGTTAACTTCTATCAACATGCAATTATTGTTTATTCATGCCTAACTTTTCAATCACAGTCGATGTCTATTTCATTTTCTTCGGCAACAGTATATCTAATCTTACATAAATAACATTCCTGTTGATTTCCTAGCCCCGAGGGATTAGCCCTCCTTGACAGAGTATCTGATAAAAGATATACTAATGCCAGCTTCAGTTTTATTAGCCAAATTATTTTATAAATCAAGGGATATTCACAGAGAATTACGATTTAGAATGATTTAGAATGTAGGAACGGAAGCCAGATTGGTTCATGAGTTAGCGGAGGTTACTTTGATGCTGATCTTCCTGGTCAGATTTCCATGACAACCATCATGGAGCCAGTCTGGGTGGGCATCAGCAACTTAGTCATTTATGGCCCCATCCATCTTTTCATGGGGAAAATATTTTGATAAATGAGTGACTAATTAATTATACGTTTATATGTCTCCGGATAAATTAATTCTAATGCAGATATATATTACATTATTGTAACTTAAACTCACAGATTTCATCTATAACACAAAATTTTGTATGTATTTTTTTTTGTCCGTCTAGTGGTCGAGCATGTGGTTTAGTGGTAGAAATCGGAGCCTTGGTTAGATGGTCACAGGTTTGATCTCTCAACATGGCCATGTGTTGTGACCTTTATCGGTATACTGGTTCTTAGTAATTAACAGTGAAAGGAAAACGTTGAAAAGTTGAGCATTTTGTCTAAGTTGCTAGTACTTGTTTCACAGTCAATGTAAAAAAATAATTTTAAAACAATCAGAATGAAACAAACTCTAGTTTCTCTTAATCTGTCCATTAACAAATTATCATAATGTTGTAGAAATTTCAATAGCAATATTTTAGTGAAATGACACAGGAGACTTAGAATCCAGGGATCCCTACCCCTTTACTCTTCCCTGTGTTACATTGGTGTCCTTTGGCATCCCTCCTGGACTAACCTCATCCTTAAGATAAGGAGGTTCTCTTGTATCATCATTCATGGTATATTACACATGGGGTATATTAAATATGTATCCCTTGTATACCTATTACTGTGAATACCCGTATAAAAACAATCTGGGAAGACATGCGCAAAGCTCCAACTTCCGTTAGCGTCGGCATTTGTTTGTATTTCATATCGGCAACTGTTTATTACTCAGCATACTTAAGTAACCTTATTACTGTTTAGTATTGACGCCATTCTTTACATGGTTGAAAAAATTTTAGACTCACGGTATTAGGTATGACCAGTATATATAAAGGTGTAGGACATATTTTTGTCCTCTGGGACATATACACGGTTAATACTGGCAACCACGAAGGTAATAAGCTTAAAATAAAATACATTGTATTAAGCCATAATGAATTAATTGCTAGATTATAATCCCCGCCCCCACCCTAATTTTCATGCTGCCATGACCCTTTTTATTTTCATGAAAAAATAAATAAATAATATAAAAAAAAAAAATATTAAAAAAACATCAAAAAATTTAAAATTAAAAAATATTTGGATGATCTACCAATTAATCTTTAATGGCCTTATGCAATTTATTAAAAATGTTTTAAATTAATGAACTACCTACCACTTTATATATCATTTTTTGTCTAGTAATTCTGGTCCATCTAACCAATGTGTATTTAGATAATCCATCACATTAGGTTTCACATCTTCAATAACGACAGCAAGTATAACCAATTAGGTGTCAATTTGTTTTAAACAAGTGAAATACCATTCTGGTCAGTGATTTTGAAAAGTGATTTATCCAGTAAAGACTGACTGGGCACACTCAATACAGGTATTAGATCAAGGTAAATAATGACCTGTCAGGTGACCTTTCAACATTAAGGTCACAGACATGCTCATTATATGAGGATGGTCTTAAATTAAATGTAAACACCCTGAGGTCATGATTATGTTTGTATGTGTAATGGAAAGGTTGTCAAATTTATTATTTTAATGGCTACATTAACTTCTCCTAAACAGTGAAAGGTTTGTTGTTGACATTTAAACATTTAGGGTTGACAATATGAATCTTTTTTAACTTGCTATACACTATGTTCATGGTTGTTCAGAAATTCTTTTCAACAAATTGATATTCCCCTGTTAAGTGCTTGGCACAGTCTGAATTTGAAAAAGGGGCATAACTCAGGACAATATTAAGATAAAAAGATGCTGGGCAGTCTGAATTTAAGAAAAAGGGGCATAACTCATTATGATATAAAGATGCTGGGTACAGTCTGAATTTAAGAAAAAGGGGCATAACTCATTATGATATAAAGATGCTGGACACAGTCTGAATTTGTAAAGGGGGCATAACTCATGATGATTTAAAAATAATAAAGATGCTGGGCACAGTCTGAATTTGAAAAAGGGGCATAACATAGGACAATATAAAGATATAAAAATACTGAGCACAGGTCTGAATTTGAGAAAAAGGGGCATAACTCATGATGATTTATCTCTGTTTTTTGTCTGCTGTGTCTAAACAGTTACACTATATTGAACACGTATATTTTTTCATAAATCAGGATTTATGCTGTTTAAACATACTTACATGTATAACAATAGGTTTTTATTCTATGGTATCAAGTTTTAATGGTGGAGGAAGACATCATAGTGAATCTGAGTAGAACCTACAAGTAACTTTTCTCACATGAAGATTTTATACCGATTTGGCCTTGAACCCATGACCTTAATCAAAAAAGATAAGTGACCTTTAAACAACAGCGCCTTAAACCATGGAGGATCAGGGTCGCGGTGGATCTCTATTTTATATAAAAAATATAAGTAATAATAATAAATATAAGTCCATAAGGAAATAAATAAATAAACTGATTATTGTATGTGGCCTTGACATTGCGGGATTGCCAGGTAGATTAATAGTCAGGAGACCCTAGTACTGTGACTTGCCCAGAATAAGGTCTCACTAACAACTTGGGGGAAATGCATTTAATTAAACCAGGACTGCATTTGTGAGACATCCATGAGAACTGCATTATATATATATATAATGCATGGAAATTAGCATTATTTATATCAGAATATAATAAATGTGACAGTTTTAAATTAATCCAAAACTCTCATGTCGCTTAACAATTACAAACTTTAAATATTACAACATTATTCATTCAGTCATATATTTCAAAATTTGCAAACCTGATTCAAAGTGAACTGAATAATTACCATAAGTGTATGTGCTTAAAATATAAATTTATAATCTGCGCATATATTTAGTAAGGTCAATATCGGCTGATTAAGATTAAACAAAGTTTGTCTGCTTTTGTACGCTTATGTACATATGTTTATTTTAAATATTATGAATATTGAAACTAAACCCATTGTCAAGTTCTTTATGTCTATAACAAGCCCAAGGTTACTAACTTGAATATCTATTGAGCAGACACCTGTCTTATACCGCCTCGCAAGCGGAAGGACCTGGGTTCGATCTCTGACCGGATCATATCAAAGACTTTAAAAATGGTACTAAAAGCTTCCTCGCTTGACGCTCAGCATTTAGAAGAAAGTTCTAGGTCTTGTCAGCCCAGTGTCAGTATAATGTGACTGGGTGGGGGTATCATAACGTGTGTCTGCGGCATGATACTCCAGTGTGAAATTGCTCAGAATACTGTTTCAAGTAGACACCATCATGATATGACTGAAAAATTGTTGAAAGCGATGCTAAACACCATACAACAACAACAACAACAACAACCTTACCTGGGATACAAGGAGGTAAATAATTATACCTCAGATAATGTACACATATATACAGCAAAGCAAAATCATGAAATATAGCCTGGGGCATACATGACTACTGGGTCAGACAGGGTTTATCAGTAATAAACAAAAAACACAATATCTCCAGGTATCATTGCCACCATGAATAAACCTGCTATCTTATCACAGTGTTTGTTAATTCCTACCTGATTAGTAATTAGCCACTGTATAAACTGATAACAGTGATCGTGCAAAGGTCAGAGAGATAAACAGGAAGCTGGGAACCAACTGACAATCTTATGATATTTTATGACTAAAATATCATTCTTTAACATGCTCAAAGTAAAGATTATCATTCTCATTATGATTGTAAATTACTGCCTCATTTTCCACGCTATAAATTGACCATTAGATCATGATAAATTAATTGGTAATGCCTGCCCCCTAATTTTCATGCCGCCCCGACCCTTTTCATTTTCATGAAAAAAATAAAATAAAAAAAAACAAAACATTTTTAAAAAAACATCAAAAATGAAAATAAAAAATAAAAAATAAAAAATAAAATCCTCCCACCCTCCCTGTTTTTTAAGAAAAATTTTGATGATAATCTAGCAATTAATTTATAAAGGCGTTATATCTAGTAGCACAAAGGTCATTTTACAGTCACTATAGTGGAGAAAAGTGGTAAAACCCAACATAAGTATCTGGGAAACATATCATATAATCCTATTATGGGATATTTAAAATACGGCTCTTTAGCAAGCAGATTCAGACACAAAGAATAAAATGTAATAAAAAAGTGGACATAATATCCACACCGACAACGTCATCATTCTGTACCAGCTAGAATTACCAATGCGCCTGCATATATAAGCTTTACATACATTAGTTTCATGATTTTGTTTGTAAAATAAATACTACATGCAGTCAAACCTGTATAAGGGGTCACCTCTATTGAGCAGTCACTTGTATTAAGCAGCCACATTTGTTATTTACCATTTTTATGTTTTCAGAGCAAATTAACCTGTATTAAGCAACAACCTGTCTTAAAAGGCCACTTTTGCTCCTTCCATTGACTGGTTTCTTAAGACAGGTTTTCTGTACATAAATATGAGCACAAGCAGGAAGTGGTAAACACATGTTAACAGTGACCCCTACAAGTGAAGCCATGTAACGTGAAGTTGTACAAGTAATGTGAAGTTGTACAAGGTCACATGCATGCAGTCAGCTCTACAAGGATCATTTAAGTTGTACAAGATAAAAAAAATACAAGTTGTTGTATGGTGCTTAACATCGCTTTCCGCAATTTTTCAGTTTAATATTACGATGGTGTCTACTTGAGACAGTATATTGAACGCAGACACATGGTATAATACCCCACCAAATCTCATAACTTAACTGTCATCAGACGGACCAGAGTCCTAAAACTATCCCCTTAAATGCAGAGCGCCATTTGCCAAGAATCCTCTAGTACCGTTTTTAGGTCTTTCAACAAATAAAAAAGTATACAATTGTATATGTGCTTCAGAAAAAAATTGGTAAAGTAGGCAATTTCAGCGACAACAAACTAGTTTATCAAGATCTAATGAGTCCACTTGTTGAAAGTTACTCAATTTATCACTGTCCAGAAGTGATTATCAGAAAAATCTAGGAAATGTGAATAAGTAACAAGGAAATAACTGTGTTGCCGAGTTACACTGCAGATACACTGGGATAGCTGGACCACTTCAATGGTCGATTTGTACAAACATCCACTCCTTAATTCCACCTCCTGCACAATTGATTGAGATAAATGCAGTTTTGCATATCAAAAACATTACATAACTGAAATAGACCAAAATTCATTATCGGCTGACATTCTGACTAACAGACAGAGAAAGCAGAGTGCCACGGTGCAGCGGTTAGAGTGATTCAGAGGTTTGAATGCAGGTTCAACCTGACAACAACACCCAGTTCTGAGGTCATATATTTTTAAGATTAATTGATTGATTGATTGAATATTTAGAATCATTTTTAGCCATCCAGAGCTAACAGATGAACAGTTAACCTTACCACTATTTACTGGAATTAACCAGTACTCGAGCACACCCCAACTTTCCCACTTAAATCAGTGGTGAGAGAATAATGATAATGAGACACAATGTCATATATCAATCATCACGAAGACTGCTGCCAGACGAGGGATTCAAACTCATGTGTCCTGGATTGATAGTCAGACGCGTAACCGACCGAGCTAATCGGGCCCAGCCTATTTTTAAGAATATTCTTAGACTTGAGCTTGAAAATCCAAATTTCAACTTTAGATATCTCGTTTAACATGTCAATTAGAATAATTGTGGGAGTTGTTTTGACTATGTATTAGGTGTCCCTACATGCTGGCAAATTTTTGTCTTAAAAAATGATCTCTAAGTTTGTTTTTTAAAATTCAGTCTTGAGTTCAAGTCTAAGAATATTCTTACGAATGGTTGGTGAATTCTACCCAGGAAAGATACTTGAGAGGGATACTTCATTAAACTCTGGGGGCATTCACCAACCATTCTTAAGAATATTAATAAACTGGAACCCAAGAATGAATTTTGAAAAAATTCACTTAGAGATCATTTTTTGAGACCAAACTTTTCCAAGCATGCAAAATAGTAAAATAAACTCTCTAAAGTTGAAGTTGGATTTTCAAGCTCAAGTCTAAGAATATTCTAAAGTATGATCCAGCTGAGCTTTAATTATACACTTGTGGTCCTCCATGGCCGAGTCATGGTCTAATAGGCGCTGTCCCAAGATCACTTACCTCTCAACGCTAAGGTCGTAGGTACGAGTCCCGCCTCCTCCAAAAATTTCATGTGAGAAAATTTGCCAGTTACTTGCTGGAAGGACAGTGGTTCTACTCAGTCTGAGGTCTTCCACCATTAAAACTGGATATGCCATTATATAACCTGAAATGTGTTGAAAATGGCGTAAAACCCCATTAAATTTTTTTTTAAATAATGATTATAAACCAAAGATCAGATTTGAGTCTTAAAACCTAAAAAATGAACAAGAGATACTGGGGATGAATGGTTTAATATTAAATCAAATTATTTTTTTTAGTTGATCCTTAAAAAACTTATTTCACAGTCCATGTCCTAAACCATCCATGCCAATGTCCTGAAATAACCCCTTTGTGACAAACACCTGGTGGCCAAGTCAACCTGATCCAGTATTCACAAAATTATGAATATCTTACTACAAAATTACAAAAATCTAGCTGTTATCTGCTCGTATAATTATAATATTACAAAATGATAACAAAGTTTTCAGTACACACATATATTCCAACACATGTTCAAAATATGTCCCCTCATATATACAACCTACAACATATTTCACAAAAAACTTAACACTATCTCATATCATAGAAACAATAAGTCATATTCACCTTTCTTTTAAACATCCTGCACTTGTGATCGTGATAAATCCAGAATTAAAACATTAAATCCAAAATTCCGCCAAATTTTAGACTACCTAAGTTAGGTATACATTGTATACGTATTGAAGTAAATACACCTACAGTGTGTATTTTACCAGAACAAAATGATCCATTAAACTTTACGTAAAAAAAAAAAATTCAAATCATCGAGTTGAGTATGTTTTAGCAACAATCTCCAAACCAAGTAAGATACTTATATACACAAAGTTACGCCACAAT
Source organism: Panopea generosa (assembly GCA_029582155.1). Taxonomy (NCBI): domain Eukaryota; kingdom Metazoa; phylum Mollusca; class Bivalvia; order Adapedonta; family Hiatellidae; genus Panopea; species Panopea generosa. The sequence goes on from CM055911.1 coordinate 49,447,948, forward strand.
TACGGTATTCCTTCCTAGCGTATCGAACCATTACATCCCATGGTACTTCTTCCTAGGAAATCATATCCTGTGAATAAGTTATTAAACTTTTATTACGCCACATTTAATTTTCATGCTATGGTGAACTCAACAGAAAAACACTTTCAAGTCATGTTTAAAGCGCTATCAAACAATTTGACAAGATAGAAGTATATAGAGTTTACCATGGAGGGACTGATAAGTGCCGTAAATAGAAAATTGTTATCTTTTTTATTATCAATTTTCCCATGAATTCATGTGAGTGTTTTGAAAAAGAGGTGATAAAAATATTAATAATAAACCTGCGTCATTCTAATTACCTCATTACTGCATATGAATAAATCAAAACCAGGTCATGTCGTTTTTATTATAATAGAAACACATCAGTACTTCGCTAGTCACCAAGGTTTGATCCTCTGGTCAGTACCATGACGAATAATGGCACAGTTAAGATTGAAAGGTCATACAAATGAAATGAACGAGGTTTAACACCATTTTCAACACATTTCAGGATATATGTTGCACATCCAACTTTTCTGGTGGAGGAAGACCACTGAATGAATCTGAGTACAACCAAGTAACTGGCAAACTTTCTTACATAAAGTTTTGGAGTGAGCGGGACTCGAACCTATGACCTTAGCGGTGAGAGGTAGGTGATCTGGAGCTGGCGTCTAGACAAACTCAGCCATGGAGAACCCACCACTGAATGAATCTGTGCCGGACCACCGTCCTTCTGCAAATAACTGGCAAACTTTCTCACATTAAGATTTTAGAGCGAGCAGGACTCGAACCTATGATCCTAGTGGTGAGAGGTAGGTGATCTGGAGCCGGCGTCCTAAGACAAACTCAGGTATTGAAGACTGACTAATAGACGAGGGTGAAGTAGATTAAATGAAATAAAATTTATGATATAAATGATCAGACTCTTAGTGGGCTATAATTTGTTAGGGGTACCTGAACTGAACTGAGCTGAGCTGAGCTGAGCTGAGCTGAACTGAACTGTGCTGAGCTGAGCTGAGCTGAACTGAACTATGTTTAGATGGATCATCAATTTTACACAATGTACAGGTCACATAGTTATAGGAATAATTTAAACCATACCCTACTTTAACTATCATTTCCTATGATTCTTTAACATTCTCTAAAGATCGTGTTTCAACATACAACAGGTTTTATTAGTGGAGAATGAACCTTCAAGCGAATTACTTACACATTAAGTTTTTGGATCCGGCTGGGCTTTAACCCACAACCTCAGCAGTGAGAAGTGAAGTAAGCGGATACCTCTATTAAGCAGCCACATTTGCTATTTCCTATTTCATATGCTTTCAGGGCAAATTTACCTGTATTAAGCAACAACCTGCCTATAATAAAGGTCACTTTTGCTCCATCCCTCAACTGGCTGCTTATAATATAAGACAGGTTTGACTGTATCTTGAAACTGCACCTTAGACTGGTCGGCCAGAGGGTGTTTGAATAATCAGAATTCTATAATTAGTTCACTGTGTGTTTGTTTTTTTACCCAAATGTAAAAATAAGTTGTAAAATGATAATATTTGAAAACAGAATACACAACTCTTATCACGATGCAAAAAATGTAATAAACAAGAGAAAGTTTTGGATATCATAAAGTAAATAAAAGATTATAAATAATATCATGCTGATTTTTAAATGTTCTTGAGTTGAGAACATGCACAATGAGGTTCTCAAATTACCCTATAAAACCACAAGAGGGCTATCATTATGAACGTTGCGTTTCACCGACGCAGGTTTTTACCGATATCGTGCACCGCATTAGATACAAAATACGGCTGCACTTCAAATGAACATCCTGAGCTCATTGTATCGTATGCTACTTTATCACTGTTCAACAATTTTGATATGTAAATAAATGCCGAGTGATAAAGTGGGGGCCCTATGTTTTCATATCGTATTTATTTGATAAATCAGCTAAAACACACACTTTCATTCATATCGCAATCTTTATGGCTATCTTTTCATAAATGAAAACTTTTCACGTAACAATGGAACTGTTTCAGCCCGTCAGCCATATGTAATAATTTTACGATTTGTAATGGCAATTAAATATCATAAAACCGCCTTTATGCTCTTAAATGCTTAATCAAGAACATTTTAATGGTCAAAATTTAAAACAAGTCACGGCTTTTGCCATACACAATTAGTAGATTCTTTTAAACTTTGTCAAGACTTTGAAACCAGTGAGGGGAATACCATTATCCTTTGATAATGACACAAAATGATAAATGTTGGATGTAAACTTTAATAAAAATTTAAGTTAAAGGTACACTCACCAATTTTTTTATAAATTGTCACTTCACATTAGAGATATGTGAAAATTTCTTTTCTAGGTGATGCAAATGAAATTAAAATACCCATGTAATACCCATGGGGGGGGGGTAATTATTAAATATATATTTTCTTTAAATATTAACATTTTTTTTTTATAAAACTACATGGCATCATGCTTTGAAGATGAGTACAATTTTTAAAAAATACAAGTTTGATAATTTATTTCCTTCCAATTTATCCTATCGTACCAAGAAAAACTGATAAAAATAAAATATTTGTGTTACAAGAGTAGTTCCCCTTTCCATAATGCTTTTCAATCATTTACAAGAGTAGTTCCCCTTTCCAAAATAAAAACATACTTAAAAGGATTTACACACATACTGGGATATTCATATCTACATCATGTTGATAAGTAATTTTGACAAAAAAGTTTTCAGTGACAATGTTATCCTATTGCAGCGTGTTCCTTTAAAGGAAAACTGTCATTCTGACATGGTTTACTGTGAGTTGACCTTCTCGAGTTTTATTGACAATACGTTATAAATTATAAATTGAAACATGAGTCACATACGACTTAACATTATGTCTACGCTATCTTAAGAAAATATCATTGACATTTAAAGCTTTAAAAACTACCGAAGATGTCAAGGTATCAAATTGCCCTTTTTAATCCAAATATATTTTGTTCTGAGCCTGTCAATATTTTTGTTCTGAATCTGTCATCAGAGATCTCTCAAGATCCTTTGTGCATTTTAATGTTAGTAAAAACTATAACGACCTCTTTCCGTCATATTTACCATAATTATTTTTGTATTCACTCATTAATACTGCTCTGTTACAATGTGGTCAATTGTTTTATTATTTGATTTTGTAAACACATTTTAAACCAAAAACATAAGCTATTTTTTGATCAGTTGACAGTCTTTTATTGATGTTAAGTTTTCCAAAATCTTGATGATTTTTTTATTTAATTATCTGTCAGAACATACATGTATCTAAATAGAGAACTCGCTGATCCAGAGGGGAAAAACAGGGGGTTCAGAACCTTGTCCCCTTGGAATCTGGAAATATTTCTAAAATGACAGCATTTTCAGATAAATTTGAATTAAATTTAAAATTTTGAACCCGCCCTGTAATTTGTGGACCCCGTCTGACCCACCAGACAAAGAATTCTAGTAGATTCAGATATTATTTGGTTCCTTGCCCTCCTCCTGAGCATGTTAAAGAAGCAGATGCACATATTTCATAAAATATATTACAGCAACTGCGGACATGCACATAGTGATTGACGCTGCATACATGTATAGGGCAGTTGAAATGTGGTCATACACAATAATTGATTATAAATGCATGCAAGGTACAGTTTCCTGGAGTGTTCTTCATAATGTTTACTTATGTTCTCTCCCTCTGGGGTTGCTCAAAGTGAACTTTAACATGTGTCAGTTTATATTTTAACTGTAAAACCAAACTTGTGTATCTTTCCCCCCTTATTCTGTTCTTACCAGGGTGACCGAAGTTGACCAATACATGTTCTGCAGACTCAGTGTTCTCACCAGGGTGACCGAAGTTGACCAATACATATTCTGCAGACTCAGTGTTCTCACCAGGGTGACCGAAGTTGACCAATACATGTTCTACAGACTCAGTGTTCTCATCAGGGTGACTGAAGTTGACCAATACATGTTCTACAGACTCAAGTGTTCTCACCAGGGTGACCAAAGATGACCAATACATGTTCTACAGACTCTGCAGTGTTCTCACCACGGTGACCAAAGTTGACCCATACCTGTTCTACAGACTCAGTGTTATCACCAGGGTGACCGAAGTTGTCCAAAACATGTTCTGTAGACTGAGTCAGAAAACATTCATTAAAAATTAAGACTCCCACAGCTATTCAGAAATTGGACATAAATACCCCAAGAGAAAGTTTTCAAATTAGATAATCTTTTCTGAACCTTTTGTCATACGATTTCTTTCTTTGCCAATGGTCAAATACGAATGTGTACAAACCAAAGCACTTGAACAGCAAGCCTTCAAAGGAAACACAATTACGGCATACATGACTCAAGGGGGCAAGACATCAGAAATGAAACGTAAGAGACATTAACACCTGAACTCGCTGGGACCCCACCTAAGGACATGTTTTAGTAATCACCTACAACCACATTCTACAGCATAAACCAACCACCATGCTGCAATATTTATTTAAGGAGCTGATTAATTCATTACAAGTTATTTGATTTGTTACTCATCCCTTACTAAAATACTATGTGGAGCATTGGACAAAAAGATGTTACAATATTATGGTGTTTAGCGTCGTCTCTTTCAATAAATTTTGAGTCGTATCCTGATTGTGTCTACTTGAGCCAGTATTCTGACTGCTCCCACACTAGAGTACCATGGTATGATACCCCACCCAGTCACATTATACTGACACTAGTCTGGCCAGATTTAATACCATCCTCTAAATGCTGAGCACAAAGTGATGAAGCTTCTAGTACCATTTTTTAAGTATTTGGTATCAAGACCCGACTGGGGATGGAACCTCTACCATTCCCATGTGAGATGGATGTTTTACCACCAGACCAATGATATGGTATTGAACAAAAAGAAGGTGAGATGTAAGGTTTACTCATGTAGATGGGGGGGGAGGGGGCCTGAGGACTGGGGATCAGAAGACAACGTTGGTTCACATGACCGTATTTTGTATTCAGCCTACCTACAACCCAGCCAGGACTGACCTATTGCATAGATTATAACTATGTGATATACAGATTTATTGTCCGTGATTATTGACCATTACACCATACTGGAGATTTGTACCTGGAGGGGTGTAGCCATCGCAGGGTGACATTAATTTGACTAAGGATGTCATCAGTGTTGTAAACCTCGCACATTTATCAGCTGTCACTGGTAATTATTGGTAATAAGTCATGACAGTCCACTGACAGCAAACCAGTCAAAAGTCTGAAAATCTGGGGAAAAAATATGCAACAAAAAAACGAGGTTTGTCCTGCAATAAATCTCCACCATTGCATATTATTCAGATAGGTGTCAGCTGCCCACGATTACAACCATAAAAAAAAAACAATTTGAAGGTAAAAGTGTGAAAAAATACTACACCTACATCACTTCATTACTCTCCACCATTGCTAAAAAGTAAGGTGAGGTAAAATTTATGGAGACTATCTAAGGTCATGAAAGTAGTTCTTTTGTTTTTTATATTATAAAGATGAAGTTTTAGCTTGAGGGACATCTGCAGCAATTTTGATAAATTAACACTAGACACCATCTCTGATGCAGCATCCTTGCTTTTATTTTGGAAAGGCACATAACATTGTAAGTCTTTAGTAGGTTAATTGGTTAAAAAGTTATGATCCCATTTGTAGATTATTAGAACATGTTCCTTTCCATGTGACTTTTCATCAGTTTAAAATTTAGTTTGTTTATAGGACTAGTCAGTTTGTGATGGACTTGTCAGTTTGTATAGGACCAGTTGGTATGTTTTGTAAACTAGTCAGTTTGTGCGGAACCAGTCAGTTTCTGTTCGACTTGTCAGTTTGTATAGGACCAGTTGGTCTGTTTTGCAAACTTGACAGTTTGTACAGGACTGGTCAGTTTGTGTTGGACTTGTCAGTTAGTATAGGACCAGTTGGTCTGTTTTGTGAAATAGTCAGTATGTACAGGATCAGTCAGTTTCTGTTGGACTTGTCAGTTTGTATAGGACCAGTTGGTCAGTTTTGCAAACTTGTCAGTTTGTACAGGACCATTCAGTTTCTGTTGGACTTGTCAGTTTGTATAAGACCAGTAACTGTTGGTTTGTTTTGTGAAATAGCCAGTTTGTACAGGATCAGTCAGTTTGTGTTGGACTTGTCAGTTTGTATAGGACCAGTTGGTCTGTTTTGTAAACTAGTCAGTTTGTATGTGATCAGTCAGTTTGTGTTGGACTGTCAGCTTGTATTTATAGATCAGTCAATTTATACAATACATGGGGCCAGTCTGTTTGTACAGGACTGGTCAGAACTAAGTCAGTTTGTGTTGGACTTGCCAGTTTGTGTGCGATCAGTCAGTTTGTATATAAAACGAGACCAGCAGTCAGGTTGTGTAGGACCAGTCAAACTGTGTTTAGCAAATAAATATTTTTTATATGATATCTGATCAATGTGATTGAATGAAATCAGAAGCACGTAATAAACTTTATTATTGTTAGGTTAACAGGTTTTGTACAAGTCTCACGTAACATTAAATATTTTAAATATGCAAAAAACTATCTTGAATTTCTCATCATTAATAACATATTAAAGCGACTGATAACACTGTATACCTAAAGGGCGATTTCTTGTATCGTTTAGGTGGCAAATATAATTGCCTCGAGTCATCGAGTTTCAATAAATATAGACTTGAAATCACCAACAGATTACTTGTTCAAAAGGAAGTGCAAAACACGATATAGGACAATCATCTAATTAATTTCGGTAATAAAATTATGACAGGAGCGTACAAAGAAAAACATTAAATGCTCGAACAATACACCCACAATCCCAGCGCCAATTTGCTCTTCGTTGAGATATTATTATATTATAAATAGGGTGATCTGTCATATGAAATGTTAGCTGGTACATTTCTTATTTATTCACAAAAAACAGAGATCAAATAAATGATTTTATATCTCAATAACACAATATTGGCATAAATTGATTGACCGCACTAGATAAAAAAATGTTGGCACGTCTTCTTAATGACTTAGTACTGTCTATGTACATGCATTCATATTACCATCTCTATATCTATTGATATTACTGTAAAACACACACACACTCGTGGGTATTATAAATTACCTTGTTCCGAGGACTGAAAACATCATATAGCAGTTTACTTCTTTACTTCAACCCTTTACTTCATATAGATACCTTTGGACACCTCTAATATAGACGCCTTTGGGCACCTAATATAGAAGGCTTTTGAATTATTGGGTGTATAATGTTTATTTTAACTGACAGAGTGGAAAACAGTGTAGGAAGTGTTCAGATTGCTCGTTACAAGCAATCTGAACTCTTCCTGCACTTTTTTCAAAGGCCTTCTCTGATTGGTGCGGGAAAATGCATATATATGGAGTAAAGGGTTAATATGCATCTCTCTGCACATGGGGCTTTACATCTTTTCCAAAGAATCATATATTATCCTTGTACCATACTTATATGTATTGTAATTATAAATGTGCCCATTTGACACAAATGTCCCAGCTGTATGTAAATTTTAACAAAAGTTATGTTGAGAAGGGGCCATAACTCCTGTAAAATTTTATCACCGTTGACTTATATTGAAATTGACCTGTAATTTTATAATTAAACTGCTTCACACCAAGTATTAATTAAATACATGGAGCTTTTCAGAAGATACATATTGGAAACCAATTTGACGGAAGGACACACAGGGGTATCCCTTTAATACCCCTTCACAATAATGATGTGACCATGATAATAAACAGTCCAAAGCATTGCACGAACAGGCATCTTATGTTCTTACTTAAAATATATTTCCAATGCTTTCATATAACAGTGACGCAGCCAAGACATCGTCTCAAGATCACGAATACTTGTCACTGCTGATGTTGGGGACTCAAGCCATATTCAATCCAAAAACTTCTTGTAAGAAAGTTTGCCAGTTGTTTGCTAAAGGAGGGTGATTCTGCTCTGCAAACTGCCTTCACCAATAAAACTTGTGCCAAAAATGACATAAAATCTCATTCATATACAAAATAATAAGGATTCTGGCTCAAATCAACTTCTGATACAAAAATTATAACCTGTACAAGGACAGCATTGCATTATGGGAATTCAGATTACTGTAATATTATTAAGGTTAACAAAATATTGTCGTCTGCTGCAGATTTACATATAAAAGGGCCGTCTCCAAAAAGACTGCTTTAGTTAATGCTAAACCGCTGATTTTATCTTTCAATGAAAATCCCTTAAAAACCTTGATCCATTTTTACCTTCACATTGTCAAATTCCTTATAACACCTGTTTCTTTATGGAACATTATGACTAATGTCAGTAATATTTTGGACTCAAACAAGAGCTGTTAGAAAATAGTATCGCTCAACTATTCACCATTGTAGCAGTCTCAAGTTCCCAGTTTTCACTAAACATCTCAACTTGAGATTTAATCCTAAATTCATTTTTTTTGAAATGTTATTCTTTAACAATGAGCAAAGATTTTGAATAACTTTAATTCTCTGTGGTCATTAAATGGGTAACAGGTTCAAGTTATCACTTAGAGAAATTTAGATTTTTTTGGTTGAGGAAAATCTTAACTTGAGATGTTTAGTGAAACCTGTATTAGATCATACCGTAGTGGATGGTAAGAATCAATGGACAAAGATTCAGGCTGCGATCATTTTGAACTGTTCAATCATTGCATACACAAAATAAATTGCCATTTTTTTACCATTGATATATCACAGGGTAAGCTGAGATTTCCAATAGGGGCAAAATTTAATGAAGCTGCAAAAATTTAAACAGCATTAAAACAATATTATTGTACAGTCAAATCTGTTGAAGCAGTCATCTCTATTAAGCATTCACATGTCTTAAGCAGCCACATTTTCGATTTCTCATTTCTATGTTTAAAGATCAAATTAACCTGTATTAGTCAACAACCTGTGTTAAAATGCCACAATTACCTTGACTGGCTGCTTAAGACAGGTTTCACTGTATTTGTATGTGATGATACCACAATCAAAATGTCTGACAATAATAAATGAACATCCTGAACCAACTTAAAAACAGTCCAGTCCACAAAAGTTAGATGAAAGATTCCAAAGACACATTAATCTCAAGTGAGTTGAAAGGTTAAAATGAATCCTAAAAGAGTTTGAGAATAAAACATTTTTGCACCTCAACACAAGTTCAAGAGGTTCAATCAAGTGTGCCATGTACATCCTGGCGCTTCTACTTTACCACAAGATGGGTCAAGATGACCCCGGGGGTTTTAAGGATAAAAGAGTTAAAGTGAAGGAGGTGTTTAATAAAGCACTTAAATTGTCACATTAAATGGAAAACAGAGAGATAGAATTTCCGGCAGATATCGAAATTTAATTACCATTGAAAGGGAGAGAGGACATTGATGTTTAAATTCTCATCAAGACAAAAAACTGTTTAAATTAATGTTGTATGGTGCTTAGGGTTTCTTTCAATAACTTTTCAGTCATATCATGAAGGTTTACTTGAAACAGTATTCTGAGTGCTACCACATTGGAGTATCATGCTGCAGATGCACTGTAACCCCAGTCACATTATACTAACAATGGGCCAACCAGACTCTAAATACTGAGCGCTAAGCAAGGAAGCGTCTAGTACCATTTTTTAAGTTTTTGGTATGGCTGGAGATCAAACACACAACCTTCCTCATGCAAGGCAGATGTTCTACCACCAGAAAAAACTGAGGTGTTTAAAATTACTGTCATCTACCACTGGCTCCTGTTTCACCAACATATACTTAAATACTTAAAAACTTAAATCTAGAAAAGCAGCCAGGTGATCATGATTTTAGACTGGTTTCAGTAAAACTGCATATTGTGTCAATGATATAGATTATATAAAAGAAAAATAACCAGTCAAAACTTACTTAAGTTTTTAAGTATTTAAATAAAATGTTGGTGAAGCAGAATCCAGGTGACTTAAATGATTCTTCATGTCAAGTTTAGTATAAGGTATAAACAATGCCATTTTCAACACTTTTTGCAACAGAAGACCTCAGAATGAATCTAAATAGAACCATAAACTGTGTCAGATAAAAGTTTTTTAACAGAGATGGACTCAAACCCATGACCCCAGCAGTAAGAGGTAGATTATCTTGACCTAGCACATTAAACCACTTGGCCAAAGGACCGTTGTCCATAGTTACAAGAAACACGCAATGATGATTGAGTAGAAGAGTCCTAGGACTGATTCATTTTCTCCAGATTGGAGAATAAAATATTTTTGAAAATGGTGAAAACAGCATGAATTTAGATAGACAAACAAAAGGACTGGTTTTAGCAAGGGCTGTGTAGCTGGGTACCACCAAACTGCTACCTGGTTCCCTAACTGTATCATGTAATATTAACATGCTAGATTGAGGTTGAGCCAAATAAAATAAATAATGTTAAAGTTAACAAATGTTGACTGTGAACTATAGTTGAAAGTAAAGCTAAACACCTAATATAGTACCTCAAGCTATATATGCAGTTACTATCTTCAAAACTATCATAAACTTCTGATGGCAATGACAATGAATAATATATCAGTACTTTCTTTTTATCATCTCTAAAGTTACCATTGCATGTACAGGGAAAGTTACAAACAAACACTGAATTCTTATGACAAAGTGATTGGTATAACTATGTTAGTCCACTCAGTGCCAAATAATGATTGATTGATTGATTGATTGATTGAATATTTAGCGTCACTTTTATACCAACGATGACTAGCAGACTATCAGTTAACCTAACCACTATATCTTGATTCCTTAAATGTTAACCAGTACTCGAGCACAACCCATCTCCACAAGTAACTGATAACTTTCCCACTTAAATCAGCAGTGAGAGACAAATGATAATGAGACACAATGTCGTATATCAATCAGTGGTAAATGAAATAGAGAAAACATAAAGGAAGTATTAGTATTCGGTGCACTATTGTTATTGTTTTTAAGATTAAATTCATATACATCTTTAAGATTCTTAAAATATAAGACCGCGGCATGGTCTAATGGTAGAGCATCTGCCTCGCATGCGGAAGGTCATGGGTTCGATCCCCGGCCGAGTCATACCAAAGACATTAAAAATGGTACTAAAAACTTCCTCGCTTGATGCTCAGCATTTAAAGGAGAATTCTAGGTCTGGTTGGCCTGGTGTCAGTATAATGTGACTGGGTGAGTATCATAACATGGTCTCAAGTAGACATTGTCGAGATATGACTGAAAAATTGTTTAAAGCCACAATAAACACCATAAAACAACTCAAAATATAAACTCCCGAACACTGAACAATAAGTTTAAGTCTTGGTTTGAGGAGTATAAATATTTCTTTAATGAAGAAAAAAAAAATTTCATAAAGTTTTCATAAACATTTAAGATTTAAATTTAAAATAAAATCCTATGCTTTATGACTTAACACCTTTAAATACTGTCTGGTTTTTAATAAAACAATCTTTCATTATTTTCTTTCTTCACAATTCTGCTCTAATATAGAACTTGTTATTAGTAATGATTTACTGACTATTTAAAGAGACAAAAACAATAGAGACACTGTATTGTCAGGACAGACTGCTAATGGTCAAGTTACTTATAAGCAGATCCAGGTCTATATTGTTTTCCATTTATAAAATCACAACCAAATAGCGCTGGACCCAGTTAGCTCAGTTGGTAGCCCATCTGACTATAAATCAAGAGGTCATGAGCCCATAAATAAATCCACAACCAAATAATGCTGGGCCCAGTTAGCTCAGTGGGTAGCCCATCTGACTATCAATCAAGAGGTCATGAGCCCATAAATAAAACCACAACCAAATAACGCTGGGTCTAGTTAGCTCAGTCGGTAGCCCATTTGACTATTAATCAAGAGGTCATGAGCTCATAAATAAAACCACAACTAAAAAATGCTGGGTCCAGTTAGCTGAGTCTGTAGCCCATCTGACTTTTAATCAAGAGGTCAAGTCCATTAATAAAACCACAACCAAATAACACTAGGTCCAGTTAGCTCAGTAGGTAGCCCATCTGACTATTAATAAAAAGGTCTTGAGTACATTAATAAAACCACAACCAAATAATACTGGGTCCAGTTAGCTCAGTGGGTAGCCCATCTGACCATAATCAAGAGGTCATGAGCTCATAAATAAAACCACAACTAAATAACGCCAAGCCCAGTTAGCTCAGCCGGTAGCCCATCTGACTTTTAATTATTAAACCAGAGGTTGGGAGTTTGAATCCCTGCTCGGCCACAGTCTCTATATTGATTGATATACAACATTGTGTCTCTCACCGTTGATTCAAGTCGGAAAGTTATCAGTTACTTGAGGAGACTGGTGTGTTTGAGTACTGGTTAACCGTTCTGAATTCCAGGAAAAAATAGTTAGGTTTACTGATCGTCTGCTAGCGCTTGATAGCATAAAAATGTTGATTAATATCCAATCCTGCCAAATAACAAATTAAATTAATAATAAAACAACATACCTTGCTTGAGCGAAACATTTGTATCTAAAGGGTTAAATCCTTTCTGGAGAACTATAAAGACAACTAAAGACAATTAAACGTTCCTTTCATCTCCGTTTTCAATATCATCACACCTTATAAACACCATGATTTCATAGCCTCTTTACGATCTATTTCTATGTTTTGATTCGTTTAACAATATAAAGTATGTATCCTAGCTCACTTGATAGTATAATATACAATATAAAAAAATTGGTCACAAAATATAATACATCTTTCTCCTGAGCTGAAGTAATATAAGACAGGTCGCAAAAGCCCTTAACCTTCTTATACAGATATTAAATCATCCGTTTTACATATTTACAAAAGAACTGATGTTTCCTCATTTGTCAAGTCAACTGTTTGTTTACCTACACAGAAAAGTACGTCTTAAATTCAGCGACGACTAGAGAGAAAATATTCGCTACATAGTCCCAATATAATAACACAAGAAAACACGTCCTAATGTGTACAAAGGATTGGATGCAATACTATGGTTGTCAAAGCAAGAGGTGCACCAACTCCTCGAGTCATACTGTCTTTCATGAATTAAGCATACACACTGAGTGTTTGTACAGTACGACTGACCCCCCTGATTTATTATAAACGTCTATGTAACACATAGCAAGCGGTTTATAAAGACGATCATATCAGCGTGTCCAATAAAAGATATGATAGATATGAAAGGCGACAAATTGTTTTAAGGATTTAAAACCAAATCGTTTTGGCTCGTGTATCTTTTATCCTTAGTCGGATTGTTTCCAAATATTTATTTTTTTTTTGCAATTTTCTTTAATATGTTAAATAGCATTCTATTGATTGATTTTATCTGTATAAAAAATCATTCAAATTACTCAGTCAATTAAAATAATGATTACGTAAGACTATAATGATTTAATTGCTAGATTATCATCCCCGCCTGCCCCCTAAGAAATTTTCATTTTGCCCCAACCCTTTTTATTTTTATTTAAAAAAAAAGAACAACAACAAAAAAAATAGATAAAAAAATTAAAATCTTTCCCCTCACTCCTCAACCCCCACCCCCTTTTTCAAGAAAAATTTGGATGAGAATCTAGCAATTAATTTATAATGGCCTAAACCTGTTTGGTATAACTTACATAACCATATAAATGTATTCATTTAGCGATTACATGTACTAACTTAATTATGGCCTTCCATAGCAGACTGGGTGCAGTAAGGCAAATTAGTGGTCGCTAGTTATCAAACATACTCTTATCTCTATCCTGACACAACCATGGTGGTTTTGCGGTAGAGAGTTATACATATATTTGTGGGTTCCATCCCTGATTGGGTTGTTATCAAAGATGGGTCAATGTAATACAACTGGGTTGGGTACCATACCATGTCTGTGACACGATATGCCACTGTGGTTACAGGCGTTAACCAATAGATACTATCACAAATAGACACATCCTGATCATGACATGACAAAACTACAAACACCACACAATGTAAGATATTAATGTATGCCAAACCAGAGTTCCCAAGTCTGATTCCCAAACATTTGGCGACTGTCTGAGTTTTTCAACTGCAGTTATAAAGATGTACCTACTTGAATGTAGATTTATTTTGTAAGGGGTGATTGAATGATGGATTGAATATTTACTGTCATTTTTATGCCATCAAGGGCTAACAGACGATCAGTTAACCTAACCACTGTTTCCTGGGATCCTGAAAGGTTAACCAGTACTCGAGCACAACTCATCTCCACAAGTAACTGATAACTTTCCCACTAGAATCAGCGATAAGAGACGAAGGATAATGAGACACAATGTCGTATATCAATCATCAGGAGAGTGTTGCCGAGTGGGGATTCAAACTCACAACCCCTGGATTGATAGTCAGACGCGTAACCGATTGAGCTAATCGGGCTCCGCTTTGTAAAGGGTGAATAAGGCCAACTAAATGATTTCTTCACGTCTGCCATCCAATTGGGAATTTTCTTCACAAAACCAAAAGTGTACAACATCATTGTTTTAGTAATTATGTTTTACGCCCGAAAGTTAATTATGTCAATTATCTACTTTATTTCTGTCGTATTTTATCCAACTATCCATCCAATTTTTTCATAAAAAAAAAAAAAAAAATCATTAAAATCTGATCAGCCAAAACAGTGGACTAAGTATTATTGGTTAACGAAAAAAAAAAAAATTAAATATTGAATGAGGGAACATCGCTCAATTAAGGCTAAAAGAGTAACCAGTAGGTTTCTGCTGATATAGATCACCAATAAAATCTGCTCCTGAATCCAGTTAAATAAATCCTTTAAGAAAAGTGGTCTTTTGATGTGACATTAGTACTTCATTATTAATTGCTTAATTTTTATTCATTTTATCTGCAACAGAGATCTGTCCCCTTAAATCAATAGACAGATCACCGTGAAACAAAAATGGATGTTTTAGCACACTTGAAACATGGTATACTCAGTACCATATAGCCATAAATAAACACTCCACCACCCTTCTTATAACTGTAGGTAAATATGCATAATCACCCCCCCACCCCCTCCTACCCACCCACCCACACACGCACACACCCCACTCTCCCTGAATGATCATTTTTATGAAAAATAAGGCCGTTATAAATTAATTGCTAGATTCTAACCAAATTTTTTTTTTAAAAAGGGGGAGAGAGGGAGATATTTTATTTTTTATTTTTCTAATGAAAATAAAAAGGGTCACAGTGGCATGAAAATTAGGGGGTGGCGGGGATAATAATCTAGCAATCAATTTATTATGGTTTAAATCAGTATCATACTAGTCATGTTCGTCTTAAATATATGTATGTCTAAGACATGTTTAAGTAAAAGAAAACACAAATAAATGCGCACCCATTTTGTACCAATTCTTAAACAGCATCTTAGGAAACTCAGCTCCAATAAAAAATTTACAAGATACAATCCAATATTTAGCATCATTGTTATGCCATCGACGGCTAACAGACGATCAGTTAACCCAACCAATGTTTCCTGGGATTAACCAGTACTCGAGCACACCCCATCTCCGCAAGTAACTGATAACTTTCCCACTTGAATCAGTGGTGAGAGACGAATGATAATGAGACACAATGTCATATATCAATCATCACGTAGACTGTTGCCGGGCGGGGGATTCTAACTCTCGACCCCTGGATTGATAGTCAGACTTGTAACTGACTGAGCTAATTGATACAAGAAACTTTATTTTGTGTTGGATCGACAAATATAAAACACTAGCAGCTGCTGTAAAGCTATTTGATGACAGTAACAAAGATACATAACATGTTAACATTTTTTTTATTATTATTTTTTTTTTTTTTTTTTACTTACATGCATATAGCATAAGTATACATGCACACTCATACACACACACATATACATTACACATATACACACACATGCATACACATTCATATACACATTGCCCATACCTTCATAATACATATAACACAATCAAGTCTCATAATGGCACCTGAGTGGGTGGTAGTGCGGTGGAGCGTTGGCCATACAAGAGGTCATGGGTTCGCTCCCACACTTGGCGTTATATTGCCTCTCAAAAACAACAATGAGTACCGGTACATGTACTACCAAAGAAATAGGCTGGAGACCTAAATATGTAAATAAGCTCTAAGTTCAAAACTATAAACCAATCAGAGCAAGGTTTAGTTATATGTAAACACCATTGGTCACAATGACTTTCACAGTTGACAATTATCAATGATTTAGTGACTGACAAAGACAAACAGAAATCTTTATAATTATTACACAATGTACGAAAACATGACACGACATTTGCATTTTTGTGGCATCATTCTAGTGCAGTTGTCTGAATATCACATTGACTTTTACAGCCGTCAGTCATCATTGTAGTAATAATAGTCCATATCATTAACAAAGAAATTCGGTCAGTAAATGACCAATACCATAAATTATCAGAGAAATTCGGCCAGGAAGTGACCACTGTCATGAAGTGACCTTCACTTGCATGTTACAAATAAGTGAAGAATGTCATACTTGCAGCAGAATTCAAAGGAGTGCAGTTTATGACAGTTCAGGTGAAATCATATTAATAAAAGTACGGCAATTATTAATTGTTGCGGCCTGCACACAGCGCAGGTGTGTAAAAATGACTGATTCATCCGAAAGAGATAGAAAATGTTGTAAATAAAACACTTTCCGCATTCTAAATACATGCAGTAATCAGTTTATCACTGGAGGGGTTTAATTTTTAAGGTCATTACATTTTTGCAATTTCACACATCAAATGAAATTTTAAATATTTTTGTTTTTTGCCCCATTTTGTTTTTTTTCCATTACTGATATGATAGTCATCTTTCAGTTACTCATACCAATGTTTTTTGTTTGTTTTTTTGTTGTTTTTTTTTTTTAATGGGGTTTAAAGCCATTTTCAACACATTTCAGGTTATATATGGTATATCCAGTTTTAATGGTGGAGGAAGACCTCAGACTAAGTCAGACTGAGTAGAACCACCGTCCTTCCACAAGTAACTGGAAACTGTAACATAAAGTTTTTGGAGCAAGCGGGACTTGAACCTACATGCTTAGCAGTGAGAGGTAAGTGATCTTGGTCATATCAATGTAACTGATCCAATAAACCAACTATACCACGATGGTGGTTTGATAACAGAGCATCTGTGTCCCCCATGCCGAGGTTGGGGGTTCGATAACTAGTCATAGTAAATTCTTATAAAATAAAGCTTCTTCACAATTAGAGGAAAGTTCTAGGACTGGTTTGAGTCAAGTATTATGCAGTGTAACATGACCGGGTGTCATGTGTCATGCTACTCCAGTGAGGAGGCCCAGTGTGAAACACTTTCTTAAGCAGACGCCATTTTGATCATGACTGAAAGACTATTGAAAGGGAGGCTAACCGCACCATAAAATACAATTCAACAACAGACCATATGAATTTACAATTATCATTAATATCATTATTATTATATGGCAGTCAGTTTTCATGACAGATGGCACTGTTGTCTGATAAGCATAATCTGGACTATTTGCCACCAGGTCTTTAATACCCATCTCATCTTTGTTAGTTAGAGCTAGAGTACCCATTCAGACAGCAGGAATTGACCTTGCTTCTCTGGTTTCCTCAAAAATCACGACCACTACAATATTTCTACTAAAAAGTATTTTGCACATTGTCCTATATGATATATATATATATATATATAAATATACCATGTTTCATAAATAAATATAAAATTAATAAAGTTAATCTAACATTTATATTTTATATCATAAATTTATTATAGACTGGTATTATAGACTGGTATGTTAGTAACCAGACAACCACTGTGAGACCTTCGATCTGTCACTTGTGTGATTGGCAGTTACATATGGGTTGTCCAGACAGCACCACAGACTTGTTAACCTCATGAAGTACCAGATCAATTGCTCTTAATTGCTTTGTTTATTTGTCAAAAAAAAAAACCTGCATGAGAGATAACACAAAACGCTAAACGACTGAACACTAAACGCAAAATATAAATCATTGATATTGCTTTATTCTTCTATTTTACTCCAAATTGCCGCAGTATGCAAGCAGCAATGTTGACAAATGCTTTGCCCTCCTATATAATTTCCTCCAACTATTGGTATTGCTTTACATTGTTCATGCAACAAATTACTGGTATCATATATTTTCCGCCCTTTTGCTCCTGCAGGAGGTATGATAATTTGAAAATTATGCAGAACACACAGAAATTCTATTTTAAGTGTGTGGGTGGTTGGAGTTTGAGGGGCAAGAAAGTCAATGGTGGACATAACACATTAACATGTTTGTTTTTTAGATTTAATGTGTGGGCTTGAAATGGCAGAATTAACATCAATTACAAATAATTCCAATTATTAGAGTACCATATGACATCAAGTGTCATCTGTTGAAGAAGACCATAGAGTGAATATACCATGACCTGGTTACTGTCTTTCTGCATGGCAAACTTTCTTATTCAAAACCTAAACTTGAACTTAGCGAGACTTGAACCCACGACCTCTGTGGTGAACAATAGCACTATTCTTGTCTTATCACTTGGCAATGTGAAGGGATCCTTTACAGATTTATAAATGTGTGAAATTAGGGACTCAGGTGGGTAGGATCGAAGGTTAAAGTTAGTAGGGGTCAGAGGTTAGAATAAACAAATTATCACAATATTTCCATAACAGATGGTCCCTGTTACTTACTTTAGACCGAAGGGCAGGATGAATAAAACAATGAATGAATAGGGTTTTACGGCGTACCAACACATTATAGGTTATTCAACGTCAACAGGAAGGAAGATTCCAGGTTCACTCTACATGTACAAAAACAACAAATTAGCATACAGATTTTAAAAAAAATACACCAAATCAATAGCTTTCCAGATTTTAAGGTTAGGACATTTAGGGAACTGTCCCTGTTTCAATGAGCTGGATCCGCCCCTGGCAGATGAACCATGTCAAGATGTGATTTCAATGTTGTCACTGACAGTCGTGCACTTAAATGGCAAAGGCTTAATATTTTCGGTAACACAACAACAATAATTTGCCTGCATGACATTAATGGTCAAATGGGCAACTGAATTATTACGGGGTTGATAAAAATCTTGATGTCATCATTTTAAAAGCAAAGTGACAGAATAGGAATTGAGGGCAATCTTGAACTTTACCTCCTTCAGACTGTGTCATGTTTCACAAATACAGTAGATTAAGAGAAGATTTATAAAAATTGCCCTGTGTTGACTGATACCTATATATATAATCAAAATGACTTGTATTGAATAAATCAGACAACAAGCCAAAATGAACATTGTTAAATTTTTAAGGGAAGGTAAGCTCAGTCAATCTTACTGATTTTCAGACAAATACACACGCTTTTATTGTTAGTATTTGATCAAGATGTGAGTTTGATTAAAATCTAATAAAAATAATTGATAAACAAATAGAAAAGTGGTATTGTTATCAATTCAAGGGAAAATAACTATCTAAGACAGTTGAATTGGGACTAATTTTCAAACATATCTGAAGTCTTAACATTATTTACATATTATAACATATCCAAGTATTGATTCAAATATAAAGAAAATTTAAAATTTCATTGAACAAACAACACTCAAATGTTTAAAGATCAGGGACTAGTATCATCAACTTTCGTAAGTCTTAAAAATTTCGTACAGACAAATTGTGATAATTGGAAAATTTCATTGGCGCAGTATTTTTGCAAATTTTAGAAAGAACGCTTTATATAAGGCTTACAGAAGTTTGTAAAATAAATAAGCAAAATAAAACTTAATGCCATAAATTATTTACTTCAAATAGATGCCTTTGGACACCTCTAATATAGAAGGCTTTTGAATTATTGTGTGAATTATGTTTATATTAACTGACAGAGAGGAAAACAGTGCAGGAAGTGTTTGTTACGAACAATCTGAACTCTTCCTGCACTGTATTCAAAGACCTTCTGTGATTAGTGTGGGAAAATGCGTATCTATGGAGTAAAGGGTTTAATGACACAAAAACGCAATCAAAATAAAAAAGACTTCGATAAAACTCTCATAGTTTTCAAATAATATGATTTGCCGCGCCATTAAACAGTTCCTCAAATCTTCATCCTGAAATTCCAAAACGGAAAACATTTGTTATTTACTTCCTTCACATATCAAAATATTGATAGCAACATATGGTAATAACTCCGTAATCACAGAGAGTTATACGGAATCATCATTTCTGTAGTAAATAGGTTTTGAATGAAACAGATTACGCGAAAGAGCGACCCAGGTGCGTGGCTTTCATTCTCACAGCGGGGACCCGTGACATGCACTCCCAGCTTTAATTCTGCTAAGATGGAATATCTTTTCATATTTCAAAACCAGGGTAAGAGAGCATGCATATTGCACTGTGGTATCAGCAGGGTGATAAAATGCATGATCAAGCTCTTTTGTGGCAAGGAAATGATGGGTTTTTAAATCCTTGTTGATCAGGCGCTTCATTTAAAAGCTTGCAGTGGTAAAACATGTACCTGGATTGTAGTGCCGAGAGGGACATAGAACACGGGCAAATTAAATGTTGTATTAGGCAGAGACCATAAGCTGTTACTTCCACATAACAGAAATAATCCATTATAAATGTGTTAAAGGGAGTATATCAGGGGAAAAAAATCTATAAATGTTTTAGAAGATTAATGTGTAATAGGCATCTCATTATCATAACAAAACGTAACCAAATCAATGTTTCAATGGGAATGGAAAAACTTGAAACAAAACCCCCATTCTAAAAATAGACAGCACTCAAATACTGATTGACAACCTTCACATCGTCAGTCAGACTCCTTCTAAGACGAAACAAATTTGAAGTGCAAACCTGTGTGTCATCAAAATGAAATCACATGACTCAGTTTTTACATCACAAAATATGACCTACCAATAAAATCCACTATTTTAAGCCCCTGATACATTAAATAGATAACAATAGTTAAAGGATAGAAAAAAAAGTTATACTTCACTTTACCCATCTATATCTGCACCTACACACAATTTGTCCATTTCAAAATTATCAGAGACAATACATCAACTCAATCAGCTATTAAGGACAATACTTGCTAAGTGATTTACATAAAAACCTCCTTACTTATCTCCTAATTAAGTATCAATTGTTCCCAAATCTATTGTAACATGCAATACCCTGATTTATTGCAGTATTGTATTGCACTAGTAGCATTTCAATCAGTTTGTCCCATTTATCTGTCCACGAAGATGTTACCATGATTAGTTTTGCTGATTTGTGGAATGTTTAAAAAATATGTGATTTCGCTTTCAGATTTATTGAAGATATCAACTCTATACATTGTATTATTACCTATGATCTCTTTATGATCGTGAAACTAAACATTATTTGAATGGATGGATGGATGGATGGATGGATGGATGGATGGATGGATGGATGGATGGATGGATGGATGGATGGATGGATGGATGGATGGATGGATAGATGGATGGATGGATGGGTTGATGGGTGGGTGGGTGTTTGGGTGGGTGTTTGGGTGGGTGGGTGGGTGAATGGATGGATGAATTGAGATATACCACCTAACAAAATATAATTGTTTTATGATGCTGACAGAAAAGAAGATTCTAGGCCCACTCTCCATGTACAAAAAACCTTATTAATATAATGATAGATAAAGAAATAATGCACCAACAAATGAATCTTCATTTCCGATTGTATTTTAATATTGAAAAAATCTTACAATCTATGCATAATCAATGGTTCGCTGGTAAAATAAATGCTTATTAAGGAAAAAAAATAATATTATGCCCAATAACGACATTTTATAATCGCCAAATGAAGCGCTATAAACAATACCAAATTAAATATACTTAAATGCTTTTATTTACATCTTGCAGTAGCCTATCAATCACTTGATATGTCATTAGCAATCAGTATCATGCTGAGGCATGACTTTAATGACACAATCTCTCCTATGATCATGATCATATTAGTCTTAGATTGCAGTGTAATTGCTACAAAATGCATGCTGCATTTAACAAATGAGCGAAATTCCCAGGCTAACATGGAAACGGACACATGACACCGCTGTTTTAATGAATTGTCGTTCATTCAACAACTGCATTACTTGTTGGGAATCGGAAACCATGCAGCAGTATTGAAGGACAGAAACAATGTAGTTCAAGGGCAGAATATCGTTTTTGATTTCCGTTTGAAATTCAATAAATTGATTCCTGTTTGTCAATCAAAGACTTACGTATCTGTGTATACCATTTGACCACGGATTAACATTCTCATGATATAAAATATCTCGTGTACTTTACAAATTGTCTATTTAAGGATGAGGGTTGATGCACCTTTTTTTGTAAAAAATAAGAAAAAAAAAAAGGAGAAAAAAGTCTCCATTGATATATTAAAAAAAAGATTTGCATGATGACTTTACTAAACTATTATATTATACTCTCATCTTTTTAAACTTATTTATTTTACTTCGACTGTTAAAGAGGCCCGTCCAGGGGTTTTGGAGGTCTGGGCCAGGAACATAGCCAATTATTTTTAGGGATCTGGGGAACATTGGCCTACTTTTTGAGATCTTAGGGGAAAGCCCCTTCTGGGGAATTTTAGCAAATACTTTTGGGGATCTGGGGAACAATGACCATTACTTTAAGCAATCTGAGAATAGAGACCACCCACCCCCTCTCCTGGAAGGGCTTTGTTAAACAATTTTTTTCAACTTAGACAAATCATGCTTAAAGTCTTCCAGGGTAGAACTTACCCGGTAATACAAAACATACATGGATAAAGTGTCTAACTCAAGAACACTACACATAGCAGTGACAGAGGATTGAACCCATGACCTACCACTCATTGATCAGATGCTCTACCCATGACAAGACCACAACCATGCACTCATGCTATAATATCTACAATATGTAAATATTGTAAGATGTAACGAAGGATGGCCCACCCCGACTGTCTTACATCTATCATGGGGTGATTTAATGAAATGGTGCTTGAAAAAAAGCAAAACTAAACTCAAAACAGCAAAATTGTCCATAAAAGCAAAACTTTGCTAATGGTAAGGGTACACGAAATCCAAGTAGAATGATCTAAATAACAAAACAAACAAAATTGATTTGTCAGATAAAAACATGGTACTAAATCAAGCTTTTGCCGGAATTTTTCAATCATTAATATTGTTAATATTGCTTCCTTTATCAATGCCCATGAACGTCGATCAAATAAGCACATTTATTTATACATCAGGATGTAAATAGATACTTTAAATGAAACAGTATCTTCCGAAAAACATAAAACAAACAGTGGTTAGGGCATCGGCAACCATGAGTAGTTGGTAATTGGGAAAATGAATTCTCCCTCAAGGAGCAATCATTGGTAGAAAAAAATACTTATTCTTATAAATTACACTTCCCTGGAGGGTCTCAAATGAAAGAAACATGTCTGTTTTAATGTTTGTGATCTATTCAGGTGGTTAATGTATTAAAATAGATAAGCATGCTCTCAATTGAATGTAAACTGAAAGAAATTTGTGTCTTTTTTTTCCTATATGAAAAGCATTCATGCACAGGCAAATTATAATGATAAGAGAATACAAGAATTATAAGAAAGATATTAAACAATTTCTCAGTATTTTTATTATAACCATCAAAAAAAGACATTCTGATAATGAAATATTAAAGAATGTGGAAACTATGAACATTTTTATTATTTTCCAAAAAAATTGATGAAGCTTAAATGAAAACAACACTAATGTCTTTTTTATTAATTGGGGTTTTATGTCATTTTCAACACATAACAGGTTATACGGTAATTTTTTATATGGCATATCCAGTTAATACTGGCGGAAGAAGACTTCAGAATGAATATGAGTAGAACCATCGTCCTTCCACAAGTAACTGGCAAACTTTCTCACATAGCGGATTTAGAGTGAACTGAACTCTTACCCGCAAACCCATAGGTGAGAGGTAAGAGGTCATCAGATGCCAGCGATTTAGATAACTCCGCCACAGAGGTCCCAGTCCAGAATCTATAAATATACCGGAAAAATGCAATATTTTTGTACTAATCATTCATTCAGTTAATTGATTATAATATCTACATATAATTTCTTTCATTTTGTTAAATTTCACTCACTTTTTGTTGATATCATAATTAATAATGAGACAAAATTTGTAGGATCATTAATGATAACTTTTTTAATATTGATCATTTTCCTATTTCTTGTTTTTTTTATTCTGAAGTAACATGTATTTCAAATTATAATGGGCAAAATTAGGAGCAAAATGTACTAACAGGTGTTCACCTTTTGATTAAATGAATGAATAGGGTTTTACAGCGTACCAACACATTATAGGTTATTCAACGCCAACAGGAAGGAAGATTCCAGGTTCACTCCTTATGTACAAAAACAACAAATTAACATACAGATTTAAAAAGTATACACCAACAAATGAATATGCAGAATAAACCTAGAAACTTGATACCTGCAGAACAGCAGAGTTTCAGCAAATTCTATTGTATTACTCAAATTGTCGCTTCTTACGACATGTATGAGCCACAGTGGTCCTATTCTTACCATCACTTATATGGCTCCCTGAAACCACACAGGGGTTGATAATTTCACCACGATTATGAACATGACAAAAAATGATAAAATGAACAAGACAGCCATTCGGAGGATTTCTACCCCTCTTCAGAGACCAGCAGTGATTCTATTCTTAGCTGGAATCACACAGGCTTATGATTTAAAGGCTGGGTGTAAAAATCACTTTCAGTAACCATATATACAGTCAAACCTGTCTTAAGCAGCCAGCCAAGGGAAGTAGCAAATGTGGCCTCTTAAGACAGTTGTTTCTTAATACAGGTTCATTTCCTCTGGAAATGGGAAAAAACAAAATTTAATGTGACAGTTTTAGACAAGTGGCTGCTTAATAAAGGTTACTGCTTATACAGATTTGACTGCATTGATGCATCATGTCAGTCAGATAGCGGATCTTTCTACTGGAGTACTCAGTATACTTACTGCCTGGTTGAAGCATTAAGTCACAGACACGTGTAACATTTGTACCCTGTCCTACCAGTCTCATTATCTCTCAATGATCTGGCCACAGTCCCACCTTCACCCAGTCCCTAGGTGGGCAGTACTACACCAAGCATGCCGTTAGGAAGACAAATTTGATACAACTTTCATATAATTTGAACTGCGATCTCACAACCTCAAACATGCATGGCAGCTGGCCCCTCTGTCAGCAGGCCAGCATGGCAATTTAGCATTTTTAAATCAATTAGAATAAAGATTTTCAAAAAACATGTGAATCTAAATTTGTTTTAAATTAACTTATTAAACGCATGCCGCTCATTACACATAAAAACAGAGGCGGTATAATAATGCGGAACAGCCAAAACAACCAGCAGTGGGTCTTTCATGTAATTGATTTCATTTCTGCCAGATAATAAAGTAATTGTACGATGTTATTTTGATGATGTCAATGATCTTTCATGCTTCTTTTAATTCATAAAGGAAGAAAACCATAGCAAGGTCAATGTTGTTGTTGATGCATGGTGTTTAGGGTCACTTTCAACAATTTTTCAGTCATATCGCGATGATGTCTACTTGAGACAATGTTCTGAGTGCTGCCACACTGGAGTATCATACCGCAGACACATGGTATGATACCCAACCAGTCACATTATACTGACACCGGGCCGACCAGACCTACAACTTTCCTCTTAATGCTGAGCGTCAAGCGAGGAAGCTTCTTGTATCATTTTTAGAGTCTTTGGTATGACCTGACCAGGGATCAAACCCACTACTTCGGCATGCAAGTCAGACGCTCTACCACTAGACCACGCTGCAGTCTCATAGCGAAGTCAAGTGTTAGAGCATCCTCCTTGCATGCGGAAGGTTATGAGTTCAATCCCTGGCCAGTTTATACCAAAGACTTGCAAACTGGCACTAGAAGTTTCCTTGCATAGCACTCAGTATTTAGATGAAAGCTCTAGGTATGGTCGGCCTGGTGTCAGTATGACGTGACTGGGTGGGGTATAATAACCATGAGTCTGGGGCATTATAATTTAATGTGGTAGCACTCAGAATACTGTCTCAAGTAGACACATTCGCAAAATGACTGAAAATATTTTGAAACCGACACTTAACACCATACAACAACAACATAAAGGGAGACGATAACAGTGACTCTTATTCATATATTTGACTAACCGTTCGTCAGATTTGATTAAAAACATCATAAATATTATACAGCATTAAAAAAACTGCACCACAAATCGTCTGAACTACTAGGGTTAGCTTTTGTGTACACTTCATTGAAAAAATACAGCCAATTTGCAAACAATGCAGAGTAACTTGGAAGTGTGATCAGTGTCTCGGTGATGCTTGCCTCTCAGTCAATGAGTATCATTAGCAAATCCCCTTCTGTGTAACAATGGACTGGTCCATAGACAAGTATAGGAAGAGTCTAACATAATAAATAGAAATTCAGTAGGTTATAAAATGAAGAGACCAGTTCAAAGCGTGAGGATAAGTAAAACTTGACTAGATAAAGTCACTTTAAGTATCACAGTGAATTTGTCAGCAATGAAATGTGAAGTAACCCGTCCTTCATGGTTTTTTTTAATGAGCCATTTTCAACACATATTAAAGAGGCTATACATGGCATATCCAGTTTTATTGGTGGAGGAAGACCTCAGAATAAATCTGAGTAGAACCACCGTCCTTCTGCAAGTAACTGGCAAACTTTCTCAAATAGTTTTTTTTTTTCAAGATGTGACTTGAACCCATGACGTCTACAGTAAGAGGTAAGGGATCATCAGATGACAGCCCGACTAATAGACCACAAAGAACCATTTAACCATCTTTTATAGTATTGTTTAAAACAACAGGCCCAAGAGGAGCTATTTTGCTCTACTGGCAACAGATGCTAAATGTAAAATACCTAAGGTCTCAGGCCTCAAACTTTCAGAGAAAATGTTTTTATAAGCCCTGTGATGGGGGCATTTGTTCAAGACTCGTCTGAGATCATATGGTTATATAACTGCTGTGCAAGTTTGATTAAGATTCAATGAAAAATGATGGTGCTATCACGTCTACAAGAAAAAGGTTAACAGACAAACGATGGATGACGGACAATTTACCATGACATAAGCCCTGCTGGTCTTTGACCAAAACAAATTAAAAACAAACAATTGTACTGCAAAATTAGGCATAACAATTCGTTGATGGAACTTCAAATTTTCAAATAAATAAATATTTAAAATTAACAATTATTTTCATATAATTTCCACAATATAATATTTCCCTATCAGTCCAACAACTCATTTTTTTTTTAAATCGCTCCATTTGCGCTGATGGAAGTACTTTTGGGGTCATTCTAACATTTGAGTACCACTGAGATAATTTACATTCCTCTGCTACTAAATTAATGATAAAATAGTGGCTTAACACATTCTGCAACGAATGGAGATCCAATATTATGTACTCTATTACATTGAAAAATGCCAGAAAGCATGTTCAAGGTTGTTTTTATAGTAGCGTTGTCAAACTGTTAGCATAACAAGTGACTCATGGAAGCTGATGTATCTCATATTGCACATTTATACTGATGCTGGCTCCATTCTGGCTGGGAACCGTGGATATTAAATACAGACGTCTGATAGGGGGGGGGGGGGGGGGGGGGGGGGGGACTGTACATAATTTCAATACTCTATGGATATTAAATACCAAAAACCTGAAAGGGGGACTGTTCATTATTTTTTAGAATGGGTACCATCTATATATATATAGACAAGTGCTAATGATAGGGACCAGTTATTGTAATACTATGAGAGGGTACCGGTATTCTTTATCTAATTTTCATTTCTCCAATGCTGCTGTTTCGACCTAACCTAACATTTCACCAACTCTTTAATTGATCAAAGGGTGCTTAACTTAAGTGATAGTCAATATTGCTTCCAAGATCCACAAATGCTGTTTGCATTTATGTTTTATGTGCAAATAAAAAAACTCGAGCATGTACTTCAGAGGGTCTAAATTAATCTTTTTACAGATTTAATCAATAAAATACATAATGTAGTTGTACCCTATGCATTCAGATGGAATCACTTTTTTTTGTGTTTTAAAGAATGAAATCAACCGTCGAGAAACATTATCCAGGCCATCTAACAAACTAATGGATGATCCCTACAAACACAAGTCTATTACAGACAGAGAGACAGCAATGTGTGAAACAAGATTTCTCAAAGTGATTGTTTTATCAACAAAATGCTAATGGGAGACTTGAAACGTTACTAACACAGCTAACAAAGATGGAGTGACAGTGTTTGTTGAACCCTCTGGTTTTTTATTATATGGCTTTTTTTGCTGCTGTGCCTGATAATATATATTTTACACTTCCTAGTTTGTAAAATTGTTTGTTTGACTGTTTATCATCATTTTTATGCCATCGAGGACTAACGGACGATCTGTTAACATAACCACTCTTTCCTTGGATTCTGGAAGGTTAACCAGAACTTGAGCACATCCATATTCGCAAGTAAATGATAACTTTCCACCTTTAATCAGTGGTGAGACATGAATGACAATGACACACAATCCCAGTCACCGTGACTAGGGAGGAATTCGACTCGCACCCCCTGGAAAGTCCAACATTCTACTGACTGAGCTAACTAAGCCTGTACAAACTCTAGCCAGCTGTCATTTACTCACTTCTTCTACATTAAATCATCTACTTATTGAAGGTCATACCTGCTATGACCTTGTTAAATCTCCAATCGACTTATTAAGTGTCAAACCCATCTATATGAGCTTGTTTAATCACCTATAATAATATAACCCAGCACCATAATTTTTCATTATTGTAACATTGTAAACAGAAACAGAAAAGTAAAATTTAATATAAAACATGTTTGTTTATTATGACAGGTTCAGGTGATTACATTTTATAATCTGTATTTTGATTGGTTAATAAATAACAAGGTTTAAACACAGATCATTTTTTATTTTCCCCCTAAAATAGAAAAAGTACATGTTTAGTTATTCTTGAGCACAGGTTAAGGATGTATATATATTACATTTACGACTTATATGAACAATAGTATTTTGCGTCAGTGTTTAAATGCTTTTTCATTTTTTTATTAAAGCGTCCGCCATGGTCTAGGGGTCCGAACATGCCGTCATCTAACAAGGTTAACCGAGTCCGAGCCCAGCTCGTTCAAAAATTATCATGAGAGACAAGTACTTGCGGAAGGATGACGGTTTTGCTGAAGTTTCATTCCGAAGTCTTTCCAGACCAATAAAATACGCCAAAATTATTAATAAATTCATGATTGTATGCATTGGAAATGGCATTTAATCCATTTCTTGTTAAGAAGACCTCGGAATGATCTGCCTTGTTTGATGCTACCTTGTTAGCTTATCTTTTAATATTATTGAACTCTAAAAAAATCTCTAAAAACCAGTAGCTTAGCTATAACCAGTTTATCAACATTTACATCACCCTGAGGTAATTCCTTCTTTTAATTGATGCAGCCAATTAGCCTTAATGAACAATCCAGCTCATTAAGCCACCTTTACTTTGATGATAATTATCTACTGTGGATTAAGCACTGGTATTAATTAGCAGATCAATTAGCCGGGGTATCAATATTGATATATCTGTCAGTGAACATTACAGCAGCGACTGTGAGGGGTACAAGTCCAATCTATCCTACATATTAACTTACACACATAAAAGACGAGGCAAAGTAAGGAATATGGTTGATACTAGATGTGATTTAGTTCATACTAACACTTTAAAGCCCTCTGACCTGCTGCAGGACTTCATATATCTTTGCTGTGTGTTTTGACAGTCTCTTGATCTGCACCAACTTATCCCTTTACTTCATATAGACACCTTTGGACACCTCTAATATTGAAAGAATTATTTCACCACGTATCAGCAATGGATGAATTATATTTATATTAGCTGGCGGAGTAGAAAACAGTGCAGGAAGTGTTCAGATTGCTCGTCACAAGCAATCTGAACTCTTCCTGCACTGTTTTCAAAGGCCTTCTGTGGTTGGAGCGGGAAAAAGCGTATCTATGGAGTAAAGGGTTATCTGGCTCTAGTGCAAGAGTGTTTTTTATTAATTAATCAGAACTTCCCTGTTCCTGGATTGTGAATACTGAAACTTATGGTATGAGTGGACAACTTGCCGACCCGCTTAATTAATAGTGTCTTAATTTCAATGACTGTAATGTGCAATATTTTAATATCAAGTTATTATTACAGTATTGTATATAAAAATATTAATGACAGAAATAACATTTATCATTAATTATTAATAATTGCAATTACTATTTGTAATATATTTTACTGGCGTGTAGCAACATCAATGCATGGCTTCAATAATTCATATTATTATAATGATTGGATTTTTTTTTTTCATATTCATAACCAAGCTAGAAGATTAACCATGTACATAATCATGTTCTTTATTTTATGCTATTCATGGTGCTGAAAAAACCTAAATGTGTTGCTTGTTTTTTGTTTTTTTTAAATCTTATTCAAAATTACTGGGTTTATAAATATATTTCAATGGTTAAATTTTTTTTTTCATGTTGTTTTCCTTAGTTATTGAAAGTACCCCCCCCCCCCCCCCCCCCTCGGAGACAATTTGAGTTTGTTGGGTATTGAGAGATGATGCAACTGTAATCTCTTTGAAAAAAAAACAAACATAAATAATCTGACGTCAGTATTTTGAAAAATCAGGTTAACAAAGCATTATGGGTGTAGAAACAAACACTGCATCCTAGAACCAGTCTTTTTTATTATACATTAGCCAGCAGGATACCGACATATGGACATTGTGAAGACTGGTTCCTGTTAATCTGTTGCCATAGTTTGTTACCATATTTGGAACATTTACACCAAAACGTCGACCAGACAATGAATTAGAGCACTTGTTTTGATGAGTTTTTGATCAAATTTACACCAGGAAAATGAATGAAAACTGTTCATATTCCGTACATTATCTGTATTTCTAAATAACTGTTAAACATCTGCTTTGTTTATTTGATAATAGGAACTGACAATTTTTTTCCAGCATTTCTCCCCTGGTCAGAAGTGATTCTGTCAATAAAGAATACAAAAGCAGATTCAGTCATTCATGTTAGTACATTTTCGGCAAGTTTTAGGTATGTAAGGGGGAGGCGATAAATTGTGCTTTTTTGAAGACTATAATTATTATAATTTTATTACGAATTTTATGGGATGCATACTTCTGTTTTAGGATTGAATTATCAGTCAGTTCAACTATATTTGCTAACTTTTCGGTGGGTTGTGCACCAGGACTGCACCCCAGCACCCCAACCATCCTCTGGATCTGCTTGTGAAATATATGGGTTATGTTTGGTGCCATCATGCAAATTGTATCAGAAACATATCAAAGCTAATGTATTATGAAATAAGTTGGAGGGAGGGAGAAAAAAATGTGTTGATATTTAATTGGCAAAAGAATGTGAAAAAAACATCGGAATTTTCATGACATTAATTAGGTTAATGCAAAATAAAAGACTGGCAGATGTTTCTGTCTCAGATGCTACATTCCCATCTGGTAATTGTTTGATTGTTGAAACATTTAAGAATCTCTTCCTTTAATTGATTATCTAGTTAATTACATGGGCCTATATTGTCTTACACTTTTTAACTGAAATTCTTAGCATTTTTGGTAATTAAAAACTTGATAAGTTTAAGTAATTTTGACTGTTTAAAAATTCAAAGATTACCCCATGCCCCCAACCCACCCTCCCAGCCAATTTGACTCAAATTGACAAAATTAAATATGCTCCTGCAGCAGGCATTGATTATGGTATGCACGCTACATGATTTTTAAAGTGACCTTGGTATATCGCACTGTTTTCTGCAAATAGCTTCTTAAAAATGGCGGCAATCAGCATGCACCACTTAGAAAAAATGAAAGTGTTTTTTTTCCCCCGTCAAGCTAGTTTTTGCTGGGTAATTATTCCATGGTTAATGAGATTACAAGATTATACCAGTCCTAATGTGGTAATGAATTATTAATCTTTGATATTGAAAAAAAGAAATTTGACATTTTATCGTAGTTATATAATCCGGATTTGGAATGCGATTCACACCCATGTGTTGTATTAATGCGTTGTTTTAATTACATTATAAGTTTTGCACCTTGCTTGTTTGATTGGAAACACATGCATTCACATTTTTTTTACATTTTTTTTACATTGAATCATTGAGACAAATATAAATTGCCAAAGTACTTCCGACTTGCCCAAATATAAAAATGACATTGATTTGTCCCAGTTAAAAGATGTTATTTTAAATTGTCATAAGATTCCTCATGGAAACAAATATGCCCATTTTTTTCTCATTTCTTATAGAAGTGATCTGTTAAATAAATGGTAAATGTAATTTTTTCATGGCTTATGTGATAAAATGAATCTTACATTTGTGCTAATTTATTATTGAATTGATTATTAAGATATTATGCAGAAACTCACATAATACATTTTTTCCAACTCATTTAATAAATTCAATCATAAATAAGGACTCATGTAAGATACTCTATTAACATGAAGTCAACCAAGTATAGATTTATTATGCGCTGTATTGAAAAAAATGTTGGCACTCATTTTATAGGCAAGACAAAAATGCCATATATTGACGAGAAGTGTCAGTTCCGTTTTTAACATGCCCCTCATGAGTGATAACAGCAGGTCCGTGAAAATGTATTCTGAGAAATGGACAAAGCCAACATGCTCTCTGGGACGTGTGAGTATTGCAGTTATTATCCCTGCGTGGATTCATCCATTAAAGCACTTCCATCACCATGATTGCGGTCAGCGCCTCCGATACAATACATCTTAGTCAAGTGAGCGGCGATGGACATCAAATCTCCTATGCAGCTTGCATTTTCAAATTTGGAGACTGCTGATTATCAGTTTCTCACTGTCATATCACAGAAAACTAAAACAAGACACTGTTATACATTGATTAGAAGATTCAGTAAGTAATGGGTGATGGATATCAAAACTTGACTTTCAACTTGTTTTTCAAAACTGGGAATAATTTCCCAGATTATCAGTTTATCGCTGTCATATTGCAAAAACACTAAAACCAGCCATTGTTATACAAATATTGATTGTAAAAGTTGTTTTGCCATTGTGTAGATTGAGCTATTTATATCACAGTATGGAAGTTGTTAATTGTTGTATGACAATCTTGTGATGTTTAAAGGAGCAGTCCCACTGTTGGTATTTATAAATGACTAAGGCGATTATAAATTTATTGTTAGATTATCATCCAATTTTTTCTTAAAAATGGGGAGGGTGGGAGGATTTTTTTTTTTTATTTTCATTTTTAAAATTTTTGATGTTTTTTTAATAAAAAAAATAAATAAACAAAATTTTTTGGGGGGTTATTTTCTTTATGAAAATAAAAAGGGTCAGAGCAGCATGAAAATAAGCGGGTGGGCGGGAATGATAATCTAGCAATTAATTTATTATGGGCTTAAATAAAGGAGCAGTCCCACAGTTGGTATTTATAAGTGACTAAACAAAAATGGTATGTAACACTGGTTATAATATATCCATGACAAAGGGGGAAAACAATGAAACAATGGGGAAATCATTTTGTTACAATGTCTAATATAAAGGGGAACAACTCTATTATATTACTTTACAAGCAAAAGGGTAACTCTGATATAATTGCAATGTTCAAAACAAAGAGAAACACCCAAGACAAAGGGGGACCACTTCCTGTTACAATAACCAAGACAAAGGGGGACCACTTCCTGTTACAATAACCAAGACAAAGGGGGACCACTTCCTGTTACAATAACCAAGACAAAGGGGGACCACTTCCTGTTACAATAACCAAGACAAAGGGGAACAAATCTATGTATGTTTAAGAGAAAAGGGAAACATTATAACAACTTTGTGTTATAATGTCCAAAGCAAAGGGGAAAAAACACCTATACTAGGGTACATACTATAACGTAAAAGTCATTTAAACTCTTTTCACAAAAAGGGTTGAAATTAATATGGTATTTTTAAGATTCTTCTTCTACTTAACATCCTTGCAACCATGACATTCATTACCTTGGTTAATAGAATAGTTTTACAATTTCATTAATAAACAAACTGCATAATTATAAAATAGGTCAATGTGATTGGTGCATCTGTTTATCCAATGAAAATCTTATTTTCCATTCACTGACCATTATGTACCCGCCTGTCCAAATGATTGACATGGATGTTGGGATGCTTACTGACGATCAGCTGTACAGTTACAATTAGGACAAAAATATCAACCGTTTAACTGATATACAATACTGATCTTATAAATTTGTAAAGAAAAGTGTTTGTTTATTATAGTGTCACCCCTGTTGAAAGGGCCAGCCACACTGGGCTTATGAGACACCTTTATGTTGTATACAGTTACTTCCCGAAAGCTACCATTGCCAGGCATCAGGCTGTTAGACATTCAGTACCCCTCAATTTAACTAGCTGCCGGGTGAGCAACCGGCTGCATCAGAAAAAATCAAAGTGCTTCCGCCAGGATTCAAACCTTCAACTTCACGCTTCTGATGTAGATGCCTTAACCATTAGGCCAGGGAGGACGGTTATATCTTAACTTTTGATACCTATGTATAAGTCTTATATTCTCTCACATCCATAACCTGAATTCTAACAAACCTCCATCCCAGAGTGTTTCTCTAATACACTGATTGATTGATTGATTGATTGATTGATTGATTGATTGATTGATTGAATATTTAGTGTCATTGTTATGCCATTGAGGGCTAACAGACAATCAGTTAACCTATTGTCACCACTGCTTCCTGGGATCCTGAAAGGTTAACCAGTACTTGAGCACTATCACACTTGAATCAGCAGTGAGAGATGCAATGTCATATCAATTG
This sequence comes from Panopea generosa, assembly GCA_029582155.1. Classification (NCBI taxonomy): domain Eukaryota; kingdom Metazoa; phylum Mollusca; class Bivalvia; order Adapedonta; family Hiatellidae; genus Panopea; species Panopea generosa. The sequence goes on from CM055911.1 coordinate 49,482,983, forward strand.
TCAAAGAAACTGGCCAGGCAGGGATTCCAACTCACGACTCCTGGAATGATAGTCAAACACGCTACCGGCTGAGCTAATCGGGCCCAGCTTCTCTAATACAGGAGCAAGTACTGTCTTAAAAACAAATGTATAACAGTTATATACCATCATCAATAACATGAATTTAATGAATTTATCGTTATAAAACAAACTTCGGGAATAAAATAACAAAATCTACAAGACAACTGAGCACAACTCACAACATCTATACCCTACCTTCTTCCAATATGATTTCTTAAACATACATGAACAACTCATTAAATTTAAGACCTTAATTAATATTCGTAATTAATTTCCGCATTTCTTTACATGAATTTGCATTAATCATCCGATGACAAGAATAAGAATAATAAGTTAATATGAAACATGATTTCAGATATCTCCGTGCGGCAGGTATGAATAATCCTGAGTCATCCGCTCCTATGTTGGTTTACTACCTGGGGATTTTAATACCGGAATTATCCAATACTTCGATATTTTCCATTATTCGCGAAGACCACATGGTATGAGCATGCAATGCATGTTGTCTCAATCAACATCGGAGAAGGGAAATAAAAAAAATGCTTGTGAACGTTATCACACATGACAATAGTGGAAACTGTGAGAATTGTTAGAAATTTTTTGAGTAATCAATCAATAAAAAGAGTTTTTCTATGATATCGCTGATGAATGTTAGGATTAGAAGCACATTACATCATTTCAATATGATGTAAAAGTTCAATTTCAGACCCATCTTATCAGTATTAGAGTATTGTTCGAGACATCATTTAGTAAATTCTTTAAAACATATTCCATCGGTGAATCCATAAAAGATGACAATTCTATAAATTGCCACCTGCATTTCTGAAATATAGGTGAACGAAATTATTTCAGCCAATGTTTCAAAGTTACTATGTTGGACCTCCTGCCTTCCTGAAATAAGTGGAGATTACCAAACCAAAGTTCTAGACTGACCCATGTATTTCATCATCATCATTTTATTTGAACAGAACAGAACAAAATACAGCTAAAGTCTCATCAAAACGGCATTTACATGAAACTAGGGTTGTGATTGGATAACATTCCCTGCATGATACCATGAAGGAACCAATCATTTGGTTGCATCTTGGCTTGGTAGAAACAGCCAAAAACTAGTGTAATACCCCAAGGGAAAAAAATAAGGTTGCCCGGACTGCTTTTTCACAATTTTGACAGTTTGATGACATCCTTTATTTTATATAATTCTGCCCATTTGTTACAGTGTATCACTACGCATCTTTAAACTGCTATATCATCATCCAACAGTTATTATGTTATTCAAACTTCAAATTTTATGTTCTCATGATATACAAAGAAATATGACAATTTTAAGCATTTTCAACAAAAATAACGCCCATTCGATTTACACAGCTCTAATTTCTTGGGTGCAAGAATCTTGCTACCGTCATGTGAGGGAGGCAACTCTTAAGTGAGACCATTAGTCTACAAGCTGTCAGCTCTAAAAGGCTGCTAAATGTCTATAGTAGACCCATCCATCCTTCTTTTTGAACCACTTCATTATCATTCAGAAGGGTGCACGTTCATGAAAACAACAAATGGTGAAAGCTTTAATGTCGTAGGAAAATCAGAGACTTGCACTTATGTCTGAATGAAGTTATAGGTTTGAGCCCAACTTTGTTCGTCACATACTTGCTGAAAGATGTTTATTCATTCATACAATCAAATATGTATTCCTGTACATATGCAGATCCAAGGGGACAGGGGCACACTGTTCACTCCGTACCCCAAAATTGGCAAGCACGGTGATTGTTAAACTGACTGAACTCCATCGCTTACCATAAATATATCATCCGTCATCCATCTCATAAATAGTATTTTTTTAATAAATAATGCCCTCTCTAAAATGGTACATAAAATCTAATCCCCAAATATAAAGACCTGATTTGTGCCGAGCATGTACAAATGGATTCATATACGTCCACTTTCTTCCAATTTCAATAAATCTCGCAGATAAACACGAAACTGTAACCATGATAGGTATGATGGATAATAAATGACATGATGAAACTAATCAATTTCTACGTAACATAAGATAATAAATACCTGCGAAAAATATAAAAAAAATCTACTCAAAACGTGAATCCCGGTCTTCCATAAAACTTCTTAAGCATGTTTTGAATAAGAAATTGTTTACATACAAATACATGATAGACATTTCCTCCAGCATTTAATTATTTCTTATAGTGCATGAATATTTCTCTCCATTTTTATTACAACTAAATATGCCATAAAAATGCATCTAGGGATCTAGGAAGCATTTCTGACATTTGTCCAAGACTGTATCAATGTCAATTAGGCAATCTCATCCAATTAGATTGCCATGAAATGATGGCATTTATGAACCTATCTATGCTGAATTATCATTTTCTTCCATGGTAATTGTTATTTATCATGGAACAATTCTTACATTATTTGTCAGCAATTAATAAGAACTAAACTATCAATTCTTCCTAAAAGTTTATATATGCCACATTCTTCAACTTCAAGCAAAATAGTTAAACAATATGGAGGTCAATATCTGCTAAAATTCAGATTGCTTATTAACGCATTTTTCAAATTAATTATTAGATGTTCCATTCACTTGAATGACAATTTTTTACTTCCATATGTGTAAATTGCATGTTGCAATAGGGTAATTACTCAAATATTCCATGAGTGTAATTGAATTCGTTCTTTCTTCTATAGGCCAGGGGTCGTGAGTTCGAATCCCCCGCCCGGCAACAGTCTCCGTGATGACTGATATACGACATTGTGTCTCATTATCATTCGTCTCTCACCACTGATTCAAGTGGGGAAAGTTATCAGTTACTTGCGGAGATGGGGTGTGCTCGAGTACTAGTTAATCCCAGGAAACAGTGGTAGGTTAACTGATCGTCGATTAGCCCTTGATGACATAAAACTGATGCTAAATATTCAATCAATCAATCAATCAATTCTTCTATAGGGTCCTCTGTGATTGGGTGGTCCATAAGACACTGTTGTCCAATGACCACCAACCTCTCATTGCTGAGGTCAAGGGTTCAAGCCCTTGGGTTTGGTCAAGTTACTTGCTGAAAGACCAAGATTCTACCCATATTCATCTTGAGATCTTCCTTCAAAATGAATAAGCCAGAGTATAGCCTACCATGTTTTGAAAATGGTGTTAAAATTTATAAATTAATCTACTTTAATATAATAATAACAACAGAATGGTAGTCAATTCTTTTGGTCATTGCAGGCTGCCTGCATGCTCATGAAAGATAATGTTTTGTTTCAATGAAGTTATAAATTGGGTTAAACTCCATTTTTAACTCTACTAGTTTAAACTTATTTATTTTACTTTGATTATGAAACAAGTCTTCCTGGGTAGAACAAGTACAAAGCATAATGCGGAAAAAGTGTCTCGCTCAAGGACACCACACATAGCCGTGGTGGAGAATCGAACCCACAACCCTCTGATCATCACCTAAATTAATTGCTAGATTATCATCCCTGCCCGCCCCCTAATTTTCATGCCACCTCTACCCTTTCTATTTTCATAAAAAAAAAAAAATTAATAAAAAAACATTCAAAGTTTTAAAGATAAAAATAAAAAATAAAATCCTCCAATCCCTGTTTTTAAGAAAAATTTGGATGATAATCTAGCAATTAATTATAATGGCCTAAACATGAAAAAAAGCAAAAAAAAGACAAATCAAACGCGAAAATATCTAGAAGTGTAAATAAAATGAACATCAGCTAGCCTGACTCACTCCATTTTCTGCTAATGACATTGCCTTGTATAGTACACTTTATTGGAAACTTGACATGTAAAACTCGTATCATTTTTTTGCACTAGTATTTTTTGTTGTACTCTTTATGCAAATGAGATGATAAGATCGGGAATTTTTTATGTGACACTGTTTCATGCGATACATTACACTGTTGACATCATTTTTCATCGTGTTATTATCCAGGACAAAACTTGTTATTCTATCCTGTCAAGGGGGTGTAATTTTTTTATGAAATCTCGATTATGTAGGTAACAATGGGGGGGGGGGGGGGGGGGGTTGTATGCAAATTCTGTTGCCCAATTTCATTCAGTTTACTTTCCCAATTTTAGTGGAAGTTTACTGAGTGTACACCCCGCCCTCACTTCCTGATTCGCCAATGATTCAAACAGAAAATGTCTGAAACTTACATAAATATACCTTAATAAGGCCAGATAAAACAATGAAATTTGAATTTCTATCAATCTACAATTAATAATTTTCACACATTGAAAAGTTAACTCAAACAACTTTCATCCACTAAAGCCCAGTACAAATACACTTGATGGCAAAACTGATATACAAGCAAACTGATTGATCTTTTTGTTCACGATCAATAAACCAAATTAAAAGTCATGGATCATCGTCACCATTCAAACTGTCAAACAAATCGGTATCTAAAAACAATATCTTGCAAAAACTCATTAAAATGACTATCTTCCCGTACTGAAGTATGAAAAGTGCATACCTGATAGTATCATGAAACACATGTATCATGCAGAGTGACAGCGTAAAGCGCATTTTGTAGATTATTGTTCACATGACATTGATTTAAAAAGGATGAGCCTATCGTCCTGGTATTTCTGCACCAGATGTGAATACCAGGGACAATATGTTATGTTTTTTCTTCGTTTTTTTTTTTTTTCAATTTCTGACATCTGTTGTTCGTTAGTTTGGTTTCTATGTTTAGGTATGTGTAAACTTAACGCATTTAAAAATACAAGTATTGGTCTTGTATTAAATCTAGATAAGTAAGGCATAAAGATAAATCAAGACAAAACTTTCATTTCTTGTTTTTCAATTCTATTTTACTACAATTTCATCACTTTAAAATACATATTATATGACCTGATAAAAATGATAGCATAATATATTCAAAATTCAAAATCTTGCATTTTTAAAGGCTTTAAGTATATTTAAATCCTGGTTCTGACATCACATGTGTGACATCACAAACATATCTAGTTCTGACATCACATGTGTGACATCACAAACATTCCTAGTCCTGACATCACAAACATACCTAGTTCTGACATCACATGTGTGACATCACAAACATATCTAGTTCTGACATCACATGTGTGACATCACAAACATACCTAGTTCTGATATCACATGTGTGACACCACAAACATATCTAGTTCTGACATCACATGTGTGACATCACAAACATTCCTAGTCCTGACATTACATGTGTGACATCACAAACATTCCTAGTCCTGACATTACATGTGTGACATCACAAACATTCCTAGTCCTGACATCACATGTGTGACATCACAAACATTCCTAGTTCTGACATCACATGTGTGACATCACAAACATACTTAGTTCTGACATCACAAACATACTTCATGTGTGACATCACAAACATACCTCATGTGTGACATCACAAACATACCTTGAATTAGTTGCTAAAAAAATCAATGCAGGTTAACACCATCTCACAGTCTGTGTTACGAAAAGCTGGGAAAGAGGTGATCAGAATATAAGTTATGTAAGACATTATGTAAGACATTTTGGAAGATTTACATTTTTATAATGTCTTTTGTCTAATTATCTCAGAAGCACAATTTGCAGACACACAATATTGTCCCCCACTCCTCCTGAAGCTTATGTTGAAATTATTATCATGCTCTCATGTTAAATTTTTAGAGATTATGAGTGTGTCATGGATAACATATATACATCAATATGGGGTTACAATTATGAAATTAAACAATATAACCAAAAATGACTTAAAAAGTACATTGATGCTAGTTGGGTAAACAACAAATTTTTTCATGATTGTACCAAATTGTAAAATATTAGAGATTGCAACTTTCCAATATCTGACAAAAAAATGAAATAAATTATTTTCACAAGTAAACATCAGGTTTTTGGTTATCTTTAGTTTTATCCCATCATTTTTTCGTAATTTAGGATTCCCAAATATTGTAATAATTATTTAGCAAATCTAAAACAACAAACATCTAAATATATAATCTCAAAAAAATGTTCAACTAAATATCAGCATGGAGCACTTGGTCCAATGGTAGAGCATCTGACCCAGGATCTGAGGGTCATGGGTTCAATGCTCTGCCATGGCTATCTGTGTTATCCTTGAGCTAAACAAGTTACCAACATGTGTTTAGTACTGGTTCTACCCAGGAAGGTCTCAAGCATGATTTGCCAAAGTTTTAAGATTTTGTTTCACAATCGAGTTAAAATAAATAAATTTCATTTAGAAAAAAAAATTAACAATATCTACAGAAAATGATTTACATCGGAGCTATTGAGTATAAATAGATGCTGATTTATGCCGTATTTTTATGGCGAAAAAATGATAAATAAATCAAAATCAGGAGCTTGCCTCCAGGTACACACGCCTCTCAGTTTAGAGTTTACGCGCTAATTGGTGGCAATATTGTTGGTTTAATTAGAGTTAACGAAGGCTACACATGCCACCTGTCATGCACAAGAGCCTTGTTAGGTGGTAATCAGGCATTGTCTTAATGCGTTCTACCGTAAATGTTCGCTTAGAAATCTCATTAGCAATGGCAACTCTCGACAGCACCAGCAAAGAAAATAATTGCTGGATATCCCTGATGAACAATCTGTATCCAACATATAATGAAAATACAACTGACATTAGGTAAGAGCCCACGACAGTGACATTATGTCACCTACCCCATGACAGAGCACTGCAACAATATAAGTAAGGGCTTGCACCATGACAGAGCACAGTGACAATATAAGGACTTAAACCATGGCAGAGCACAGTGACAAACTAAGGGCTTGAATTATGACAGAGCACAGTGACAATATAAGGGCTTGAACCATGACAGAGTACAGTGACAAACTAAGGGCTTGAACCATGACAGAGCACAGTGACAAACTAAGGGCTTGAACCATGACAGAACACAGTGACAATATAAGGGCTTGAACCATGACAGAGCACAGTGACAATATAAGGGCTTGAACCATGACAGAGCACAGTGACAATATAAGGGCTTGAACCATGACAGAGCACAGTGACAATATAAGGGCTTGAACCATGACAGAGCACAGTGACAATATAAGGGCTTGAACCATGACAGAGCACAGTGACGATATAAGGGTTTAAACCATGACAGAGCACAGTGACAATATTAGGGCTTAAACCATTACAGAGCACAGTGACACTATAAGGGCTTGAATGATGGCAGAGCACAGTGACAATATAAGGGCTTGAACCATGACAGAGCACAGTGACAATATTAGGGCTTAAACCATTACAGAGCACAGTGACACTATAAGGGCTTGAATGATGGCAGAGCACAGTGACAATATAAGGAGAGAGAGAGAGAGAGAGAGAGAGAGAGAGAGAGAGAGAGAGAGAGAGAGAGAGAGAGAGAGGGAGGGAGGGAGGGAGGGAGGGAGGGAGGGAGGGAGAGAGAGAGAACAGTGATAATCATCTCTCTCACAGCAAAACGTATTAATGAAGGTGACAGCATTACCTCTCACAGTGGGAAGTTAGTGGCAGAAGGTGGCATGCAGATCAGATTACATTTACTGATCAATTATTGATTGAAAGCCATTACAGGCTCATTGGATACTCTCTTTTTTTAATGGAATGTTCCCATGGAGAAAGTATGGCCAACTTTTCTGTCACTCAAATGACTCTGTCATCATACAAGTTATTTTTCCTGTGTTTGTTTAGATTTTCATGCAAATTCAATATTTTGTATTTGCAAAAACAAAAGGCTCAAACAAATTAATCTAAAATAAATCCATTAAAAGGTTTGAATGTAGAGTGGCCTGCAGGTGTACAAATGCTCATATACCAGACAAAGAAAATTTGTCAGTTTACTGGAGGAAGATGTTTCATAATTATACTCTCACCCTAGAGTAAAAAATTACTTGCTCATAAAATGCATACATGCTAGCAAATGCATACATGTAAAATTTGACCAATATTAACGATTACATTACTTGACCAGTCCTGTACTTTAAAATTATACAGGTACACACAGAATATTAATTAAATACAGACACTCCTTTTAGAAGTTATTATTTAACGGAAACCATTTTTTGCCTTGGATCCATTAACAAACAGACAGACGGACTGGGGTGCCTCTTCACAATCTTCGCAAAAGAAGTGATATTATTTTGGAATTTCCTTATTTCAACCTGATACCCTAACTTGATTAAATAAGGCGTAAATGGACAATTTTTTTATAATTTTAATATCTGGTCTACTGTTTAGGAAATACCAAATAAAAATCTTTTAAAGGCTCCATAGAGATGTGCAATATGTCGCACTACCTGATACCCATGAAATAGTGAAGATTTCATTTTCTAGTCACAACTTTCGGTGGTTTTACAATAACTTACTCTCAGTTTGCATGCGACATGCACAAAGTAAAATAAAACTCCTCTTCGAAAGCTTTATCAAAAGGTGTCAGGTTACATAAAACAGTGTTACCCACAATTCCCCCTGTTAAGTGTTAATTAACAACAATTAACGATGGAATTACGGATCCAAGCATTGACTGCCTGGCAGCAATTTAATCAATTTAGAGCTTACAGGATTCTGGCCATAAATTTAAAAAAGAAATAGCAGTAATAAAACAGATACGTCATTTTGATATGACCTTGTATTTATTGGAACAGTTATATTATATTTCTTAATACTTTTATATTACAATTGGTTTCATTTCAATATAGATGTTACTATTGTAATTATATTTTTTTATTGTAACTATTGTAATTATTATTTTCTATTGTAACTGTTGTAATTATAATTTTCTATTGTAGCTATTGCAATTATAATTTTCTATTGTAATTATATTTTTTATCAGAACTGTTGTAATTATAATTTTCAATTGTAACTATTGCAATCATAATTTTCTATTGTAGCTTTTGTAATTATAATTTTCTATTGCAACTATTGTAATTATAATTTTTTATTGTAACTATTGTAATTATTTTTTTCTATTGTAGCTATAGCAATCATAATTTTCTATTGTAATTATTGTAATTATAATTTTCTATTGTAACTGTTGTAATTATAATTTTCTCAGCCCACAGTCTGTGTCACTGCAATGTTGAAATTTTATTTACTTTTATTTAATGTAAGCTTTCAAATAAACAACCCGGGGGGTATGCACTTTATAAAAGAGAGGTGTTTAATTTGTGACCCAAGTGCCAAAATTCAATTTTTTTATGAAGTGAATTAGTTTAAACTTATTTATTTTACTTTGATTGTGAAACAAGTTCTTACAACTTTGACAAATCATGCTCAAAGTCCTGGGTGAAACCAGTACTAAGCATATGTGGAAAAAGTGTCTTGATGAATGGCGTCACACATAGCCGTGACAGAGAATCAAACCCACGACTCTCTAATCATGGGTTCAGTGCTCTACCACTGGGCCATGCCAAAAAATATGCCACAAGTAATAGGACATGAATATCTAACCAAACAAGAAATCTACATGATTAAAAAACAACTTTCAAAGTGAGAGGTCATTTTATTTTTCGCAAAAATAGGCAGCACGAGTGCGGGTATGTATTGTGTCTGTGGGGGGAGGGGGGGGGGGGGGGGGGGGAGCATTTAATTGCTTCCTTTATAATTACTTCCCTTTATAATTACTTCCCTTAACATATCAATTTCCACACAATTACATTAGTTAGCACTGCAGATTACATAACCGTAGGCTCCGGAGAAATGTAATTGAACAAACTGGTCTTAGTTTAATTATGACATGTACGCATACATCCTGGTTCCAATTATATCATTTCTGGTGAGTCATTCATTCGTTCATTTCTCTTGCGGTCTTCCGAAAGATCTTCAGATTCTAATTGCTCCATGATACTATGCAGATGTGGATGCAGGACTGTCAACTCTCACTATCATTTTCACAACACTAATATTACTCCTGTTTTTAAATGAATATTGCTATGTAATAACCTGTTAATGTGAAATTGAAAAATAAACGGGCTGCCATTTCGTGTAAAAAAAAAAAAAAAAAAAAAAAAAAGAAAAAAAAAATTGATTATCAACCCTGTTTCGATATTTTTTGTATAGTAAGGTAAGGAGGGCTAGGATGGGACTGAAGCCATGTTTAAACATGTTTAGAGACTGCCTTAGCCAATTTGATACAACTACCATATGAACCGGAGTGAAAATCCCAATCATTAAACCCTCTGAGGGCTGTTATATTAATAATTAATGTCTGCATTTGATAAACAATTAAGTTTTTATGTGGGGGAAATTCTGTGTTATCCAATACTTTAAAAAGGAATAATGTTGTGTTTTCTAATGTCTCAGACATAAAAGGGGAACATCTTGGTGTTATGTAATGTCTAAGACAATAAAAGGGGAACAACTTAGTGTTATGTAATGTCTCAGACAATAAAAGGGGAACAACTTGGTGTTATGTAATGTTTCAGACAATAAAAGGGGAACAACTTGGTGTTATGTAATGTCTCAGACAATAAAAGGGGAACAACTTGGTGTTATGTAATGTCTCAGACAATAAAAGGGGAACAACTTGGTGTTATGTAATGTCTCAGACAATAAAAGGGGAACAACTTGGTGTTATGTAATGTCTCAGACAATAAAAGGGGAACAACTTGGTGTTATGTAATGTCTCAGACAATAAAAGGGGAACAACTTGGTGTTATGTAATGTCTCAGACAATAAAAGGGGAACAACTTGGTGTTACGTTATGTCTCAGACAATAAAAGGGGAACAACTTTGTGCTATAATGTCCCAGACAAAAGGGTAACAATTTTGTATTATAATGTCCCAGACAACAATAGGGAAAAAACTCTGTGTTATAGTTTGCAACACAAAAGGGGAACATGTTTGTATTATAATACTTAAGACAAAAAGGGAACAAGTTTGTGTTATAATGTCTAAGACAAAAGGGGGACAAATGTGTCTTATAGTGTTCCAAAACAACAAAAACCAACACCTTTGTGTTATAAATGTCTAAATAGCATACTAATATCTCAGACAACAAAAGGGGGAAATCTGTTTTATAATGCCACAGACAACAGGGTGAAAACATTGTGTTATAATGTTACAGACAAAAAGGGGGAAATCTATAATGAGTTTGAAGAAAAAAAAAATATGACATTGTAAAATAGAAAATTGTTATGTTCGTATTTTAAGTTCAATTCACGTTAAGGTATATTGCCATGACTCTTTGCATGCTGAATGTCCCTTCTCTTAATTTAGAGCAGACCTATTTAACCATTTTTAATACAATTTCACATGATGGGACATCACTGTGTGTGCATTTAAACAAACCTCGATCAAGAATTATTACGCATCTTTTTTCCCCCTGAATAAGCGATGACAATAAACAGAGGTACATTGTCTGTACTTGCTCATACGTGGCAGCACTGTGATATGAATATGGTTTAGCCGAACAACACCAAATACAAAGCTGAATGCTTGATTAGACGTAACTGTCAAGCAACAGATTTCGCAATAAGTTTTGCGTGCACTGCCTAATTGCTCTATTGCCAAAACCTTCAATTTAAACACTTCAGAATGTCTCGTAAATTTCAAAATCAAACCAAATTACGTAAATTCTTGACGACAAACGAGCGTCCATAACGACTGTCGATCCTGTGAATGTGCAAGGCACAGATTACCTTCTCAGTTATTTAAGGAAAAAAACTTGTTCATCTCATTTTATTCGCCTGTTAGTGTCACAATGGGGAAAGGAATTTGAAGGGAAATGAAGCGGGAATGATCAATCAATGCTTGTTCAATGTCAACTGAAACAAAACGCAGAAGAATTGCGCAGACATGTGGGACCCAGTTAGGTTACCATAATTATCCTGCAAAAAAGTTAAATATTGATGCAAGGTTGCCACAGTAGGTTTTTTTCAAACCAATTTGATATTTTTCAAAACATTTAGGGAAAGACAAAGGTTTCACTGATACAGCCGCTGCTGAAGGAGTTAATAATTATTACATAACCGAAATTAAAAGCATTCAAAATGTAAGACAAAGATTTCATTGGTGTATCCATTACTACCTATTATATTATAAGGATTTGAGACATTAATTTATAATTATACACAAATGGAAATAAAAGCATTAACTTTACTTTGAAATTAAGAGATTAGGATATTATATATTAGACATAAGTTCAGCAGTACATACACAACTGAAAATAAAAGCATTAACTATACTTGTAATTATGTAACAGCATGACTAATTTACAATTATAGATTCGGTGATAAAGATGATAGTACACACATGAAAATAAAAGTGTCCACTTTATTTTTACTATGTATGAAAGCAGTTAAAAATAGCTGACATATTTCAGTAAAGTTAAGTTGACATACAAATTGTAATTAAGACATTTTGGATAATTTCACTTTGAGTTGTCATGATAATTAATCTTTAGAGACAACATAAATCCAAATAAAAGACATAGCAAAATAATTTCCAGACATAAGTTGTGAGATGTGTTCTTTTTTTCTTTATGCTAATTTATTTTAGCTTGATTGTAAATAATGTAGTGTTGGAAATCAGAGCTAAAAATCTTAATCGATTAATAAGGCATTTCAGACGATCAATTAACAATTAAAGTCACAATTAGTATATAATGGGGTTTTCTAAATACTAACCTAAAATGGTCCCAGAAGTTTTTATGTTTTACCTGGAAAGGCATGGAGTCATTTGTCACAGTATAATCATGTTAGTTAGTTTGATTAGCTGCCTGACTTAATTTTCGTCCAATCAGTGTTCAATATATTTAGGACTAACAATCTATCATCGATGATCATTAGGATAAAATTATCTGAAAATCAAAAAATGTTTAAAAAAGTGCTGAATGTCTGCAAATTGAAGTCCAAGCATTACCGTTTACGAAATGCTAAGGCAAGGACTGTATAAAAGGAAAGGAAACTTGTATCTCCTGACTAAATGTTGATAAAACAGCACACGAAGGATTCATTATTTGACAAATTAATCATTCATAACTAACAGGCAACTGATTTCTTAACATTAACTGTAATTAGTATGTTATCTTAGATGTTTAAGCATGTTTCGATCATGCAAAATGATCTTGAATTAAAGATATTAAGGTTTGAAGGAAAATTTCTCGTAATTTGTCGTTATTTTAGCTGCAGTATACAAATGTAATCAGAGTCACTTCAACAATTTTAAACACAAATTGTAGGGATTGGTCTTGTTTTGATGAGAAATTCATTCTGCAATGTAAGAATTTTGATTTGTATTCCTGAGATGAATGGAAGTCAAGATATTTGAAAACAAGATATTGCGAGATTTTGCGTGAATACGCGAACATTTACAAACTGTCAATCAGTTGCATTTCCTTCTCTATATAATTCTTTGGCTAAGGTAAATGACAGAAACTATCCAATAATTCTAATATTCGGTAGCTTGCTGGCATATTGCGTTATCACTATAATTATTATGCACTTACAGTCACACAAACTGTACGTCTGTTTATTATGAGGAACGCATTGTCCTCCAAACAAAGTAACCATAAAAACAAATAAAAACAGTATGCACATTCTAGCATTTTTCGTAGGGTTCATAAAAAAAATTAATGAGAAATCTTTGTTTTTTTGTGATGTATACTAACAAAGCAAACATTTATTGTACACAAAAGCTTACAGAAAACAGGCTTTCTGAACTTGCAATATCAACAAACATGCAAGTTTACTCACAAAAAAGTTTATATTAGCAACAAAGTGAGTATAATTATCGACCTCAGTCAACTTCCATCAGTGTAAAAAATAAACCATCATGGCAGAGTTCCATTTTCCCATCATAAATTGATCCCACATACCCCCATGCTGTGTATTTCAAACAAAAAGGTGATTAACTAATTGTTTTTACTCATAACTCTTAATTAGTGAAATCTGTGAGTAGTTTACACCTGCAGCAAAATGCAGGTGTATCAGTGAAGGGCACATGCTCTTGTTATCTTAGTTACCTCCCTTGTCAATTACCTTTTCAAAGGGGAGTTGCACCAGTTGCCTCCCTTATATATTAAGAAGTCTACCTACCAACAAAGGGGATTGCACCAGTTGCCTTCCTTATATGTTAAGAAGTTTATTTCTATACTTATTATGCTTGTTTTGATTCAGTTTGCTTCTTAATTTCTTCATTACAATAATCTGTAAAATGAGATCTAGTAATAAAAAAAATATGATAAAAATATTCTTAAGAATTAGGGACTCAGTATCACCAAACATCTCGAGCTGGTATTTTCCTCAACTCAAATTTCATTTACTCTGTAGAGTGTCCGCTTCACATGTGGATGATTGTGGGTTCGATCCCCGACCCGCTCATACCCATGACTTTAAAAATGGTACTAGAAGCTTCCTCGCTTGACACTCAGCATTTAGAGGATAATTCTAGGTCTGGTCGGCCCGGTGTCAGTATAATGTGACTGGGTGGGGTATCATACAATGTGTCTGCGGCATGATACTCCAGTGTGACAGCGCTTAAAATATTGTCTCAAGTACACACCATCGCAATATGACTGAAAAATTGTTGAAAATGACACTAAACACCATACAACAACAACAACAACAACAACAACAACAACACTCTTAATCATTTCTAATCATTAACTCATCACACATAAAATGGCCACACAGAAATCGTAGAATATAAGAGATTTTATGTATATTGGATTCTAATTATATTCACATTTTACTGACATATCAACACTATTTAGATTATGTTAAAGAACAATAGGAAATTTTAGGAATCTATGGATATTCAAGGAAACCCTGAATGGATTTCAATCTGTCAGGGTCTGAGGCTATGACATGTCGTCCCATGCTTTACTCAAGAGTCCATGCTCAACTCAAAAACAAATGGATCCTTTATAACAAAATAAATGTAAATAACTTCCTACTAAAATTCAGAGCTTAAGGCCATTATAAATTATCATCCAAATTTTTCTTAAAAATGGGGAGGGCGAGAGGATTTTAATTTTATTTTTTATTTTTATTTTTAAAACTTTTGTTGTTTTTTTAAAATAAAAACAATATATAAATATATATACTCTATATTAAGTATTATTCCTACTTTAAATGACTCATTGGAGAAGAGTGACATATGTCTTATTCACCAGACCAGGGACAATTTCGGAAATATTTTTTTGCTACTTTGGAGATTCTAACCCACGGCCCCTGGCCCGGTCGTCATAAATGTGCTAGGCGCTGATGTCGCAGGGGCCTGTGGGTTCGAATCTCCAAAGTGACATGAAAATTAGGATGATAATCTAGCAATAAATTTATTATGGCCTAAACTAAAACTTACAAAGTCGAGGCAGAGTCATGGGTTTGCACCTTAATTTGTGTTTTTGTATGAATCGTGGACTTTGCGTTGGAAGTGTGAATTTGAGTTGAGCATGAAATTCTTTTTTTTAAAACACGAGGGCACCAGGATGTAAATTAAGATTCTAAAACTCGAACGCAAAATAGCTATTTTCCCAATAAAAATCTATAATAGCAATTTATGGTTTTATTAGAAAAATTACTTTTTTAATTACAATCATTGAAATGCTATGATACATACCCAAAGATATGAAATTCAGTACCCATAAAACTTGTTTTAATCACTCAGAATTACAGCTATTACATTTTTTATTCCGAGTCTGATTTTAAGATAACTTGCGAAATCCCTAATTTGCATAATGAATGAATTAATATTCAAAAGCAAATGCAACAAATGTCCTTTTCACTTTAGACCAAAATAATGGACAACAGCTGCGTTTTTAAACATTCTTTGTGTGTTTTTTCTGTCAGATTTGATAAAATCATAACAAGAGATTGGAAATCAATACGAGGCGAGTTTTAGCGGCAGTGGAGTTCTAACGTCCGGAAAAGGGATGCACTACTATTCAATTACAATTAATATTCACGTCAATATTTAATGAAGAAAGAAAAGAAATTATGAAAATGGCTGTCGTCTTCCGCAATTTTAGCTGTTAAAGCTCGGGTTTAATATAATTGTGTTGAAATACTACACGACTGAATAATTACTACCTGAAATATTGGTTTTAATTAATTTATCAGTGTCATTAGTTCTTGTACTGCAATCTTGCAAACTTTTATTAAAATTATGTAGTTTATTAATTAGAAAGCTGGAAACCTATCTGCACTGTTGATAACAATCAATGACTAGGTGTGTTTTCTTTCCGTATAAGGTTTTTGTGGCGTTTTTGATAATAGTTAACTCACATCCTAACATTAAATAAATCTTAACACCTGCGATGTTTGTTTGTCTGTTTGAATATTAAAGTATCATTTTTATGCCATCCAGGGCTAACAGACGATCTGTTAACCTAACCACTAAGTCCCTCGGATTCGGAAAGGTTAATAAGTACTTGAGCACACCCATCTCCGCAAATAACAAATAACTTTCGCACTTGAATCAGTGGTAAGAGATGAATGACAATGAGATGCAACACATTTCAGATTATATATAGCAAATCCAGTTTAATTGGTGAAGGAAGACATTCAGAATGAATCTGAGTAGAACCACCGTCCTTCCACAAGTAACTGGCAAACTTTCTAACAAAGTTTTTGGAGCAAGCGGGAATCGAAGCTACAACCATAACAGTGAGACGTAAGTGATCATGAGACAGTGCCCAAGACCACTTACTAAGGCTCTGCACACATAGTAGAGTATTCTAATTCTATGACATGTGTCCCTTTAAGGTTATGTAAAATTTTATCAAAATTGTCATGTGTCCCCTTAATAAGCAGTTTATCATTACAAGTAATGCACATAATTATATATTCATAAATTATTTTTCAAGAGACTAGTATTTTTTTTTTTATCTCTTATGAGTTTTATATTTTCCCTCTAATCAGTCATTGCTAAAATGCTTTTGATGGCCATTAAATACTCAAACCATACGCATCCTTTCTTTATAAATAAAAGCAATTGCAAAGTTCAATAATTGGTCGTCCATTCAACAGCAACCAATGTGCAGCCATAACCACCGTTAGCTTAACTGACATTATCTTTTCAAAACTAAAGACTGTTTGCCTTTCATACACACGATTATTACCCGACACAGACTGAAACACAGCTTTATTCCGAACCAAGGGCATCATTTTTGCGAGTTTGAGTGCGCACATATTTTCAGGAATAATAAAAGTTCATTATCGATCATGCATGTTTTCAATCATGTACATTGTTCTTCCATGATGCATTCTCCCCTGGGATCAATTTTTTATAATCCATGCAAAAATCTCAAACATGGACAGAGCACTGGAAATTCTACAACGTTCCGTATAAGGTCGCATATTAATGCAATTTGTCGAGTGTCAGAAAAAGTATAGCAGTTGCTTATGCAAACATTAATAAGAAGAACTAGAAATGTCACTGTTAAGTGTCACATGCCCCCCAACATGTCATGATGTTATGTTGATCATTTGTAGCAAGTATCATTAAAATTCACATCTATGCATGACAAAGTTACAGGCCAGAGACGAACTCTCACATAAGCTCAAAGTGTTGCCAAACAAACTCAAATTGTGACCTTGACCTTTGAGGTACGGGTGTGGGTCTTACTCGCGACACGTCGTCATGTTCTGTTGATCATTTGTTGCAAGTATCAACAAAATCCATCTATGCATGACAAAGTTACAGGCCAGAAACAAAATACCGGACGGAAGGATGGAAGGACGGACGGATGCTGCTATTACTATATGCCACCAAAAAAAATTTTTGGGGGGCATAAAAAACTTTTTTGTCAAGGTTATTATAGGCAGATCCAGTGTTTACAGCCAGGCAAAACTGATACAAACTAATGTTTCCTCAAATTTCAATGTGTCGTCACGTGGGGTTAGCTGAGGTAGTATCAACAATGCATTTCACCATTTTCATTGAAATTGAACCTTTTTTTAAATGTCTGGCACTTCTCAGTGGGGTTCATTCATAAAAACTGTAGGTGAATCCCACTTCTGATCGGAAACCATTTTTTTAACTGCAGAATTTGACCAACATTGACATGTTCACTCGATAATTGTGGTTAAATTATCAACCCTATGCGGTATCAAGGTTCTAGGCTCATTCTGCAAATTCATTTACTGATGTTTTGTTTTTATCTGTAATTTAATTTGTTGTTTTTTACATGTAGAGTGAATCTGGAATCTTCCTTTCTGCTGGCGTCGAATAACCTATAATGTGTTGGGTAAAACCCCATTCATTCATTGTTCCCACCCACCCGTTTATACTAATTTATTTTATGAACTGCTCTTAAGCCTATTTCCTGGGTAGAACCAATACTGAGTGTTGTTTAATGACAGGCATCAGGTCAAGCCTGGGATTGAACCCGGAACCTCTGCCATGATCAAGCGTCCAACACTATCCATTACACTACCGCCCACCCTTACTTAATCTGTCAGTGCATTTTACATGAATATTTCTAATTGAGAGACATGTTTGTAGCTCTATGTCAATATTGAGTGTCTGACAAAAGATCCACAGTGGCCACGCAACGAGACAACGGAAACATGATTCAACGGCGGCTGTGCTAACAATTTCTTCCGAATAGATACGGGTGTGAATCATCAAATTGAAGAATTCATCAATACAACATGCATGCAAATACACCATACAATCTGAGGATTCCTCTCTGAAAAAGTCGTATCACTGAGATCAAGTTGGAACTGATCTGTGCTGAAAATATCACTCAATATCTCACAACTGATGAATTCTCTCATTGGCTCTGTAATACAATTGCAGACTTCTATAATTTATAATTTTATAATATATGCATTTATTTTATGAAAATGAACATTAAAAAGTTTTAATTAGTTTCCAAAAGCATATCTTGCAAATAGCAGGTTAATAGGTGGGGCAGAAATCTGAATCTACAAGTTACTCCAGGCTTAAGGACAGGCTTAATCTTCACTATAAATAATCAAATTGGATACAACCTAAATACTACAACAGTTTGAACAAGTTGCTCCAAGGTTACAACTACAACAGAATGAACAAATTCAGTGAATTTATGTCCCCCGCTTTTTTTCAAAAGACTATTGCATCGAAACCAAAAAATAACTTTAGAATGACAGATGCCACAACCCCTTAAATCAAACTTAGCCTGTGTTATGCCATTATAAACATTGTATAAAAATTTCAAAAGATTTGATTGAGGCATTCTTTAAGTTATTGCACAGAAATACCCCCCCCCACCCCAAAAAAAAAAATACGAATTACACAAATTAACAAATTAAAGGGGCATAACTCTAAAACAACAAATGCCACAACCCCTTAAATTGACATTAGCCTATGTTTTGTCATTATAAACATTGTATTAAAATTTCAAAAGATTTGATTATTGCATTCTTAAGTTATTGCATGGAATCCAAAAGTGTGACATTATATATATTTAACCCAAATTAGTGTCTCCCACTTTGTGAAACCGTTTCAAGTTGTGAGCTACCAATGACTCAAACCATCTTTGTTTTGAAGACATCAAGAAATTGGTATTTCTGGTGTCAGTATAAAGTACTGGGTGGGGTACTGGGTGGGGTATCAATTACCATACATCTGCTGCATGATACTTCTACTGGTAGCATCAAGATACAGTTATAAAAAGAACACAACCTTGCTTAAAGGACACAACAAACACTGTTACCATGTGCTCAGATCCTACAGGACAACCAGCTCAAGTAGAGAAAGAGTCAGACCGTAATTATCAGGAAAAAAACTGAGTGTCCCACTATTACAACATTGAATTCCTGTTGAACTTTATTTCCCACGATGCAACAGTGTTACACTTCTCATGATGCAATAGTGCTGAAACCCTTATACCAATTCATGAATAATGCATGTGAGAAACATCAGTTTTTATGTCTTTTTTAAAGTTCCTTTTTTTAATGAATTAGGTTTCGTCCATGTAGTTTTTATGTCAGATTCACTATTTTACCATTTGCATTTAATTGTTTGAAATGGTAAGTGAGCAAATGCGTACATGCACGCATATTTGTGTCCGTGAATGTGGGAATGTTACAGGTGTGTCAGTGAGTGATAAGTTTTACAAACAAGAGAGCCATGAGGAATTGCATCACCCAACTAGACAGATTGAATGCATCTGACATCTAATAGTTATTTAACAATATAATAATCCAAGTTTGATTAAAATCAAATAAAAAAGCAAAAAAGTTATTTTGGATAAAGAGTAAAAGTTATTTTTGGCCCTTCAAAGGCCTATAATTCATCCTTTGACAAACACAACTTACTCAGGTTTTATACGTTATGGTTATATATCAATGAAATCCAAGTTTGATTAAAATACAATCGTAAAACAAAACTTCAGTGCCCGAGGTTATAAAACTCTCGAGTTCATACTCAACTGAGTACAGCTAAAACCAACCAATGGAAGCATTGCTTTCATTGTTACATGAATTTTGATTGGTTGATTTTAGCAAAACTCAGTTGAGTATGAACTCAAAGGTTTTATAACCTAGGGGCCTGCTGGAAAAAAAAAGATAAAAAGTGCCATTTTTCACCAATCAAGGGTAGATAACTTTATTAGACACTAAATATGGAACAAATTACGATCATTTCCTTCAGTCAATTAGTTGGGCTAAAGACAACATTTTTGCACTCAATGTACTTATACATTTTCTAATAACCATCAGAACTTTTCTATATTATAAGAAAAGTCTCGAATTCCTCACTTACAATCACAGGGGCTAGTGACAAAATATATTCTTTATCCCTATATATAGTAAAGTCTATAATTATAAAGGGATATCGAATATATATTGTCACTAGCCCCTGTGGTTACACTATAATAATGATGGCCAGTAATATTTAGCATTATTGAAAACTCAGACGGAAAATGAGACGGACTTGCATGAGCTACGGTGATCCTACTTTTGCCATCACTCATATGGCTCCTTAGAACCACACTGGGTTGCTGCTACATGAAACTTAATATAAATCAAAAGTAAGGCCATAATAAATTAATTGCTATATTGTCATCATATATATATATTTTTTTTTTTTTTTTTTTTTATTAAAATAACATCAAAAATTCTAAAAATAAAATCCTCCCGTCTTCCCCATTTTGAAGAAAATTTGGATGATTATCTAGCAATTAATTTATAATGGCCTGAAGCAATAAACATGGTAAAAACTTTCATTGCAAGAAAAAAAACAAAAACATACCTCTTTCATTAATCTATTTCTATCCATATCTGTAAAGAATAATCCTCAAAGAACAAAAATTATTTCATGTGGCAGTTTTGGTTTTTCTTTTATAAGACACTGATAAAAAAAAAACTTTTTCTTCCTCATTGGTAATTATAAACCATACCAGCAAGTCAAACGTAATGCTTTGCCCTTCACAATATGGCAAGAAGCAAGAACTAACGTCATCGACATACGAAGTCTCAGGCCCGGTCTCAAGAAGTCTATCAACGTGTTCATTAGCGACTCTACGTTCATAGTCAGATGATATTTAGTACGATTTCTCTCAATACATAATGTTTTCAGAAACTTTATATGGTCAGGTTGTCACAATGGGAGGCTGGAATTAAAACTTTCTCTATCTATTATGTCATCCAAGGATCAATTTCAATCAGAGAAAACCTTTCTGAGACACATTAAGATAGACACTAAGTCACACAGACACCGTAAACTATGTACTGCAAAAGAAAAGATTCATCATTAAGTTAATGACAACCTAAATGAAGAGATTTTCCAATATTAATTTTGCTTTTTTTGTGCCTAAAGAAATTGGCAAATATATTCATAATGTCTTTAAAAATAATTATATTTAATGTGATTTAACGCCATTTTCAACACATGACATGATATCAAAAAGGAAGGGAGAAAGACCTCAGAATGAATCTGACATCAACTACAATCCTTCCAATATTTCTTCAATAAAGTATTTGGACCGAGCTTGGCTTGAACCCATGACCTCAGCTGTGGGCAGTAAGTAGTCATTAAATGACAGCACACCCTTGAGGACCCTTATAATTTTTATCAATTGCATAAAAGCTTAAATTTAGCTCTATAATTATTGTGGATTGAGAATTTAATGACCACAATTAATCAATTAATACACATTAACATTCCATAGTTAATCTTAATCCACTGTAAATCTATAATTTTGATAATTTAAACCAACATAATTGATCAATTAAAACATTTACATTTTAAAATAAAAAATAAAAAAAATGAATAAAATTTTATTTCGTTATTCTCAAATTTTGGTTAAATATTTAAATCCTCCATAAAAGAACAAGTTTCAATAAAATTTGAGTCACACAGTTTTTTCATAAATCCTTGAATTTTGAGAACCAGTCATCACTTTATATTTCATTCGGCATTCCTGCGATCGGCCAATAGACCTGTTAAAGCCCCTAAATTACAGTTCACATCAAGTTCAACTCAGCAATCTCTATAATCAGGCCTCCCAGATCCCTAGTATTTAAGACTGGTCGCCTCAACCACTTCTTAAAATCCTTTGTCCTGCAAACATTTCCATTATGAAACCAGTCCATTAAAAATGGCATCACACTCGACACACGACTTTTCACGGCTGACACGCGACACCGCACATGTCTTAAAGCAGCAAGTGTCACATTTCATTGATGTAGAATCATTTGTACAAAATTACGCATAATTTTCTTCCATTCATGATTTGTAAATTACAGTAAAGTTAAATCATTTTTCATTTTATCAACAGAAAATATTTTACAATTCAGTTTTCTGAACCTTATTTATATGTATATACATGTTAGTATATATTTATATTTACGATTATAGATTATAGTCTATAACACAACTGTACAAAAATGTTTTGGATTAGTTTTCATTACACATTTCAAAAATCATCTTCATAACTAAACATTAAACACAACTGATGATTAAATGAAAAATTGCTTTAAAATTCATTTTTTTATTCCATGTCAAAATAGTTGTCTGATCATTAAAAAAAAGTAACAATCCGTGGCAGATTGGAAGTTGCACACTATGGTACAGAAATAAAGACAGACGGCATGCTGCATCTTGAATGAAAATGGCATTATTGTCATTATTTATTAATTATTACAGACTGCCTACAACAAAAGTATCAGATTGCAGTACCATAATAGGAATCGTACATGCAATACTGAACTCAGGCAAACATCAGAATATTTACAAGTGGTTTACAAATAAAATAAAACAGAAATGCAATTTCAGTAACTTTCATGTCACCTCTACAGTTATATCAGTAGAGTAACCTCAGAGAGAGATAAATGAGTAACCTCAGAGAAAGAGAGAAAATGAAGCTATAAATTTGTCCATTTCAAGTCACATGCACAGTTATATCAGTAAAGAAACCTAGGAGAGAGATAAATGAGTAACCTCAGAGAGAGAGAGAGATAAAATGAAGCTATACATTTGTCCATTTTAAGTCACATGCATGGTTATATCACTAAAGTAACCTCAGAAAGAGATAAATGAGGTTATAAAATTTGTCCATTTCAAGTCACATGCACGGTTATATCAGTAAAGTAACCTCAGAGAGAGATAAATGAGGTTATAAAATTTGTCCATTTCAAGTCACATGCACAGTTATATCAGTTAAGTAACCTCAGAGAGAGATAAATGGGTAACCTCAGAGAGAGATAGAAAGAGGCCATAAATGTGTCCACTTCAAGTCACATGCATGATTATATCAGTAAAGTAACCTCAGATGGAGATAAAATGAAGATTAAGATTTGTAATTAAATGTACCACAACATGGCATTAAATCTATATACTTAAAAAAAAAAGCGTATAAAAAAACACAATATCAAAAAACTGGATTGTTTAATATAAATTTCGGTGTCGATACAAAGAAAAAAAATCCTCACATAAGCATTACCACACATAATCTTAATTTCTCTTTTCTTACATTTCTACAGTTTTTAAATGGAAGTGCCGATATCAGCAAATTTCAATTTCTCTGTTTAATTTAACGCTTCATTTAACTTCAATCATCCTACTTCAGCACATTCAACCTCCAATTTTTAATAACGGTATGTCCATTATGAAGCAAATCCTTAAATATTTCCGTTCCTATTCAAATGCCAACTTGTCGCAACCCACTTCAAGCTCCTGCCATAACAATTCTGTATGACTGAGAATGATTTCTTGTCCCTTGTTACAATCTGTGATCATTTCATTCTCGATCGCTCGACAACAATAAAGCTCCGCAGTGAACGATGGTATTAAATGTTTTTTGATTCTTTGATACTTCTGCTGGCAGCCAAGCAGGGGCCGTCTCCAATGTTTGATATTATTTTTAAATCAGACGCGAACTGAAAATATATTGTTTTCGTCCCATGTTGAGATATGATGTTTGGATATGTTCAATGTCAGCCAAAAATAAAACTTCATTACAATTCAACACACCAACCTTGTCACTGACATTCAGTGTCATGTCTATCAATTTTTTTCTCAAATATCGTTTTATTTTGGTATCAACCTATTTCTGAAATACTACAGCGGTGCACCAATGGCTAGAACACCACATATACCCCAAACTACTTACCTGATCCTGCCCGAATTTCTAATTCGATATATAAATATATATGTACATGTATGGTATGAAGTTGAACAATACTTTGCTCAAACAACCCTTAACTCGAACTATTTTGTGCAGTCCCGTCAAATTCTAGCCATCGAAGTTCTACTGTATTAAATTTGTATACAAATAACAACAGTATAGTACTCCCATATATATAACACCAGAATACTCAAGGATACTTTTGAGCATAATGGAATTATCTAACATGAACAGACTGTACGATATTATTTTTATTAGTCCTTGCATTTTCCTTGTTATGGCCCGTTAAATTGTAGTCAGGTGGTTGGTGTCTAGTGGATATGTCAGATGACTAC
Source organism: Panopea generosa (assembly GCA_029582155.1). NCBI lineage: Eukaryota > Metazoa > Mollusca > Bivalvia > Adapedonta > Hiatellidae > Panopea > Panopea generosa. The sequence goes on from CM055911.1 coordinate 49,507,949, forward strand.
TCATGCTGGAGGTCATGGGTTCAAGTAAAGGTTTAGCCGGAAAGCCTCAAAATATAAAACAATAGCTCTGAAACAAAAGCTTCCTTCACAATCGAGCTTATCAAACTAAAGGAGTAAAACTTTATAAAATGACCCAAAACGGGGCAGCAGTGCAGCAATGATAACACTCTTTCCACTTACACTTGAGGCAGTGGGTCTGGTCACCAGCTCAATTAAACAGCATTTCAACAAACACACACAGTGCAGGTCCTAACCAGGAACCAGGCTCTGAGCTTATTTCGCAATCAAGTTAATACATAAGCATTAACCAATCAAATAACCAGAGATTTGTGTGTTGAAACACGTGATACTTTCAGGTCCTACAGCCATTTTTTTTTTGTTGCTTTTTTTTTTTTTTTTTTAGGGGGGGGGGAGGGGGGGGAGCATGCAGGTTCTTTATTGACACTCATTTCACATCTACAAATGTACCATTATTTATAATTTATACTGAATGTAATAATAATATAAAATACAATTATTTGGTTTACAATAAATTTCACATAATTTTAGCCAGGTTTGAGTCTAATGGTGTAAATTTGATAATTATGACCATTGTATGTTTGTTTTTGCTCTTTAAAAAAGTTGCAGTGTGAACAGAATTAAATTTGCTGACAAGATATTTCCATAAACCTTTTGTCACCGACACAAATGATCTATGAGAGATAATTCATTTCTATCCCACAATGCATTTGTACAATAATCAAACAATCATCTAATGACCTCGTCCAATCATGACAAATTTCACAGGGCAGCAGTTCTCATCATTATGCACTGAGTACTGCAGCAATATCAGAAAATTGGACAACATGTCACGGCAATAAATGCTTTTCATGCATTTTACGAGCGCGTAAGAAAATTGGCCATAAAATAAATTCCGGTGCAATGTCATCAAATTATTTCAAAACACCAACGACCACCGTGGGAACACACAGGCAGTTTTCATAAAAAAAAAAGAAGCTATGATATTAGGCCTATTTTTCGTTAAATGGCTCAATGGTTAACATAGGACTCATTCCCTATTTTGGCAAATTAACAATGTAAGTTATTAGCCTTTTTTTTTTTTTTAAATAATTATTTTATTGCACCAGTGATATTTAATTAAAAACAATTGCAGATATCCATCAAACCAAAATTGACCATCATGCTGCAACATTATTTATATGAGGGTGGAAACAAAAGTAGTTAGAAAATGTCAGATATAATCTTAAACCACTCGGCCATGTCTAAAACCACTCGGCCACATCTTAGACTACTCAACCATGTCTTAAACCACTCAGCCACATCTTAAACCACTCGGCCATGTGTTAAACCACTCAGCCACATCTTAAACCACTCAACCAGGTCTGAAACCACTTAGCAACATCTTAAACAACTCAGCCACATCTTAAACCACCACATCTAAAACAGCTTGGACATGTTTTCAACCACTCGGCCATATCTTAAACCACTCAGCCACATCTTAAACCACTCGGCCATGTGTGAAACCACTCAGCCACATCTTAAACCACTTGGCCATGTGTTAAACCACTCAGTCACATCTTAAACCACTCAACCAGGTATTAAACCACTTAGCAACATCTTAAACCACTCAGCCACATCTTAAACCACTCAGCCATGTGTTAAACCACTCAACCATGTCTTAAACCACTCAGCCACATCTTAAACCACTCAACCATGTCTTATACCACTCAGCCACATCTTAAACCACTCAACCATGTCTTATACCACTCAGTCACATCTTAGACAACTCACACATGTCTTATACCACTCAGCCACATTTTAAACCACTCAACCATGTCTTAAACCACTCAGCCATGTCTTAAACCACTCAGCCACATCTTAAACCACTCAACCATGTCTTATACCACTCAGCCTCATCTAAGACAACTCAGACATGTCTTATATCACTCAGCCACATCTTAAACCACTCAACCATGTCTTATACCACTCAGCCACATCTTAAACCACTCAACCATGTCTTAAACCAGTCAGCCACATCTTAAACCATTCAGCCATGTGTTAAACCACTCAACCATGTCTTATACCACTCAGCCACATCTTAAACCACTCAACCATGTCTTAAACCAGTCAGCCACATCTTAAACCACTCAGCCATGTGTTAAACCACTCAACCATGTCTTATACCACTCAGCCACATCTTAAACTACTCAACCATGTCTTAAACCAATCAGCCACATCTTAAACCACTCAGCCATGTGTTAAACCACTCAACCATGTCTTATACCACTCAGCCACATCTTAAACAACTCAACCATGTCTTATACCACTCAGCCACATCTTAGACAACTCAGACAAGTCTTATACCACTCAGCCACATCTTAGACAACTCAGACATGTCTTATACCACTCAACCACATCTTGAACAACTCAGACATGTCTTATACCACTCAGCCACATCTAAAACAGCTCTGACATGTCTTAAACCACTCAGCCACATCTTAAACCACTTGGCCACATCTTAAACCACTCAGCCACATCTTAAACCACTCGGCCACATCTTAAACCACTCAGCCACATCTTAAACAGCTCGGCCACAGTTTAAACAGCTGGGCCATGTCTTAAACAGCTGGGCCATGTCTTATACAGCTGGGCCATGTCTTATACAGCTGGGCCATGTCTTAAACAGCTGGGTCATGTTCAGAACACCTTTAGTTCACTGTGACTCCCTTCTCGGGGTGCAATGTCAAGGTAGGAACCAGAACACCTTTAGTACACTGTGACTCCCTTCTCGGGTTGCAATGTCAAGGTGGGAACCAGAAATCCCAGCTTATTTTTCTTTAATAGCTGCAATAAAATATGATGTTCCCTTGCTGTTGAATTTCCACTCTTCTTTGTAAATAAGAATAAGAGGCATTTTTTGTAATTAGGACGTGGGAGGAACTAAGAAAACAATTAGTGGACACTGTACCTTCCCTGTTTTAGAGCAAACAAATAGTGATAATATTGACTGGGAGTCACACCATGTACACTGTTCAGACAACAGGTAATAACTGGAGGCTGATCTAGGTGATCTAAATATTGTGTAAAATGATAACATTGACATTTGTGCTGAAAGCTAAGAGTTAATACTACAGTTTATCAATATGGAGTCCTACATTCATTAGTGTCACCATGCAAAAAACCTGCAGACAGAATAATAAACCTTAATACAACACAATCAAAGAATTCATTAAATGTGGGATGTTCAACAATCACACAATGGAAACTAAAACTTGGATATCAAGTTCCACCAGTTTTGCCGGCTTTGTTTTCCCCGCAATAATATTGGCATAATTCACTCCCAGACAGCCAAGCTGATACTGTGATACTGTAAATTACCACCAGTCCGGGGCTGCCCAGTCTCATTGTTAGCACACCGAGGACCATGTGCAAGATGGAAATCAAGCTGTTGAAATTGTTAAATATCTCGAAATTATCGGCTCCATTAATTTTCCATACCTGTATTGGGGTATTTGAGTCTGTATAACCAACCTTGAAATTTCTCTTCGCCAAGAACAAAGACACAAAGAAGGAATTGATCATGTAAAAAAATCATGATAAAAATCAAATCTGCTGACAACTGTCACATCAGGGAATTCTATTGATGATATTTACGTTCTTTTGTACGTATCGACAATAGATCTTTAACTCATGATAGATTGGTCGGCTGATATTTAGGTGAATGAAGGTGCCGATGGTGATAACGGTCAAGGAGCAGGTATTGCTTATGATTGGTAGGTGATGATGATGATGATGATGATGATGATGATGATGATGATAAACAATCATGGAGATATGATCACGGTGAAAGTGGTCAAGGAGCTAGTATTGCTGATGATTGGTATGTGATAATGATTATGAAGCTGATGATGATTATGATGCTGTTGTTGATGATGATGATGATGATGATAAACACTTAAGGAGATATAATCACAGTGATAGTGGTCGAGGTGCTGGTATTGCTGATGATTGGTATGTGATGATGATTATGATGCTGATGATGATTATGATGCTGTTGTTGATGATGATGATGATGATGATGATGATGATGATGATGATGATGATGAAAAACAATTACTGAGATATAATCACAGTGATAGTGGTTGAGGTGCTGGTATTGCTGATGATTGGTAGGTGCTGATGATTATGATGCTGATGATGATTATGATGCTGTTGTTGATGATGATGATGATGATGATGATGATGATGATAAACAATTACGGAGATATAATCACAGTGATAGTGATCGAGGTGCTGGTATTGCTGATGATTGGTAGGTGACGATGATTATGATGATGATGATGATTATGATGATGAAGATAAACAATTAGGGAGATAATAATTATGATCACAGTTAGGCAGATTTAAAATAACAAATCATTTGTATTTTATTCATAAATGATAATGAAATTCTTTGTAGTCATTTTGTAACCTACTTTATTTCTCAGACATTTATAGCTATTTTTTCAGACATATCACCTTTTAAGACACAATTTAAGAATCCACAAAAATAACATCTTGATTACAAAAGGCTGACAACCAAATAGTGTGTACAGATGGGAAAACAATTTATAACAAACATAATTCCATTCCACCCAAATTTTAATTCCTTTCCAAATGTGATTACACCAAACGAGCCCATGCAGAAGCGACAAACATTCCCCGCAATGTTATCTGACCAAAATTGTCTCAGACAAGCAACTTTATCAATGGAGTCGTAAAACACAGTTGTCTTTGGGGACACATAAAAGTAAAGAATCTCCGGAATTTAATGATTAATTTAAATTCCAATCTTTTAATTGTGATTTTAACAATGATAATTATTGACGTTTAATTCAAATCTTAAAACCTGGACCACAAATACTCAAAACATTAAAAAAAAATTATTCAATTATAACTGTCCCATTATCTTTAAAAAAAAATTAAAAATGTATACCATAATTCTTATAAGTAAAAGATCAAAATATTTCAAATTTCACAGAATTTCAAAAATGTTGTCTTTGGTATATCTCTTGATCTGCATTGCATACTTGACATTTTCTCATGACAATTATGTTGCATTTTATGCAAGGGAGATAATCCTATCATCACAAGCATGCCCAGTCCTTGAGAGAGTTATCCAGAGATCTCTAGATTTGGCAAGCAGCAGCGTGACAAAGTGCCAAAATGTAACATATCTTTATAACTTCTTATGTATTAAATTAGTCTCACGCTGAGCTCTAAAGAAAATATTTCAAACACTGCGTCTGTCACACACAAATATTTGCAGAATGTAAGCAACACATACCCCTGGTTTATCTTGTGACTTTGCACGCGTTAGCTCACGCTGTAACCTAGAAACCGACATCTTGTTCTGTCGAGAAGCTTGCTTTTCTTCAGCCAGCTGACGACTAAGATCCTCGATCTTCCGTTCAAGGACATCCTGAAAATACAAAATTGATCAATTTAATTTCATGACTTTGAACATCATCATCAATTCACTCATCATCCAAATAGGTGAAATGTAACAATGCGAGGGGAGACGAACGATACATGCAGTATTTTGTGTTAACCCTTTACTCCATAGATACGCGTTTTCCCACACCAATCACAGAAGGTGTTTGAAAACAGTGCAGGAAGAGTTCAGATTGCTCATAACGTACCATGACAAAATACGATAATTTAACCATAGCTACGGTGAGATGGGAAACAGAATTCCAATTCAAAAAATAAATATAACACTCAATGACTGTCGACCTTCACCTCATAATTTGGATCCTTTCTAAGATGAAACAATGTATAACAGGCATGACGCAACTCATCGAATCAAATTGAAGCAGTTTTAAGCAGAAAAGCTATATGTAGAAAATACCTTTTCATTGTATCAGTTTTGGTATATCTTAACCATTTACTTCATATAGACATCTTTGGACATCTCTAATATAGACGCCTTTGGACACCTAGTATAGAAGGCTTTTGAATTATTGGGTGAATTATGTTTATATTAACTGACAGAGTGGAAAACAGTGCAGGAAGTGTTCAGATTGCTCATTACGAGCAATCTGAATAGTTCCTGCACTGTTTTCATAGGCTTTCTGTGAATGATGCACGAAAATGCGTATCTATGGAGTAAAGGGTTAATATATTCTTTTGGTAATAAAGGCCCATTGAGTATATGTAAGCATGCATTGGAAAAGATATTTTTGGCTAATTCTATTATTGTGATAAAAAAATGGATATATTTCCTTTAAATGTAATAATAGACAGAAACGTTCATTCAGTTTTCGCTGGTAGATCCAGCCTATATATCACAGCATTGAATAAAACAAACTAATAGGGAGTAGCTTTTATCAATCAAGTCAATTTTTTTTTTACAGAAGTTTTAGCCCCAGGCCGTTTTCTTCATGTTTGCAAGGAGAGGCTGACAAAGGACGTGTGTGCTTTATCTATCAGGTTTGTGTAGTCCCGAGTTTTAATCATCCAGTACATGTATATAATCTTATAAACCTTCCCCGTGATTGGTAAAGCAAACAAATGAACAAATCTTCAAAGCCTCTAATTAACCTCTATTAATTAAAATGTCCTTTAAATTTTTTTAAAGTTTCTATTTGTCCTAATTACAATGACTAATTAGACCTAATTACCAGTAATAGCTTCAGTCAGATGGAAACAATTAAAATCAGTAACTTAATCATTAAGTGGAAAAGGAATAATTTTGTGCAGTTGACAATTTTTTAAGTAATGTACCACATTTTTTAAGACATTATAGGTCAAGTATGGAAATATACGTAAGCTAGTTGGTTTGTTTGTTGTTGTTTTTTCAACAGTATTAAAGTTATATAATGGCGAATAGCAAACTTATCATCATTCCTACGATCACCAGTAATAGACGCAATAACAGGTGACAGACTACTTCCCCACATATTCAGAGGTGGGAGATTCGTGGCTAATCATCACAGAGATTGATTGAATTTTATGAAAATGCACTTATACATAATCTTCTCTTAAGGTACACGGGCAAATTTTCACACTAACAAACAAAATATTTTATAGTTTACATCAATATAAAACAAACGTAGAATAACATCAACATGTAAGTAATTTACAGTCTGACCTGGGGCTACATTGTTCATTAGTATTATTATTTGTTGTGGGTTGGCCGGAAGCTGCTAACAAAATTTTTTAATTTATGCCTTAGGTACTATATACATATGCTGAGAAATCCTCAGTGTCTGGTCTATCAGGTATATATTGCTTGTCGTTATCTGCAATGATATGAATACAAAAACACCCAGAATTATATCATAATTATAATGAATATAATTATTGTTTATTACCAATATACACGTAGCTTTTGTTTGCATTCCAAATCAACGTATATAACATTTATTTATAAATTAACCTTGTATCAATATTATGTCACTAAAACAGTCACACAAAGGTTCGAAATATCTGCACATTCTACCGACAGCTTGACTTTGTTTTCCTTGCAATATTACGGTTACTTGATTTAGTTACTACGGAGAATAAAGAATTTACGCTTGGCACAGTTTTCACAGAAGTCTTGTCACAGATGGCAGATTACGTATGGTACATTGTGTGATAAGAAGCAAGAATTCATATTTCAATCACAGATGGCCAGTGTTGTGTAATAATCGTGTTACTAGGACTATACATTCCTAAATCAGCCCTATTTTAGAGCATGCATGCATAAAATGTCTTTTTCTTAATCCTTCGACTGTGTTTGATGTTTCATAATGGGATATATTGATATATTGATATAGTCCTATATTTCGTTTCATTGATTATTACCATTGTTTTAAGTTATTTTTTTTCTTTACACAATCATATTTTATATATTTTTATCTTGACTTTCAGAGAAAAGGGGAGTTCTTGTTATTGTTACAGCCTTGAAGACTGGGTCGGCATTTTATTTTTTGTTAAATGTTTTAAGAATGCTCATAATCTTAGTAAACTCTGCCTTTGTACACATTTATTAAAATTTCTTGTGTGTGTTCGAACCTGCGGCCTCAGGCACGAGTGGACAAAACTCTATCCACTGCATAATTACTGCCTCACATTTAAAAAGAATATTTAAACTAATCGAAAAAGTATTTTTACAGTGGTTTGAATTATTACGAATGGCTGCTGACTTAGCGACCAGGGCAAAGGTTGTATTATAAGTAATCGTCCAGACAATAAACTGACCAATCAAAATTGTTTTTTGTGCTATCAAACTTACAGCAGAAAAATAAAAATTGTGTATTCACCGCAACTAACAAAGGAATTCAAGTTATTTGATATAAAATATACATTACATTAAAATATGCATCCCATCCTATTTTTCTATATAAAGAAATGGAAATAATTTGTAATAATAACCAATAATTAGGTTTTTATGGTACACTCCCCAACATGTGAAGGAAATGGATACAAAACATTCCTTTATCAAGTTACTAAACAAGAGTCATTAAAAGAAATATTTTGAATCCATCAATTGTAATAAACCATTAAGAAATAATTGTATTGACGACAATTTTCAAATTACATCCACATACAATCATTTTGAGATCATTCAATACATTAGTGGGACCCTGCTAGCTCAGCCGGTAATGCATCTGACCTTTGGTCCAGGGTTCATGAGTTCATGAACTCTGTTCTATAGCTATGAGTCTCCAACCTCTAAATACGTGGGGAAGAAGTCAATGACTAGCACAGATATAAGATGAGTCTGGTGTTGAAAGAAGGTGTGCAAATAAACATACAAACAATACAGTAAAACCTGTCTAAAGCAGTCATCCAAGGGAAGGAGTAAAAGTGGCCTCTTAAGACAGGTTGTTGCTTAATACAGGTTAATTTGCACTGCGGCTGCTTAATACAAGTGGCTGCTTAATACAGGTGACCACTTACGCTGCCAGTCAATCGTAAAATGAATGGACATAAAGACTGGGAAGATGATTCACTGACTTCCGCATTGAGAATGTGACTGATAGGTCAAAATGGTAACATGTCAGACTTGTGATCAAGGGTCATGAGTTGGATCCCCGGTTTCTCCGCTACATTTCAGTGTTTTTGATAATAAGCCTTCAAACTAAAGTCCCATGTACTGTTCTTTTACTTGGTCATGTTAAAGAACTAGAGATAAGCTTTAAGTTGGGGTTGTCTGTTTAAAACTATTTGCAGGGGTACTGTCATCCATGTGGGCAACTAGTGAGTGGCCATAAAAATTAAATCAATGAATAAACACAAGGAAAAGGAGAAATGCAATTTATCAAAGTAACACTTAGCTCAACAATTAAATAAAATTAAAATTAAAATCATTGGACATTTAAAATCCACATTATACATTCTATTTTTCACAAAAATCATTTCATTTCTTACATAATTATATTTTTTACAATTTTTTTAAAACTTACAATTATGAAAATAAAATACAAATGCACTAACAGAAATTTATACAAACACATTTAAAAATGAATAATTATGACAGTAATATAATGTCACTGCTGAAAAAAAATATATATTAAAAAAAAAATAAAATCAAGTTCTCAACAGAATACAAATTTGTCTCATTGCATAAAAAAAAGAGAGACAAAAAAACAACTGAATATAGAATAACATTCTTGCACGCGCCGATAATAAAAAGATAAAAAATTAATAATTCAATAAATTATCGGACAAAGAACAAAATTCTTGTGCATTAATTGCTCGTAAAGTTGAACCATATTTTTTGGGAAACAGCTGTGATACTGTTACAGCGTTTCTTATTGATTTGTTATTAATAATACGAAGGAATGCTGGGAATTCGGACGCGACATTGTTTCCCCATAATTGGCCGTACTTTCCTTGAAGAATGGCGCCACATGACGACAGATGTCCGTCTAGTGAACAAGTGACCTTAATTGAGATCCTCGCCACAGGAGCAATCGCGGCTTATAAACGAACCGTATTAAAAGGTCTGTAACTGATAACAGATGCTTCATAGCAAAATGTAGGCATTTTTCTTAAAACAATTAAATTGAAAGCCGATACAAAAAGGAATAGAATCGTGTGAAATGGGGTTTACAACATTTTTACACACTGCATTATGGGTAATAAATAGGACTCGCAGTCCTCAGATGCATCTAAGAATGTGAAATCACTATCTATTTTTCTTTGTACATTTGTAATTTCGTTATAATTTTCCATTCTCCCAAAGTGGGTTTTGTTACACAGTCATGTTATAAATATCAACACTTGGCATTTAATGAATTATTATTTAAACAATTAAAATCTATGCCATATTAAAAAGGTGGCAATGGATGCAGATGCACTAATTCTTCACCGTAAGCAAAATCTAATGCATAGTTTACAAAAGTTAATGAGTATTATATACTCCTTACATGCACCTATTGAATGTATAAAAATTAAAAAAATAAAATAAATAAATTCATCATGTTGAAAATATGAAAATACTGGAGCACCCATTCTATCTTTCAGGTCAAACATGCGGACTGTCATTTTTGTTGTTAGGATGAGCTGGAAATTGAAAATCGATTACAATAATGTAAATGAAAGACAAGAAATGTGTCCATATTTGCTAGTAAATTTTGACAAAAATTAAGTTGAAAAGGGGCCATAAATCCTGTAAAATTTGACCAACATTAACAAATATTGAGCTGTAACTATACAGCTTCACATGGAATATTAAATACAGTCAAACCTGTCTTAAGCTGCCAGTCATGGAAAGGAGCAAAAATGGTCTCTTAGACAGGTTGTTGCTTAATACAGGTTTATTTGCTCTATAAGCATAGAAATAGGAAATAGCAAATGTGGCTGCTTAGACAAGTGGTTGCTTAATAGAGGTGGCCACTTACACAGGTTTGACTGTATATAAATAGACCCTTTCAGAATTTTTCATTTTTTAGCTTAAATGCAAAAACTAAAGGACACAGCCATACTGCAATCATTCATGTACTTAATCTTTGTTTTATGGGCATTTTTTCGTCTTTCGGAATGCAAAGAATCTGTTATCCACATTTTTTGTTGTTTCATACAGAAGTTAGGCACCACCATACAACAGATGTTTGTCTGCTGACTATATGACCTCAAATAACACGATGTCCAACAACACGTTTTATTGTCGGTAACCATGAAATGATATTAAGCTACCTGTTAAGTAGATCAGCCAATATAATTATTCTCTTCTAGTTTTCTGTCTTTTAAATCATAGACTCTTTCATATTTTTTTTTCTTTTTGACTTTTCTATTATCATTGAGTGTTTTTTGTTGTTGTTGTTGTTTTTTTTAAATGTTTTTTTCCAATACATGTCAGGTTAGGCCATAATTAAATAACAACAAAAAAATTTCAAAAAAAATCTTATCCTTCCCCTTTTTTAAGAAAAATTTGGATGATAATCTAGCAATTAATTTATAATGGCCTTATTAAGATGATGTGGCATATCCAGTTTTAATGGTGGAGGAAGATCACAGACTAAATCCAACAGGGAAGAATCACTGTCTTTCCGCAAGTAACTGGCAAACTTTCTCACAAAGTTTTCTGAGTGAGCAGAACTCAAACCTGACTGAAAGCACAAGATTTATTTTATTTTCCATAAGATTTGTATTAGTATACCTCCCAGTAGTCATCAGAAATTGATGTATGGGAGTATTATGTAGATGTATGATAGATAAAAAATCAAAGCACAAAAGGGACATAATCTGTCACTATTTTGAAGATAGAGTTATGGTTCTTAATTCAATCTGTACTTAAATTGAAGATATGTGTAGTTTATGTTCTGGACAATGATTCAGATGATGAACAGACAGACAGACACGTGCACGCACATACAGACAAAACAGTAGCTATGCTCACCCTTGGGAAGCATAAAAAAATCATATGTTTGTAAAACTGACATGACACAACTTATGATAATTTTAAAAACACTTTTATATTTTCTTAAATATAACATTGCTTGGAGATAAATGCCTCCATATAGTTACAATTCCTAAACATGAGCAAAATAGATTTAAACGTCGCTGTGTTAACCTTTTATCTATAATATCAGTGTTGATTAAAGCTACAAACATAATGGACATACGCTAATAATTATTACAAATTAATATTTACCACAATTTCATCCATGGTGCTTCTCTCAAAATACTATCCACCCACATATGAATATAATCCAAAAATCACGAAATCATCAAAAAATGTCGAAACTTAATCTTTTCAATTCAATAATGCTTATTAAAATTAATTTGTATATATACACTAATTATCAAACTTATCAAACAAAAGGTCAATTTAGAACCTTAACCATAATTTGTTTAAATTTATTTTTATCACCATAAATAATTACCATAAGTAATTAGCGCATGAAAATATTTATTGCTATTACTCTTTTTTTTTTAACTAAACAAGTGGCGGAGACTGTAGATCAATTTGGATTATTCCTATCAAATTTCAAAAGGTTTCCTTAGTTCACATCCACTTAAAATTCTGTTCATACGAAACCACCTTCGATAAAATTATGTAATTTACGACTTTAATACCCATATGCTGTTCAGCAATCGGCTGTGCGGACAAATAAAGGAACTGTAGAGAGAAATCAATGAGTCGATTATTTGAACGTTAAGCAGGTACACCGATTGAAATTAAACCTATAGTATAGATTGGAAAATGTCCAATACAATTTGAGATTTGTTGATTATGATATTTATATCAATTTGACATTTTCCGTCTACGGCTTGAACATGCGGATTAAATACCACGTTACACTACACCAACAAACTCTGATTGTCGAAGTCAACAAGTAACCAGTAAAAAGACACAATACCATAACATGTGCCTTTCTGCTTTTCACGTATTAATCAAATATCAATGTGACTACGTCTTACAATTAAATGAATACATTTTTACAGCTAATTTAACTGAAAATCAAGCATATTAATTTTAATAATCCAATTAGTATTTGTGATAATCACAGGAGATTATCAGTTATTTCGTGAAGCATATCTCTTATCGTTTAAGTATATCTTTACGAGTTCATTCAATACGAGTACTTCAGTTTATAACTGTACACTGTTTATTTTTGCACTCTCAATTTTTTTGGTTTATGTCATTTGATCACCAACATGCTTAACTTCTAATGTTTTATGTGATGATTGATACGCGACATTGTGTCTCATTATCATTCATCTCTCATCCCTGATTCAAGTGGGAAAGTAATCAGTTACTTGCGGAGATGGGGTGTGCTCGAGGACTGATTAATCCCAGGAAACAGTGGTTAGGTTAACTGATTGTGTATTAGCCCTCGATGGCATAAAAATGATGCTAAATATTCAATCAATCAATCTAATGTTTTACAACTAGATCAGAGGCATTTTGAGAAGCTTGGAGAAGTATTGAAGCCAGGAAAAAAAATGCTGATGAAAATGCTAGATTGATAATGAATAGAACTGATTATAAATATTATCCTGCAGATCATAATGAAAATAATGATAATGATGACATTATGCTGACAATCATAATGAAATTAATGCTAATGATGACATTATGCTGACAATCATAATGAAAATAATGATAATGATAATAATTATAATGCTGACAATCATAATGAAGTTTATGATGATAAAGATAATTATTATAATAATATGACCAAAGTGGTGACAGCAATGACATGTTGATGATGATGATGATGCTGATGATGATGCTGCTGCTGATGATGATGATGATAATGCTAATGATGATACTATGCTGACAGTCATAGATAATAATGCTAATGATGAAGAAAATTATGATGAAAATATGACCATAGTGATAGAAATGACATGTTGTTGATGATGCTGGTGGTGATGCTGATGGTGATGCTGATGATGATACTGATGATTATGATGATGATGATGATGATACTAATGATGACGACGACGATGATGATGATAATGATGATGCTGATGATTATGATAATGGTGATGATGATGATAATGGTGATGATGATGATAATGATGATAAGATGGCAGATATAACAATGACGATGATTATAATGAAGATAATGGTGACAAAGAGAACGAGGAATATGAACTGGTAACTAAATCCTCTTTGTAATAGTTTACAATAACCATTTACTGACATTGCACCTCAATGGCTCTGTTTTGACAGACATGCACACATAGATAGCACAAAAACATTGTAATTTATGTCATTTCATTTGAATAACAACAAAATGAAGTACACTTCATGCAGACGGAAAAATGTCAAACACTTCATGTTGAAACCATTGTTTATAAACTGTAGAACTGGGAGTTTGTTCTATATGATACTTGCCAATGTGAAGTGGTAAGTTTATACTAATTTATTTTAGCTCAATTGCGATCAAAGCTCAGAGCTTATAAGAACTGCTCTCGAGTCCGTTTCCTGGGTAAAGCCAGTACCAATACCAGTAGAGTGTTGTTTTATGAGAGGCACCGGGTCGAACCTGCAACCTCTGACGTGAGCATCCAACACTCTATCAATTAGACTACTGCCCCGCTTTAAGTGTTTAAGACTATAAGTTGAAACACTCTGTCAGATCCTCTGTCGACCACAAAGTCTTGAAAATACGAAGGCCGACAAGGGACCAAGACTCCAATCATTTAGACCTTGGCAGGCACTTATCTACTGTATAATAACTGTAACATACGATACATCAATTACAGTTTTGATAACCAAATAACTTAAATATACACAATATTTGATACAGTAATCTATGAAATTTTGATATTTAAATACCATGATTTATTCATTTTGTTCTATGGGTAAAAAAAAAATTAAATAGTTTATCTCATTAGAGCGATAAGGTACCAAGTGTATATGAAATAAAAAGGCACTTGGTACCTTTATGTACCAATAGGGAGAAATAATAGTCTGGCACCAGCTGATCACCTTAAATCTGTCTGAGAATAAGATTATTGGAAATTCGTGAGACTTTTTAAAGGGAATTTACATGTTAAATGGAAATAAGACAACAATACAATTGATCATGATTATCTAATATAGTCATCAGTTACTCCAATATTACATCTGCACAACTGCGTCTTTCACTGTAACTTAAATTATACATTAACTTATATTTTTGTTAATTTGTTGTTTTTGTACATGGAGAGTGAGCATGGAATCTTTCTTCATTTTGGGGTTTATATATAACCTTTACATGTAGATGCATTGAAAAGCCCAATTTGTTCATTCTGATAACCTTTGGAATATAAAAATATTTGGGGGAAATTTACATAATTCAATTTAAATGTCATACCAGTAGCAGTGTGCTTTGTATTATATCAAGAGAATGTTGTTTTGATGGCATTTATATAAAAAAAAGTTGTTTATACTAGCATTTGTATCATCAGAAGGTTGTTTTAATGTCATTTGTATCAACAGAAGGTTGTTTTAATGTCATTTGTATCAACAGAAGGTTGTTTGCTATTATTTAACCCTTTACTTCATATAGACACCTTTGGACACCTCTAATATTGAAAGCATTAATTCACTACATATCAGCAATGGGTGAATTATGTTTATATTAACTGAGCAAGTGGAAAACAGTGCAGGAAGTGTTCAGATTGCTCGTTACGAGCAATCTGAACTCTTCCTACACTGTTTTCAAAGGCCTTCTGTGATTGGTGCGGGAAAACGCGTATCTATGGGGTAAAGGGTTAATCTATCATACAGGCTATATTTTGTTGAAATTTAGTTTACCTGTATCTTAGAAAGAGTTGGATTGATGCGGTGAAGGTAGTCAAGCAGTTACATTTTACTCTATAGATACACATTTTCCTGCACCAACCACAGAAGACCTTTGAAAACAGTGCAGGAAGAGTTTAGATT
This sequence comes from Panopea generosa, assembly GCA_029582155.1. NCBI lineage: Eukaryota > Metazoa > Mollusca > Bivalvia > Adapedonta > Hiatellidae > Panopea > Panopea generosa. The sequence goes on from CM055911.1 coordinate 49,523,808, forward strand.
GCTCGTAACAGGCAATCTGAACACTTCCTGCACTGTTTTCCACTCTGTCAATTAATATAAACATAATTCACCCATTGCTGATATGAGGTGAATTAACGCTTTCAATTTGGAAGAGTCCAAGAAAATGCTTATGTAGCAAAGGGCTAATCTCACTAGTCTGATTAAAGTTTTGTTGTTTTTGTGGTCATGTTTTTTAGCAGATTTTGTTTGAGATTTGATAATAATTAAATCATGTGACTCATCTGAAAGGTAACATACATTGTAATTATAAATAGGGACATCTCTTTTAGTCTAACCTGGACACGAATGTCAATTTTGGAAACCCCTTTCCATTATACTATTTGACCTGTTTAAAAAGGTACCTTGATATGCAATAAAGGCCAAAGGATTAAATGTTGGAAAAAGTAGTTTTTACGAATCTTAAAACTAAGCATAATTCTGATATACAATCAAACATGTCTTAAGCAACCAGTCAAGGGAAGGAGCAAAAGTGGCCTTTTAAGACAGGTTGTTGCTTAATACAGGTTAATTTGCACTGAAGACATAAAAAAAATGGACATAGCAAATGTGGCTGCTTAAGACAAGTGGCTGCTTAATAGAGGTGGCTGCTTACACAGGTTTGACTTTATTTCCTTTAAAGCAGATGTTTCAGCTAGATTAGGTTGTCGAAGGCACTGTTAAACATCTCACAAAATATCTGCCTGCTACTTCAAAAAATGTTTTAAGTAAGACAAGAATGCTTTAGGAATTATACATAAGGACAATCTACCGTGCAAGATGTTCTGCACTTAAAACAGTTTATTAAATGGAATACAAAAACTTCTGGCATTATAAAGATTATCTAGCCTGCAAGATAAAACAGCCTTCAATGAACTCGATCACCATTACACGACACAGATTCGTAGTTCAATGAAGGTTAAACACGTGAGCAAACAAAGTCTTATTGTACTTCAAGTGTCATCTCATTGTTCTCTTGTCAATTAGCTATCAGGCGGAGCATTATATATCATGGCAAATGTAATTAGTGACAGGGGAGATAACTTAATATTTTTTTCAGGTGAAATGAGATATGAGAGAATACCAAACTTGCCAATTTCAACTTAACTTGTTCAATGAAAGGTGGAAAAAAGGCGTTTTATTTTAAATATGATATGTTCAAAACAATTATAGCAGGTTATTACCGTGTAGTTATAAAAAATAATATTAACAAGAATTTTTTAAAACAGATATTTTGGAAGACTCATTTTTGTAAACTATTCCTATTAAATCAGACTTCGGCGTGGTCTAGTGGTAGAGCGTCCGCCTCGCATGCAGAAGGTCGTGGGTTCAATCCCCGGCCGGGTCATACCAAAGATTTTAAAATTGGTACTAGAAGCTTCCTCGCTTGACGTTCAGCATTTAGAGGAGAGTTCTAGGTCTGGTCGGCCCGGTGTCAGTATAATGTGACTGGGTGGGGTATCATACAATGTGTCTGTGGCATGATACTCCAGTGTGACAGCACTTAGAATACTGTCTCAAGTAGACACCATCGCGATATGACTGAAAAATTGTTGAAAGCGACAATAAACATCATACAACAACAACAACCTATTAAATCATTCAAGTGATGAAAGTAATAATTGTTGTAAAGGAGAAGTTGAAAAATGTTTAGTTATTCTGAATGGAAAAAAAGAGAAAAGCCATTTTCTCTTTTTTTTGTGTTATTCTTGCTAGGTAATCATCAAAATTTTTCTTAAAAACGGGGACGGCGGAAGAATTTTTTTATATTTTTTTTATTTTCATTTTTAAAATTTTAAAATTCTTTTTTTAACTTTTTTTTATGAAATTAAAAAGGGTCTTGGCTGCATGAAAATGAGAGGGCAGACAGGGATGATAATCTAGCAATTCATTTATAATGGCCTCAATGTTGTTATAATGTTTCTGCATCATGCTACAATTGTCATGTGACAATTTATTTATAATCTATATTCTAGGTACATGGTCCATAATGTTCAAAAAGGATCCTCCGTGGCTGAGTGATCAAAGGCTTGGTCTCACTACTACAAATCTCTCACTGCTAAGGTCATAGGTTCGAGTCTGCTCACTTCAAAAAATTTATACAGAAAAGTTGCGGAAGGACGGTGGTTCTACTCAGATTAATTCTGAGGTCTTCCTCCACCAGTGAAACTGATATGCCATATAAAACCTGAGATGTCTTGAAAATGGCATTAACCTCATTCAAAAAACATTAATATATTTATATGTAAGAAGCTTGACTTGACTTTTGAACTAATGATATGCATTTCTTCATGTCATGGTAGTAATTTGTGCCAAGTTATTTCAATATCAAAGAATAAGCACTGACAATGAATGACAATGGCCAGGACATGTTCATGTTAGACTCGTTTCATGCGGTTTACACTCATCTGTAACAATCTTTTATTTATTTTAATATTCCTCCGTGGCAAATTTGTACAAGCAATTACCTGTATTAAGTAGCCACTTGTCTTAAGCAGCCACCTTTGTTAATACCCATTTATATGCTTTCAGAGCAAATTAACCTGCATTAAATGACAACCTGTCTTAAAAGGCCACTTTTGCTCATTCCCTTGATTGGCTTCTTAAAGACAGCTTTGACTGTATGTCAAAGTTACTGAAAGACATGAAATTTCAGATCGACATACACTGGGACTTCTTCATCCATAAGGGACACAAAAACATGTAAGTTGATTTCTTCAACATAAGTAAAAAATAGTTTTAAACAGCTTAAGAACACTTTCGAACCGTGCTGACAACTTTTGTCACATTTCCTTTGAATAAAATTACTTCAATCTCTAATGCCCAATTACATTTACTATTAAAGTTACTTAATACACAGAGGGAAAAGAACGGTAATGACAAAACTTCTATAAGCCTGATTAGTAACAAATATGTCCTGACAAATTCTAAATACTTATAAGGATTTAGATAATGGATTACCGTATATCGTCGGCCATAAGTCGAATTTTTCAGACTCCAAAATCACTCTCTGAATCCCTACTCGACTTGTGGCCCCGTCCTAGTCCCGAGTGATGATTTTTTTTACCAACGGTCAGCTCCTACTGAAGTTTTGAACGTCTATATGAACAATGACACCAAAGTGCAGAATTGAATTACACTCTTGTCATCAACTATGCATCTTGCAAACACAAAGGATGATTACGTCATACGTGGAAAGTTACTTTGTTCATGGAAAACTCTGATTGACAGTTGAAAAAAAATGATCGGTTTTAATTAGACGCTTGATGTTTTAACTCTATGCAAGGGAAACCTTGATCTTGGTCAGCCGAACGATTGCGTTGCCTATACGATGTTGGCACGGGGTGTAAACATATATGCCGAAAATTGCCTTGGGATATTTGGGTCAGAAGTAACCGATTATTGCAATTTGCATTCCCACATATGTGATGACACTTATCCATGGATTACAGAATATACCAAATATTCAACAGAAGACTGCATTTGTTTGTCGGCTGCATATTTGCCGTTGATTCGATAACGGTACATGAACGTATACTGGCGTAAGGTCAGTTGTGAGTGCAGGCAATCGCTACTGTAGGAATTTTAATATTTAGGTGACCCAAATCTCACCCACTTCCTTTTCGAAAATTCTGGGTCGACTTAAGGAAGGGTCAATGCAAAAAGCTGAGATCTGAAGGTCAAAAAGTCCCCTCGACTTATGGCCCGACTCGCCTTATGGCCGACGATATACGGTAATATTGCTTGCTCTATTTCGTGTAAATTATCATAATCTATTATGTAATGCAGTGCAGTGCAGTGAAATACAGAATAGTGTTGTAGTATGTTTGTATGTTTTTTTTTCTTTTTCCAACAGTATTTCAGTTATATAATGGCGGTCAGTGCACAAAATCATTGTGTGGTGTCCTCAAGCAAGACACGTTTTCTGCACAAGTTTAGTAAATGCAGGTTCTACCCGCGAAGACTTCTAGTATGATTTGTAGAAGTTGAAATAACTTGTTTCACAATCATTGAAAAATGAATAAGTTTAAATTATATCATTGTTCCTGGGATCCACTATGCTGTTAACCAGACTACTATACACACCTTACCACTGATAACTTCCCCACATATTCAGAGGTGGCCAATAACCACAGTGGGTGTGACCAGGTAGGTACTTGAAGTTATGAGCCTTGACTAACAGTCAGATATGTTGCTGACTGAGCCAACTGGGCCCGACATAAGTCGGATTTTATAGGGGTAAAGTTGTTAAAACTTCTTTATTTTACTTCGATTGAGAACCATGTTATTACAACTTACAAAACATGCTCAAAGTCTTCTGGGGTAAAACCAGTACTAAGCAATATGCGGAAAAGGTGCCTTGCTCAAGGACACCCACACAATGGCAATGGTGAAAGATTGAACCCATGGCCTCAGAACCTGGGTTCAATGCTCTTAAAGTGGTTAAGTTGTTTATAGATAATTTATAAAATTGATACTTTCAAACATCACAGAATTATGTAAACAACGACATGTAAATGACTTCATTTGCCTGATTATACTACGGTTCAACTACGCACTGAGGAAATGAAGAAAACAATAACGACTGAATGGAGGTCACAGACTTTGGCAGAAGATTGAATTAATGTATCGTTACTGATGGTACTTAACTTACTCAATCATACGCCAATAAAGGAGACAGCTGCTGCTGTATCTACACCCTCATCTACACGTCCTGCATGTCCGTGAGACACAATGACAAAGAATGTGACCTTATGGAGACTCACATTTGTTAAAGCCATTATAATTAATTGCTAGATTATCATCCAAATTCTTCTTAAAAAGGGGGAAGGGGTAGGATTTTATTTTTATATTTTTATTATTTTTTTTTTTTTTTTATGAAAATCAAATGGGTCCGGTGACATCAATATTAGGGGACTGAGGCAGGGATGATAATCCAGCAATTAATTTATTATGACCTAGATCAGAAGCAGCAGTCAGACACAATGATTATATTTATGGCCCACATTGTGGTTTAGTATCTAGGGTAGTGAAGAAAATACATGACTGGTTCCCAAACTTGATGGTTTAGTATCTTGGCCAAACACTATGAAGAAATACATGTCTGGTTCCCAAACTTGTATAGTTTAGTATCTGGGCCAAACACTATAAAGAAATACATGACTGGTTCCCCAACTTATATGGTTTAGTATCTAGGCCAAACACAACAAAGAAATACATGGCTAATCTTACTAACAACTTGTATACCAGATCAGACAAACTCAACATGAATTACCCTTTCATCTGTTGTTCTGAATTACTCTGAGAATAACTGGTGACCAGACAGCTAATTATCTAATATAATACAGGAACAGTAAGAATGTGTCCCCAGATGATAAAATACAAGTCTTACAAGACAACCATCTAATCCCCCCTGTCAGACAGACAATCCGAGTAATACAGATTCTCGCTCTATTATATAGGAGATTAATTAGTGGACTCAGGAACCAGTAACGGTATATAAAAATACTTATTCAACTGGAAGCAAATACTCTAATAAAAGCCACATCCCTTATTTGACGACCAGTAATGTGTTGTTTTCTCTAAGAACCTAATTTTTAATTAAAATGTACATTTTTTCACACAACATAAACAAGTTTATTAATATCACTTTATAAAATATTATATTTTAAATATAAATCTGTTAGCAATGTCTATAAAATAATCTCTTTTTTTTCATACCCAGAACAGAAGCAGTGAGCAAATCAATGCAAACATTATTCATGCAAGTACATGTTTGTAATAACGATTACATTAGGGTTTTTTAAATATTTTTTTAAGAATTCTATATTTGGTGTAATTAATTATGTGTATTAATTAATGTGGTGTGTATGGGTATAATCTCTCAGCATACCCTCGATAATTCACGAAACCATAACAACCTTGACCTTCACTGCTGTTCTCTCACCGGAAATCTCAAGTTACACCAATTAGATAAAATATATATGTGGTGAGCATGGGTAAATCCCTGTACAACATCAGCAGAGCTATAAATACATCTCTCGTAAAAATCAGCAGACAATGTATTTCGTAAAAATGACCTCACGGTAATTGAGAAAAATGTTGCAGCAATAGTTTCCAATAAGAGCTTAATGCATCTAGCTGTCACTCAAGAAATATAATGTCACAGAACATAGCAAGACCTCCTACCCTCGTCTGATTTTGTTGTTGTATGGTGTTAAGCGTCGCTTTCAACAATTTTTCAGTCATATCGCGACGGTGTCTACTTGAGACAGTATTCTAAGCACTGTCACACTGGAGTATCATGCCGCAAACACATGGTATGATACCCCACCCAGTCTCATTATACTGACACCGAGCCGACCAGACCTTGAACTCTCCTCTAAATGCTGAGCGTCAAGCGAGGAAGCTTCTAGTACCAGTCTTTGGTATGACCCGGCCGGGGATTGAACCCACGACCTTCCGCATGCGAGCGGACGCTCTACCACTAGACCACGCCGCGGTCTTACCCTCAACTGAATAGGTAAATCCTGGGTGAAGTATTACTACCCTTGAGACTTTGGCAAACTGTATTGTTAACCCTTATATACATATTACTGTCTATGTGAACGATATATATATATTTATATATATATATATATATATATATATCATGAGGTACCCATAGGCTGATCAAGGTATCACTTGTATGTCTCTCAGTCAGAAAGTTCCAGGGGTTTAAGATAGTGGATTATACTGACAGCTGGTCCAGGACCTTCAAGAGGCAAAGCTTGGTTAATTTAGTAGTGCAGGCCTAGAACTTTTTATGGGTGTCCTCCCCTAGAAACTGTTTTACAGTCAACCCTGTCTTAAGCAGCCAGTCAAGGGAAGGAGCAAAAGTGGTCTTTTAAAACAGGTTGTTGCTTATTACAGGTTAATTTTGCACTTAAAGCAAAGAAACAGGAAATATGGATGTGGCTGCTTCAGACAAGTGGCTGCTTAATAGAGGTGACCGCTTACACGAGTTTGACTGTATATGTAAATGGCCAATGGTGCATTCTAAGAGGGGTTTTATGTGTTTGTTTTTTTTTATTGTGTAAAAAAACATATCAATTACTTACAGAAATCTCAATAAAATCACAATTTTGTTTTATTTTTCTGGGAAAAAATTGCAGACACGGGCCTGCAGCGTTTACATGAAGCTACATCGGTGCCTCCTAGCAACATTTTTGGAAGCTCCAGTTTTGATAGGTTCCATTAGCCTAAGGGCCTTTAAAATTACCTCAATTAAGAAACCATAGGCATCAATTTAATTTTCTCTGATTTTAACTGTGCTTTCGTTTGTTTGAATATTTAGCCTTATTTTTATGCCATTCGAGGTCTAACAGATGATCAGTTAATCTAACCATTCTTTCCTGGTATCCTGGAAGGTCAACAAGCACTCAGGCACACACCAATCTCTGCAAGTAACTGATAACTTTCCCACTTAAATCAGCGGTGAGAGACGAATTACAATGAGACGCAATGTCGTAAATCATTAATCATACCGAAGACTGTAGCCGGGCGGGGAATCAAATTCAGGACCATATGAACAATAGTCAGATGTGCTATCAACTCAGCTAACTGGGCCCAGCACTGCACCATGCAAAAGCTCTGGCCACACCGCATGCTGCTCTATATAAACTACTTAATTTTTCTTTTTTGTCACTCCTTAACTTGCTCGGTCAATGGTTTCATTAATGGAGATGTAAGATTGGGTCTACTGCTTGTACCATTTGGAAGGTCGATGCTAATTTTTAAAAAAGAAATATGTTTTTATGAAATGTCCAAAGAACCCAGCACAAGTAAAATTACAAGGATCCGACAGTGAAACTCAGACTCCTGATCCCTTATCAACATAATGGAAGGGTCCAAATACAAGGATGGAAGCGACTGATATTATGAATTCAGCAAGTGATCAACGGCTAAATAATTAATGTAATAATGAATTTAACTTTATATCGCATTAAACACAATGTCACAACCTTTGCTGAGGTCATGTTAGGTCATTTTTATACAGTCACTGCAGTGATATTATAAGTGATAATTTACCAAACATTTGTGTTCAACCTAGTTGCAGGTTCAATCCCCAGCTCGACCCGTTGCCTCTCGTAAAACAACACTCAGTACCGGTTCTATCCAGAATGCAGGCTCAAGATAATTATAAGTTCTGAGCTTCCATCGCAACTGAACTAAAATAAATTTGTATAAACTAAGCAATTGTGCATTTAAGATCTCTGGCTTAGTCGGAGCTGATGCGAACATTTTGTTTGATTCAAACCTCTGGCAAACAATTTAAAGCATGCAGTGAAGATATTAAAATTTCATGGTGTGTATTGCGGTATTTGGTTGAAATTTTTAATTACAAACCCTTGGGGTCGGAAACCAGAGACCCTTAGTGGAGCTCTTATGATGATGTAATTAAAAACAATCCTCAATGTCGTCAATAAAATATCACATGCACCCATTGAAATTGTAACATTGTAACTGGCAAATGACCGTCCGTTGTTTAGAGGAGGATTACATAACAATCCAAATAAATTCTGGTTTTATAGAAAAAAGGTAATAATGATGCAAACAGAAATGAAAATTCCAGGCTCACATTCCATGTACAAGAACGACAAATTAACATATATTATAGAGATTGCAAAAACATTACAACACACTAATATGCAGAATGAACCTTCTTGAACCATGATTCCTGCAGAACTGCAGAGTTTCAGCAGGTTATATCCTATAGTCATGGAATCTGAGTAAAGTACACGATCTTCTTCAATGTAAGATCTGATGATGACCTATTCAAATTCTTCTTCTGGAATAACTGGATTTCCATTATCGCTATTTTAAGCTATTCTTATTTCCACCATTCAGAGTACTCGTTTCAACAGCCATTTGGCATAATCTTCAATGAGAGTGCGATTCTGGCCATAGTGATCTTTGTATGTTGGTAACGTCCCAGCCTTTATTTCTAAAACTCGTGAAAATCATTTATTGGTGCTAAAAAACATGGGAATTTTTAACTCGGGTTAATTGCACATGACCAAAGCTAAATATATATTTTTCTTTCGTTAAAATAGACTTCTACTTTCGCTTTCAAAACTTTAAAAGTAAGCCTCTGATTGGCTGGCGGAAATGTCATCATACTGACAGTGACCTTCTATGTGTCATCATCAGATCCTATAGGGAAGCGTTCTTGAAGATATGATTTTAATGAGATTGATCCAATAGTTAACTTGTCACTTGTCACCTTCACGACCTAAAGTGGTCCTAGTTGATTTATAATATACTTACAATAATGAAAATGGCAAATAAATATAAAATGGACATGACACCCATTTGGAGGATTCCGAACACACTCAAACAGTGATAAAGACTAGCATAGCCAGTGTTTAAATAACATAACTGATAAATTTGCTAAATCCAAACTTCCAAGGTGTGGTTTATTTAGATACAGATATTTTGGATAATATAAATTGATAGTTTATTTATAATTCTATATTATCATGTAAGCTTGAAGATCAGTCTACTTAATTTTTATCTACTCAGAGTGTAACTTACTACTTGATACATTTTTACTTGTGAGTGTACGTTGTTGTTGAATGGTGTTTAGCGTTGGTTTCAATAATTTTTCAGTCATATCGCCACGGTGTCTACTTGAGACAGTATTCTGAGTGCTGCCACACTCGAGTATCATGGTAAAGACACATGATATGAAATGATACCCCACCCACTCTCATTATACTAACAAGTCCTACCAGACCTAGAACTTTCCTCTAAATGTTGAGCGTCAAACGAGGAATCTTCAAGTACAGTTTTTAAGTCTTTGGTATGACCAGGCTGGGGATCAAAACAACAACATGCATGCGAAGCTCAGTCACAATGCGAGTGTAAAAAATTGGACTGATTCTGCGTGTATATATATATATATATATATATATATATATATATATATATATATATATCTATATAACATTATAAACTATGTATTTAATCCTCAAACTGGGTTTTCAAGCAAGGCTTGGCGTCACTTCCCTTAGTCAGACTCTATTTGCTTAGTTGTTAGCATGCCTAACTATCAATGCAGGAGTTAGAATCCCCACCCAGTCAATCTACTTGATAATTGCATCTCATTGTCATTTGTCTTTCACCGCTGATTAAAGTGGGAAAGTTATCAGTTACTTGCCAAGATAGGTGCGCAGGAGTACTGGTTAATCTTCCAGGATCACAGGAAAGTTATCAGTAACTTGCCAAGAAAGGTGTGCAGGAGTACTGGTTAACCTTCCAGGATTGCAGGAAAGTTATCAGTTACTTGCCAAGATAGGTGTGCAGGAGTACTGGTTAACCTTCCTGGATCACAGGAAAGTTATCAGTTACTTGCCAAGATAGGTGTGCAGGAGTACTGGTTAACCTTCCAGGATTGCAGGAAAGTCTGTTAGCCCACAATGGCATAAAAATAACGCTAAATACTCATACAAAACAAACAAACCCTGGATTCCTCCTCTTCACTATTCCTTGTTGCAATGATACAAAACATATTTTATTTCTAACAACTATGTTCCCATGTCACCCAAGGACAGAACAACTTTTAAAACATTACAGAAGTAGGTGATATCAAGACATTTGATGGCGTGATTAACGTCAGGTAAAGATCATGTTGGAATGTTCCCATTCAAGTACACAGATCTATGTTGGTAAATCTACTTCAGCATTATTTAAACCCCAATGTGAGAGGTGATGTAGATGACAATTATCAAGGGATCAATGATGATAGAAACAACTTTAACATAACTTGTGCGTAAATTAAAAAATTGTTTGTTTGCCGATTTTGTCCGATCGAAAATAATCCCGCCGGTGAGGAAAATTTTTTTGGGTGCCCATTTTTTGGTGTTCATTTAAGATATTCTTGGTCATTACATGTCCTTAAAAAGATTCTCTGATTCATGACATAATAAAAAAAAATGAATTGACCTAGACCTACCCACCCCTAAATGGTATGAACCAGAACAAGCAATTTATTAACGGTGGCCTTGTATGTAGCATAGTAATGTTGCCTTACAGCACAGTGCAAAATTATGGAGGTGGGTGGGTATATCGGTCCAGGAGGTATGGAGTACTAAGTCGTTTTCAACAGTCTTTCAGTCATATGGTGTTTGTCAGTATTTTGATCATATTTTAGTCTTACAAAACCAGAAAAAATATCAGCTGCCTAAGTTGGGCAAAGAACACTCCCATTCATAACTGACCTGACGTCGGAGAGTAACTAGCGCCCACTGACCATGTGGTGTAGTTTGTCCAAGTAAATACAATGTAATACAATGTAGTGTTTACTTAAGAAACTGTTCACTTGTCTAAGGAAAATGTTTGCCCTTGAAACAATATTATTTCAATGACAACAATCATCAGATAAATTATGTGAACATGCTACCTTTGTTGTTATAAAAGCCATCAGAAACTGTATGTTTTTTTTCTCCTATTTTCAACAGTATTTCAATTATATAACAAGGGTCAGTGCACCTAATTATTGTCCCCGGGATCCAATTGGTGGTTTAGCCAGTACTAGACACATCTTTCTGATATCACTGACTACTTCCACACATATTAAAGGTGGGAGACACATTGGACAAAGTTTGTGACCAATCATCACAGAGACTATAGCCAGGTAGGGATTCCAATTCACGTCCTCTGCATTGATATCCTGGCAGGTTATCAACTGAGGTATCTGGACCCTGGTAGACTGCAGCTGACAAAAATTCAGTTATGTGCATTTACACCTAACGGTAGCTACTTAGGGAATTCCTCAACAGTTACCGAGACCTAGAACAATAACGTGTACCATGTAACATTTTTAATTCTTCACTGCCATTTTCAACAAATGTTTATACACATACATGGCACATCCCATTTTGTAGGTGGAGGAAAACCTTGGAATGATTTTTTGATTTTTTTTTTTTTATGGAGTATAATGCCATTTTCAAAACATTTCACTCACATAAAGTTTTTTGAGCAAACAGGACTCAAACCTATGACCTTGGAGTGAATCTGAGTTGAACCAGCATTCTCACAGATATGGATTATATACTAATTAGTAACTTCACCCAGCTACTCACAGTACAGCAACACCAAGCTAGTCAGTGATTGTACACTATAGAAATCCTGCAAAATCAAATTTAAGAAAAAAAATTCTCAAAATTTATCATATTACATTAATTATGTTAGATCTCACTTTCTCTTCTGGTTCCACTCTTTAGTAACCTAGGGAACCAATGACCAGGCAAAAATATGTCCGACCCAGAAGAGGATTTGAATAAAGTTGATTCAGTTGAATTGTTGTTTGGCAATTTATAAACTTTGAAGTGTTTACTAGACCATCCCAATAAGCCCATGGATGATCTCCCCATAATTATAAATTTGGGTTAGATCCCTTCTCCAAAACTCGCCCTTTTAACAGTAAACATGTGTGGTACTTTTGTATAGAGATAACAAATACAGAGTTGCATTTAGCATAATATCCCTCAAGAACAGATACAATAAAACCGAGCTTGCTATTTTATCTTGAACAAGTTCAGTCAGCATGTACTTTAGTATGTGTTGGTCCACATTGTGAAATTCTGGTACTAGTAGCTTGTTTTTAGATTCGCAGTAACTTTGCTTTGAACTACAAGATGTGTGTTTCAAATAATATTGGATTTAGGATCCTACATTCATGGATGATTGATTGATTGATTGATTGAATTTTTAGCGTCATTTTTATAACATCGAGGGCTAACAAATTATCAGTTAACCTAACCACTGTTTCCTGGGATCCTGGAAGGTTAACCAGTAATCGAGCACACCCCATCTTCACAAGTAACTGATAACTTTCCCACTTGAATCAGTGGTAAGAGACGAATGATAATTAGATACAATGTCATATATCAATCATCACAGAGATTGTGGCCAGACAGGGATTGGAACTCAAGACCCCTGGATTGATAGTCATGAGGGGGAATAAAATCCTATCTAATAACCTGTGACTCATATAATGCCAAGATTTCACATGGCTTTTGCAATATTGTTTATCCCTAATTCGCATCTTTCAGTCTTTCAGATGCAATTAAGAATGTATACGTTTCAGCGGCAGGCTGTGCTAATTGTCCATTAACCAAATAGGCATTATCATGCATATCTCAAATTAATGTTATGTCATTATGTGACAGCAGCAACATAGATTAAGACATGGTGTCATGTGGACAGAGTTTAGTCAAGCTTGAATTCCATGTCTGCATTATGCATGACGACAGTATTTTGAGACAGTACAGGTTATATTTGGCGTCCAGTTTATTGGTGATGGAAGACCACAGAGGCATGATACATGAATCAGTATTGGCAGAAGTGATTGCAGCTGCAGTTTATAAAACAATAAAGAACTATTCATTCAATAAAATCTTTAATTATTTATAATAATGTGCATATCAGCCGAACAGGTTGACGTGAGTCCACCCATATACATGTCAGAAGAACTTAATGAATTTGTAGTAACTCTTATGCAAATTTTACCCATCTGCAATAATTCTTATGTGAATTTAACCAACCTGTAAAAATTATGTGTATTATACCCATCTGTCAAAATTCTTATATGAATTTATCAATCTGTAATAACTCTTATGTGCATTTAAAAAGTTTGTATTAGAATTTTAGCGCAAATTTGACCATCAGTTAAAAACTCTTATGTGAAAAGTTAGCCAATCTGTAATAACTCTTATCTGCATTTAACCAATTTGTAAGAATTCTAGTGCTAATTTGACCAACTGGTTATAACTCTTATGCAAATTTACCAATTTGTATTAGCGCTTACAGTTACTTGATGAAGAATTCACAAAAACACAATCCACAATTAAACTGTTCCCAATTATTTTTCCAAAACCAAAGATGCCTTCACATAACGGTGTCATAGTCCAGGTTTTCATCATCACGAGACACCGACACTGAAGCACAGCAGTGATTTGAATAGATTTCCTGGGAACTATTTAAAGTATGGCATTTATTTCCAATTAATCAACGTTTTCAGTTTGAGCTCAAATGCTTACTTTTCATCCATAATTAACTGACTTTTATTTATTTTTTACCCTTTTCAGTGATGCAATCGTGAAAAGAAACATGAATGGAAGAGTCTATTATACAATATCAGCAAATTAAGTGTTAATAATAATAATGAGAAATAAATTCACTACTATTAAGTGATAAACTAATCTTTAAACAATTTTAATCCGAAATTATCCTTGGCTCAGGTCACACAAGTCTGAAATTATTTTTAAAAAGTTGAATGAAAAAAAAACACAGGTTGCTTTGGGAAAAAAATTAACTGCACAATTATCATTCAGTTACACCCAACAACTGGCAAGTTGTATGATAAAAAATAATCATTGAAATTATTTTCTCAAATATCGTTACAAATTTTGGAAACTGATTAATATCATTTTCCATGATTGACAATAATAAGGTGGGTGGTTCTCAGATTTAATTACAGAACTTGATATGATAAACTGCCATGATAAACTTAGTGACAGTCTGACAAATATCAGATATAGGTGACTATAATTATGCCTTTTACAATTATAAATTTGACTTCTTAATGCTAATAACAGCAATTGTAAATAATTTGACAAGTTTGTTAAAATACAGCTATGGAACTCAGTTATGGTTCTCTTTCAGTGATTGGACCGCAGCGTGGTCTAGTGGTAGAGCGTCCTTCTCGCATGCGGAAGGTTGTGGGTTCAATCCCCGGCCGGGTCATACCAAAGACTTTAAAAATGGTACTAGAAGCTTCCTTGCTTGATGCTCAGCATTAAGAGGAGAGTTCTAGGTCTGGTCAGCCTGGTGTCAGTATAATATGACTGGGTGGGGTATCAAACCATGTGTCTGCGGCATGATATACCAGTGTGACAGGGCTTAGAATACTGTCTCAAGTAGACACCGTCGCAATATGACTGAAAAATTATTGAAAATGAAACTAACAACCATACAACAACAACAACTTTCAGTGATTGTAAACGTCAACAAGCAGCTTAGTTAATCCACAAAATATATATTTTGTTTCGGCTATTAAAAATTAATTGCTAGGATATCCAAATTTTTCTTAAAACTTGGCAGGGAGGGAGAACTTAATTTTTCATTTTTGTTAAATTTTTGATGTTTTTTATATATATGAGGGGTAATTTGATCTTGGTCCAAATGAGGGCAATTGATTTGACTTTGTAATTATGGGTTTCTCAAAATGAATTAAATATAATGATGTATAACATTGTTTTTGTAATTAATTGAAGAGATAAAATATGATAAAAAAAAAATAACTGATTTAAACAGTTATTGAGAAAATTAATTTTCGCTAGTGAATTGCACAAATTTTTAGACGAAATTTGTGACATTGTGAAGGGGGTAAAGCCAATAGCAGAATTAAAAATAAATAAACCCATCCAATGTAAGTATTTTGGTACATAATATGGAGAATATATTATATTTTATATACAGTATTGTTCAATCATCGATTTATCACCTGTTTAATGCAAATAAATCAAACTTAAAAAACGCGTTTCGTTCGCATCGTGTTGTGTCCACCCCAACGTGAAATATTGTTCTTCGATATTTTTGGAAGTTTTACGCCATATTGTGTAAACAACTTCATTTAATCATAGTTGACACGTGAAAGACATGAAAACTGTATTTTAATGTAAAGCAACCGTTTCGACTGCAATTAAAATCGGTTTATAAATATAGTAGTAAAATTGTCGTCCACTCCGTCACGAACGTACACTGCTGCTGAAATTCCACAAATCGTAATTTCTAGTATGTAAATTTGGACCAATAGATCGCGCTGCATTGTGGTTTTTCCCACTGATAGAGCTTAAACGCATGCGCATAGTGTGATATGCAAAGAATAACATCCTGTCCTCGTGTCCGCAAGCTGTCGGTCCCGATACGAACATAACAAGTAAGTACCATGAAACTTAAATATATGGATTTTTATAGATATACGAACTTATTAAAGACATTGTGTAACATGACAACAAAGAATAATAATTAAACTATTGTTTTGTATATAAATTTCGACACGACATGCTCTAGAACGATGTGGAGGTCGAATATTTTTTTGAATACCTGATCGAACTACCTCTGTGACACAGTTTCCAGTGTTACGAACAACACTCTACGATAGCTGTTCTCAAAGAAAAAACACACAATTAGTAAATTCAAAGTAGCATTTATTATCAGAAAACGTTTGTTTGTCTGTTCCATGTCGAATTATAACTACTTTTTTTGCATTATCTACTTTGTTGATAAACTGTTGTGTTCATATCAATGGACAAAATATTTACCGTCTCGTCGTTACGAACAAAACAAATCGCGTTTTTTTTACATTTTACTGTTAATGTCAGCAAAATGCTTTGGTGTTTTGTCTAAAAAATATTCATATTTTATATGATGTCTTGTATGAATATCACATAGAAAGCTATAAGACTCGCAACACAATTCGTCTCGTTAGTATCAATGGACACTTTAATTTTACAAATACTACGTGTATTTTGTTACGAACGAAACATAATAACACCATACCCTGAACAAATTACAACTCGCATATCATTTTGAAATGCTTAATTTATAAGAATGTAAGGTATCTTCATTGCTATTTTAAAGCCAACTTGTTTAATTCTTTTTGCAGTTACTAATTTATAGTTTCGTTCATAACAGCAGATGTCACACAGAATCAAAGAGTATGTGTCTCTTGTCATGAACAAAACATAAATACACATTGATTACTTATTTATTATCATTTGGTCCAATGAAGAGATGTTTCAATTTCTTGCAATATAAGATATCGTTCATGCTTATTTAATGTATGATTTTACAATGATTTCTAATAGTTCTAAATATTCTGTTTTGTTCATTACGACAGACAACAATTTTATGTGTATATTTTGCTTTGTGTTATGAACATAACTGTTTCCTTTTAAAACAATTTCTAGATATACCTGTGACACTAATTGAAGCTATTTTGAATAACTTGAAAACTATTCAGTGTTTAGTTATTACTATCCTAAAACTGAAATATCAAAATACTGTTTATTTAAATATTTTTTGTTCATAACAATAGACAATATCATGAACAATTATTTTGTGTCTTTTGTTACCAACAACACATAAGGAAACCATAACCGCTTTGAGGCTTATTATTTCAACCATTTTCCTGTAATATTAATTTCTAAAGAATGTCAATCATTATTCATACTATATTTATGATTATTTAAGTTTATATTTTCTCCAATTTTGAATCTTGCATTGCTCCAAACAGGAGACAGTAATCATTTTTTTTGTCTGATGTTGCAGGGCCCGTTTAGCTCAGTTAGTTATGCGTCTGACTATCAATCCAGGGGTTGTGAGTTTGAATCCCCACCCGGCAACAATCTCTGTGATGATTGATATACAACATTGTGTCTCATTATCCTTTGTCTCACCGCTGATTCAAGTGGGAAAGTTATCAGTTACTTATGGAGAGACCGCACCGCAGTGTAGAGTGTCCCCCTCACAGGCGGAAGGTCTTGGGTTCAATCACCGACTGGGTCATACCAAAGACTTTAAAAATGGTATTAAAAGTTTCCTTGCTTGATGCTCAGCATTAAGAGAAGAATTCTAGGTCTGGTCGGCCCGGTGTCAATATAATGTGATTGGGTGGGGTATCATATCATGTGTCTGCGGCATGATACGAAAATGGGCATTACTCACAAATGTTTTCACTATATCTGATTAGTTGTTTCAGTCCAAAGATAGTTGCTGGCATTTTATTACAAAAATATTATTTTATCGCGAATTCAAATCATAGAATATGTCTTTCTTCATATTATAAATTAATGGCATTTACTACACTTAAAAGAAATATGTGATTTTGGAAAATTATCCGTGTGATATTTTGATTGCAGAAATAAATTGTTGCCGGCACTGAGATGAATCTCGATGACACGGGGATGGATCCCGTGGCTGGCACATCAAAATTTCAAGTATGGTGGGAGCTATTACCACAAACATTAGCACTGGAGGAGGCCATGTCTCAAGCATAAGCCCTTACTGAAGTCCAGTCTCCAGTATCAGAGACTACAGCTCTTGATGGAGGACAAACATCACTAGTTTTCCGTGACGCTGACAAGTCTGTTGATATGTAAGTTTTTCGCGCTGAAGTATAGTTAAATGAATATATCTGTTATGAAAAAACAAGTATTATCAATAGTCTTTTAAAAGTTAGTTCATGTTTAACCTCATTTGACAACTAATGGAATCGCTCCCTACAGTCGCTCCCTTTGGGTTTCTTAATTGTTAATTTTTTACTAAATGAACACTATTACATGATTTGCTTTTCATAACTTCAGTTGATTAAGTTTTAATATTATATCTTTTAATATATTTCTATTTCAGAAGAACAAGACCAGAGCAGTCATCCAAATCATTAGCCCTCACCAAGACCCCAAATCCAGTACCAGAAATCACTGAGGCTCCACCATAATTCTTTGTTATGGTTATAAATGGTAGTTACATGTTTGAGCTCTTTCTTATCCCTTTCTTTACACTCAGCCTTTGGGTAGAGAATATGGTACAGCACACAATTTTTTCATCTGATATCTTAATTGAATTGGACATACTTAATATCCATATGATTGTATCTCGGATCCTGTACTCATTTCCAGGTGTGAAGATATTCCTTTTTGGTTAGATTATATTAAACATGAAAACAAAATTGATATACTGATGAATGCAGAGGGTTTGGTGATTTGAACTCATGACCCCTGTATGATAATCAGACACGTAACTACTGAGGACTGAGCTAATCGGGCCTGACTTCACTTCTTATGAGCACATCTTTTCCTACATTTCAAAATCTTTTCTTCTGTGAAAGGAAACATTGTTTTTGTTTTAAAAACAATCTTTATTATAAATGTTTTTGCAATACTTTCATTTTACCATAAACTGTCTGTTATTGATGAACCAGTGAATTACCAAGTTCCCTTTGTTATATTTTTCAGATCTGCCTGAAAGCGGAAAGAAATAGCTGTTCAACTTCTGCCTATGTCATCCATTAATTGTTATCAGCTGTCAACTGATCATGTTCCATTATTATTTTATTAAAGTTGTCTGCTGTAAATTGATCGAGTTGTTATGTTATTTCTATGAAAAATAATCATCACAAATCCTCGCTCTTTTTTCTATAGATTTGAGTAAAAAACTACCTTATAAAGCTCCCTATCATTCTAAAATTGGAAAAAGGAGGTTTAATTATTATCAGACACTACTACTGTATAAAAACCAACATAAAATATATTTAAAGGTGGTGGATACGTATGTTATTATTATTTATTAGTTAATTGGTGTCCATGTTACGTACGCAACAAAATCAACAAAATTGCATCATTTTAAGGTTAATATGGTATTTATTTCCAAACTTCTTTCAAACTTGTTGAAAGTACTGTATTCTTTAACTATTAAACAAATGTATGTCCCAGTTAAAGGGTAGAAAATAGTTTAAAAAAAATAAAATTGGTTTCATATGTTCATCACAACGGTGTCCACTTTTGTTTCTCCATTATTTTGTTCTCATTCTATTTCATCGTCCCCTGAACCAAATGACATAAATATTAACTACATTATGAAACATTCCAGGCATATGAAATTGTGCAGAAGGATTTAATTTTCCAAAATTATAGAGTCCATGGACACCGCGTTATGAACACAACAATACAGGGCGGCTTTTTTCGACCCCCATTTTCTTGAAAACTCCTGTTGTAGTTATCTTCTCCATATAATTATATGAGAGGGCATATGCTAATCTTTAGAATACACTGCAAAAAACAGAGAAAAACTATATTTAAAATTTTAGTGTTGATGTCACACTTTTGGAACCAAGATCAAATTACCCCTCATATATAAAAAAAAAAACTATTTCTTATTTTTTTTTATTTTTTATTTTGAATGAAAATAAAAAGGGTCAAGTGGCATGAAAATAAGTGGGGGGGGAGGGGGGGGGAGGATAATCTAGCAATTAATCTATTATGGCCTTATGTTGTTTTTAACGAATGTATTGTTTAATTGAGGTGGCAAGGCCTGAAATTAGCACTTATTATAAAGGGGAATTTTGTGTTTACAAATGTGTGGGATTATTTCATATACGCAATATGAACACATCCAAAACTCACGAATGATCAGGTGACTTAGTAAGGTTGTTGCTGCAGACATTAGAATGGGGGTGGTTAGGTTGCATTATAGAAGACAACAACGACACTTCACCTCTAAATGCAAAATCATATCAAACATCATGTAAGTTTCAAACCTCAACAAGTCTGAAATATTTACATAGCAACAAGTTACCTATTATATTATAATTTGACTTAAAAAAAAAATGAATTTAGTTTAAACTTATTTATTTTACTTCGATTGTTAAACAAGTTTTTACAACATAGACAAACCACAATCGAAGTTTCGAAGAAAAAAATGAATGCAAACCAGTCCCCACCCACACCCAATAAAAAAACAAAAACAACACCTGGCACTGAATAACTTGACCATTATTTTTTTAATTACCTTTGAAACTAATAGGAAACTAAATCATATTTACCAGAATGTGTGTTTGGGGACGATTCCTTTCTGCAGTTAATTGGTTTTCCATACTACACCAAAATGTTAATATCAAAATATATTGAATGGTTTATATTTATATGTACAAAAATTAAACATTAAAAAAACAAAACAGAATTGCTTTTAAAATTGTGTCCGAATTAACATCTTAAAAGACCACCAGTACAATGTTCGGCACACTTAACAAAAAATATATCGAGTGTATCGGAAATTTATTCTTTTCAAATGTTTTTTCTCTTGTGATTTTATGATAATAATTATTTTGTACGGTTAGTGAACCCCATCTTTCGAGGGTCACACAAACAAAGTGCAGTTAAAAAGATCAATCGCGGAGGTGATGTTTAGTGAATAGTATGTTCACATTGTGGGAACATTTTGATGTAAAATTGCTGATAAATACTTAACAGATCACGGATGTTACGCAGCAAGATTACGGTAAATATTCGACAGTGACTGACACCACTAGAGAGGATCTTCACTGCATGGATCTTATGCACTATAATTCTAAATCGCAAGTTACTTAATTGAGCGATTAAATATAGGTCTTAAACGTAATGAGGGGACGAAGGCAAAATTGGTTTGTGATTTTAGACGATTAGATCAAGAAGCAGACAGTAACAAATAGTTTATGGTTTATCGTGCAATTATTTTGGAATAAAATCAGAGATAAAAGTGGCAAAAAAGTCAGATTTCTGATTTAATCTGTGCAAATTTTGCACTCTCAACCTATAATGCATAATTAATTCCCGGGTATGTTGATAAAATACAAGGCCCTTTTTTCTGAATGTGTGTGTGCAACTTGAAATTAAACCATACAGTTGACAAAGTGAAAATGAAAATATTTTGTAGTTCTGTTAATACCATGTTGTTATTTTGTTCATTGTAATATAGCAAATGAAAAAATAAATTGTTGTTTTTTTTTGCTGCTTTGCAACACAACACAACAAGTTCTATGGTGCTAGCAGGAAGGCTATTCCAGACTTACTCTCCACATCCAAAAAAACAAACATAAAATTACTGAGTAAAATAAAAAAAAAAAACATCCATAAATGATTGGGCAGGTTTTCTTTCATAAATCTTTAGTCTCATTAGCTGTAATGAAAGGTCAGTTTTACACATTGAAATAGTTTATTTAAAATAACAAACAAGACACTGGAGTATAATATAAGCAATACTTTACCCCCCTACCAGTGTCATATAGTATTTTGACCCCTCTGTGATTTTGACCCCAGGGTCCCCCCCCCCCACCAACCAATAGTATATTGACCCTGCCCCTGGGCTGCGTTCAGCACCATTAAACATTGGGTCAGTGTCAAGGAAAATATGTTAGCTAACCTTATCAAACTTTTGACCGAACTCTGAACGCAGCCAAGATTTATCACCAATACAATTACTTTCATCTCAGTTTAAGGACTAATTACTGTTTATGGATACATCTCTTGATAAATAATTTTTAAAAAAAATCACACAAAAAAAAACAGCAAAAAAAACTGGTTGACAGGTTTACTGTCCTGAAAGAAATAGTTTGCATAATAAAAATGCGATCAGTAAATATTTAAAACACGATTTTTTCATGTGTAGGAGAGGTATCAAGTTTAACAAATTCATGAAAGGCCATGAAATCCACAAAAATAATTGTCATTTATATATAATTTGTTTATTTCTTTATAAAATAAATGTCCTTATTTACTTATTTATTATGCATCTTTAAGAACAGCACACAAAGCCTTTATTATGGGGGAGTGAACCCTGTGCTATAACAGTCACACTTCACACCTCTGAGATACCAATGTTAGACCACACGTGTAGCCTCTGAACTACCAATAGTAGATCACATGTGTTACCTCTGAAATACCAATGTTAGACCACACGTGTTACCGCTGAAATACCAATGTTAGATCACGTGTTACCGCTGAAATACCAATGTTAGATCACATGTGTTACTTCTGAAATACCAATGTTAGACCACATGAGTCACATCTGAAATACCAATGTTAGATCACACGTGTTACCTCTGAAATATCAATGTTAGACCACATGTGTTACCTTTGAAACACCAATGTTAGACCACACATGTCACCTCTGAAATACCAATGTTAGACCACATGTGTTACCTCTGAAATACCAATGTTAGACACCATGTCACATTGTGTCACCTGTGAAATACCAATGTTAGACCACATGTGTTACCTCCGAAATACCAATGTTAGACTGCACATGTATGTTACCTCTGAAATACCAATGTTAGCCCACAAATAGTTCTTCTGAAATACCAATGCAGTATCCATAAACACTATACGCTACAAAACTATCCGTTCAATTAAATTCAACCAACTGTTAAATAAACAAAATCAAGACACAGTTTCGCTCTAGCACCTATTGACACAACCAGCACAGTTTGATGTATACACAAAATGAAAATATTTGTTTTCAGAAATTACTTCCTAAAACATAGTAATGATAATATTTAATTAATTCATTTATAACAATTAATCAGGTAAAAAAAATGAAAACATAGCTCGAAGTGTTAATGTGTCTCCATACAATTAACATATTTGTGTTAAGGGAACATATTTATACAAAAATATTTAACCATGCAGTCAACCATTAACCTTTCAAGACAGGCTGTGACACACTTATTCCGGCATTATTAATGGTTAGTGTAATGTCGAAGGTCAAAAGTTTTAATAGAGATCAACACAGTTTCATAACATTAAATATAAGTTAACTTATATACATGACACTGATGAACTCCCGAGTGGAATGGGAGGGCAAGAAGCTCGACCCCCCCCCCCCCACTCCCCCCCGGAGTTGAAATTGTGAAAATTATCTATTCCCCCCCACCCCAACCATTGTTATTTGTGAATCCCTACCTGAAAATTCTGATATACAATTGAAGAAAGAAGAGAGTTTGTACATGTATCAAGAAATGCAATGAATTTTATTCATTAAATTTTTATAGGATAAATTGACCAGACGCGTGCTGTCACTTAAAAACAAGGTAATAATCCAGTCAACAATTGATACTGTTTCCAGGGCCACCATTTTCCTTAGATAAGCAAACGGTCTCTAAGGAAACATTTCATTGTTTCACATTGTATTTACTTAGACATACAACATCATGTGACCAGTGAGTAGAGCGCTTTAATAGCATCATGTTAATTATTGCTTATCTCTTATACATCTTGTGAGCCAATAATGGTAAATGTTTATTCCTCATAATCAAACCATATATTTACATTCATTATACACTCAGCCCTGTTCTAATTTATCTAAAATCTACAGACCAATATTGCTGCTGGGGCCGGCTAGCTCAGTTGGTATTCAGTTTGACTGTCAATCCCGTGGTCGCGAGTAAGTATCCCTGCGTGATGACAGTCTCTATGATGATTGGTTAGAAAAATGTTGCAGTTTTTATTAAGGATTAAGAAGGTCCTATATGTTAATATAGCATTTCATATTCAGAGAGGCGTTCTGTTTCAGCAAATTTTCAATACATAGGTGGGTGGGTTGGTTGGTGGATAGGCAAATCTATTTGTTAATGCAGGGCATATACAATTTCAAATACATCTTAGCAGTTTTAGCAGAGCATATGCTCATGTTCTGGCTTCAGATTTCTAGTCAGTTTTACTTTACTTTTCGTCTTTTAGGAGTCAGAGTGACACTTTACCATTTAAAGTTAGAAAGTTTTTTGTATGCGTTTTACCTCATTGTTAACACATATATTATACAGGGAATTCTACGTGATGGTGGAGAAGACTTCTATATTTTTTTCCCCTTAATTAATACCAGAATCTCACCTTAAGCTCTCTTGCAGCATTTCCATACTTTGGCAGTGGTGCCATCCCAAACCGCATTGGTAATCCTCCATTTGGTTTCCTTGCTTTGTCAGATCTGTAACTCATCATGAAAACACATCCCTATTGAATGTCTCACCAATTAAATCCTTTCAAAAATGAAACTCCTCCTTTATTACTAAGTTTTCTCATTAATTGGTCCATATTTCTAGTTTCCACCAATCAAATGGATTATATGAATTTTGAATATTAAAGCTCCTCCTTATTATTTAGCATTCACCAATCAAACCTCAATATCTCACAAAAAGTCTGCACCTTCTGTTGTTTTCCACCAATCAAATCATAATATTTCACGAGAAGTCTGCACATTTTGCTGGTTCCACCAATCAAATCTTAATATCTCACGAAAAGTCTTCCCCTTTTTCTGGTTTCCACCAATCAAATCCATATAATAATGAAAGTTAAGTATTACCTATGTGTATTATGAACTAACGAGTGTAGGTAATAAGGTTAAGGATGCACCATTCTTCTCATGACATATTTATTCAATCTTTTTTCATAATAAACATGCATCAGTTATTCAATTTTAGCCAATCAAATTAAAGCATATCACTGGTCTTTTTTAACCTGAATCTGAAGACTCGATCATAAGCTCCAATCACTTTAATCTGAAATATGGCACGGATAAACTTTGTCATACAAGTATTCGCTGGGGCTTTATAAGATTAGACTAGATAATGTCCTACAGTGGTACAAGAAAGGAATGTATCAGGATGAGATTTTCTGTTTACTCCAAAAAGTTGTTAGAAGTTATTCAATATCTTCACTATTGCAGCATCAACAAGAAAGGATTCGTGACCAACTCTGATGTCCTGCAGATATCTCAGTTAACATTCTCCTGAAAATAAAAAAATAACACATCTGTTAGATAACACTACTAAAGCATTATTTTTAAAACATGAATAATAAAAAAAAATCTTTACAAAACCCTCATTATTTCTGAACAGATCAATTAAAAGGAAAAAAATGATTTAATCTATTACTACTTTAAAAAATATATTTATTTTATATTATATGTAATTTTTTAAGTCTTACAGAGGTATGGCCTACCCCAACCCTCTTACACCTATCATGGGGCGACTGAATGGACCACCATAAAATTTTGGTGGTTGAAAGTTCTTTACAAATAAAATGCTTGGCCTGCTTAAAGAAAAAAATGTTAATCACATTCAGGGTCTTGTGTCATCATTCTATATAAACATATAATCCAACAACATGAAAATCTCGTGTTTGAAAAATGATAAAAGTACTTGACATAAAAATTATAGTAGGGCAGACAGAGCTTGATAAATATTTAGAATAGAACTTTATCAATGATAGTGCGGCTGGACGGAAAAGGGTAAAATGGTAAAGCCTTAATCTTTAAAATCCGATAGACAAATAAATCAAGTGAAATGAATAGAGGTTTATCCGGAATGACAACACATTATAAAATCTTTTCCAACTCTCCTGATTAGATAGGTGTCGAAATGAGAAATTGTGACTTTCATCTCGGGATTGTATCTATATAATATGATAACATGTTATGATGATCATAATGACTCCAATAAAGTCATTCCTTTTATTGAGCTGAGGTGCAAGGCGTATTTGTGAAAGCAATGCATTGTGGTCAATCCCCATTGTTCTGTCAGTCTGCTCTATCAGTATGAAAGTGCTTAAATACAAACTTTATTTATTTTACACTGATTACAAAATTAAATCCTTCTCAATGGCCCAGAGTATGAATGTGTCCATGTTGGTCTAAACGTCCAGTCTAAATATCGCAGGATGTGCTAAAATTACTGTTACCCATGGCACCAGGTTCATTTACACTCATGTGTATTATATACTAGATAGTGACAACCTCCATGGCAGAGTAGTTTAAGGCACTATCTCAAGATCATTTACATCTCACTGGTAAGGTCATAGATTCGAGTCACGTCGCTCCAAATACTTCATGTCAGAAAATTTGCCAGTTACTTGCGGAAGGACGGTGGTTCTACTCAGATTCAGTCTGAGGTCTTCCACACCAGTAAAACTGGATATGCCATAATTTTATTTTATAAAACCTAAAATGTGTTGTAAAACGGTGTTAAACCCCATTAAAAAAAAATGATTACAACAAATGATGCACAAGGCTTTTTTGAATCTCTCTCAAATCTGTTGGGCATTTTTTTTTTTAAATGACATCAGTCCAAAGCTGTGATCGAAACCAAGTCAACACTCTATCCACAGCAACACTGTCTCGATTAGTGAGCAACTGTGGTAGTACCTTCTCAAATAGAATGTCAAACTTTGATTCATAATTGTATTGTGTGTTATAATCGTCCTATCAACCATCCTTTAGTCGTATCCTCACAAGTAAAAATTGTTTGCTCCTGATATTAGTATCAGTCATACTGCATGGCAGACACCATTATGGTAATAATTTATAAGTCCACTATTCAATGTGAATATTTATTTCTTTTTTGAAAGAATTTTTTATAATAAACGATGCCGCATTCCCAGTAAGATCATTATAACATCAGGTAAACAAGTCCTAGAACACTCCTATCGAGATGCAGGTCCCACTGAACAATTACCTCTTCTGAAATATGTGACAAAGTAATTTGGCATGGATGTTGTTTTAATCTGGGAATCTCTTTCATGAATTTTAACACCATTTCCACTTACATGTAGTGCAATATTTTTTCCAACTTCGAAAAAAGAAGATTTGAATTATTTTTTCAAGGTATTTTTTTTCTTTTCTTATAGAGAACAATGCAAAATGGTTAGCGACACAAACATTTCTAATAATCAAGACAGGAAGAGACAATTGTAACATTCATTTTTCATTTAAGTCAAAATTGATATAATTCATACAAAATTAATTACAAAATTAATCACTAGGCAAAATGGGTATTCACCATTTTAGTTTAAACATTAAGTGAACTAAATTGTAATGATAAATGTTTTTCTTTTTTAATGAAAACACATTATTTCTTTTTTTTTATTTTAATGATGTCAAAGTGTCAATATTACTTCTTCAAATGTGTGCTTTATCTATTCATCCCGACCTCCGTCATGGTGGGGCAGAACCGTGAGTGGGCGTGTGGTCACCAAATATAGCATAAAACTACTTTAGCTTTGTTTACTTACTGCACCTACTGCAAATATCACATGTGTTAAGAAGGCGCTTAAATTACTGTAACACGAGAATGAGAATCTGAACTCAGGACTTCTCTCACCTCTTATGAAGGGAGCCTAAGATAAAATAGATCTGTATGGCTCAAGTTGTCATATGGATAAATTAATATGTCACAGAAGCAATGGGATCAAGCAGCATCAACATTATATGGGCGTAAGAATATTTTGAAGTCCTTCAAAAAGTATGGGGGCTTTAGCTGAACACAGTAAGCTACCATTGACAGTCATCAGGCTGTTGGACATTCGGTACCCTCAACCGTTTACTCCAAAGATACGCGTTTTCCCACACCAATCACAGAAGGCTTTTGAAAACAGTGCAGAAAGAGTTCAGATTGCTTGTAACAAGCAATCTGAACACTTCCTGCACTGTTTTCCACTCTATCAGTTAATATAAACACAATTCACCCATTGCTGATACAAGGTGAATTAATGCTTTCAATATGGAAGAGACTAAGAAAATGCTTATGGAGCAAAGGGTTAATAATTTAATTAACAGCTGGGTGAGCAACTGATTGCATCAGAAAAAAACGAGTGCTTCCACCGAGATCGGAACCTTTGACCTCATGCTTCCGAGGCGAACTCCTTAAACACCAGGCCACAGAGTCATGAATTATAATCATGTATTATATAGAGGCTCTGTATAATTTATATGTATTTACTATGTGTAAGGCTATAATAAATTAATTGCTAGATTATCATCCCTGCCCGCCCCCCCCCCTAATTTTCATGCTGTCCCGACCCCTTTTATTATCAAAAATATTTAAAGTGAAAATAAATATAACCCCCCCCCCCCCATTCCTCTTTTTAAGAAAAATTTGGATGATAATCTAGCAGGTAATGATTAAAATAAGAATGTTAATATTATACATAATTTATAAAATCAAACCTGTATTTACGGAGTCACATTTTTATTATTCCACTTTGTTCATGCTTTATGTGTAAATGAAGTTTTATTAAACAGTCACCTGTATGTAGAGATCACTTCTTCTGCAAGTGGTTGCTTAAGACAGGTTTAATATAATTGTTGTTAAAACTATATAAATCAATAATATATTCAACTGAAACACAATATCCCAAAAGATTTTCAAAGCAATTTTTTTTGTATTATTTATATTCCTGTAAAACTTAAAATTGCGTCTGCAAATTTAAACCATTTTCTGAACACATACGCATATTGCCATAAGATTCAACATTATGAAAAAAAAATCATTTACAAAATAGAGCCTAAACAGTACACCATATAATAAAGGCGGGCACTTAATAGGCATTGTTCACAACTCGTCCATGACACAAGATTGGCGTAAGTGACAAGATTTGAGGTAAATCATCATAATCAAAGAAAAGCTTGTAAATCATCCTAATCAAAGGAAGGCTTAACTATTGCACAGTGTTGAAATTAATCTCTAAAATTGTCCCACTTCAACTATCGTTCCTATGCTGTCATTTTAAGGTTGATAACCCTTGACCTTTGTATGGGTCTATCCTTGAAATAATAGGGACTAAATATTACTATTGATAGAGTGACATATAAATAACATAAACATTGAGACTTAATTAAAGTTATCATCCACACCAATGAGAGTATCTTGTACTACTTTTTTTTGTTTTAATTTATTTATAGCCTGTGTGGTTCGGGCTAAGAATAGAATCACTGTTGATCTCTGCGGAGGGGTAGGAAACCTCCGAATGGGTGTCATGTTCATTTTATCATTTTTTGTCATGTTCACTATTGTGGTTAAATTATCAACCCCTGTGTTGTTCCAGAGAGCCATGAGTGACTGCAAGAATAGGATTACTGTCTTATGCATGTCGCAAGAGCGACAAATTGGGTTATATGATAGAATTTGTGGAAACTCTGCAGTTCTGCAGGTATCAAGGTTCTAGGTTCATTCTGCATATTCATTTGTTGATGTATTTATTTTAATCTCTATGTTAATTTGTTGTTTTTGTACATGTAGAGTGAACCTGGAATCTTCCTTCCTGTTGGCATCGAATAACCTATAATGTGTTGGTACGCCGTAAAACCCTATTCATTCATTTATTCATTATTTATTTATTTATTTCATTTGTGAAACAAGCTATTACAACTAATACAAATCACGCTCAAAATCTTCCTGGGTAGAACCAATACTAAGCATATGTGGAAAATGTGTTTTGCTCAAGGACACCACACATAGCTGTGGTGAAGGATCGAACCCGCAACCCTCCGATCACCCACAACCCTCCGATCCTGGGGTCGACGCTCTATCACTGGACAAAGTGCTCCCTATGTAGATTTTATATGATTTTTTATAGGTAATCGAGTCACAAAATGGTTGTCATATGAAAGGGTATACATATGATTCCATGAGACTCATGAAAGAAGCATGTCGATATGCTGACCATATCAGAATCATACCATATGTGGTTCCTTTCTAATGACACTCATATAAGGTGTTCCATATTAGACTCATATAAAGCATGGTGATATGCTGATCAAATGAAAAAAGATTTTTGTTACACTAAGGGTTGCAACAGAGCTTATATGAATCACTTTTGAATCACTTTCCTAAGTAGAACTGAGTGTTGTTTTTTTAATAATTATTGGGTCGAGCCTGGGATTGAACCCACGACCTCTGACATGAGCTGTCAACACTTTAGCTATTACACTACTGCCCAGTTTTTCAACATTCATCATGGGAAGCAGTCAGGAGCTGGATGAATATTACATGTGAATAAGACTCCTTCAACAGTTCCTCAATTCCGGGCTAATAAGTCTTTTTGTTAAGTATATGCAAACAATTACCATAGCTTGGTAACCAGAGCTTATGTTAACAAATATTTGCAGCTAGCAAACTGTTCAGCTGATTTCCTTTATGAAACATTAGCTAACACAGTAAATAGTGTCATGTACTAAACACAGTCCACATACTGAGATGAAGACTGGTTTCAGCTGTTTGCTTTTAATAGAAAACCATGTATTAAACTAGAATTTACTAGGAACAAGTGACAGTCCTGTAACAAGACTGGTTTCAGAACAATTTTAAACTGAGAATCTTTTAGTAAACTAGAATTTACCAGGAACAAGTGACAGTTGTTGCTACAAGACTGGTTTCAGAACATTTTTTAACAAAGAATCTTGTAGTAACAAGAATTTACCAGGAACAAGTGACATTTGCTACTACAAGACTGGTTTCAGTATAATTTTAAACAGAGAATCTTAGTAAACTAGAATTTACCAGGAACAATTGACAGTCCTGTAACAAGACTGGTTTCAGAACATTTTTTAACAAGGAATCTTGAAGTAAACTAGAATTTACCCGGAACAAGTGACAGTTGTTGCTACAACACTGCAGGTTTCAGTGCAGTATTTAATCAAAAATCTAATATTAAACTATAATTGCACAAGGAACAGTTGACTGTCCCTGCTGGTGTAGACAGGTTTCGGTACACTATCTAACACAAGCTCAAGTAACTAAGAATGCACAAGAAACAATTGACATTTTATCACATTTCATCCTTCCTTGTTGTTGACACAGATAGCAGTGCACAGATTGTTTCAATGGTATCACTTTAAGTCAACAAGTCTGGAACAAGAAAAGACGACAGCTACCAATACAGCCCTAGTGCTTGAAGTGGACAGGTGCATGAATATGTCACAATGTTGTATTCAGCATACTTAAAACTAAGTTTTTAGGCCTGTTTTAACACTTTACTCCAAAGATACGCGTTTTCCCGCACCAATCACAGAAGGCTTTTGAAAACAGTACAGGAAGAGTTCAGATTGCTCGTAACGAGCAATCTGAACACTTCCTGCACTGTTTTCCACTCTGTCAGTTAATATAAACATAATTCAACCAATAATTCAAAAGCATTCTATATTAGGTGTCAAAAGGCGTCTATATTAGAGGTGTCCAAAGGTGTCTATATGAAGTAAAGGGTTAAAAAGATTTACCAGACATTTAAGTAGGATGGCATGTTTTAATGGTGGAATATGGCATTTGATGCATAAACTATCATATCAGCGATAAACTTTTTGTTACATTTTTTTAAGAAATAGGATCAGTAAAGCTTTTGTCAATTTATATAAACTTTTAAGTCAAACGTAAATTGGAAACGTGTTTATCGACATGAATGCCCCTGCTATAATTGGTCGGAAACCAATTAGGGGGTCATAACTCTTGTAAAATTTGACCGAAATTGACGAATATCAAAATTATCCAGTACTTTATAGTTCCACAAATACACACCAGATATTACCGTCTTCCATGGCCTTTTGGTTAAGGTGTCCGCCTCAGAAGTGGGAGGTCAAAGGTTCGAATCCCAGTGGAAGCACTCGGATCTTTTCTGATGCGACCGGTTGCTCACCCAGCAGCTAGTTAAATTGAGGGGTACCAAATTTCTAACAGCCTGACGTCTGGCAATGATAGCTTTCGGGAAGTAACTGTGTACAACATAAAGGTGTCTCATAAGCCCAGTGTGACTGGTCCTTTCAATAGGGGTGACACTATAATAAACAAACACTTTATTTTTTACTTTACTTTTTATTAATTAAATACATAGACCCCTTCAGAAAGTATTGATCGGAAACCAATTTTACAGACAAACAGACAGGGTAACACATAGGGCATAAAAAGAATGACATTTTTTTTTTAAATAACAAGTTCAACTTTCCACTACTGGAATAGGGTGTTCAATTCCATCATACTAATGTATTTCAATATCATAGGGATGGTTATTAGAATATAAGAACCTTACATGGGTCGGAGGTTCGGATAGAAAATTCCGTCCCGTAGGATAACTGTTTTTGGTGGAAACGAGGCTCTGTCAAGTTCCTGCGAAAGCAGAATCTCAAGTGACTGAATTTTACCACAATGGCTTTTAAGGCGTCAAATTAAACATATCACATCACATGTTTTAATGCGTCATGTCATAAATTAGCAGTGGAGGATGAGCAAATGGATGGGGTGTAGGCGATGAAAATTATGTAACCAGTAAAAATACGCGGAGATCCTTGTCTGGTATGCATGAATGAATGAATAGGGTTTTACGGCGCACCAACACATTATAGGTTATTCGATGCCAACAGGAAGGAAGATTCCAGGTTCACTCTACATGTACAAAAACAACAAATTAACATACAGATTAAAAAAATACATCAACAAATGAATATGCAGAATGAACCTAGAACCTTGATACCTGCAGAGTTTCAGCAAATTCTATCGTATTACTCAAATTTGTCGCTTCTTACGACATGCATAAGCCACAGTGATCCTATTCTTGCCATAACTCATGGCTCCCTGGAACCACACAGGGGTTGATAATTTAACCACAATAGTGATCATGACAAAAATGATAAAATGAACATGACACCCATTCGGAGGATTCCTACCCCTCTGCAGAGATTGACAGTGATTCTATTCTTAGCCGGAATCACATGGGCTTGTCTGGTATGCAAGAAAAAAAATGCACTAATGGTAGAGCATTCACGTAGCACAACGTAGATGTTGCTTCAACCCCCCGCTGAGGTCACTGATTTTTCAATTTAATTTTCAGGGACAATATCAAATGCTAAAATCTTTGAACATGGGAAATAGATTTGTCAGGGTTAAAGCGTATGTTTGATACGCGAGACTACATGCTTTACATGGAATATTCTGCAACAAAGTGACATTAATTCAATGTCAACGTAGATTTATGATATCTTAAAAAAGACTTTGATGTTCATCAGCCTCATAATTTACATGTTTTAATGTTATAACTTGTGTCCATATATAATATAAAACTATCATTAAACATATTATTAAACTTAAACATGCAGGCCTGACATTTCTAATAGCCTTCATTTAAACGACTTTCAATATCGTCAATTTTGAAATTGCGTTTTTTAAGTGACAATAACATCTCTCTACGAAGCGTTCGCAGTGACAGACTTTCAGGTATTTAGTGGTATTTTTTAATTTATTTGCGTATGGCGTGTTGATGTAGATTAAAAGAAAAATCAACATTTGATGGAACATACGGCAGTGCATCAGAGACTTAATTTCAACATTGAAATTTCCTTGCTTGATTATAGACAAATTGAAGTACCAGGCCCCCTGATTCATGAAAATACTTGACTCCGTTAGGGTTATACTTAACCCTTTGTTCTATAAGCATTTTCTTGGACTCTTCCAAATTGAAAGCATTAATTCACCACATATCAGCAATGGGTGAATTATGTTTATATCAACTGACAGAGTGAAAAACAGTGCAGGAAGTGTTCAGATTGCTCATTACGAGCAATCTGAACTCTTCCTGCACTGTTTTCAAAGGCTTTCTGTGATTGGTGCAGGAAAATGCGTATCTATGGAGTAAAAGGTTAAAACTCAAATCATGAGTTCAGTCTTAGTATGAAATTGAGATCACTATTGGCCATCATTCAACCATTTCAGTAGGTTAAGCGTCTGTCTATCAATCCATTGTGTCTCATTATCATTCATCTCTCACTGCTGATTCAAGTGGGGAAAGTTATCAGTTACTTGCCGAGATGGGGTGTGTTTGAGTACTGGTTAATCCCAGGAAAAAGTGATCAAGTTAACTGATCGTGTGTTAGCCCTCAATGGCTTAAAAATTACGCTTAATACTCAATCAATCAATCCACCACTTCAAGTAACCGCGAGTGATGACTGATCTTGAGATGGTGTCTCAGACGTCCCAGCAATGGAAGGGCTGCACAACAATTCTTCAAAAGAAGTTTGCAATTTTTACATTTACAACCTATTGTTCATTTTTCTGTTTATTTATGACTGATGCAATGAATTTTCTACTGTGGAACAAACTATCTGTATTAATTTGATTTAAATCGTCCATTCTCCAAACTTGCAACTGCGTTATTTTTGTCATAAAAAAAAAGCAAAAGAAAATTCAACACCTTTGATTGTCCTTTAAAATATGCTACCAGCTCTCTAGAATGGGTGGTAAATGTTAATTAATGCCAAATTAGTTAAGAGGTGATAGATCAGTGCCTACTACTGCTGATTACGGTTGTTTGAACAGTGACAAGGTGTCTGCCAAGTTTTCATTGCATGCACCTGTTAGCCTCGTGACCTCTGTCAAACAATGTCATTCAATGTGGGTGAACACATATTTTTTTTAAAGTCAAACATCACACTTCATTTGCGTTTATAATAAAGCAATTAATTTTCATGTTGTTTGCTATGTTTAACATTTACAGGTAATTAAGTCATACGTTTACGTAATCATAATCAGATGAAAATCAAAATTCGATACTCCGTCATAGATGGCATAACACCAGTGCAAGATATAGTAGATGGTTTTATCAAATATTTCTTCACTGTTCAACCACAGTCTTATTATATCAGTTAACAATTGAAAAGAATGTACGAATGAA
The DNA here is from genome assembly GCA_029582155.1 of Panopea generosa. Classification (NCBI taxonomy): domain Eukaryota; kingdom Metazoa; phylum Mollusca; class Bivalvia; order Adapedonta; family Hiatellidae; genus Panopea; species Panopea generosa. Next base: position 49,558,869 of record CM055911.1, read on the forward strand.
TTGGGAGATTTAGTCCATAATAAATTAATTGTTACATTATCATCCCGGCGCCTGCCCTGTAATTTTCATGCCGCCCAGACCCTTTTTATTTTCATAATAAAAAAAATAAAAAAATAATAATAAAAAATAAATATACAATGTATATTGACACTAGCCCCTGCAAGCTGATCTTGTCTATATTGAGTTGGATTACATTTCACCCAGTCCACCATTTATTTAATATACATAACATGAAAATTATTATTTTTAAAAAATACATTCATGAACATATTTGTCATTTCTACTTAAATTCTAACCACAGGGACTAGTGCGAGTACACATTCTATATCCCTATAACGTGGCCAAGCGGTTCAAGGCGCCATCTCAAGATCTCTTACAACTCACCGTTAAGGTTGAAGGTTCGAGACATGCTCACTCCAAAAACATTATGTGAGAAAGTTTGCCAGTTACTTGCTGAAGGACGGTCAGTGGCGTAGCTGCCTTTACACCACAATACCCAGGCTTGCACATTTTCTTGTGAAAGTATCATTATATCTCCTGGAAATGCATAGTAACAATCTAAGTTTTCTATGGTGCAAACCCTCCTAGTACCTAGGCCCAGCTACGTCACTGACAGTGGTTATACTCAGATTAGTTCTGAGGTTTTTCCTCCACCAATAAAACTGGATACACACTATATAACTGGAAATGTGTTGATAATGGTGTTAAACCCCATTAAAAAAAAAAAAATATATATATATATATATGTATAATAATTGATGGATTGATTGAATATTAAGTGTCATTTTTATGCCATCGCGGGCTTTAACAGATGACCAGTTAACCTAACCACTGTTTCCTGAAATTAACCAGTACTCGACCACACCCAATCTCCGCAAGTAACTGATAACTTTCCCACTTGAATCAGTGGTGAGAGACAAATGTCGTATATCAATCATCGCGGAGACTGTTGCCAGACAGGGATTCAAACTGATGACCCTGGGATTGATAGTGAGACACTTAACCGACTGAGCTAATCAGGCCTGGCTTATCTATCTATCTATCTATCTTTATATTTTGCCACCCGTAAAAATGGTGTTAAAGGTGTTAAAACAGTGCGACAAGATAAAAGAAGATTAAAAACAAAACTCAAAATGCTCATGGTTTAGTGTGCTGTAGCTGACTAACTGCAAGCTTGAATGAATCAAAGTCTTGCAGGAGTACAACATCTGCAGGTAACGAGTTCCACCGTACTATAGTAAGGGAAAAGAATGAATACTTGTAGTAATCAACCCTTGTGTGATAGTATAATAAAGACTTGATCTAACACTATTACAATCCGGCACAAAGTCAAATTTCATTTTTAAACAATCTTTAACAAAGTTGTTATTCATGCATTGTTCAATTATAATGTAACTTACATATCTATTCTCTATGAATATATCCATTAATAAACAGTGTGATGACTTTCTTTTCTCTAATATTTTGCTGCGTCTCGGAGACATAATTTGGCTATTTGCACGTGTGACGTGTTCATTAACTTTTTGTGATCTCTGCATAAATTATCTTTAAAGTTATTTCTTTAAAATTACTTAGCTTAAATAGATATTAAATTGGTCATTGACCATAAATTCATGAAACTTCACAATTTAAAAAGTAATCTTAAATGATAAGTTTATTACAAAATTACAAGTTTTCTTCTTTGAAACTGACTAATGGTTTTACCTGTCACTAATAAAGCTGTCACATGTCAAAAGAAGAGCCCCTGTATCATTTCCTGGTACCCCGCTGGTAGCTGTAATACTTAATCTGGGTATCAGGATAAATATGTGACAAAATCTTCATATAAAGTTACTCAATATCTCATCAAAGGCAACTTTAAAGATCGTTATCTATAGTCCTATCACCACACTGGACCACATGAAAGGTGTCAAGTTTTTATCTTTAAAGGGATGTGCACCAAGTTAGATTCTCTTTATTATCAAATGTTGGAGAGGAAGAGAACCATTCAATGATCCACTAACGAATTCTCTAATTGTACTTGTAGGGAAAATATTTGAAACCACTACCAGATTTAGTATGTTGGTCAGAGCCCTGGATTTCAAAAATAGTTAAAAAATACAGTGCAGTGCATGACGGTGCAGTGCAGTGCAGTATGGTATGTTGCACAGCACAGCACAGCAGCACAGCACAGCACAACACAACACAACACAACACAACACAACACAGCACAGCACAGCACAGCACAGTACAGCAAAGCACAGCACAGCAAAGCACAGTTATGAATTTTGATAATGGTATATATCCCTTTAAAATAGTTATCTTACTTGGTATGTTTATCGTATTGCCCCCGTGACAGTCTGACTGCCGGGTTAACTAAATAAATAAATCATACAGCTAGTTTATATTATGTCATATTGCCAGTGACATATAACCCCTGCTGGATAGACTCCCTAATCCTTGCTTTGGGGCCATTCAGCCTTCTTCACACGCATATATCTAAAAGAATTTACTTGCTGATGGACAGTGGTTCAGATTGACTCTGAGGTCTCCCTCCACCAATATAGGCTGGATGCCATTGTAGCCTGTACATATAATGTGTTGAAGATGGCCTATGCAACTAAAATCGAATATGTTTATGAATAGTTAAAAAACAGTAAAAAAATAATACTTGAATCTGGCTAGTCAGTTTTTCATTTGCGGCACCAATACAAGTTGTAATCTGAACTTGATATTGTACTGATTGTATTCTTACTTATTTTAGCTCAATTATAAAGAAAGTTCAAAGCTTTTATGAACAGCTTTTGAATCCACTACCTCAGTTGCCAATACATAGTGTAGTTTTTTAAGAGGCATCAGATCGAGCTGGGAATCGAACCTGCAGCCTCTGGGGCAAAAATCTAACACTCTATTCACTACACTACTGCCCCCACTTTTTGATGTTGTATATAGGACTGGCAACTCAAAATGTTGGGAATTGTTTCCAATTAAAGCAACTGTGTGTCCAAATGCTAGAGTTTCAAACCCAGGAAAAGGTTTAACATTGGTTTTATTCTCTGCCAGAACCATGTGTCTGATTTTGAGCAAGGCAATTTATCCCCATATGGTACTGATTCTACCTAAGCATTATTCATGAATTAGTTGTAAGAACTATTTCATAATTTATATAGAATAAATAAGTTTAATTTTACGTAAACATATCATTAATCCAAACTATAGTTTCAAACCCAGTTTGAAAAATCTGGGGCGGTTCTCGAATGGATAGAGTGTTGGCTACTCATGCCAGAGGTTGTGGGTTTGATCCCCAGCTCAACCTGATGCCTCTCATAAAACAACACTCAGTACTGGTTCTACCCAGGAAAGCGGACTCGATAGCGAGCTTTCATTGCAATTGGCTAAAAGAAATAGTATAAACTAATATAAACTTTACCCAGTTTACATTTTATTAGTGTGGTTAGAATGACAAATTTAACCATGTACAGTGGCAAAGCTGCCTTTACCCCACAACGCCCAGACCGGCACATTTTTTTCATTATTATATCTCCTGGAAATGCCCCCTAGAACACAGTCCTGAACACAGGAACATGGTGGGCTTGCATATCATTTTAGGGTCGGCTACGCCACTTGTGTAAAGTAACACTTTAAGTTCTTAACTCTTTGATAGTGGTCTCACATATAATTACTGTATATCTATTTTACAGTAATTTATCAAAACTGGCAAATCATTTCAATAACCTGTCAAGGGCAGTTTGCAATAAAAAAATCACATTAGCCAAGAGGAATAAAAATTGTCAAAAATTTAGGGAAAACATGATGACCTGTAGGCTACCTGGGGTGTTTTATTTATTCAAATATGACAATCCCCGGCTGGTCAGTTTATATTTCATATTTATTGTTAACAGATCCCTTGATCGACTTATGTTAATTTAACACCCCTATAGTGCTCTGTTTATATTACATGTTAACTGAGATCAGACTTATATATTTATGTGACACCCCCAAATGGTCAGTTCATGTTTCATGTTTATTGAGGTCCCTTGATCGACTTGTGTTCATTCGACACCCCCACATGGTCAGTTTAAGTTTCATGTTTACCAAGGTCCCTTGATCAACTTGTGTTAATTCGACACCATCACATTTTTCATTCAAATCATTGAACTCCATCTCAGCAGCAACCTCACCTTTATCAATGTCTACATTCAACTCCTGTGTGATTGTAGGTTTCACATCTAATTCGAAATTAATGGTTATTAAAATTTGATACTTTAAAATTTCATGGGTGATATGAGTCTAACTGTATGGAAAGTTTTGATGTTAGTTTTGATTAATATGTCCAGACAGGAGAACTGATGGGTGTTAATGAGCACATTGACCAGTCAGGCATGAGGGTCCAGCCTGATATAGGAGATATATGGGTTTTACAACAAGGCCAGGGATATCGGAGAGTTTCACCCTTTCACCCGAAGACAGTTTTCTCATTTTTTTCTCCTTAAAAAGAATTGAGCATGAGGTTGACCTTACTCAATCTTCTTTAATTCGCCTGTTGCTGCAAATGGGGATTAACACCATTTTTAGCATAGAGTCAAACTTGTGTTAGTGGTAACCTCTATTAAGCAACCACATTTTCAATTTACCATTTTTTATAATCAACCTGTATTTAGCAGCCACCTGCCTTAAAGGGTCATTTTTGAATGACTGCTAAAGACAGGTTTGTTTATATAGTTATAGTAATCAGATTTCAGACTCATGAATATGAAATTGAGTAGAACCAGCAAGTAACAGGCAAACTTTCCCACATAAATCTTTTGAACTGGGCTGGATTCAAACTTGGGACCTTAGCAATGAGAGGAAGTTGATTATAAAGTTGCCTTTTACCACTCAGCCTCACTGGACCTCTGTTGCTATAAATATAGAATTTGTGTTGGTATTACTTACTTAAAGTCCCGAGAGATGCTTTTAATATTATTTAATCTTTTAAGCTTTTTTCTTTGTTATGCAAACCTGTCTTAAGTAGCCAGTAAAGGGAAGGAGCTACCATGTGACCTTTTAAGACAGGTTTGTTTGTTTGAATGTTTAGCATCCTTATCGAGGACTTACAGATGATCAGTTAATCTAACCACTCATTCCTGGGATCCTGGAAGGTCAACCTGAGCACATCCGTCTTTGCAAATGAATCATAACTTTCCCACTTGAATCAGCAGTGAGAGATGAATGACAATGAGATACTATATTGTATATTATGTATCACAGAGACTTAGGGCTAAGATTTAAACTCACTACCCCATGATTGACAGTCAGGCGTGCTACCGGCTAAGTTAACCATGCCCAGCAAAATAAATCATCCCATTAGAGCAATAAATTACCAAGTGTATATGAGATATGAAGGCACTTGGTAACTTTTTTCAGCAATGGGGCAAAATGAATCTTTATTGTTAATGGACAATTATTGTTTCTGCAGGCTTTCCTACAAGACTGATAATATTACTACTCTAGTCTCCCTACATTCATGACACGCCCATGGCAGATTCATATTTCATCAGAGGCATAGCATGACAAATTTGGAAGTTACTCGGGTGGGGTGGGGGTCGGGTCCTGCTTCCCTCGATGGGATCCGAGGTCACCTCCCACGGTGAAACTTTTAAATCTTTTATACTTTATTGGGCGAGACAACACTACTTAAATGAACTATCGGTCAGTCCAAATGTGGTTTCTTGGACTGCACAGTCTAAATTAGGTTGATATTTTACATACAGGACACTGTTGGTTTATGTATGAAAAAGTTCATACTGCAACTTTAAGTACCTATTTGTATACCCCTCCAGTTTTAGGCTTTGATTTCAAATGTTACTCAGCAGAGTACCTGAGTATGCCATGCTACGCGCCTGGACGTCATAGCTAGTTTACACTGACAACTACATAGTTTGTTAAAAAGTTAATTGCATATAACCCTCTTCAAACATAATTTTGAAAAAGTAAATAAAAAGATAAAACAGAGCAAGTGTTGCGTGTTCAGCTATTTGCACAGTACTTAGATGTAACATACTTAATAATGTTAAAAAGTTGTACTTCGGTCATGTGTACATACTTCAAAATGTCTTTGTGCCACCTGAAACACCCGTCTTTGTAGTCCGATTGAAATACCCCACCTTTCAGTGAAAACTTGGTTAATCCTTAACCCAGTCTTGCCATTGTTTGAACTGTCTCAGCTTTTGATTCTTATTTATGGGCAACCTGAAAGATGTGCCGTTGTCTGTAAGGCTACGGAAAAATTTAAACTAATATAGATGTCATGTACTGCATCAATATCACAGCCTGACAGTGTCATTGTAGGTGGCTGTTTTCTCTAGTTTATAATTTGCATAAAATAGGATCTTATATGAGTTCTCGTTTATTATTGAATTTATTAAATGAGTTGGTAAAACTCTGTTGAGCATCATATCATTTCTGACAATGAGTTAAATAAAATAAATGGTAATTATATAGGTTAATATAAAAAAATATCATGGGTGTATTACACTCATGCACTGTAAATTATGAAATGAATATATCATGGGTGTTTTACACTCCTGCACTGTATATCATGAGATGAATATATCATGGGTGTATTACACTCCTGCACTGTTAATTATGTGATAGATATACCATGGGTGTATTACACTCCTGCACTGTTAATTATGTGATGGATATATCATGGGTGTATTACACTCCTGCACTGTTAATTATGTGATAAATATATCATGGGTGTATTACACACCTGCTCTGTAAATTATGAGATAAATATATTTTTTACACCTATTGTGGAGCAGAATTTTGCAACTTACTGTTAACATCAATGATACAGATCTCACTTGATGATACATATCTTACTTTATGATGCAACTCTTACTCAGATCTCACTTGATGATACAACTCTTACTCAGATCTCACTTGATGATACAAATCTCACTTGATGATACAACTCTTACTCAGATCTCACTTGATGATACAACTCTTATTCAGATCTCACTTGATGATACAACTCTTACTCAGATCTCACTTGATGATACAACTCTTACTCAGATCTTACTTGATGATACAACTCTTACTCAGATCTCACTTGATGATACAACTCTTACTCAGATCTCACTTGATGATACAAATCTCACTTGATGATACAACTCTTATTCAGATCTCACTTGATGATGCAACTCTTACTCAGATCTCACTTGATGATACAAATCTCACTTGATGATACAACTCTTATTCAGATCTCACTTGATGATGCAACTCTTACTCAGATCTCACTTGATGATACAAATCTCACTTGATGATACAACTCTTATTCAGATCTCACTTGATGATGCAACTCTTACTCAGATCTCACTTGATGATACATATCTTACTCAGATATCACTTGATGATACAACTCTTACTCATATCTCACTTGATGATACAACTCTTACTCAGATTTCACTTGATGAAACAACTCTTACTCACATCTCACTGGATGATACAAATCTCACCCTATGATACAACTCTTACTCAGATCTCACTTGATGATACAAATCTTACTCAGATCTCACTTGATGATACAAATCTTAGTTGATGATGCAACTCTTACTCAGATCTCACTTGATGATACAAATGTCACTTGATGATACAACTCTTACTCAGATCTCACTTGATGATACAACTCTTACTCAGATCTTACTTGATTATACAAATCTTACTTGATGATACAACTCTTACTCAGATCTTACTTGATGATACAACTCTTACTCAGATCTTACTTGATTATACAAATCTTACTTGATGATACAACTCTTACTCAGATCTTACTTGATGATACAACTCTTACTCAGATCTCACTTGATGATACAACTCTTACTCAGATCTCACTTGATGATACAAATCTCACTTGATGATACAACTCTTATTTAGATCTCACTTGATGATGCAACTCTTACTCAGATCTCACTTGATGATACATCTCTTACTCAGATATCACTTGATGATACAACTCTTACTCAGATCTCACTCGATGATACAACTCTTACTCAGATCTCACTTGATGATACAACTCTAACTCAGATCTCACTTGATGATACAAATCTCACTTGATGATACAACATTTATTCAGATCTCACTTGATGATACAACTCTTACTCAGATCTTACTTGATGATACAACTCTTACTCATATCTCACTTGATGATACAACTCTTACTCAGATCTCACTTGATGAAACAACTCTTACTCACATCTCACTGGATGATACAAATCTCACCCTATGATACAACTCTTACTCAGATCTCACTTGATGATACAAATCTTACTCAGATCTCACTTGATACAAATCTTAGTTGATGATGCATCTCTTACTCAGATCTCACTTGATGATACAAATCTCACTTGATGATACAACTCTTACTCAGATCTCACTTGATGATACAAATCTCACTTTATGATACAACTTTTACTCAAATCTCAGTTGATGATGCAAATCTTACTCAATACAGATCTCAATTGATGATGCAAATCTTACTCAATACAGATCTCACTTGATGATACAAAATCTCATTTGCTGATACAATCTCACTTGATGATACAAATCTTACTTGATACAAATCTCACTTAATGATACAACTCCCACTCAAATGCTGTGTTTTCCTGTTATTTTAGATCAATTTTAAAGGAGACCAAATTTTCCATTTTTAATGTCGTTGAATTTTTTAGCAAAATGCGGCCAAATGATAATACAAATATCAAATGATTAAATAAGAGGGCTATGGACACTGACTAAATCTTATAAATAAGTTTATTGAAGTTTTTCAGATAAAACTTCTTTCTGTTATTATAGTACGAGACAATTATGCTTTCATACCTTCTGAAAATATTGAGGAGGCAACTGCCTGCTGCGGCCCGAGTGTGGATACTGCACTGTCAACTATGTCACCTTTTATTACATGAACTGCAGTGACAGATCAAAGCTTAATCAATTGAGTAAAGTTCAAGTTTCAAAAACAGTATTACCTGTACAAACAAGATAAACCAATTGTAAGTGAGCCGATATGGAACACCAAATTGGTAATAAAACCGATATTTTCAATCAATAATTTAAGTTTTTATTTTTGTTTAAATAAGCATAATTATATATATATATATATATATATATATATATATATATATATATATATATTACATACATGTATAAAGTTAACTATATATCACTTACCCATTCATTACTATGTCCAACAGTGACTTGTAATTTACGCAAAAAATAAAATTATTTAAAAACTTCTAATTTATACATTCACAAATCCCAATATCCATTTGAGAATATCTGCTGGGATTTCATATTCGGTTCCACCCTAAATCCTCATTCAACCTTTACGTTCACTTTTCATGAATGACCATTGAACGTTAACCATCTGAATAGTCAAACATAATCTAACTTACCCTACCTGCGAAATAATGGAATAGTCCATTAACACCATTTGTTTACATACACGCCAACTTTTAATGGGTCAGTCTATATTTAATATTAGGAATGTTGATAAAATAGAGATAAAAGTTTGTTCAAACTGATTAATCTGCAAATTTAGCGAGACACGAGTGTTCCTTGACACACACATATATCAAAAAACTAGGGTAAAGGTACTGTGTATAAAAGAAAATGTAATTTAATTTGTTTATTTTTCACTCTTCAAAATAAACAGTCTAATAAATCAAGATCAAATATTGCAATTTCACCCCTAACTACTTCTCTTTTTGTACCTTTATAATTTATTAGACAAAAACTGCGAGATCCAATAGTTGTATCATAGGTATATGACGACCCACAAATACCCGTTCCCGTCGCCATAAAATCGGCCAAAGTTTGCATAAGCACACCGACTACTTTTTATTCAAAATCTCGTAAAATTTAATTCCCCCGATATCTACTCAAATACTTCTATTGAATTAAGATAATCTTGTCATTCTAAATTTGTCCCGTCGGCACCAGAGTGCGGGTCTGCGTATGAGATTTAAGTGGGTAACTAAATGGTACGTAGCCCAGCAGTCTGCGGGAACACCTATATTAGGAGTTTTATGTCCGAGTTAGTCAATATTCGTGCTGTAAACCTTTTAAGATTTTTTGTCTAGGAGACATTATACGAATATGAAACTTCAGCTAAAAGAACAAAATGATTAAACATCGTACATAATCATTAAAATCATAATTTTTACGATCACATGTTTTATGATCACATAAATTAGTGATCATTGAAAATCATTATCATCATCAGCTTTGTTTTTATTTTCAATACAGTTTAGTATCATCTAAATTCTAAATACTACAGGGTAATGATTGTTATTTCGAACAGCCATTTTGTCAATTTTTATGCTCTCTCACCCATTTTTATGAAAAAATAAAAAGAGTTAACAATCAGGAAGTTGGTCTTCATTACATAAAAATTATAAAAATATTTCACCGTCTCAAGATCACTCCGCTAAGGTTGTAGGCTCGATTCCTGCTCATCCCAAAAACTTAATGTGAATTTTTTTCCCAGTTACTTGTGAACAGACAGGGGGTTCTCCTTTGATTCATTCTGGCTTTGTCATATATAACCTGAAATGTGCTTGAAATTAAACGCTATTCAATTCAGGTTTTAAAAAATAAAAGATGAATAAATGTCTCATAACTGTGTTTTATGGCACTTTACACAATTTATACATAGAAGGTCTTACATGAGTAGAACGCATGATCCAGTGGTAGAGCACTGAACCCATGATCGGAGGGTTGTGGGTTCAATCCTCCACCATGGCTATGTGAGGTGTCCTTGAGCAAGACACTTTTCCGCATATGCTTAGTACTGGTTCTTATTTCGAGCGTGATTTGTGATAAATATATTATTCTCTAAGGCCCTAATATGACGTAACATCTCAAACTAATGTCATTTAATATTGACAAAACAACATCATTTATATATTCAGGCAAGTCGGAAAGTACTTTGGCAATTTACGTACGTTATACTGAAAACACCGAGCAATAATTCGGAAGTGATATTACACTAGGTTAATATAAAAAATATATCATGGGTTTATTACATTCCTGCACCGAAAATTATGTGATGAATAATTAAAATTTTGTTTCTCAGGCTCAAATAAACAACTACCTGCAAGGCCCTGGGGGCATTTACTTGGGGGTATACAGTATCACACAATCAAATAGATAATGTCTTCATGCAAGGCAGCATTCCTTAGCAAAAGATTCATTGAGATTTACTCAGTCTCACATCTCCAATTTAAAATGTATTGGAAATAATTTGTTTAAATATCTAACATAATTTTTATATCATCAAACCTAACAGATGATCAGTTAACCATACCACTCTTTCCTGGGAGCTGTGCCCTGTTAACTCAAGTACTGATTAACCTTCCAGGATGTCAGGAACTAGTGGTTAGGTTGACTGATTGTTGGCATAAAACTGATGCAAACTATACAAACAAACGTCTTTCCTGGGATATTTGAAAGTTAACCATTATCCAGGCACACCAATCTCTGCAAATAGTTGATAACTTTCCCACTTGAATCAGTAGTCAGAAAAACAAATCAGAATGAGACAAAATGTTTTATATCGACTGGGCGGGAATTCAAACTACCAACCCCTGGATTGATAGTCACACTATGGACTCAGACCTTACCGGACTGCTCAGCATGTCATCCATACTAAATGTATCGGAAAGAAAAATATTGTATTGTTTTTTATGGTGTCTATAGTGATGTTGGTAAGAAAGCAAACAGACTGAAGTAAATAATTATGTATGTTTGTGTCTGTACTGAATAAAACATGCCTCGCTTGCCCATAAAACTAGCTACATGATCAATCAATCAATCAACCAATCAATCAATCAATCTGTCAGAATGTACCATGCCATACATGTGTAAAAGCCTGGACTTTGGAATGCAAACATACTATTCAGTTTTCACCTGTATTCATTTATTCCCTCATTGTTAAAGATGGTTAAGCTTTTTTGCTGTATCTAAATGATATGATAACAGTTGTTGTTGTTGCTGTATGGCGTTTAGTGACACTTTCAACAATTTTTCAGTTATATCACGATGGTGTCTTCTTGAGAAAGTATTCTGAGCACTGCCACACTGAAGTATCATGTGGCAGACACATTATATGATACCCTACCTAGTCATTTTATACTGACACCGGGCCGACCAGACCTAGAACTATCCTCTAAATGCTGAGTGCCAAGAGAGGAAGATTCTAGTACCATTTTTTAAGTCTTTTGCATGACACAGCCAGGGATCAAACCAATGCCTTTCCACATGTGAGGTGGATGCTCTACCCACTGCAGTTTTAATAGCAGAGTACATTCTATAATATTGCTGATACAAATACACACTCATTCCTATCAAGCAGTAGCTTTGATTTAGAATATTATGTGTGGGCTGGAGGTCACTGGGTCAACCCCAGAACTGATAAGATTGTATGAGCCATCCCAGCCATCACAGCAGATTATATAAGCCCTCCTAGCCATCACAGCAGATTATATGAGCCCTCCTAGCCATCACAGAAGATTATATGAGCCCTCCTAGCCATCACAGCAGATTATATGAGCCCTACTAACCATCACAGCAGATTATATGAGCCCTCCTCCTCATCACAGCAGATTATATGAGCAATCCTAGCCATCACAGCAGATTATATGAGCCCTACTAACCATCACAGCAGATTATATGAGCCCTCCTCCTCATCGCAGCAGATTATATGAGCCATCCCAGCCATCACAGCAGATTATATGAGCCCTCCTAGCCATCACAGCAGATTATATGAGTCCTCTTAGCCATCACAGCAGATTGTATGAGCCATCCCAGCCATCACAGCAGATTATATGAGCCCTCCTAGCCATCACAGAAGATTATATGAGCCCTCCTAGCCATCACAGCAGATTATATGAGCCCTCCTAGCCATCACAGAAGATTATATGAGCCCTCCTAGCCATCACAGCAGATTATATGAGCCCTACTAACCATCACAGCAGATTATATGAGCCCTCCTCCTCATCACAGCAGATTATATGAGCAATCCTAGCCATCACAGCAGATTATATGAGCCCTCCCAGCCATCACAGCAGATTATATGAGCCATCCCAGCCATCACAGCAGATTATATGAGCCATCCCAGCCATCACAGCAGATTATATGAGCCATCCCAGCCATCACAGCAGATTATATGAGCCCTCCTAGCCATCACAGCAGATTATATGAGTCCTCTTAGCCATCACAGCAGATTGTATGAGCCATCCCAGCCATCACAGCAGACTGTATGAGCCATCCTAGCCATCCTAGCCATTACAGCAGACTGTATGAGCCATCCAAGCAGATTTTATGAGCCATCCTAGCCACCACAACAAATTGTATGAGTCATCCTTACCATCACAGAAGATTGTATGAGATATCCTAGTCATCACCACATATTGTATGAGCCATCATAGCTATCACAGCAGATTGTATGAGCCATCCTAGCTGTCATAGCAGATTGTATGAGCCATCATAGCTTTCACCACATATTGTATAAGCCATCCTTGCTGTTACAGCAGATTGTATGAGCCATGATAGCTATCACAGCAGATTGAATGAGCCATCCTAGCTGTCACAGCAGATTGTATGAGCCATCCTAGCCATCACCACATATTGTATGAGCCATCATAGCTATCACAGCAGATTGTATGAGCAATCCTAGCTATCACAACAGATTGTATGAACCATCCTAGCCATCACAGCAGATTGTATGAGCCATCCTAGCCATCACAACAGATTGTATGAACCATCCTAGCCATCACAGCAGATTGTATGAGCCATCCTAGCTATCACAGCAGATTGTATGAGCAATCCTAGCCATCACAGCAGATTGTATGAGCCGCCCTAGCCATCACAGCAGATTGTACGAGTCATCCTAACCACAACAGCAGATAATATGAGCCATCCTAGCCATCCTAGCCATCACCACAGATTGTATGAGCCATCTAAGCCATCACAGCATATTGTATGAACCATTGTAGCTATGACAGCAGATTGTTTGAGCCATCCTAGCCATCAAAGCAGATTGTATGAGTCAACAGTACCATCACAGCAGATTGTATGAGCCATCCTAGCAATCACCACAGATTGTATGAGCCATTCTAACCATCATAGCAGATTGAATGAGCCATCCAAGCATATTGTATGAGCACTCCTAGCCATCACAGAAGGTTAAAATTGTGAGCCATCCTAGCCATCACAGTAGATTGTATGAGCCATCCTAGCCTTCAAAGCAGATTGTATGAGCCATCTTTGCAATCAAAGCAGATTGTAGGAACCGTTTAAGCTATCACAGAGAATTATATGAGCCATCATAGCCATCACAGCAGTTTGTATGAGCCATCTTAGCCATCAAAGCAGATTGTATGCGCCGTCTCAGCTATCACAGAGGACTGTATGAGCCATCCCAGCCATCACAGCAGTTTGTATGAGCCATCTTAGCTATCCTAGCTGATTATATGAGCCATCCTAGTCATCAGAGTAGATTGTATGAGCCACCCTAGTCATCACAGCAAATTGTATGAGCCATCCTAGCCATCACAGTAGATTATATGAGCCATCCTAGCCATCAAAGTAGATTATTTGAGCCATCCTAGTATTCGGATTATAGATGTCAGCCTAGCCACCGCAACAGTTTATTGTAGCCGTAGGAGAAATCGTAGCTATGAAATCACCTGATAGGAGCTATCCGAAAATAGGAGCTTTCAGAAAAAAATATAAAAGGCACTCTAGCAAATATAGCAACTTATAGGATCACAATAGATAGCAGAAGCCATCACAGCCATGATAGCACGTTATCGGATCTGTGGTAGCCATTGCAGCAGATTATAGGAACCTTCGGTGTAGAGAAATGTGGTCCGTGTGGATCGCTTCTAAAGATGTCGCAATGCTTGTTATATAAATTGTGTTCTAAGGGAAATAACTCGCATAGCTTTATTTTATATAGCTTCATTCACAGTTACTCAACCTGTATGTATCGCATAATTATACATTACACTTAATTTCTAAAGACTTCCTAGAATAATGATCACAACAATCTATCGTGTTATATCTCTCGTTTCAATACCAACCGTATTCCATTTGGAATTCGTTAACTAAGCACTCCAATACAATCTAATAAAATGTCCCTCATTGAGCTACTGATCTGTCGCAACGGACAGATAGATACAACATAATTCAACAAACCTCATCCACAGACAGGCATGTCATTTCAATAAAACAAAATTTGTTTTTTTTTATTAAGCTGTGATTTATATTAGATATTGTTATGTCTATATGACCAGGCACCGAAAATTTTGTTCCATGCTTATATGCAGGTGGTATTGGATAAAGTGTAACTGGACCCTAACACCAGAGGTAGTGGGTTCAACCTCCAGTTCGAATGCCTATAAAAAAAAAAGGCTGACAGTTCTGCATATAGAGCAGTTCATATAAAAAAATAATTAAAAAAAAATAACATAAACAATTTTAAAAATAAAATTAAAAAATAAAAACCTCCCACCCTCCCCATTTTTAAGAAAAATTTGGATGATAATCTAGCAATTAATTTATAATGGCCTAAAATAACTAAGTATAAACTAAACTAACTTAAAGAGTTTATCTCATAATCTCATAATCACTGTTATGAGATCATGAAGCAACGCGTAGTGAACAAGAGGCAAAACCTTCGCTGTTCCATTAATTAACTTTGTCTTAAGGATGCAATGATTTATTATTTACTTCAAGAAGCAAAACCTTCGCTGTTCCATTTATCAACTTTGTCTTAAAGATGCAATGATTTTGTATTTACTACAAGCGGCAAAACCTTCGCTGTTCCATTAATTAACTTTGTCTTAAAGATGCAATGATTTTGTATTTACTTCAAGAGGCAAAAACCTTCGCTGTTCCATTAATCAACTTTGTCTTTAAGATGCAGTTATTTTGTATTTACTTCAAGAGGCAAAACCTTCGCTGTTCCATTCATCAACTTTGTCTTAAGGATGCAATGATTTTGTATTTACTTCAAGAGGCAACACCTTCGCTGTTCCATTATTCAACTTTGTCTTAAGGATGCAATGATTTTGTTTTAATCTCGGTATTGGTGCTCGAAAATGATGAAAAAGTCATGAGATATGAATTATAAATGTAACCAGACCAGTACATCACATGTGTTACTTGCATGGGGTGTAGCTTTATTGTTGGCATGTGAGAAATCGAAGAAAAAAAACTACAAAAATGCAATAAAGATCTGACCCCTAGGCTGCTTTATTTTACCCTTTATCAAAGTGAACAAACCTTACAACATAACATTTATTTGGTTATAAAATAGTTGTTCAAGGTTAATATTAAGGATAACCAGGTCCCTAAAAATAATCTAGCTGAAATTTATTATTATTACAACTGTGCCTCCACATCGTTTTCAGCCAAGCTACGCCCCTGACCTGTAAGTTCATATATCATGAGCTTTTAACAAATAACTCAATTATTTCAAAGTATAAACAATACACAGAAAAAATAACATTCCAGAAAGTATTTCTATATATAACAAAGGAAACGAAATCCAAGTATTTCTTTAAGAAGTTCTAGAAATAAATCCTACGTTCTAATTATAACAAACAAAAATAAGATACAGAAAAATGTAACCTGATTTTCATCCATGGCACATAAAATGATATATAATCCAAATATATAACCAATGATGTCAATATTAACAACTACTGTATGGCTGCTCTTTTCCAAATATTAATTTCATATTTTTTTCTCCAAAGTTTACATTCCATCCAAAACTTGGCTCAGACATTTATATCTAGCTTTAAATATCAACACAAACAAACATGCAGTTATATCATCAAGTAACAAGTTCATTGTTTACAGTAAATATGTACCATACCTTGCCAATGATGTTTAAGTAACTAAATAATAGATCAAAGGACTGCGTACTGAACGATTCTTTTATCAGTTTTGTATAAAAAACAATTAGAGAGCAAACTACCCATATCATTGAGCAGACGACACAACAAATCACTGATTATTTTATCATTGAAAACAATGCTTTATTTTCTTTAAATGTTAGGTTCACATGTCTCGGAAGATTATTGGAGCCATCGTTTGTTTTACGACTTCTGTTAAAATCACATTAAATATGACACTCAACATTCTGGATCATCATGATTATTGAGGGCATGACTTCATTAATAAATGCATGATTACAATTAAGTAGAATTAGTATTGAAAACAACAATACCTTATTTTCTTTAAATGCTTTGGCATAAACTGTTAAAGCAATGGCAGCACATTATAGGAAAGAACATTATAGGAGCTATCTAAGCAATGACACCAGATTGTATGAGTCATCCTAGCCATCATAGCATATTATATGAGCCATCTTAGCATATTATATGAGTCGTCCTAGCCATTACAGCAGATTGTATGAGCCATCATATCGGATAATATGAGCCATCCTAACCATCATAGCATATTGTATGAGCCATCCTATCGGATAATCGGCAAACTGTATGTGCCATCTTAATCATCACAGTAAATCGTATTAGCAATCCTAGCCATCACAGCAGATTGTATGAGCCATCTTAGACATCACAGTAGATTGTATGAGCCATCCTGGCCATCACAGCAGATAGTATGAGTCATCCTAGTCATCAGAGAAGATAATATGAGCCATCCTAGCCATCACAGCAGATTGTATGAGCTATCCTAGTCATCATAGCAGATTGTATGAGTTATCCTATCCATCACAGCAGATTGTATGAGCCATCCTAGCCATCGCAGCAGCTATCCTAGCCATCACAGCAGATTGTAAGAGCCATCCTATTCATCACAGCAGATTGTATGAGCCATCCTAGCCATCGCAGCAGATTGTATGAGCCATCCTAGCCATCACAGCAGATTGTATGAGCCATCATAGCCATCATAGCAGATTGTTTGAGCCATCTTAACCAACACAGCAGATTGTATGAGTCATCCTAGCCATCACAGCAGATTGTATGCGCCATCCTAGTCATCAGTGTAGATAATATGAGCCATCCTAGGCATCACAGCAGATTGTATGAGTCATCTTAGCCATCACTGCAGATTGTATGAGTCATCCTAGCCATTACAACAGATTGTATGAGCCATCATATCCATCACAGCAGATTGTATGAGCCATCCTAGCCATCGCAGCAGATTGTATGAGCCCTCTAAGCCATCACAGCAGATTGTATGAGCTATCCTAGTCGTTGCAGCAGATTGAATGAGCCATCCTAGCCATCATAGCAGACTGTATGAGCCATCCTAACCAACAACAACAACAACCTTTATTGCATCGACGATCATGAATCGCAACAGCAAATGATGGCTACAACATGAATAATCACATGAGGGTATCGGAAGAATTCACACAAACATTTCATAAACAAATGTGATATTGTAAAATCCCGGCGGGAGCAGTGAGACTTTCTTGTTAAATCATTAGTAATTAAATGTATCAAGTTAAATACTTCAAGCGGGTACAAAGTTAAACAAATGATGGAGTATAGTAATTTTGTTTCCATTTTATACGTAAAATCAAATGGGGTTTCGTCATTGTTATAGGTTTAGAATTTATAGTTACCCGATGAACAATAGATTGGATTATATAGCGCATAATTTTACAATAAGACATTATGTTTCTTTAATGAAAACACCATACAATCGACATCTACACAAAAAAAAACACGCATACAACAAATGCCTATAATTTGTTGGCCTCGACGTGGGTGTAAATAGGGATTGGATGCGCTAGGATCACGGTTTACTATCAGTATTTTGTGAATGAAATTTATAAACGAGAAAAAAGTTGACAAAAGAAAACCATGTGACTTAAACAAATAAGGATTGTGACCAAATAAAACCGCCGATTGATTAAAATAACAGATAATTTGAAGAAATAAACGGACGGATTTTTATGGAAGTTTACAATTCTACGACTTTTGTTTGGATTTGATGAATCAATTACTACCGGTGTTTTTCATGGGGTACCATCACCACATATTGTATAAGTCATCCTAACGGTCACAGCAGATTGTATGAGCCATCCTAGCAATCACCACAGATTGTATAAGTCATCCTAGACGACACAGCAGATGGTATGATTCATCCTGGCCATCACAGCAGATTGTATGAGTCATCCTAGCCATCACAGCAGATTGTATGTGCCATCCTTGCCATCACAGCAGATTGTATGAGCCATCCTAGCCATCACAGCAGATTGTATGAGCCATCTTAGCTATCACATCAGAATGTATGTGCCATCCTAGTCATAACAGCAGATTATATTAGCCATCCTAGTCATAACAGCAGATTATATTAGCCATCCTAGCCATCACAGCAGATTGTATGTTCCATCCTTGCAATCACATCAGATTATATGAGCCATCCTAGCCATCGCAGCAAATTGTATGTTCCATCCTTGCAATCACAGCAGAATGTATGTGCCATCCTAGTCATCACAGCAGATTATATTAGCCATCCTAGCCATCACAGCAGATTGTATGAGCCATCGTAGCCATCATAGCCATTGTTTAAGTCAACCTAGCCATCACAGCAGATTGTATGTTCCATCCTTGCAATCACATCAAATTATATGAGCCATCATAGCAATCACAACTGATTGTATGAGCCATCCTAGCCATCACAGTAGATCGTATGAGCCATCCTAGCCATCACAGCAAGTTGTATTAGCCATCACAGCAGATTGTATGAGCCATCGTAGTCATCACAGCAGTTTGTATGAGCCATCTTAGCCATCATAGCTGATTGTATGAGCAATCCTAGCCATCACAGTAGATTTTATGTGCCATCCTTGCCATCACAGCAGATTATATGAGCCATCGTAGCCATCACAGCAGATTGTATGTGCCATCTTAGTCTTCACAGCGGAGCGTATGAGCCATCCTAGCCATCACAACAGATTGTATGTGCTATTCTTGCCATCACAGCAGATTGTATGAGCCATCCTAGCAATCACATCAGAATGTATGTGCCATCCTAGTCATCACAGCAGATTGTATGAGCCATCCTAACCATCCTAGCCATTGTATAAGTCATCCTAGCGATCACAGCAGATTGTATGTGCCATCCCTGCGATCACAACAGATTATATGAGCCATCCTAGCCATCACAGCTGACTGAATGAGCCATCCTAGCCATCATAGAAGATTAAAATTATGAGCCATCCTAGCCATCACAGTAGACTGTATGTGCTATCCTAGCCATCACAGTAGATTGTATGAGCCATCCTAGTCATCACATCAGTTTGTTTGAGCCATCTTAGCCATCATAGCTGATTGTATGAGCTATCCTAGCCATCACAGTAGATTGTATGAGCCATCCTAGCCATCACAGCCGATTATATGAGCCATCTTAGCCATCACATCAGATTGTATTAGCCATCCAAATCATCACAGCAGATTGTATGCGCCATCTTAGTCATCACAGCAGTTTGTATGAGTCATCCTACCCATCCTAGCTGATTATATGAGCCATCCTAGCCATCCTTGCTGATTGTATGAGTCATCCTAGCCATCACAGTAGATTTTTTGAGCCATCGTAGTCATCAGAGTAGATTATATGAGCCATCCTAGTCATCACAGCAGATTATATCAACCATCTTAGCCATCACAGTAGATTGTATGAGCCATCCTAGCCATCACAGTAGATTATATGAGCCATCCTACCCATCACAGTAGATTATATGAGCCATCTTAGCCATCACAGTTGATTATATGAGCCATCCTAGTATTCGGATTATAGATGCCAACCTAAACACTGCAACAGTTTATAGTTGCCATAGGAGAAATCCTAGCTATGACATCACATGATAGGAGCTATCCAAGCTATCAGAAAAGATTATCGAAGCCACTTTAGCAAATATAGAACTTATAGGAACCATCTTAGCCATCACAATAGATAGTAGAAGCCATCACAGCCATGATAGCACGTTATCATATCTGTGGTAGCCATTGCAACACATTACAGGAACCTTCGGTGTAGAGAAATCTGGTCCGTGTATGTCGCTAAGATACCGCAATAACTTTTGCGAGATCGTTTTTATATAAATTATGTTTTAAGGGAAATAACTCGTATAGCTTTATTTCATATAGCTTCATTCACAGGTACTCAACCTGTATGTATTGCATGATTATACACTACACTTTATTTCTAAAGACTTCCTATAATAATGATCACAACAATCTATCGTGTTATATGTCTCGTTTCAATACCAACTGTATTCCATTTGGAATTCGTTAACGAAACACTCCAATACAGGATACCACAACATGGTGTCAAAAATCACATTTAATTAATTTAAATCAATTATTTTACTGACATTCTTCCATATATGGGGATACCAAATAATTCTGTAGTTACCAAAAACATATAATAAGTAACCCTAGTTACCAAAGGCATATAGTGGGTTATAAAATGCCTGTATGAGAAATTGATAAACATTAGTTACCAAAAGTTACCAAAGATATATAGCAAGTAACCACAATTAACCACAGTTACCAAAGACATATAGTGAGTTACAAATGGACAAACTTGTGCAGAGGTGCAAATTTTGGATGTCCTTAATAAACACAGGAAGTTATTACATAATCTTATGTTATTTTGCCCTTCATTAGCACAAGAGTGTGATACATGGCTCTCTGCAGCTGCACTGCCCTGGGGCAAATGTTTGTGATTTATGACTGTTTAGATCAATTATTTAAATAACCAATCAAAATTAAACTTTTGATTGTATGCTTTTAAAATCAAGCATAGTTTTCTGAGGATTTTATAAGTGCACAGATACATGTTGACTAAATGTTTTTAAAATCAAGCATAGTTTTCTGAGGATTTTATAAGTGAGTTCAGAAAAAAATAATCAGACATTTCTGGTTTTTAACATTCATTAAGTCCATAAAAAGAAATTTTTGTTATTGTGATATCCATATAATTCTGTTGTTCTGTATGTTGCTTTACAGAAGCACCAACACAAAACACTGTACAGGTAGACGAGAGAAAATAAATAATAGATTTGTTCATTCATATTTTTTATATTTTGATAGATGTATGCTTTTAAATAATTGAATAATTTCACACTAACATCACACACAACATCATCAACAGCAGCGGTATCATAACCATTCACACTAGCATCACACACATCATCATTAGCAGCAGTAGCAGCAGCAACATCACCATTCACACTAATATCACACATAGCATCACCATCAGCAACATAAACATTCACACTAACGTCACACACTACATCATCATTAGCAGCAACATAACCATTCACACTAGCTTCCAACACTACATCATCATTAACAACAGTTGAACACCACCATTCACACTATTAAAATTCATCATCATCAGCAGCAGCAGCAAAACCACTTTCCACAATAACACTACCTACAACAGCATCACCATTCACACTAATGTCACACACATCATTATCAGCAGCAGCAGCAGCAGCAGCAGCAGCACCAGCACCAGCACCAGCAGCAACAACAGCAACAGCAACATCAGCAATATAACTATTCACACTAACACCACACATATCATTATCAGCAGCAGCAGCAGCATAACCATTCACACTAACGTCACACACATCATCATCATCATAAGCGGCAGCAGCAATATCACTATTCATACTAACATCAAACATATCATCATTATCAGCTGCAGCAACATAACTATTCACACTTAAGTCACGCACACATCATCATCATCATCATCAACAGCAGCAGCAACAGCAGCAGCAGCAGCAGCAGCAGCAGCAATATCACTATTCATACTAACATCAAACATATCACCACTATCAGCAGCAGCAACATAAACAATTCACACTAACGTCACACACATCATCATCAGCAGTAGCAGCAATTTTACTTTTCATACTTACATCACACATATTATAATTATCAAAAGCAGCAGCATAACCATACACACTAACGTCACACACATCATCATCAGCAGCAGCAGCAATATCACTGTTTATACTAACATCACACATATCATCATTATCAGCAGCAGCAACATAACCATTCACACTTACAACACACACATCATCATCATCATCAGCAGCAGCAATATCACTATTCATACTAACATCACACATATCATCATTATCAGCAGCAGCAACATAACCATTCACACTAACGTCACATACATCATCATTATCAGCAGCAGCAGCAGCAGCAGCAACATCACTATTCACACTAACGTCACACACATCATCATCAGCAGCAACAGCAATATCACTATTCACACTAACATCACACATATCATCATTATCAGCAGCAACAACATAACCATTCACACTAACGTCACATACATCATCATCATCAGCAGCAACAGCAATATCACTATTCACACTAACGTCACACACATCATCATCATCATCATCACCAGCAGCAGCAGCAGCAATATCATTATTCATACTAACATCACACATATTATCATTATCAGCTGCAGCAACATAACCATTTAAACTAACGTTACACACTACATCATCATCATCAGCAGCAATATCACTATTCATACTAAAATCACACACATCATCATCAGCAGCAAAATAACTATTCATACTAACATCAAACACATCGTCAACAGCAGCAACAACAGCAATATCACCATTCACACTAACGTCACACACATCATCATCAGCAGCAGCAACAGTAACATAACCATACAAACTAATGTCACACACATCATCATCAGCAGTAGCAGCAATATCACTGTTCATACTAACATCACAAATATCATCATTATCAGCAGCAGCAACAGCAACATAACCCTACACACTAACGTCACACACATCATCAACAGCAGCAACAGCAATATCACCATTCACAATAACGTCACACACATCATTATTATCAGCAGCAACAGCAATATCACCATTCTCACTAACGTCACACACACATCATCATCAGCAGCAACAGCAATATCACTATTCACACTAACGTAACACACATCATCATTATCAGCAGCAGCAACATAACCATTCACACTAATGTCACACACATCATCATCAGCAGCAGCAATATCACTATTCATACTAACATCACACATATCATCATTATCAGCAGTAGCAACATAACTATTCACACTAACGTCACACACATCATCAACAGCAGCAGCAGCAATATCACTATTCATACTAACATCACACATATCATCATTATCAGCAGCAGCAACATAACCATTCACACTAATGTCACACACATCATTATCAGCAGCAGCAACAGCAGCAGCAGCAGCAACATCAGAAATATAACTATTCATACTAACATCACACATATCATAATTATCAGAAGCAGCAGAATAACCATTCACACTAACGTCACACACATCATCATCATCAGCAGCAGCAACATAACTATTCACACGAAAGTCACACACTCCATCATCATCAGCAGCAGCAATATCACTATTCATACTAACACCACACACATCATCATCAGCAGCAACAGCAATATCACCATTCACACTAACGTCACACACATCATCATCATCAGCAGCAACAGCAACATAACCATTCACACTAACGTCACACACATCATTATCATCAGCAGCAACTGCAATATCACCATTCTCACTAACGTCACACACACATCATCATCAGCAGCAACAGCAATATCACTATTCACACTAACGTCACACACATCATCATCAGTAGCAACAGCAATGTCACTATTCACACTAACGTCACACACATCATCATCAGCAGTAGCAGCAATATCACTATTCATACTAACATCACACATATCATCATTATCAGCAGCAGCAACATAACCATTCACACTAATGTCACACACATCATTATCAGCAGCAGTAGCAGCAGCAACAGCAGCAACATTAGCAATATAACTATTCATACTAACATCACACATATCGTCATTATCAGCAGCAGCAACATAAAAAATTACACTAACGTCACACACATCATCATCATCAGCAGCAGTAGCAGCAGTATCACTATTCACACTTACATCACACATATCATCATTATCAGCAGCAGCTACATAACCATTCACACTAATGTCACACACATCATCATCATCAGCAGCAGCAATATCACTATTCACACTAACGTCACACACATCATTATCATCAGCAGCAACAGCAATATCAACATTCTCACTAGCGTCACACACACATCATCATCAGTAGCAACAGCAATATCACTATTCACACTAACGTAACACACATCATCATTATCAGCAGCAGCAACATAACCATTCACACTAATGTCACACACATCATTATCAGCAGCAGCAGCAGCAGTAGCAGCAGCAACATCAGAAATATAACTATTCATACTAACATCACGCATATCTTAATTATCAGAAGCAGCAGCATAACCATTGACACTAACGTCACACACATCATCATCAGCAGCAGTAGCAGCAGCAATATCACTGTTCATACTAACATCACACATATCATCATTATCAGCAGCAGCAAACATAACCATTCACACTAATGTCACACACATCATTATCAGCAGCAGCAGCAGCAGCAGCAACAGCAGCAACATCAGCAATATAACTATTCATACTAACATCACACATATCTTAATTATCAGAAGCAGCAGCATAACCATTCACAATAACGTCACACACATCATCATCATCATAAGCGGCAGCAGCAATATCACTGTTCACACTAACGTAACACACATCATCATTATCAGCAGCAGCAACATAACCATTCACACTAATGTCACACACATCATCATCAGCAGCAGCAATATCACTGTTCATACTAACATCACACATATCATCATTATCAGCAGCAGCATCATAACCATTCACACTAACGTCACACACATCATCATCATCAGCAGCAGCAATATCACTATTCATACTAACATCACACATATCATCATTATCAGCAGCAACAACATAACCATTCACACTAACGTCACACACATCATCATCATCATCAGCAGCAATATCACTATTCATACTAACATCACACATATCATCATTATCAGCAGCAGCAACATAACTATTCACACTAACGTCACACACATCATCATCATCAGCAGCAGCAATATCACTATTCATACTAACATCATACATATCATCATTATCAGCAGCAGCTACATAACCATTCCCACTAATGTCACACACATCATTATCATCAGCAGCAGCAGCAACAGCAGCAGCAGCAGCAACAGCAGCAGCAATATCACTGTTCATACTAACATCACACATATCATCATTATCAACAGCAGCACCATAACCATTCACACTAACGTAACACACATCATCATCAGCAGCAGCAATATCACTGTTCATATTAACATCACACACATCATCATTATCAGCAGCAACAACATAACCATTCACACTAATGTCACACACATCATTATCAGCAGCAGCAGCAGCAACATCAGAAATATAACTATTCATACTAACATTACACATATCTTAATTATCAGCAGCAACAACATAACCATTCACACTAATGTCACACACATCATTATCATCATCAGCAGCAGCAACAGCAGCAACATTAGCATTATAACATCATTATCAGCAGCAGTTACATAACCATTGACACTAATTTCACACACATCATAATTATCAGCAGCAGCAGCAACTTCAGCAATATAACTATTCATACTAACATCACACATATCTTAATTATCAGAAGCAACAGCATAACCATTCACACTAACGTCTCACACATCATCATCATCAGCAGTAGCAATATCACTGTTCAAACTAACAACACACATATCATCATTATCAGCAGCAGCAACATAAACATTCACACTAACGTCACACACACAATCATCATCATCAGCAGCAGCAGCAGCAATATCACTATTCATACTAACAGCACACATATCATCATTATCAGCAGCAGTAACATAACCATTCACACTAACGTCACACACATCATCATCATCATCATCAGCAGCAGCAGCAGCAGCAATATCACTATTCATACTAACATCACACATATCATCATTATCAGCAGCAGCAACATAACCATTCACACTAACGTCACACACATCATCATCATCAGCAGCAGCAATATCACTATCCATACTAACATCACACACATCATCATCAGCAGCAGCAGCAGCAGCAGCAAAATCACTATTCATATTAACATCACACATATCATCATTATCAGCAGCAGCTACATAATCATTCACACTAATGACACACACATCATTATTAGTAGCAGCAGCAGCAGCAGCAGCAGCAGCAACAGCAGCAGCAGCAGCATCATCATCAGCAATATAACTATTCATACTAACATCACACATATCATCATTATCAGCAGCAGCAACATAACCATTCAAACTAGTGGCACACACATCATCATCATCAGCAGCATCAGCAGCAATATCACTATTCATACTAACATCGCACATATTATCATTATCAGCAGCAGCAACATAACTATTCAAACTAACGTCACACACATCATCATCATCAGCAGCAACATAACTATTCACAATAACGTAACACACATCATCATCATCAGCAGCAATATCACTATTCATACTAACATCACACATATCATCATTATCAGCAGCAGCTACATAACCATTCACACTAATGTCACACACATCATTATCAGCAGCAGCAGCAGCAGCAACAGCAGAAGCAGCAGCAACATCAGCAATATAACTATTCATACTAACATCACACATATCATCATTATCAGCAGCAGCGACATAACCATTCACGCTAGCGGCACACACATCATCATCAGCAGCAGCACCAGCAGCAATATCACTATTCATACTAACATCACACATATCATCATTATAAGCAGCAGCAGCAACATAACCATTCACACTAACGTCACACACATCATCATCATCATCATTAGCAGCAGCAGCAACAGCAGCAGCAATATAACTATTTATACTATCATCACACATTTCATCATTATCAGCAGCAGCAACATAACCATTCACACTAACGTCACACACATCATCATCATCAGCAGCAGCAATATCACTATTCATACTTACATCCCACATATCACCATTATCAGCAGCAGCAACATAACCATACACACTAACATAACACACATCATCCTCATTATCAGCAGCAATATCACTATTCATACTAACATCACTCATATCATCATTATCAGCAGCAGCAACATAACCATTCACACTGACGTCACACACA
Source organism: Panopea generosa (assembly GCA_029582155.1). Taxonomy (NCBI): domain Eukaryota; kingdom Metazoa; phylum Mollusca; class Bivalvia; order Adapedonta; family Hiatellidae; genus Panopea; species Panopea generosa. The sequence continues at coordinate 49,587,080 of CM055911.1, forward strand.
TCATCATCATCAGCAGCAGCAGCAATATCTCTATTCATACTAACATCACACATATAATCATTATCAGCAGAAGCAACATAACCATTCACACTTACGTCACACACATCATCATCATCATCAGCAGCAGCAATATCACTATTCATACTAACATCACACATATCATCATTATCAGCAGCAGCAACATAACCATTCACACTAACGTCACACATATCATCATCAGCAGTAGCAGCAGCAATATCACTATTCATACTAACATCACACAATTAATCATTATCAGTAGCAGCAACATAACCATTCACACTAATGTCACACACATCATCATTATCAGCAGCAGCTGCAATATCACTATTCACACTAACGTCACACCCATCATCATCAGCAGCTGCAGCAATATCACTATTCATACGAACATCACACATATCTTCAGCAGCAGCAGCAACATAACCATTCACACTAACGTCACACACATCATCATCATCAGCAGCAGCAATATCACTATTCATACTAACATCACACATATCATCATTATCAGTAGCAGCAACATAACATTCACACTTACGTCACACACATCATCGTCAGCAGCAACAACATAACCATTCACACTATTGTCACACACATCGTCATCATCATCAACAGCAGCAGCAGCAGCAGCAGCAGCAGCAGCAATATCACTATTCATACTAACATCACACATATCATCATTATCAGCAGCAGTAACATAACCATTCACATTAACGTCACACACATCATCATCATCAGCAGCAGCAGCAGCAGCAATATCACTTTTCATACTAACATTACACATTTCATCATTATCAGCAGCAGCAACATAACCATTCACACTAACGTCACACACATCATTATCAGCAGCTGCAGCAATACCATTATTCATTCTAACATCACACATAATGACATATCATCATTATCAGAAGCTGTAACATAACCATTCACAATAATGTCACACACTACATCATAATAAGCAGCAGTAAATACCACCACTCACACTAATATCACACTCATCATCACCAGCAGCAGCAAAATCACTTTCCACAATTACACCACCTACAACAGCATCCCCATTCACACTAACGTCACATCATCATCAGCAGCACTATCACTATTTACACTCACAGCTCACACATTAGCATCATCATCATCAGCAGCAAGGACTTATATAGAAAGAAAGGAAATTTGCACCTCCTGACTTAATATTGAAGAAATAGCACACGAAGAATTTATAGTGTCCTAATTCACAGACAACTGATTTCTTGTACATAAACAACTGATTTATTGTAAATAAACTGTAAGTTTTATGTAATCATAGATGTTTAAACATGTGTCGATCACGTAAAATGATCTTGAATGAAAGGTATTGAGCGGCCGGTATTGGAACCTGGCCCGTTCCAAAACGGCCATTGAGAATCCGGTCCCAAGATTATCCGGCCCCATTTAGCATGGTCCATCCGGCCCCACTTATTCAAAATATTTTTTTAGCAATATTTGGGCTATCTATCATAAACAATACATACATAATATGTATATGCTTACATTAAAACATTTATGATATACACATAAACACGGTAAACTTGATAATTTGTGTCGCACATAAAAAAATCAACATTTTTTTTTCATACATCACACTTATTGAAACTGTGGAAATGTAACATTGGAAATCAATTTGCTTTTGCTTTTGTAAGATATTATAAATATGTACCATATTCAACATACTATAGAATATGGCAGATCAAAACTTGTTTTAATTATGCATGTGAAAATAAACCGTAAATAAAGAATAGTTGTAAAATAAATACAGTAATCTATTTGCCTTTGAGAATAACACGCATCATTCTAACATCTATATCTAAAATCTATATTTTCAACATGAGATATTGCATACAAAATTTAAACACGAAGTATAGATACAATCTCTAAATTGTACACCTTTGAAACATTATCTATTCTGTTCACTGTGTCTATGATCATCTCATCTTATCAAACTAGTTGTTTACTTCACACTATTACAATTTTGAATTAGTTTGTCAACGTAAATAACTTGTTTATTAACGTACGACCATACCCACACACCCTACAAACATTTCAAAATGCAAATCTCTACAAAAACATAATTGACTTGTTTACAAGAAAGTACGACCATTACCACAAACATTAACCATGTCATTGGCTGAAGTTAGGGATGTCTTGATCTGAATGATTGTGCACATGTTATTGTTAAATATCGCGTGTTTCAATAGCGTGCTAACATGACATGATCTGTAAGAAGTATTTTGTGAATGTATAGTGTTTACTTTATTAAACATGAAACAATAGAAGGAATTTAAAGCTTTAGATAATTGCGATATTACTAATCAAAGCAAAGCGATTTGTAAATCTGCTGCGTATTATATCAGCTATTCACATTTATTAGCTTATAATTGTTTATATAAAAAAAAATCATTTCAGATTCTAAAATACAGATCGATTAGTTGTCGACAGAACAGGAACACAAACTCGTTTGGAAAATTCCAAATCTATTTATAGTTATTATAGGCTTCTACCCAGTTCAGTGTCTTTTTCAGTGTCTTTTTATCAATTAAATAGTAATTTCAAGCAGGGCACCATTCTTTTCGGGTCATATCCTGTGTAGGTTTCAGGGCTATGTTTGTAAGTGTTTTCATCAAATAAACACACATAACGGCGGATGTACAGTTTATAAATGGTTCGAATAATAGTTATAATGTATCACACTTTTTTCTTAACTGTTTCTATAAACCAGAGTATCAGTTAGTATGTGAAAATTAGCTGAAACATTTACCATCAGGAACGTTTTTTGCTAAATTTAGTACGGTAGTTTGAGAGCGTATTTAAAACTCTACAACCACGTAATTGGAATGATAGTTGTTTTGTGTAATATGTAAAGTATATAAACCAAAGAAATTAATGCAGTTTTATTTTATGCGTTCATGAATTAATTGCTGTTAAAATAGAGTTTCATAAATTTCATATGTATACATTTTGGCTGGATTATATTGACTTTGTTGTTCGTTTGTGATTATTTGGATATACTATTTGGTTATACTATTTATAAATGCCAGATCAGTGTATTGTGTGTGCTGAGGACGTACGTCCAAGGCAACATGGAATCATGTGTGATTCTTGCCGACTTTGGCAACATAGAACCTGTGGAACAGGTAAGAGATTTTTTTATATTTTATTTTATGATAAGTCAGTTATGGGTGCTTTAAATATTGGTATTAAAGGATGAAATAATCAACTCACTTTATTTTTTATTTAATTACAACACTGAATCTTGATTTATTTTATTTATTTGTAAGTAGAAATAAAACAATGAAAATAAGTATGGGAATAATAAGCAAATTTCTGATTTTCTATAAATCTCGCCTGAAATAATAAAAACATCTTATAATGTCATCAAAGAGCACCTCTTAAATTTATTTAATTATCTATTTACAAACAGTATATACCCTGACAATTGGTCTCTAGGTTACATAGTACCAATATTTAAAAGTGGTGATCGATCTGAAGCATCAAACTATAGAGGAATAACTTTAAATAACGTATTAGCCAAAATCATTTTGGGAGGGAACAGTCTATATGTATATAACTTTGGGGAGGGTGAGTGGGGGGAAACGTCTTGGGAGGAAATGGTTTTGGGAGGAAATGTCTACAGGGAGGAAACAGTTTGGGGAGGGAGGGGAGGGGAGGGGGGGGGGATGTCTGGTTTCAGAACCGTCTTCAAAATAAAAGCAATCTTAGATTTTTAACTTTTTATGTTGCTAAAGTTTGAAACCAAAGTGGACATTCCTGTTCTATTTAACTTGTCATTTATAACATGTTACTATATGCTTCCTATCAAAATTAAATATACCGGAAATAGCAAGGTATTGGAAATATTGCAATATATCAATTGTATTATCACTACTATTTCATCAGTTTAATGCTGAAATTGAATGGTTATGATGAACCAAACCAAAAAAGATGTTCCCTTTTAATTAAATCAATATGATTAAAATTATTTGTTTCTTCTGATTTGTTTTGTAGGAAATGTAGCTGAAGGTTTCTCTGGTGATTGTGTAGTCTCATTTAATCACCGTAATAGGGGTGAGACTAGCCCCTTTACGTCTCATTTCCATCCGAACAAAACCAAGTAGAAAAATTACACCACATACATACGTCTTTTTCGAAGGCAAATACTGCGTAAACAATCTTTATTTCCTTAAAACATTGATTTATATTGATAAAATAATGAATAATAAATGCCTGCTATGCAAAAAAACTGTCCTCTGCAGTTTGATAGATGGTGAATATGACCACGACATTCGAATTTACCTTGTTTCGCTGTCATTTAGCAGCCATTTAGATGCGAGCTAGATCCGAGCTACTCCTAGTACTCTGTTTCTCTTTAGACTATAACGGATGTGCATGTATTCAACACCGCGTATATTGGTGGAAAAGACACGTGGATGCATACAACATTTCGTGTTCTTGTAAACCGTTGATACTAAAGTCTGTACATGAATATCCAGATATGTCTGCCATTTATAGTGGGTTGTGATCAAATACACTAATATTCAGCAGCTTTTATTATTTTAAATATTGTCTGTCTGAACAACATTGGGTGACAAGCTAAGACTGTTTGGGTATTTATTGCTAAGTTTTCAACTAATTGATATCGTATGTATCGGCCACATATTATTTAATGATTCTAACTACTTATTGACAGTTTATTAAATTGTTGTTTAAATGGGAATTGTCATAAGCTTACAGTAAAACAAGTTTCTTATATTGTGAATGCCTAATGATGATTTTAAATAATCAATAATGTATGTATCATTCTATTTCTAACCATAGAACCGTGCTTCAAGCATTGCATTACTCAACCCACAGATCCCTGACGAAGGTAAAGCAATATTTTTCATTTGCAATATGGATTGATACCAATTTAGAGCTAATAAGTGTATCTTTGACCATTATTCATTAGTACTATACAAGATTATTTTCAATAGTCACGTATGCATCTAGGAACTGGTGTCAAGTCTTAATAAGTTAATATGGTAAAAAATATCATTGTGTACTTTTGGTGCATGTAGTTATCTTTTGAAAATTAAGCTCTTTTACTATACGTTCAACTGTTATGATAGTAGATTACCAGAGATTCATGAGCACACGCTTCACTTTCGGCATGGAAGTATATGAACCTGACGTAGATATTATCATTAACTGATGTCAGCTCCTAAAAATGTTTTAGGATATATTGGCAGGAGGTAGGAATGGGTGGCCGTACTGGACAACATTATGTCGATCTCATAATGCACTTACAAAAGATCACTTATGAAAACGGTAGCAGACGATAAAAAAATAATGGATATTCCAAAGTCGAAGCAATGCGAAGAAAGACAATTGATGTCATAAGTGTGGCTGCATTATTTGCCAAAGGAAATGTTACTGTATAGGCAGCATTTAGTTTAAACACTTTTTTTGTTTACAGTAAACATGGTAGTCATACATTCAATAACAAGTGAACAAGATCCTTAAGAAAGCTATATTATCTTACATGTATTATCTGTTTTCTACATATAAAGTAGGCTAAAGGCAACAATTCTGCTACAGACATAATATTTATTGTTTAATATTGTCATTGTTTTGTCAAAACACAAACACAAGTATTGGTTTGTCTAATTTGAATACACAATGTGACAGGTCAAAGTATTATATTCAAATATAGAATCATGTCTAATAGTTAACGGACACTTGTCAGAGTGGTTCTAATTACGGAGAGTCTGTAGACAATGAGACCCATTATCCCCATATATATTCATTTTATGTGCAGAGATTGCTGTTCTAATCAGAAATTACCCTAATAAAAATGAATACAGATTGACAATACAAACATTTTAATTTCATAATATGCCAATGATACAACACTCATGCTTTTGATTGTTCAGAAAAATCACTTGTAAAGACACTTCAAAAACTCGTATTCTATGCTGAAATCTCCGGCCTTAATATCTATGTTGATAAAACAAAGGCAGTGTGGATAGCTTTAATGAAAAAAAAGTAATACTAAGTTATGTGAACAATATAGTCTTTCTTAGGACAATGAATTTACTGTCCTTGGTATTCGCATGGATAAAACACCTTTAAAATTCAAATAAAACATATCTAGATATATTTAATTCAATATATCCATTCATTTCAAATGTTGGCGCATAATTATAGTACAAAACTTTACTTTTTCTTTCGAATTTCTACGAAAATGAAATAAAAACTAGATTCAAGATACATAAAGAAAATAAATATGTATTTGGTTTATATTCTTTATCAATGTTTTTAGCTATACTCTTATTTGTAATAGTATGTTTGTTTATAATTGTTTGTATAAAAATCTGATACTTTACTTGTATGTACCAAAGATATATCTAATGATGTAAAAATAGAGAAAACAAACTAACAGCAAAGTAAAATAAAATCAAGCAAAAACGTATATATACATGCATTGTTTATACCATGATTCAATTACAGTTGTTTACTATCCGTACTTCCAAAACATCCATGTTCACAATTGCAACTATAACGTGTGTGGTAATGTTCAAATTATAATTTACACAAAGACCTTTATATGCAGCAGTGTTAGTTCATTTCACCTGTAAGTATGTATGATTTAGGAGCTCGTGATACCTCCTCTCTCATAGAGACATGCACTTGGTAAAATATGTCATTCTGGAAGAAAAATTAGATAAAAACTGAATAAACAGTCATGTATTCATATTATATTCACTATACTATTTCAATATTTCAATTTATAAATCTGAATCCTTCTAAACAACAATAAACTTTCCATTTATATCATATTATAGCAGATATATGTAACACAATCTTAATAAATGTGTAAAGTTAAATGAAAGTAAGAAGGAACACAATCACAGCATAAGTAAAAGCATCTTCATTAGTATCTATTGTTGCCACTTAGGACTGAAATCTAGTTTTATCCAGTTTTTCGATCTCGCCGAAAATAAAACACGAGAAAGAATATCGGATACTTACACAATAATTATGTTTAAAAACTATCCAGCGTTGTGCCATATTTCAAATTATTATCGTTCATTTATTCATTCTCGCCGAAAGTAAAACACGAGAATGGTATTCAAGCATGCAAAACAAACAAAAATTTAAACTTTTTGCAAATCGAAAACATTATTGTGTAAATAATGAAATTATCAAGTATCGTCTAGCTTCGAAAAACAAAGTCTGAAACAACACATAAATTTGTGTACGAATGCAATTAAGGTCGAATCAATATTTTTTAATTCTGTGCAGATCATATCAGATGAATTGTATTTAAGCCTAATTATTGTAATGGCAGTGTGTGACTGAAAGGTTGAATACTTATCGTAAACAGAAAACTTATTTTTATATAAACTTGAAGTTGTATCTGGATACAATATTATAATCTGCAACTGTGAGATGCCGTTTTCATCAATCCGGAAGTCTAACAAAATGTTTTAACGGTGCCCGTTTCACGAATTTTGTAATGAACGAAAAGGGAACCAGTGATATGTTTTATAATTTTGTTATAGCTATCAGCGGTATTTATCTAGTCCTGGTCACCACCCGCGCTCGCTCACTCGCGAATACAACACATTTTTACGCCAAGGCGTCTAATATTTACAGACACGAACTTATGTCCACAACAATTATGTTTACGTATGATTAAATAACAATAAAAAAAATAAACAACGGTCAAAGCTGATGCTCTGTCTATATTATTTATTAGATTAAAATAATATATTCCCAAGATGATCCAAGATAATAATAATAAAAAAAAGTAATCGAGCGAAGAAAAAGATAAATTAACGTTTCTAACCGATCAGTTAAAGCAGTACTCTCTATATCTGCGCTATATTTCAGTTGGAGGAATCAAAATGGCACTGAAAGAATCCAGTTTCACTTTTTCTGCACATATAAAATTGAACACTGGCGTCGAAGGGGACCAGGACTATTACTGACCCTGAAATCTGGGAATTTTTCTTGATGTAATCGGCTTTACCACTTTAAACAATGGTTTATTTTTAGATATCGGGATTTCCAACCATGAAGATTGTAAACAAACATGTTCTGTCAATGGAGTGTTTGGTGTATTTAATTCTGTACCATTTACAGTATATAACAAGGGGTCATTATTTTGAATTATTTTTACATAATATAACACAATACATTATACTAATTTTAATTTGTTGGACTTTAAAAAGAAAGGGTAAATAAACTCCACAAACTTTGAAATATTCTGATAATAAGTTAACAATATACAAATAGTTATTCTGTTTTTATTTTGCAATTTATTGCCTCTGTACGGTTCTATGTGCTCCCTGTCTCTGACTTTGAACAAGTGGCTTCGAAAGGTCAGTTTTAGTGTCAACGGCAACTATTCTATCATCTGTTAGAAGAGCAAATATTTTTCCTTCATCTGACCATGCAGTTTTTACATTTGTTACTGTTGATACCTTTTCAAGCAGTTTTGCATTTTCTGTGGTTAGGTCTTCACGAATAACTATATGTGTCCCTCTAAGTTTTCTTCGGTTTTTCACTGATTGTAACTTATGCCTCTGCGAAACAAATTTACATATAGTTGGTCTGTTGCCATCTGTTTGGAATTTCCCAAGTCTGTGTGCAATATCGATATCACCTGTTGTTACTGTGTTCAATCCAAGGTTATTGTTTAGGAGCTTCATGACCTTTTCTGTTGTTTCCTCGATAGATTCCCTGCGGTTAGTGTCGTTGATACCATAGATTCTGATTGAATTTCTTCTGGTGTACTGTTCCAAATTGTTTATTTCATTAGATTGTGTTACTATTGTATGCGTTCTTTCTTTCAATGTGTCTGCTAGCTGATTGTTGTTTTCTTTGAGTCGAGCGTTACCAGTTTCTAACTGTTCCATTTTTTGTTCCATATCTGACACTTTATTCTGCAGTTCTGTTGTTGTTATTTCCAGTTTTACCACTGTAACTTTAAGTTCTGTTATTGCTGAGTGCATAGTTTTCAATTCTTCTTTGATTTGCTGTTTTAAATCACTCGTCCCGGCGAGCTAAAAAGGATGTAGAGCAATCTATCAGTCTTGTATACAAGAAAATGTAATCCTTCAATCCGCTACTAAATGGGGAAAATGAATTGGATATAAGAACCAGTTTCATTGAAATAAATTTCTACTGCCTTCCATTTAACATAACAAATGACACAAATTTACCATGGTTTCAGTACAGAATAAACGACCAAATTTTAGGAACCAATTCTCTTCTGAAATAAAATGAAAATAAAGGACTCTGATATTTGCGGTTCATGCAACAGAGAAATAGAAACAAACCTATTTTATCGAATGTGAGACTTATAAACAATTTATCTCGTGTTTGATGAACCATATTCACGAAAACTGTATAGGCATTAATTTAAATTGGACAAATACAGACATTATGTTCGGAAATTAAAAGTTTGAAAAAGTCTTGAATAGAATAATATTAATTGCAAAGAAATTTATTTACACTCAGAATCTTAAAACAGTTAAACCTACACTTAACAACTTTAAAAAAACTTTTATAAATCTGCATAATACAGAAAGGTAATAATACACAAAAGGCATAATACACAAATCTTAAAATACACACTTTTGATATTATTTGGAATGATTATAAACCACTAAAATCTTAATATAACTTTGAAACATTTACTTGTTACTATTTTAGTTTTAATTTAGACACATTTGTTTGATTACAAATACATTTATATTTTGTAGACATTTATTTATATCAGCCCCCATCCCCTCCACAGAGTGTTTTTATATTTTCCTTTTTTCTCCAATCAATTATAATTTATAACTGCTTATTATCAAGACTAGCCTGTAAGAAGAAGAATTATTTAATGTTTATATACTTCAATAAAGCATTACCTTCTTTTCAAAAAAAAAGTTTACAAATTCTGATAAAAAAAATTCAAAACAGAATGTTTTATAAGAAAACTCTTTTTTTTTTGCATTTTCCTTATTTTAATGCTCATTTTTGTATTTGAATGGCATTATTGATGTATTTTGAACATTTTTTTAGCATTGTCATGTTTGAGTTGTGAATTTAGAAAAAAAAAATGATGCTTGGAAATTGGGGTATGAATTCATGATTTTGGAAGTCTACTTTCACTTTGTCACCAGTGTACACACTGAGCAGAAAAAAAATCTCTTATATGACACATGACCCATACTTTTCTCATCATATTTTGATAGTGCAGAGGCTGACAAACAGTAAAATGTAGGTTTCACTTCTTTCATTTGGGACTCTCTATGAATGACAAACCTTCAAACTTTTATTATTTACTATAGAATAAAGAACAAAAATCAATGGTGGAGTTACACCTATAAGAGAGACTTGAGTGAAATGGGGGTGATTTTCCAAAATGTTAATTGTATGTAAAATAACCTATTTTTTTTACACTCTCATAGTCTTTAATGACAAATTGGAGACATTTGCTTCATAAAAAAACAACATTTTGGCAAGTTTATGCCTCAAATAAAGCATATATGTGCATATTTACATTGAAATTTCATGACAAATCACAACATTTTGAAGATTTTTTAATTTGGATGATTTAAATGTGCAATTTTTAGCATGTTCATTGTATTAAATAATATATATTGGTAAGATAATGTCTTCAGTGTATCATGAGACTATTTTGGTGTAAAAAGTTTAATGGAAATAGGTAAAAAAAAAATTTTTTGGTAAAATTAGTCAAACACATCAAAATTGCATGTCGGTCAACATCTCGCGCCTGTATATAATGATCATGTAAAAAGTGGTATTTTGAAAAAAGTTTCAGTATTTAATGCCTGCAACTTGGCAGAATTACTTCAAATTGGTAGTACTTAATAAAAAAGAGGTAATTATGAAATTAAAAAAAAAGAGTTTCCTTTAACCCATACGTTGCCTCGTGACTATTATTCCAAATAAAATAAAACTAACAAAATCTTGTTTCAAAAAAATTACTGTGATAGTGATATTAAAATAATTAAACTTTTTTGATAAATAAAATTCTTAGCTTTAGTTGATAATTAAAATACCAAACCAGACGACAAAGTCATTGCTCTGCAGTAAATATGTTTCGCAAAGTTTCGGTCAAAGTAATTGCGGGTAAAATGAAAAGTATTCCGATTGCTGTTTATATATTTTTTTGTGTTTTCAACAGTTAGCTGGTGTTATCAAAGGTAAATTACGTGTATAGATAATTGTTGCGTAGTATCGTTATCATTTTTGTCCTGGAAATGGCTCTCAAAATAATCATGTCCATCTTACGAGAGTAGAAAATAAATGAACAATTGTTTGATGTTTACAATGTATGGTGCCGTAATCGATCATGACCTGAATTCGATCACTTCCGAGAATTATGAATATCGCTAAAGTGACATCGGTCAACCATCCAAGTTCTTATCTTGTACATCGTTGCTTAACCATGTCGCTGTAAAAGCTAGCTTCACAGAAAAGACTGTTGTTAGTGACCTATATGTACACTCACTACACTCTTCCCTGCTTTACCTTTAGGGCTTATACCCAACAGCACAGTCTGTGGCTTTCAGCAGTTCATTGCCATAGCCCATCCCATTCCAAAGAAAGAGAGATTCGTGCAGGCACAGGTTCGAAAGTTTATCCTCGTTGCCATTAAAGTAAAATCGGTCACCCATCCAAGTACTAACACTTCCCTAATACTGTACATCGTTGCTCAACTTCCAATACAGTCAGTGCACTTTAACTACATCGCTGTAAAAGCTAGCTTAACAGCAAGACTGTTGTATGTGACCAATGTACATTCACTACATTGGGTATGGTATTCAATTTCCTGCACAACTGGCAATATTTACAAATAGTATCCACGTGGTTGATTGTTTCATCGGCAATGTTGGTGATATATATGATATTGATCAGTGTTTTGCCTAAAAAAAAAACTAATGCTAAATATTTTATTACTCATTAATACTTTTCAATTTCATAATTATAGCCCTAGTTAGTTCAAAAGACCATAACTGGTTCTCACCTATCCCTATACAGTGTTCTTGCTGTATATTTGGCGTGACACATAACACTAAATTAAGGTTGACAAAACCACTACCTGTTTTTAACACAAAATTAAAGTAGATAAACTGGTAGGTTGTTGAAACCAGCAACACCCATGGGCCAAAGCATTTGAAATTGAAACTCAACATTTTACAAACATAAACATCTACCATATGTTTAAATATCTGTATTTGTCATAGTGTGTGCTGTGAAAGTTGCTAACCTAAACTTTATAGACATAAACATCAAGGAATTATATAGAGATGGAAAGGCAACTAGGTGAGATTTTGTGAATGCTCATGCCAAATTAGTAATCCTTTGCGTGCTATTTTATCAACATTTAGTCAGGAGATGCAAGTTTCCTATCCTTCTATACAAGTCCTTGTAAACATCTTTTTATGTTCCATGGGGGATAGTGCAGGTTACAGATTGAAACCAACTGTATGTTTCTTCTGGTTCTTCAGTGTGCTCAGTGTATATCACCGCCACATGGATCCTCCATTTAAATACCCATCGGAACGACTGTTTTTAAGTGGCCAGCCCCGGGGATCTAACCCACATCCTCAATGCTAGAAGTTTTATGATTTACTGACTGAGCTTATGGGGCTAACCAGCTCATACTGGTAATGCTGCCATCAAAACAGTTACAGCTATGTATTTTTGGACATCTTATTGAATACCGCCTGGAGATAATTGATCCAGGGTAGTGATTAACTTGTCAGTGGTAATTAATCCCCATGTGTATGTGCACCAATTAAAGTAATTAAAGAGACTAAACTTTTGTAAATGGTGACTTGTACAAATTTCTACTTGGCCAGTGACTTGTACAATTTTCTACTTGTTTAGAACATCTGGCTATAGGATTGCACAGGGGAAGGTATTTTAACAACATTATCAGGCATGGTACTAAAAGTCTAAATATAGTATATCTATACTAAATTTTGTCTATTATCACTGTTACATTGGGCATATATTCACATTCCTTGCGTAATTCCGATGAGCAGGGCGTAACCGTTTTCACAACTCAGAATTCATTTAGGCAGGGCATTATCACTACCCAGAATCCTAATTTTGATAATAGCGCCGGGCAAGGGTTAACGGCATGGGGTAAAAAGTGTGCATGTGGAAATTGATAATGGGTGAACAGTGCCTTGTAGTGACAATGCAAGCTGTACTCTAGATGCAATAATGAACAAAAACATAAAAAGGTATCGTAAGGTCTTCTGCATATTCCAAAAAGTAACATCATAAGTCTGAGTAGAACCTTTCAGGGGAAATTGGTTAACTCTAATAAATTGTATGTATATAGCTTGACTTGAACCAACAACTTCACATGTGACAGGTACCTGATCTTTAGCACGGAAGTGCTATCAGTAATGGAGTGTTCACTCTGGCATCAAAATAAAACAATAGGGGCATGTGTTTGCTGTGCTCCTTCTTACTCGCTAAAAATTGCAGCTACTTTAACTTTTTATTGCCTTTCAAAGCGTTAACTTTTTATTTTTTCATGATATCTGTCCATTTTTAGCTCTACTGGCCAAAGGCCAGAAGTGCTTATGCGATGGCGCGTTGTCTGTCGTCTGTCGTCTGTTAGCAGCACTTTCTCTGAAACCACTGGGCCAATTAAACTGAAACTTCACATGCATGTTTCTATTGCATAGGAAACTATACAGAAGATTTTATTTTCGATCTGTAATTCAAGATGGCCGCGGTTACTAAAAATAGTCCAAAACTTAAAAAATCTTTTTTCTCATGAACGGCCCAACAGATTTTCAAAATGTTTATGTAGAAATGATAACCAACTATATTTTTGTTAGATTTGTTCAAACGGTGTCCCTAAGGTTCAATATGACCCCCGCCCCGAGGGTTCAAATAGGGGACACATGTCATTATAATTTTTTTTTTTTTTTTTTTTTAAATGGAAATGATTTTGCCTATATCTTCACAGAAGCATTGTTTGGTGAAGGAGGTTCAGATTTGTAAAAATGACTGGGTTCCACTGTCTTAAGAGGTCAGGAGGGGCCCCAAAAGGGTAAAAATTGGGAATTACTAAAATCGTTTTCTTAAGAACTGGTATGTCAGATTTGCTCATATTTGGCATAAATTATCCCTATGTGTAGGGGTTCGATTGCGGATAAGAATTAAGGGGCTAAAATTTATAGGGGCCCTGAAAGGGGACTTACAATTTTACATAGGGATACTTTGGGAAAACAGAAAATTCTCTTTTTCTTTCATCTATTCTGAAACCACTAGGCCAATTAAACTGAAACTTCACATGCATGTTTCTGTTGCATAGGAGACTATACAGAAGATATTTTGTTTTCGATCTGCAATTCAAGATGGCCACCGTTACTAAAAATAGTCCAAAACTTAAAACTTCACATGCATGTTTCTGTTGCATAGGAGACTATACAGAAGATTTTTTTTATCTGAAATTCAAGATGGCCACCATTACTAAAAATAGTTTAAAACTTAAAAAATCTTCTTCTCATGAATGGCCCAGCATATTTTCAAAATGTTTATGTAGTAATGATAACCAACTATAGTTTTGTTAGATTTGTTCAAATCTTGTCCCTAGGGTTAAAAATGACCCCACCCCGATATTTCTATTGCATAGGAGAATTTCAAAAAATGTTATGGCCACTATAAGTCAGTAGAGTGTCCTCAGGCCCTCTTGGGCCTCTTGTTCTTTAAAATACTGAGTCTAGACACAGCAATCAAACATTCTTTTAGGATGACCTGGCCAATTATGGCGAAATAGCTTGGTCAGTCTTGATGATAACAAACAATTGTATTGATACAAATGGTGCGTCGGCTTATTATAGTAGTTGATATAATAGTTATAAAATTTAATTAATTCTTTTTTTTAATCGGGTTTAACGCCATTTTTAACACATTTCAGGTTATATATGGTTTATCCAGTTTTGCTGGTAGAGGAACTGTCTGCTACTGAACTACTGTCCTTCCGCAAGTAACTGGAAACTTTCTCACATACAGTTTTTGGAGCAAGATTCAAACCTACGACCTTAGCGGTGAGAATTAAGTGATCTTGAGATGTTGCCTCATACCACTCGGCCACAGAGACCCTTTAAATGCATTCGGTCTACCATTATGCCCTCAACTTTAATCTCAGTCGGTCTTTTTAGGTCACCTGAGACTTTGTTTCAATGGACCTTTTTTCCATCATCATGCGCCCGTAACAATTGACTTTTTTGAGTTCTTCTCAAAACCGTTACCGTAATTGTAATGATAATATTGTATACAGCTTTGGTACACATAGGTGAATCAAAATTGTGAAAACGGTCATAGTAAGGTAAACTTTGAAAATCTTTTTCTCAATATAGGAAACAAATTGTGAGCATGATTATGGACATATATGGGTCATTTATAAAAATTGTGAATTGCATGTCCCTGGGTCACACAGTTTTGCCCTTGGAGTGAGGCCTACTTTTCTAAATCTATATAAGAGAAATTGACAAAAAGTTATTTCTTACGACTGAATAGATTTATGTGAAAGTGTTTTGGATAATCAGATGACTGTTAAGGCCCATTGGCCTCTTGTTTAAAAACACATTATAAATCACGGTTTCCAACGATGTATGTATTCATATAATTATATTAATATAAGTCGGTAACCTCCCTGTTCATGTCATGATGTAATTATTTCAATCAGAGAACAGTACTTATAACATACATTTATTGTTAGTTGGCCTTTTGCTTTGTTTTGGTAAATACATTGTAAATTCTGACGGAGTTGTCTTTGTTACCTGAAACAATTTTCAAATTGTTATTAGCTCGACTTTTTGAAGATTAAAGAGAGCTATTCTGCTTACCCGGATGTCGGCGTCCCACCTTGGTTGAAGTTTTGGGTGCAAGTCCCAATCTTAATATCCATTGCATGTATTGACTTGAAACTTAACAAAACACTTCGCAGTCATCAAACATACTATGATAATTAAGTTAGATAACTCTTGCATGAATAAAATGTAAATTATTGCCCTTATTTGACATATTAAAATTTTACCCGCAAGAACCATCAATTGGATCTCACAACCCTTGAATTGACATGACAGTCAGATACATCAAAGACTTAATGTATAACATGAATAAACTCCCAAGGTGCGATTCATTTCACAAAGGGGGTGTATTGATTTGGGACATATATTTATGTAAAAAACACCATAAAACACACAGCTGATGCTTTAGATGTTTCAACCTGACTTGAAATCAATACCTGTATATTTCGATTAAAGACTAGCTTCAAGATTGTTGAAGCGTTTTCCCCCATAAAAAAGGAGGAGTCGATCTGATTTTTAATTTCACAAAATTTGTTATTATACTACATGTATATAATATTAAAAAACAAACATGTAGTGCTGTGTTACAAGAGTGCATTTTATTAATAGAAATTTGGGCTATTTTAAATATTAATTTCTATTAATTTACATAATTTGATTTGGTAAATATTTAAATCCATTATCTTAGTACAACATGATATGCTTCTGTGGTGTAACTTACAAACACATCTACACTTTTGTAGAAATTCTGGGTTCGAATCCCAGCAGTTGCGAACAACATGAAAAGAGATGGTTTAGATATGATGAAAAAAAATGTATGTTTTATTTTTTAATGAAATTATTCTCTTTTAAAAATGTATATTTTTTTATAATGTTTGCTGCTGCATGGACAAAATGCTACTTACTTATGCTTACTCTTTCTGACTGCCTTACATTCGAAAAGTATACTTTCCGTGGACTGCAGTTTACAATCATACATGGTCTATATTTTTTGTCTATTTTGTTTGTCTTGTTTAGTTTTACAACCAGATTGTAGAAGTGTCTGGACAAGAACTGAAGGGAATCTATGTCCAGATTGTATATTTCATATATATTTGGATGACTCAGCTGCTAATTTGGGAACTTAAGTAAATGTTTTGGTTTATGTATGCAGTCATGCACAATGCTGTCGTTTTTTTTTTGGTACATGGGAGATGGAGGTTCAAATTACTGCCATGACCAGAGACTTCTCTTAAATTTTAGTCTAGTCCTGTGTCCTAGACGTTTCCAATTTTATCATGTTCACTATTGTGGTTAAATTATCAACCCCTGTGTTGTTCCAGAGAGCAATGTGTGATGGCAAGAATAGGATCACTGTGGCTTATGCATGTCGTAAGAAGCGACAATTTGAGTAATACGATAGAATTTGCTGAAACTCTGCAGTTCTGCTGGTATCAAGGTTTAGATTCATTCTGCTGATTCATTTGTTAGTGTATTTATTTAATCTGTATGTTAATTTGTATTTTTTGTACATGAAGAGTGAACATGGAATCTTCCTTCCTGTTGGCGTCGAATAACCTATAATGTGTTGGTACGCCGTAAAACCCTATTCATTCAACTACTGATAATACTTGAAATCTTTAAAAAAAAGACACAAAAACCAAATCAAAATTAGTGGTGGGAGGGGGGCAGGCATTTATTAGGGGAGAGAGCATTTATATCGGAGAACATGATGTTTTTGTGAGGCATTTATTAGTAGGGGAGAATTTATACGGGGGAATATGGTGTTTTGGGGAAGCATTGTTAGTAGGAGGACCATTTATACAGGGGAATATGGTATTTTTGAGAGGCATTTATTATAGGGGGGTGGGGGTGGGCGGACATTTAACTTTTTTTGTGTTACAGTAGAAATAGTCCAGACTATTACAGTCCGATATTAAAATCATTGATAGATGGTGTGTTGAAAATAACGTGGCATTAAATCCATCATATTACAGAATTGTTGTACAAATTGACCATGGTTGTATTATCCGGGGTTTCGGCCATGAATCATGCATTAAAAGTTTCTAAATTGCAAAATGCACAAAGCAATTAATAGATTAGCGCATTGTTATATTAGTAATTTGACTGTGTTATTAGGTATCAAGTTTGTTAAGCAATAAACCTTTTACAGGGCTTAAAAGTTGTACTTAACTACAAGTTTTTAAAGGTCTACAAACTTTCTTGTAAATTTATTCACTTTTTATCTGTACTACATTGTTAGCTGTACACATAAATGCAAAGTCTGATAATAAAATATACTAGCTCATGCCACAGCATATGCTGCATTAATTATGTTGAGTTTTTTTGTCACTGATTTAATGTTGGTCAATGGTTTATGTTGATCAATGGTTTATGTTGATCAATGGTTTATGTTGATCAATGGTTTAATGTTGGTCAATGGTTTAATGTTGGTTAATAGTTTAATGATGGTCATTGGTTTATGTTGATCAATGGTTTAATGTTGATCAGTGGTTTATGTTGATCAATGGTTTAATGTTGGTCAATGGTTTAATGATGGTCATTGGTTTATGTTGATCAATGGTTTAATGTTGATCAGTGATTTATGATGATCAATGGTTTAATGTTGGTCAATGGTTTAATGATGGTCATTGGTTTATGTTGATCAATGGTTTAATGTTGATCATTGGTTTATGTTGATCAATGGTTTAATGTTGGTCAATGGTTTAATGTTGGTCAAAGGTTTAATTATAGTCATTGGTTTATGTTGATCAATGGTTTAATGTTGATCAGTGGTTTATGTTGGTAAATGACTTAATGATGGTCATTGGTTTAATGTCGGTCAAAGGTTTAATGATGGTCATTGGTTTATGTTGATCAATGGTTTAATGTTGAACAGTGGTAAATGTTGATCAATGGTTTAATGTTGGTCAATGGTTTAATGATGGTCATTGGTTTATGTTCATCAATGGTTTAATGTTGATCAGTGGTTTATGTTGATCAATGGTTTAATGTTGGTCAATGGTTTAATGATGGTCATTGGTTTATTTTGATCAATGGTTTAATGTTGATCAGTGATTTATGTTGATCAATGGTTTAATGTTGGTCAATGGTTTAATGTTGGTCAAAGGTTTAATGATGGTCATTGGTTTATGTTGATCAATGGTTTAATGTTGATCAGTGGTTTATGTTGGTCAATGGTTTTATGATGGTCATTGGTTTAATATTGATCAATGGTTTAATGATGGTCAATGGTTTAATGTTGGTCAATGTTGGTTTAGTACTGGGCATTGTAGTTTTGGTTTCACTGATGTAATGTTGGTAATTGGTTTTATGTTGGTTAATGGTTTAATGTTGGTCATTGGTTTTAAGATGGTCATTGGTTGAATAATGGTCTATTGTTTAATGATGGTCAATGGTTTAATGATGGTCAATGGTTTAATGTTGGTCATTGGGTTAATGTTGGTCATTGGGTTAATGCTGCTAATGGTTTAATGTTGACCATTGGTTTAATGAAGGTCATTGGATTAATGCTCGTTATTGGATTAATGCTGGTAAATGGTTTAATGTTGAGCATTGGTTAAATGATGGTCATTGAGTTAATGCTGATCAATGGGTTAATGATGGTCAATGGTTTTATGATGGTCATTGGGATAATGGTGGTCATTTCGTTAATGTTGGTCATTGGTTTAATGATGGTCAATGGTTTAATGTTGGACATTGGTTTAATGATGGTCATTGGATAATTGTTGGCCAATTGTTTAATGCTGGTCATTGGTTTAATGTTGTCATTGGTTAAATGAGGGTCATTGGGTTAATGCTCGTCATTGGGTTAATGCTGGTAAATGGTTTAATATTGAGCATTGGTTAAATGATGGTCATTGAGTTAATGCTGGTCAATGGGTTTATGCTGGTCATTGGGTAAATGCTGGTCAGTGGTTTAATGTTGGTCATTGGGATAACGGTGGTTAATAGTTTAATGTTGGTCATTGGGTTAATGCTGTCAATGGTTTAATGTAAGTCATTGGTTGAATGCTGGTCAATGGTTTAATGATGGTCAATGGTTTTATGATGGTCATTGGGATAATCCTGGTCATTGTTTTAATGATGGTCAATGTTTTAATGTTTGCCATTGGTTTAATGATGGTCATTGGTTAAATATTAGCCAATTGTTTAATGCTGGTCAATGGTTTAATGTTGGTCATAAGTTAAATGAGGGTCATTGGGTTAATGCTGGCAAATGGTTTGATGTAGAACATTGGTTAAATGTTGGTTAACGGTTAAATGAGGGTCATTGGGATAATGCTGGTCAATGAGTTAATGTTGGTCATTGGGATAATGCTGGTCAATGAGTTAATGCTGATCATTGGTTTAATGCTTGTCAATTGTTTAATGTTGGTCATTGGTTAGATGTTAACAATGGTTTTATGTTGATCATTGGTGAAATGATGGTCATTGGTTTAATGATGGTTAATGGTTTAATGTTTGCCATTGGTTTAATGATGGTCATTGGTTAAATGTTGGCCAATTATTTAATGCTGGTCATTGGTTAGATGTTGGTAAATAGTTTAATGTTGAGCATTGGTTAAATGTTGATCTTTGGTTTAATGTTGACAATGGTTTATGTTGATCATTGGTTAAATGCTGTTAATTGTTTAATGTTGAGCATTGGTTAAATGTTGTTCATTGGCTAAATGATGGTCATTGGGTTAATGCTGGTCATTGGTTTAATATTGGCTATTGGTTTAATGCTGGTCATTGGTTTAATGTTGGTCAATGGTTAAATGTTGACCAATGGTTTAATGTTGGTGAATGGTTTAATGTTGGTCAATGGTTTAATGTTGGCCAATGGTTTAATGATAGTCAATGGTTTAATGTTGACAATGGTTTTATGTTGTTCATTGATTTAATGATGGTCATTGGTTTTATGATGGTCATTGGCTAAATGTTGGCCAATTGTTTAATGCTAGTCATTTGTTTAAAGTAAAATGGTTTAATATTGATCATTGGTTAAATGCTGTCATTAATTTAATGCTGGTCTTTGGGTTAATAACGTCAATGGTTTTATGTTGTTTATTGCTTTAATGATGGTACGTAGTTTAATGATGGTCAATGATTTAATGTTAGCCATTGGTTTAATGATGGTCAATGATGTAATGTTAGCCATTGGTTTAATGATGGTCAGTGGTTTAATGTTAGATTTGGTTTAATGATGGTCAGTGGTTTAATGATGGTCAATGATTTAATGTTAGCCATTGGTTTAATGATGGTCCGTAGTTTAATGATGGTCAATGATGTAATGTTAGCCATTGGTTTAATGATGGTCAGTGGTTTAATGTTAGCCATTGGTTTAATGATGGTCAGTGGTTTAATGATGGTCAATGATGTAATGTTAGCCATTGGTTTAATGATGGTCAGTGGTTTAATGTTAGTCATTGGTTTAATGATGGTCAGTGGTTTAATGATGGTCAATAATTTAATGTTAGCCATTGGTTTAATGATGGTCAGTGGTTTAATGATGGTCAATGAGTTAATGTTAGCCATTGGTTTAATGATGATCATTGATTTAATGTTAGCCATTGGTTTAATGATGGTCAATGGTTAATGTTTGCCATTGGTTTAATGATGGTCATTGATTTAAAGTTGGCCAATTGTTTAATGCTGGTCAGTGATTAAATGTTAGTCAATGGTTTAATGCTGGTCATTGGGTTAATAATGGTCGGTGGTTTAATGCTGGTCATTGGGTTAATGCTGGTCAATGGGTTAATGATGGTCAATGGTTTATTGTATGTAATGTTTAATACTGGTCAATGGTTTAATGTTGACAATGGTTTAATGTTGGTTATTAGTTTAATATTGGCCATTGGTTTAATGCTGGTCATTGGTTTAATGTTGTAAAATGGTTTAATATTGAGCATTTGTTAAATGCTGTCATTTGTTTAATGCTGGTCATTTGTTAATGATGGTCATTGGTTTAATGATGGTTTATGGTTAAAACTTGGCCATTTGTTTAATGCTGGTCATTGGTAAAATGTTGGTAAATGGTTTAATGTTAGGCAGTGGTTTAATGTTGGTAAATGGTTTAATGTTGAGCATTGGATTAATGATAGTCATTGGGTTAATGCTGGTCAATGGTTTAATGTTGATCATTGGGTAAATGATGGTCAATGGTTTAATGTTGACAATATTTTTATGTTGGTCATTGCTTTAATGATGGTTTATGGTTAAAACTTAGCCGATTGTTTATTGCTGGTCATTGGTAAAATGTTGGTAAATGGTTTAATATAAGGCAGTGGTTTAATGTTGGTAAATGGTTTAATGTTAAGCATTGGTTTAATGATAGTCATTGGGTTAATGCTGGTCAGTGGTTTAATGTTGGTCATTGGGTTAATGATGGTCAATGGGTTAATGATGGTCAATTGTTTAATGTTGGGCATTGGTTTAATGATAGTCATTGGGTTAATGCTGGTCAATGGTTTTATGTAGGTCATTGGGTTAATGATGGTCATTGGATTTGTTGGTCATTGGGTTAAATTTGGTCAATGGTTTTATGATGGCCAATGATTTATTGTAGGCAATGTTTTAATGCTGGTCAATGGTTTAATGTTGACAATGGTTTAATGTTGGTCATTGGTTTAATCATGGCCATTGGTGCAATGTTTGTCATTGATTTAATATTGGCCATTTGTTAAATGCTGTTAATTGGTTTAATGTTGGTCAATGGTTAAATGTTGGTCAATGGTTTTATGTTTGTGGTCAATGGTTTGATGTTGACAATGGTTTAATGTTGGGCATTGGTTTAATCATGGCCATTGGTTTAATGTTTATCATTGATTTAATATTGGCCATTTGTTTAATGCTGGTCAATGGCTTAATGTTGGTCAATGATTAAATGCTGGTCACTGGTTTAATGTTAGTCATTGGTTTAATGTTGGTAAATGGTTCAATGTTGGACATTGGTTTTATGATGGTCATTGGTTTAATGATGGTCATTGATTAAATGTTGGTCAATGTTTTAATGTTGGCCAATTGTTTAATGATGGTCGATAGTTTTATGTTGGTCAATATTGATAAACTACTGGTCACTGGTTTAATGTTGGTCAGTGTTTTAATGTTGATCATTGGTTTAATGATCGACATTAGTTTAATATTGGTCAATTACTTAAATTTGTTCAAGAGTTTAATGATTGTTCAATGGTTTAATGGTCAATGGCTCAATGTTTGTCAATGGTTGAATGTTGGTCAATAGTTTACTGTTGGTCAATGGTTTACTGTTTGCCAGTGGTTTAATGTTGGTAAATGGTTAAACGATGGTTATTTGTTTTACGTTGGTCAGTGGTTAAACATTGGTAAATAGTTAAATGTTGGTTAATGGTTTAATGTTGGTAAATGATTTAACAATGGTAAATGGTTTAATGTTGGTCAATGGATTAATGATATTTAATATTATTTTAAGAATAGCCATTGGTTTAATGTTGGGCATTGGTTTAATATTTGTCAATGGTTTAATGTTGGTCATTGGTTTAATGTTGGTCAATGGTTTAATGTTGGTCAATGGTTAAATGTTGGTCAATGATTCAATGTTTTAATGTTGGTCATTGGTTTAATGTTGTTCAATGGTTTAATGTTGGTCAATGGTTTAATGTTAGTCAATGGTTAAATGTTTGTCAATGGTTTAATATTGATCAATGGTTTAATGTTGGTCAATGGTTTAATGTTGGTCAATGGTTAAATGTTTGTCAATGTCTTTATATTGGCCAATCGTTGAATATTGGTCAATATTGGTCTAATGTTGGTCAATATTGGTTTAATGTTGGTCAATTGTTTAATGTTGACCTATCGTGTAATGTTGGCCAATATTGTTGTTATGTTGGGAAATATTAGTTTAATGTTGGTCATTGGTTTTATGATGCTCATTGGTTTAATGATGGTCATTGATTTAATTTTGGTCAATATTGCTTTAATGGTGGTTAATGGTTTAACCAATTGATTGATTTATTGAATATTTAGCGTCATTTTTAAACGACCGAGTGCTAACAGATGACCTTACAACTGTTTCCTGGGATACTGACAAGGTAAACCAGTTCTCGGGCTCACCCAATCTCCACACGTGACTGATAACTTTCCTACTTGAATAAGCGGTGAGAGATGTATGATATTGAGACGCAGTAACGTATATCAATCATCAGAGAGACTGCTGTCGGGCAGGTATTCAAACCCATGACCCCAAGATTGAATCAGACACGCTTCCAAATGAGCTTATCGGGCCTGGCTATCTCAGGCTCTGGCATGAGAAAACTACAGCACACACTGGGACATGCTTACTTATGAGGTAGCATTTTATTGTTTTTTTAATGAGGTTAAGCGCCACTTCCAATACATTTCAGTTAATATATGGCATATCAAGTTTTATTGTTTGTGGAAGACCTTAGGATGAATCTGAGTAGAATCACCTTCCACAACTAACTGTCAAACTTTTTCATACTTTTTTAGCATACGGGACTCGAACCAAGGACCTTAGCGGTAAGAGGTAAATCGTCTTGAAATGTGTCCTAGACCACTCGGCGACGGAGGACCCAGTGTTCCAGATAAGCACCATTTGGGGTGGGGGGGGGGGGGGGGTGGAGTTAAGCATTGAATTTTTTTAGTAAAGCACTGAAATTTAAATTAAGAGGTAAAATAAGCATTGGGTATTCTCAATTTCAATGTTGATTAATTTGTTTTAAATGGTAATTTGATAAGAATGTTTATTTTTACCCTTAAAAAGAAGACAGAGTTTCCTCGAAACTCGATACTCGATAATGAGAAACCCTCCAGATTTACACCACGAAATCTTGCGTAGATTAATGATAGACCCATTCATCAAGAAACAATGCTTGTGCAGCGCTATTATTGAATAAACTAAAGAAATGAATGGCAACCGAATCGTCAGCAGAAAATGATATAAATCTGACGTTACATCATGTTGAACAAATACAGAATTATATGCACAACTGACTCAAGTGCAAACGAATGCACATATATAACACTGTAAACAAATATGCTTTGCACCCCATCTCTTTATAACCATACCTTCAAGGCTGCTTTTTCAGGTTGGTCTTAATCTGTATCATGATTCATAAACTGATCGTTTGTAAGCCCTTCGTGGCATAATATGACACTAAATATTCAATTAATCATCCAATCAATGGTTATACGGAAGTGGCTGAATTGCATAAAATAAGCGACTTGGATTACGACTGGTGTGCGTATCAGCACGTATGTCATGACACAGAGGAAATTTATTTCGTGTCTGTTCATGCACCTTTAGAGACAGACAATAGTCGTTCGGAAGACATCGCTAATTTTCGCAAAGCGGTGGATGACGATGTTTAACGCTGGGTATGTGCGATCGACACGTCAGTTGGTAGCAACCGTGGTAAAAATAATAACGCATGGCGCCAATGGAAAATTACCGGTACTGTTTGGATACGCCAATGTTGTCAATACATATGAATCAGCTAATTTGTGTTTTGACTTCAAAACATAACAAAAGAAATGAAAAAAATAAGATTGTTTGAAACGATTTAGTTTGTTGCTGCCTGACAACGAACAAACAAACATGCGTATAAAATTGGTAGTGTTTGTTGGAAACGGCCACTGCAGATCTCCAACCAAGTCTTTCAGTAGGAAAATTTTGGTATTTGATTGTGGTGTATTTCTATGTTAAGCGATGGCAAAATCAGAAATTCGAGGGCTTTTGGTGGCTTTAACGTTTGTAGCGGCATTTAGTAATATATGTAAGTACATTGATTACTTTTTATCCTCTTTAATTGTATCATTTTTAATATAAATTCTGTCATACATTTTAAACCCTTATTTGTTATTTCTTTAGTATATATATATCTAAGTTGACATTTATTTTAATTGTTTTTATTTTAATTATGGTATTTTCTGTTTGTTTGTTGCTTTTTCTCTCTTTTCATTTAATGTCACATTGCCTGCATGTAGATTAAAACAAAATGTTTGGGGTCACCCTGTAAGAGGGAAATACGGCATGGAATAGTATAGGGGATTGGTTCCGATATTGGAGTTAATGAATTGAACAAATGAATGATCGGTGTTTTACGGCAAGACGATTCGGTGCATGCATAGGTCATTATGTGCTCTTTGAGCTAATTATAATAATGATTAACGCGATCACAAATTTCGACAATGTTAACTTTTAAAAAAAAACAACATAATGTTAAAAACCATTAATAATACAAAAAGTGCATAAACTAATATCGACAAAAGATACATCTGCAATATCTAAATACAAGGCAATCATTAATTTCATAGGCAAAGTTCACCAACTTTATATTTTCTCAAATAATGTTTTTGATATTTCTTTTTTTATTAATAAAGTATTTGTATAAGTCAGTTTTTTGAAAAAAAACTTGTAACCAGTGTATGCGTTTCATTTCAAAACACGTTAAAATAATTACTGATTTTGACAAGTAAAAGGGAATCTTGAGTTGCATGTAGTTGTTACGCCAGAAAAGGTGACAGTTCCTGATTTTTGTTGAATTTTTACTTGTGGCGAAGTCTTGATTATAGAATTATTGTTAATTTTATACAACCAGCTGTATCCGTATACTTATAAACGTATGTCAGATGAATTTACTGACAGCTTTTCGAAAAGTTTCATTTGTAAATACGTCCTTCCGATACAAAATTTTAATCAAAAAATCGAAAATTAAAACATTACAGAATATTAAATTATATTAAAATCTTAATATTGTGAAATATAAAGTGCTGCGGAAAAACAGTCATAAAATGTGCAGAAAATTGTATTTTTGTTTTCATTTTCTCGAGACAAAATGTTTTGAATCATGCAATATAACAAATTACAATTTAACAAAAATTATTCAAACAGCTTTCTGTTGTTTTTCAAAATGCAATATTTAATGGATTGTTTTTTTTTCAAATTATATTTATTTATTTATTAATTAATTTATTTATATGCAATCGAAATCATATTTTTCCAAAAACACATTTACTTTCATGCTATTTTTTCCTATCATAGAGCAATATTCACGAATTCCCTTTTTATATTTCTTTATTACGTGTTCTTTATAACATAAAATATTATTGACAAATATTAAAACAATATCAATATACAATACTGTCATGTATACAAGTACGTCCAGCATTTTCTCAATTAGGTGTCGGAACACATTGGCATTTTCTTTTAAATAAAATAAAGGTACAATTTAATGCTATATCAACGCTTTCGCTGGAATCTATATAGTTAATAAGGATGCCCAAATCTGAAGAGTTTTTATATTTTGTCTCAAACGAAAAATAAATTTTATTTTGATATATAAACATATATGAACTCTGGTCAAATTACCACTTCACATTAATGGTGCATTAATTAAACTACAGTGTTGTTGTTAATTTCAAAGAGACATGACGCCACGCACAGTGGCGTTTTTAAGTCTAACTCAATATTTGATTTTTGCTATATATTTTATATTAAACAATATCCATGATGAACAAGGTTAAAACAATTCACAAACCATTTAAAGTATTCTGCCTGTAGAAAGAATGTATCCGTTTATAAAAATGCATAATTGTTAGATCTATGTTGTCCAGCTTGTTCGTTTAGTGACACCACTGAGTGTTTTCATAAAGAAATACGTCCACAAATACTCTATAATACACCCGTCTGTTAAAATATATTAAAAGTAATAGTTTAACACCAGTAATGTCTTGTTGCAGTATATGCTATGCAAGCGTCTGCAGCAAGAAATCACAACATGTGCGAACAATTTTAAAAATGATCCAAACCAAATCGTTATAAAAATGGCACAATTATATTGTGAGACGTTATTGGTAAACAACAAGTTCCGTTTATTAGTTTAAAGGTTCCGTTCTACAATTTTAGGCTTAATCTTCATTTCCGTCTACTCGGAGATAATGTTAATGCATTTTCCTTTATTTTTAATGCTCATTGTTTTATTTGAATGACATTATTGATGTATTTTAAACATTTTGAAGGCATTGTCATGTTTGAATTGTGAATTTAGAAAAAAAACATTGATGCTTGGAAACATTTATGAATACATTCTTTCGGAAACTTATGTCAAAAGCGTACACACTGAACAGAAAAAACTCTTATATGACACATGACCCCTAGTATTCTCATCATAGTTTGGTAGTGCAGAGGTTGACGAACAATACAATGTAAGTTTCACTTCTTTCATTTTGGTCTTTCTATGAATGACAAGCCATCAAACTATTTTTATTTACTATAGAATAAAGAACAAAAATCAATGGTGGGTGTAATATAATGCTCTATTGATAATCACTAGCTCCGCCTCTCTATCTGTCAGTCATTAGACTCTCTGCATGTGCCACTTTGATAGCATGTATAGTTAGTTCTTAGTTTTAGCATTTAGTAGTAAACATCATATACGCACTGCTGACTCTTGTGTTATATTAACGCACACACAATAAAGAACATAACAGTGGGCTTACATATAAATTAAATAAATTGTAACCAAAATGGTGGATCAAATCGAAATTAAATTGGAATCACGTAATTCATTTGGTACATTCTAAAATGCAAATTCTATTTTTAGCCGGGCAAGTATTTTAATCTAATTTGGGCGCTTATTGGGTCATCTTGGATTTCCTCGCCATTTTGAAAGGCTCGGTCTTAAAATAATTAGTTTACTTGTACTATATTTATGCCAAGTTCGGTATTTTTCTAAAAAAGGCAAACTCCTCTCACTATACCAAACAATATTGCTCCACTATTAGGATAATTGAATTGAATTGATTGAAAATTTAATGTCATTTATGCCGTCGTGGGCTAACAGACGATCAGTTAACCTAACCACTGTTTCCTGGATTAACCAGTACTCTAGCACACCCCATCTCAGCAAGTGACGTTCATCAATCATTACGGAGACTGTTGCCGAGCGGGGATTCGAACTCACGACCCCTGGGTTAATAGACAGACGCGTAACCGTCTGAGCTAATCGGGCACTGCTATAAGGATAAGCTTGGAGATTCCGAATTCCAATGTATTGTTTTGCCATTATTGAGTAGACAGCCTTATAAAAATAAGGACTCAGTAAGCATATTTATGCGTAGTTTATTGGAAAACAACGCTTTTTAACAATCTATAAGTTTAAAGGAAAAAAAACACACCAAAAAAAACCGCTGACATACTACTTTTTAAATCTTTTTCTTTTTTTCCCCTACCAGCATGCACTGTTACTATAACTGCCGGAACCGGAACTGCAACCAATACATTCGCTGAAGACGCAATTTCCGGTGCGGTGATAACGGTGGTCGCCACAAAAGCGGATAGCAGCTCCGCCGATACTTTCGCTGTGACATCGCCTGCTACGAACTTCGAGTTTGCCGATGCGACTTCCGGAGAATTGACCGTAAAGAGCACTGCTTCATTCGATTATGAAACTGCCACGATACAAGTAATTGTATTTACGTAAGTAAATGTTTTTTTTTACAATTTTGACACTCATGATTCCCACCTTGAATGCACAGGCGGCAGTATCGATTATGAAAAAAATATGCCCCTACCACCCACTTCCAACCTCTTTATTTATAATTATTTTTTATATGTTATTATGTAAATATATGCTATTTCAATTTCAAAAATTATACAGTATAAATATATTTAAACAGTCTATAGTCATTTTTTTTTCATTATGTAAACACCTATGAAGTTCGTTATCTAAACACCGATCTGTATGTGGCTGCCTCGAATGCGGCTGCCTCGATACGGGGCGAATTCACGTGATCTAAGAGCATGGAATGGTGTAAAGACAGGAGGGAAAGTGCCCTCTTCACGTAATATTTTTGCAGATACCTTTCTTAATATTATATGAAAATTCACGAAACAAAGACGAACGCCGTCTCTGTAAGAATATGAACCTTCTGCTATATATAGTTGATCAGGAAAAAGTGTTGTAAATGTCTCAAAAATACAATTATTTTTTTAAAATGGATACAAAGCATCTAGTTATCATACATAAATGTCATCCGAACAGTTTGGTATATCAAATCTACCAAAATGTGACAAAACGTTATTTTAATCAGAGAGATAAACTTGAACCGGAAAATAGACAGCACTTAAATACTGCTTGACGACCTTCTCGTCGTCATTCAGACTCTTTTTAAGATGAAATAAATTATACAATATGCAAACCAGTATTGCGGATTAAATCGAAATCAAAATTTAATATGTTTCAAAATACGTTGTAATTTTAAGCGAGATAATCTATTATATATATATATATACTAGTATATATAGTCTAACCTGTGCGCGTAGGTCAAGTTACGAAATCTTTTTTTTAATATATTATTTTGGCATGTTAAATAGATACTCTAATGGCAATAGGTAGGCATGGTATATTGAGAAAAAATGTTTTTAACAGATTTTAAAAATTAAAAAATAAAAACCTAATATTTCGTTTAAGAAACCAGTGTGTTTCTTTACAGTGCCACCGAGACCGGAACAGATACTGCCACGGGAACGTTGACGGTGTCGATCACCGACATAAACGACAATACTCCGGTGCTTGCCACAATAACCTTCTCGGTGGCAGACGGGGCAGTAGCATGTAAGTAACATTTATAATAAAAGGTAGGGTCCTCCATGGCCGAATGGTCTAAGGCACCGTTTCAAGATTACTTACCTCTCACCGCTAAGGTCGTAGGTTCGAGTCCTGCTCGGTCCAAAAACTTTATGTTTGAAAGTTTGCCAGTTACTTGCGAAAGGACAATGGTTCAACGCAGATTCCTTTTGATGTTTTCACCAATAAAATTAAATAAGCCATATAGAACCTGAAATGTGTCGAAAATGGCATTAAACATGATTAAAAAATAAATCAATAAAGGTGTTTAATGTAGTATCATTTATTTAAGTTACATGTACAGCATATATATTTTGCTCGTTACATGTACATGTTGCCAGTTACATATGCACTTTGTTCTTTATAAGTACATTATGTACATCTTGCTCGTAACATATAACATTTCGTTTAGTTCATCGTAAAGTATCTTGAACGGAAGAGTTAACCCGCCATCTGACATTTTGGGTTTTATTTTTGTCTGACATTTTAGGTATTTGCTCAAAAAGCACCAAAGTAATATTCTTAAAATATGAACTTGAATAAGAAAGAATATTTGGGATAACAATGACCAAGTCTGTATTATTTCATTTGACCGTAATTGGAATAATTTCATAATTATTGAAATTGGTCGTCAAATCAGTTTTTACACGACAGTCAAATGTGGTGGGTAGGCTGTTCCGTTCAGTATATAACAGCCACTCCTCATCTCAATATAATCAAGCGTAGTGACAGAGTATCGGATTCAATATCGGAGGATATAGGGTTCGATCCTCCGCCACGGCTATGTGGGGTGTCCTTGAGAAAAACACTTTATCCGCATATGTTTAGCACTGGTTCTATCCAGGAAGACGTTAAAGGTGATTTGTCTAAGTTGTAAGACCTCATTTCAAAATAACTAAGTTAAAAAATACAATCCATACACGGACATACTGTTGCTTCATTGCGTCAAAAACGTAAAGTTTAATGACTCCAAAATGTACAGGACATGTTTCACAATCGATGTAAAATAGGATGTTTGCACACATATACATGTATCTTGTAATTATATTACAGCAACCACTGTCGGCACTGTAACAGCAACGGACGCAGACGGGACGGCGGCAAATAATGTAATCAGCGCTTATGCCATAAGTACGTTTAATAGTTAGTCAATTGTAATGAACCGAAAATTATTATTATTATTATTATTGGCTTAAGCGAAATATCATTTTTATTTCATAGATTGATATTGTCACGAGCAGACATGCCAATGTCAGTGTTCATCAGTGATATTTTATTGATATCTCACCACACTATCTATATAATGATTGACAGCAGTGAAATTACCATTTACTGATATTTCACACTCTATCTACATAATGATTGACAGAAGTGAAATTACCATTTATTGATATCTCACCACACTACCTATAAAATGATTGACAGCAGCGAAATTACCATTTATTGATATCTCATCACACTATCTATATAATGATTGACAGCATTGAAATTACAATTTATAAGTTATATATAATGATTGACAGCAGTGAAATTACTATTTATAAGTTTTATATAATGACTGACAGCAGTGAAATTACCATTTATTAGTATCTCATCACACTATTTATATAATGATTGATAGCAGTGAAATTACCATTTATAAGTTCTATATTTTAAATACAAGTATATAAATTAATGTTAATAATTAAATTTCACCTATCACCAAGTAACACTGGGATGGACCTAACTTTCAAGGTCAGTAACGGTATTCATCGAAATACATTTTTAACAATTTAAAACATATAATCAACCATTCTGTGCTTGACTAGTTGTGATGAGGGATATAGGTTTGGACTTCAATCCCAATGACAAAAGCAGCAAATTTTATGCCTGTCCCACAATACCAGCAGAGTACGAGCTCCATACAACGTAATTAGTCTACAGAACGGACCCAGCTATCTCACAATTGTGTCCGTTAAATAGCAATGTTGGGAATGCCACATTTTAGCGCGCTGATTGGTCAGTTTCAACTGAAATTGTGGATGACGCCACAGTTTAGTAAGCGTTCAATTGCTGTGAATTGTGAGACAGACATATAATTCCCTGCTTTTCCATTGACGGTTAATAGAGCTGATTCGGGAGATACCAGGTTCTTGGATAGACTAGTATCTAACGTTTACCAAACTTTAACGTCTTTCAAATTTCCCTGAAACAACTGACCAATCAACGTGCTCAAATCCATTTGCTATGTAACAGATTAAAGCGGGAGATTTGGGCTAAACCTGCCACTCAGACTAAAAATACTACTTATAGTAAAAGTTAAATTATAAATCATATCTTTTAAAATGTAACACTGGAACTGGGCATTTTTGCAAATATTATGATATTCAGATTAAAAAGTTGGATGCGTTTTAATCCCTGTGTTTGTTCTAACGTCCGATTAAAAAACAATACATGGAATGTTCCATTTCAGCTGGCGGTAACACTGACACAATGTTTGCCATCAGCACCGCTGGAGTGATCACCGTGGACACAGGGAAAACCATAAGCGCCGCCACTCTCGGAAGCTACGCACTCGTCGTTACGGCTACCGATAGCGGTATATATCAAAGCTTATCCTAATCACTTTGTACTGAAACGTAAACTCTCTCTCTCTCTTTCCTCCTTCTCTCTCTCTCTCTCTCTCTCTCTCTCTCTCTCTCTCTCTCTCTCTCTCTCTCTCTCTGCCAGCCAGCCTGCCTGCCTGCCTGTCTCTCTCTCTCTCTCTCTCTCTCTCTCTCTCTCTCTCTCTCTCTATCTCTCTCATAAATTATGAAGTATAAAAATGACACACGACCAAAATTATATAATATGTATCTGATGTAATTTCAGGCACCTCCCCAAGCGCTCTAACCGGAACAGGGACTGTCAACATCGCGGTGTCAGGCGCACCACTCATTTCCGGCAGCATCGTCTCAGTAGCGGCCATGTTAATGACGATAATTTACCAATTCATTTAGACGAATCACCACGCCCTTTGCGCCAAAAACATTGTAGATTAGATTAGATAATCCCCTAGTGCTTTTACGTAACTCGAAAATAGTACGTCTTAAACATGTTTATAAGATTTCGTTAATTGAATTGATAAATGTTAAACTTTAATAAAATACAAAGAAAAATATGATAAAAAAAACTTAAGTGGACTTGAACGTTAAATTTTTGCCTTCACATTCTATACACATAAAATTTCGTCAAGTTTTATATCTAACGTTGGATGTAGTGAAATGATCCTGTTAAGAACAACAAAATTAAATATTTTCTGATATAAACATAAAAGGAAAACATCACCCTATATGATACATCAGGACAAACACCAAACGCTACAATAGAAAAATGAAAATAGGTGTCCGCCAATATTCGGCGAACCTTTAATGATGTCATATGTTTATATGTTTGAGTAAAGTTATTAATATCAAATCCTTAGTCTATCCTAGAACCTGATATCTCCCGAATCAGGTTTATTAACCACCAATGAAAATGCAGGAATTCTATGCCTGTCCCACAACTCATAGCAGTTGAACGTGTACTAAACTGTGACGTCATCAAATTTTCAGTTGACCAATCAACGTGTTAAAAAGTGGCTTTCCCAACATTGCTATTTAACGGACCCAATCGGGAGAGCTAGGTCCGTACTACAGGCTAATGTATCCTATATTCCTTCTACAGGCTTCCAAGACATATACAATCTCTCTCTCCGGGGCTTTCTGTTTGTTTTCTTTCTTCCGCTTCCGCGAGAAGTCGATATTATAATCCAATTCAACAAAAATGATTTATAAATATTATTACGTTTGTTTCGCCTTCCATTAAAATAAAAAAAATTAAAAATAAACGAAATCATATCAATATCTTTCTACAATGAATGATTGGACACAGGGCTCGAGAGTGATTCGCAACAAAGTTGTCACAAAATATGAAACATTTTATTTATTTCTATGCCGAAATATGACGTCAGATGTGTTTCGTTGGGCACATAATATATATGATAAAAACGTTTCATTTTTATTTTGACAATAAAACATATTAAGTAATAGAATGCAGACGCCGGGTAAAATTGTGATCGTCATTAAAAAACAAATGAATAATGTAATTAATTGTGATTGTTAGGGTGTTATAAATTTTGAAATTATTGATTATTGAGATACATGGTCAATCACTCGAACCACAACTAATAATAATTGAACATGTGCATGTCACTGGAAATTTTTGTTTATCCCAGAACGCGATATCTCCCGAATAAGGTCTATTAACCCCAATGAAAAAGCAGGGAATTCCATACACGTACCTCAATTCAAAGCAAATGAACGCTTACTGAACTATGACGTCATTCAAACTTTCAGCTGACGCAAATGACCAATCAACGTGCTCAAATGTTGATTTCCCAACATTGCTATTTAACGGATCCAATTGGGAGAATTAGATTTGTTCTACAGACTAAGTGAATTCCATAGCATTTCCCCCTCCCCCATAGTGTCATGTGTTTTCTCATTTTGTTGCACCGCTAACCAATCAGCGAGCTCACAGTTATTATTGTTCTGAAAGTTCCACGAGAAATAAAGGTTCAACGATCCCTGGGGGAACTACGACTAACGCTACATGGGAGAGCTAGTGTCGTTTCTGCAATCTGTGGAAATTGCCACGGAGGCGGTCCCCGGTCATAAATCTCCTTTAGTAAGAAAAAATAAATGTCTTTATTTTAACCCGTTGAGTCTGCATGCATAATTACAGCAATATGTCGGGTTTTTTTATTTAGATGTGTATATGTGTGTGTGCGTGCATGCGTGCATGCGTGTTTTTTTACAATTAACACTACGGTACTGCTTCAATATGCCCTGTAATCTGAATAAAAAAAAATGACTAGAAAGTTTCAGCGAAAAATTAGCTGAATAAATATGTGACATCTTACGGAACAGCGTATTATAAATTCGGCCCATTTGTATTAATTTCCAATGAATAAACCTTCTGGGTTTTTTCTTTAAATTTATAATAACGCACAAAAATATATGGGACATAATGATGGAAGTATTTGATTTTTAGCCATTTTGTGCTGATAAAAACTATAATAAACGATGCAAAAGTTGCTCAAACGCATTTTAAACAAAATTTGAATATCTTCAGAAATTTAACATTAGCATCAAACTGATCGCAAAAAATATGTCTGTTTATGACCCGATCATTACACGTGTTGTCACAATGAATACATACAACTTATGATATATGTATGTGCACGAAAAAAGTGTGTCAAAGAAACAGATGTCACATAGTATGCAAGATACAAAAAAAGAGTCAACACGGGTCTAGTAAAGGGCGATAACCGTTGAATAAATGTTTTCTCGAGTGAACAGGTTGTGTCCCCTGTTATTAAATAAATGAGGAGATTTTGTGTATATTTTCTTTTTTGGAAGTATATTGTAAATAATATACACCGGTCGTTGATACGTTAAACTTTGTATGGCAAAGAGAGAAAAACGAAAAAAAAAATGATGGTAAAATATTTGAGCCAATACGTTTCTTAGAAATTTGATGCTGAATAAGATGCTGATTTTATGTCATGGATTTTGTAATGAAATTATCAAAAAAAAAAAATTTCTGACCTTCATGTGCAAATGCAAATATTAACGCACCGAGTTTGCTGAGGTTAATGATGACAATTGGGCAGAAGAAAATTGATAATTGTGAATAAAAAAAAAATTCCATATCAAACGAATGATTCTTAAAACGAACAACAACAACAACGACAACCACAACCACAACAACAACAACAACAACAACAACCATAACAACAACCATAACAACAACAACAACACATTGCTTACAAAAACAACAGCAACAACAATAACAACGGCAACACACCAAAAATGCATCATCATCAAACGCAGAACAACAAACAAAATCAGCAACAACAAAACCAACACTTTTGAAATACAGGGAATGAACCTTTTCACACACGAGAA
Organism: Panopea generosa; assembly: GCA_029582155.1. Taxonomy (NCBI): domain Eukaryota; kingdom Metazoa; phylum Mollusca; class Bivalvia; order Adapedonta; family Hiatellidae; genus Panopea; species Panopea generosa. The sequence goes on from CM055911.1 coordinate 49,623,560, forward strand.
CTTTTCTAGATGTGTAATGTATGTAGATAATCATAAATACATCTCTTCTCATGATTTATAGTATTCTACAATGACCTAAAGGGAGCTTTTATGGATATGTTTATACATTTTATAGAAGTGCTGTGCTTTCTTATTCGACATGTAAAACTATTCTAACTAGTTATCAACCGTACATACTCGGCCAATTCCGTCATTCTTTGGTATTAGATTAGGATCATTGGCGAGGTGGTCCGAATGACTAGTTATAAGACTGGTTCATGGTTGAGTTACATTTTTTTGTACTATTTTGTTAAAAATGTCAGAGACGGGTTTCTCTTTTCCTCATTTTGAAAAAAAAAGATAAAATAGTTTTCACAAGAACCAGTTCAATTCAACTCATTGTACGAAATTTATATGGACGGATGAACTTACAACTAACAGTCTGGTGTTTTCGACAATTCTATAGTTTCCACATGTCAATACTCGTATAATAAAAAATAATTGATTATTGTTCTTCGTAAAGCAATAAAACAATTAACTTTACATTAAATTGTTTGTATTTTATTTTCCCCTCTGTTAAGTATAACAGTACATTTGCGTTGTTCAGTGGTAGAGCATCAGCCCCATGATTGGAGGGTCGTGGGTTCGAACCTCCGCTATGGCTATGTATGGTGTCCTTGAGCAAGACACTTTTTCCGCATATGCTTAGTACTGGTTATACCCACGACGACTTCAAGCGTGATTTGTGTAAGTTGGAATAACTTGTTTCACAATCGAAGAAAAACAAATAAGTTTAAATTAAACTTTTGAACTAAGTTCTAGTATAACAGTATGTTGGTGACGTTTTCGTCTGCTATCCGGGGATATATGGAACATACCCGGGATATCGGATATACCATATATGTATACGATATCCAGATTAAAATTTAACCCATCTGTTAAGCACCGGGGCAAACCCATGTGGATTTATGCTATGGAATGGTGCAAAAGATCGAAGGAAACGTGCCCACCTTAGGTAACATTTTTCACACCACCGTTGCACTTTTTGCAAAACAATTATACTGGTTTTGAATGATCACTTTATATATAACCGGTTATTCGTCTCTATACAGAGATGGCGTTCGACTTATTAAGGAAGTTGTCTGCAAAAATGTGCCCTGAAGCGGGCACTTTTCCTTATTTTTTTGCACCACTCAATAGCATTTCACGTGTGATTACCGCCGTGATAAGTAGTTGTCATTAACGAGTTGGGTTTAACACCAGGTAAAAACATCCAGTATTATAAGTGAAGGAAGACAATTCAGAGATCTGAGTAGAAACAGTGTCCTTCCGCGAGTAACTGGCAAACTTTCTCACATAAACATTTTGAATCGAGCTTGGTTCGAACCTACAACCTTAGCGATCAACGATTTATTGATCCTGAGAAGGTAACAGCACCCTTTACATCAACTCAGTTAAAGAGAACTAATCATATAATGTATTATAATCAATGTTTATTACCAGTATGTAAACTTAAAACATCATCGAACTGAAAGAGAGGGCGAGCGAAGAGAGTATGGTGTCTACTTTGCATAATATTTATCTACAATCGCTAGTACGAAAATTACATAACTAGTTCATTAAAAACCTATTGTGTCGACTTCTATTTTGCTCATAGTAAACACATAATTATGTATCATGAACCATACTAAGCCAAATGATCAGTGCTTCATTTGCATAATGGGCGGGGACGCAAACTCAGAGTGTGATCTTGACCTTTGAGGTACAGGTCTAGGTCTTACGTGTGACACATCGTCGTGTCATCTTGATCAACTGAGCCAAATTAAAGACAAAGTTACAGACCAGAAACGCAATATCAAACGAATTGAAAATGTGACCTTGACCTTTAAAGAAAGGTTCTGGATCTTATACGAGATACTTAGTTATGTTATGTTGATCAACTGAGCCAAGTGTTTTTAAAATGTATTTATTAGTGACAAAGTTACAAACCGAACACGAAATCTCAAACAGACCGAGAGTGAAATCGCACACTGACACAAAGCCATCACAGCAGATTGTATAAGCCATCCTAGTCATCACAGCAGATTATATGAGCCATCTTAGCCATCACAGTAGATTGTATGAGCCATCCTAGCCATCACAACATATTGTATGAGCCATCCTAGACATAACAACAGATTGTATGAGCCATCCTAGCCATTGCAGCAGATTGTATAAACCATCCTAGCCATTTCAGCAGATTAAATGAGCCATCACAGCAGATTGTATGAGTCATCCTAGTCACTACAACAAATTGTATGAGACATCCTAGTAGATTGTAACAGCCATACTAGCCACCAGAACTAATTGTATGAGTCATCCTAACCATCAGAGCAGATTGTATGAGTCATCCTAGCCGTCACCTTAGATTGTATGAAACATCCTAGCAATAACAGCAGATTGTATGAGCCATCCTAACTATTAGAGCAGATTATATGAGCCCACCTAGCCATCACAGCAGATTGAATGAGCCATTCAAGCCATCACAGAAGATTAAAATCATAAGCCATCCTAGCCATCAAAGCAGATTGTATGAGTCATCCTAACCATCATAGCAGATTGTATGAGAAATCCTTGCAATCACCACAGATTGTATGAGCCATCCTAGCCATCACAACAGATTAAATGAGCCATCCTAGCAGATTGTATGAGCCATCCTAGCTATCACAGTATATTGTATGAGCCATCCTAACCATCACCACAGATTGTATGAGCCATCCTAGCCATCACATCAGAATGTATGTGCCATCCTAGCCATCAGAGCAGATTGTATGAGCCATCCCAGCCATCACAGAGGATTAAAATTATGAGCCATCCTTCCCATCAAAGTAGACTGTATGAGCCATTCTAGCCTTCACAGCAGATAATATGAGCCGTTTTAGCCATCACAGCAGATTGTAGGATCAATTCTAACTATCACAGCAGTTTATATGAGCCATCCTAGCTATCACAGCAGATTTTATTAGCCATCCTAGTATTCAGATTATAAATGCCAACCTAGCCACCGCTACAGTTTAAAGCAGCCATAGGACAAATCCTCGCTATGACATCACATGATAGGAGCTACCTAAGCTATCAGAAAAGATTATAGAAGCCACTCTAGCAAATGTAGCAACTTATAGGAGCCATATTAGCCATCACAATAGATAGTAGAAGCTATCACAGCCATGCTAGCACGTTATCGGATCTGTGGTAGCCATTGCAGCACATTATAGGAACCTTCGGTGTAGAGGAATGCACTCCGTATATGTCACTTCTAAAGATGCCGCAATAACTTTTGCGAGATGCGTGTTATATAAATTATGTTCTAAGGGAAATAACTCGTTTAGCTTTATTGCATATAGTTTCATTGACAGTTACTCAACCTGTACGTATCGCATGATTATACACTACACTTAATGTTTAAAGACTTCCTAGAATAATGATCACAACAATCTATCGTGTTATATTTCTCGTTTCAATACCAACTGTATTCTATTTGGAATTCGTGAACTAAACACACCAATACAATCTAATAAAATGTCCCTCATTGAGCTACTGATCTGTCGCAACGGACAGATAAACACAACATAATTCAACAAACCTCATCCACAGACAGGCATGTCATTTCAGCAATGCTTTAATTCAAAATTTCAATAAAACAAAATTTGTTTATTTTTTATTGAACTGTGATTTATATTAGATATTGTTATGTCTATATGATCAGGCCCCGAAAATGTTGTTCCATGCTTATATGTAGGTGGTATTGGATATAGTGTAAGTGGACCCTTACACCAAAAGGTAGTGGGTTCAACCTCCAGTTCGACCCAATGCCTATAAAAAAGGCTGACAGTTCTGCATATATACCACGAGCAGTTCATATTATAAACCATAAAGAGCTTTCTTCACAATCAAGCTAAAGTATATTAGTATAAGCTAAACTAAACTAAGAGTTTATCTCATAATCACTGTTATGAGATCATGAAACAACGCGTAGTGAACTAGAGGCAAAACCTTTGCTGTTCCATTAATTAACTTTGTCTTAAGGATGCAATAATTTTGTATTATTTTCAAGAGGCAAAACCTTCGTTGTTCCATTAATCATCTTTGTCTTAAGGATGCAATGGTTTTGTATTTATCACGGTATCGGTGCTCGGAAATGTTGATAAATCTTGAGATATGAAATTATACATGTAACAAGACCAGTACATCACATGTGTTACTTGCATATGGTGTAGCTTCATTGTTGGCATGTGAAAATCGAAGAAAAAAAACTACAAAAAATCTCACCCAAGGCTCCTTTATTTTTCTCTTTATCAAAGTGAACAAACCTTACAACATAACATTTATTTGGTTATAAAACAGTAATTCAAGTTTTATATTAAGGATACCCAGGCCCCTAAAAAAGCTAGCTGAAATTTATTACAACTGTGCCTACACACCGTTTTCAGCCAACCTACGCCCCTGACCTGTAAGTTCACATATCATTAGCATTTAACAAATAACTCAATTATTTCAAAGTACAAACAATACACAGAGAAAATAAAATCCCAGAAAGTATTTCTATATAAACAAAGGAAATGAAATCCAAGTTTTTCCTTAAGAAATTCTAGAAATAAATCCTACGTTCGTATTATAACAAACAAAAATAAGATACAGAAAAATTTAACCTGATTTTCATCCTTGGTACATAAAATTATATATAATCCAAATATAAAACCAATGATATCAATATTAACAACAACTGTGTGGCTGCTCTTTTCCAAATATCAATTTCATATTTTTTTCTCTCCAATGTTTACATTCCATCCAAAAACTTGGCTCAGACATTTATATCTAGCTTTAAATATCAACACAAACAAACATGCAGTTATATAATCAAGTAACAAGTTCATTGTTTACAGTAAATATGTTCCATACCTTTCAAATAATGTTTGAGTAACTAAATAATAGATCAAAGGACTGCGACTGAACGATTCTTTTATCAGTTTTGTATTAAAAAACATTTAGGGAGCAAACTACCCATACCATTGAGCAGACGACACAACACATCACTGATTATTTTATCATTGAAAACAATGCTTTATTTTCTTAAAATGTTAGGTTCACATGTCTCGGAAGATTATTGGAGCCATCGTTTGTTTTACGACTTCTGTTAAAACCACATTTAATATGACACTCAACAGTCTGGATTATCATGGTTATTGTGGGCATGACTTCATTAATAAATGCATGATTACAATTAAGTAGAATTAATATTGAAAACAACAATACCTTATTTTCTTTAAATGCTTTGGCATAAACAGTTTGAGCAATTACAGCACATTAAAGGAAAGAACATTATAGTAGCCATCTAAGCAATGACAGCAGATTGTATGAGCCATCGTAACCATCATAGCATATTGTATCAGCCATCCTAGCCATCATAGCAGATTATAGTAGCCATCTAAGCAATGACAGCAGATTGTATGAGCCATCCTAGCCATCATAGCATATTGTATCAGCCATCCTAGCCATCACAGCAGATTATATGAGCTTTCCTATCCATCCTATCAGATTATATCAGCCATCCTTACCATCACAGCAGATTAAATAAGCCATCCTATCAGATTATATGAGCCATCCTAGCCATCACAGCATATTACATGAGGCATCCTAGCCATCATAGCATATAATATGAGCCAACCTGGCCATCACAGCAGATTATATGAGTCATCCTAGCCATCCTATCAGTTAATATGAGCCATCCTAGCCATCATAGCATATAATGAGCCATCCTAGCCACCACAGCAGATTGTATGAGCCATCCTAGCCTTCACAGAAAATAGTATGTGCCATCCTAGTCATCATAGCAGATTGTATTAGTCATCGTTGCTATCACAGCAGATTGTATGAGCCATCCTAGCCAACACAGCAGATTGTATGAGCCATCCTAGCCATTGCAGCAGACTTTATGAGCCATCCTAGCAGATTGTATGAGCCATCCTAGTCACCACAACATATTGTATAAGCCATCCTAGTACATGTAGATTGTATGAACCATCCTTACCACCATTACAAATTGTATTAGTCATCCTGACCATCAGAACAGATTGTATGAGCCATCTCATCCATCAACACACATTGTATGAACCACCCTAGCCATCACAGCAGATAGTATGACCCATCCTAGCTATCACAGCAGATTATATGAACCATTCAAGTCATCACAGCAGAATGTATGAGATATGCTAGCAGATTGTATGAGTCATCTTAGATATCACCACAGATTGTATGAGCCATCCTAGCCATCACAACACATTGTATGAGCCATCCTAGCCATCACAACACATTGTATGAGCCATCCTATCCATTACAGCAGATTGTTTGAGCCATCCTAGCCATCATTGCACATTGTATGAGCCATCAAAGCCATCACAGCAGTTTGTATGAGCCATCACAGCAGATTGTATGAGCCATCCTAGCCATCACAACAAATTTTTTGAGCCATCCTATCCATCACAGCAGATTGTTTGAGCCATCCTAGCCATCACCACAGATTGTATGAGCCACCAAAGCCATCTCAGAAGATTGTTTGAGCCATCTTAGCCATCACAGCAGTTTGTATGAGTCATCCTAGCAGATTATATGAGCAATCATAGCCATCATAGCAGATTATATAAGCCATCGTAGCCGTCACAGCATATTGTTTGAGCCATCATAGCCATCAAAACAGATTATAAAAGCCATTATAGCCATCACAGCAGACTGTATGAGCCATCCTAGTTATCACAGCAGATTGTATGAGCCATCCAAGCCATCACATCAAATTTCATGAGCCACCATAGCTATCACAGCAGATTATATGAGCCATGCTAGACATCACAGCATATTGTATGAGCCATTCTAGCAGATTGTATTAGCCATCCTAGCCACCACAGCAGTATGTATGAGCCATCCTAGTAGATTTTATGAGCCATCCTAGCTACCACAACAAATTGTATTAGTTATCTTTACCAACAGAGCAGATTGTATGAGCCATTTCATCCATCACCACATATTGTATGAGCCATCCTTAACACCACAGCAGATAGTATGAGCCATCCCAGACATCACCAAAGATTGTATGAGCCATCCTAGTCATCACCACAGATTGTATGAGCCATCCTAGCCATCACAGCAGATTATTTTAGCCATCCTAGCCATCACTGCAGATTGTTTGAGCCTTCCTAGCCATCTCCACAGATTTATGAACCATTCTAGCCATCAACAAATATTGTGTGTGATTGTATAAGATTATATTAGCCATCCTAGCCAGCATATCAGATTATATTAACCATCCTAGCCATCACAGCAAATTGTATGAGCCATCCTAGCCATCACAGTAGATTGTATGAGTCATCTTAGCCTCCTAGCCATCACAGCAGATTATATGAGCCATCCTAGCCATAACACAATATTGAAGCCATCCTAGCCATAACGGAAAATTGTATGTGCTATCCTAGCCATCACAGTAGACTATACGAGCCATCCTGGCCATCACAGCAGATTGTATGAGCCATCCGAGCCATCACAGCAAATTGTATGAGCCATCCTAGCCATCACAGTAGATTGTATGAGTCATTCTAGCCATCACAGCAGATTATATGTGCCATCATAGCCATAACACCATATTGAATGAGCCATCCTAGCCTTCACGGAAAATTGTATGTGCTATCCTAGCCATGACAGTAGACTATACGAGCCATCCTTGCCATCACAGCAGATTGTATGAGCCATCCTAGCCATCACAGCAGATTGTGTGAGCCATTCTAGCCATAACAGCAGATTGTATGAGCCATCCTAGCCATCACAGCAGATTGTATGAGTCATCCTAGCCATAACAGCAGATTGTATTAGCCATCCTAGCCATCACAGCAGATTGTATGAGCCTTCCTAGCCATCACAGCAGATTATATGAGTCATCCTAGCCATAACAGCAGATTGTATGAGCCATCCTAGCCATCACAGCAGATTGTATGAGCCATCCTAGCAGATTATATGAGTTATCCTTGCCACCACAACAAATTATTTGAGCCATCCTAACCACCAGAGCAAATTATATGAGTCATCCTAGCCATCACTGCAGATTTTACGAACCATCCTAGCCATCACAACAGATTGTATGGGCCATCTTTGTAGATTGTAAGAGCCATCTTATGCAAAAAGAATGACTACAAAATACAATTTCCATCCTAGAAATTAAATGATGTTTAGATTACTTGAAGCAAATACCGATTTATACATAACCCAAATGGCAGTTCTTATCTGATCACCGAGCATGATGCCAGTAATCACCACATGCTGGACAATGGTACTTAATCTATACGGCTAACTTGTTCATTTACAACCCCCATAAGACCTAATTAAACACCACTTTAATGACCGGAATAAACGCCAACAGCAATGAAAAATGGCTATTTCTACTGATGTTTCTATATTCATTTAAATTGAAGCATTAGTGGCGATGTCTTTTGAAATTCCAAAATTCATACCTGACTTATTTGGTTCAAAATTAGCAAAACTGTTGATGTATACATGAGTGTATGTCATTTTGATTTAAAAGTTTATACATTAAAAAAAAATCTTTGAAAACCTTTTTTGAATTAAACAAAAAGATATTGACAGTTCTTATTATAGGATTGTTGTGTGCATTGTGTCGAGTATACATTAAAAAGAGCAAATGTTCATTATTAATGTAAGAAACATTTTGTTAATTTAGAAATCATTGTGTATCCATTTGCAAAATGCACTCCGTCATGTAGTCACTTCTAACTCAATTTGAACAATTTGAACAGAATTATTAGTATGCATTATAACGTTGATTACCAGTATTACAAATAATGATCGGCCCCTAGTGAACAGTCATCTTATCTCTCATAAATCAATAGTTCCCACAGCTACCAATCCAAACCAGATAAGAGATAAGAGCAAGCAGAACAGTAGTATAGCCACACCTTCTGTTTTAAATATGCTGAAAGGCCAACAATACCGGTTTTCGATAAAGTGAACTCCGCCCTTCTCACTTTGATAATACATAGCTGTAAATATCTACAAACTAAGCATTCATACTTACAAATGTATCATCAACAATGAAAATATGTAAAAGTATTTAATACATCAGTACAAAAAATCAAGTTAATGTTCACAATTTGTTTGTTGCTTAATATATAGAGATCGAAAACGTATTACAGACAAAAATATAGTTATAATTAGTTGTAAGTTATGAAATTAGTTATTAGTTAATATGCTGTTTACAATTTTTGTTTAATATTCTACATGTGGACCTATACATTGAATTATTGGGATGAATAATGCATGTACGTTTTTTATAAAGATCATATGAAGCAAGTAGTTACTGTTTTTGTTTAAATACACCTTTTTGCAAATAGTAATAACCAAGAATCACTTGACAAGGTGGAATTAATACTGTTCTACAAAGTTTGTACACTATCCTTTGTTTTTTTATTTTAAATGAAACAGCTTTTGTTAATACAACAAAACTATTATCTTAATTGTGCATTGAATTTGACCGAAATTCGCCAACATTTGAAAATTCATCCAAAACTGATGATAATATAATTTCGTACTTTTCTATAGTTTTTTCAAGACAGCTCCGGGAATGTTATTTTTCAATTTAAGAAATGGCCATCAGATACAGTGTGTTATCTTTTACCAAATGAAGAACAAGTAGAGCTGTTTAAAGCAGGTTGTTACAAGTGGAAACCCTTAGGCAGTAAAACCATTATGGATTAGGCCTCCGTTAGAAAAGGTGAAAGAGACCATTTTAAAAGTTAATTGTTTTTTTTTCTATACGCAAAAAGAATCGTGGCAATGTTTCTTTCAAAATCAATCATCACATGCAATGCAAAAGGAAAGACAACTAATAAAAGTAAATATGTTTTAACTCATAAATTTAATGCGGCATATTAAACCAGTATTTAAAAATATTTCATTTATAAAGAAAGCAATAACTTGTTAATAAATGGCACACATTTCTCATGGCCTTCGATGCATTTATGATGACGATACTTTTTTAAAGTGATTAAAGCGTGATTTAAATATATATTTACTGTTCAATAATTCTAATTTGAAAATAATTTGCTCCGATGGCGAAAATTATCTTAAAATTTCTGATTCAATAGTATACTATAATACTTGGTCAAGTTCGTCATCCTTCAGCATTATAACGGTAGCTATAAAATGTTATGTGCAAATGTTTATATGGACAAATATCTTTTTTTCATTTTGTTGGAACATTATGTGTCGGATATAAGAATTCGTTTGTGATTCTCTGTGGGAATAATAGTGTGGCTCAGAAAATCAACCAAAAATAAACCATAATGTATGTAACGGGATTCGAACCCAGATCTCATAGTACATAAATATTACCACTGCGTTATGCAGAAATATAACAAGTTGCAGTATGAATTTAAGTATAGACTTTAACCGATGATGCCTGGAATTTCTGAACGAGTATGGCTATAATTGAGATTATTATATGCTTAATCATTTATGTTATTCAACGGGTCAAGTCTAATTCAAATATTGGAGATAAAAGCATGTTTAAAAATATGTTTTTTTAAGGTAAACAATGGTATTTTGCACCAGACATGATCCATACAAATAGCCACCATTTATGCTAAATTTTACAACTATGCCAGTATTTTATGTAATTAAAATGATATTATGCTGTCCTTGTCCTTAAAGTTATAATAAAGTGATAATTTCATTTTTCAAATTCATGTATGCAAAATCTCTTATTTAGTTTATATACATTTATTATGACTTTTTTAATTCTAAATCTAAATTTTAATAATAGTATGCAAACTGAGCTTGATTCGAAATATATTATGATGTGTTTTGTTATGTAGTACTGCTTGTAGTTAACATGTTAATCCAATGTGAAAGCAGAAATATATCGAAAATAAAAAAATTATAAATAGGATATATAAATAAAGTTTATGCTTAGGTCAGCATACGTAAAAACGTGTAATATTGTATTTTTGTTGTTATTTCAGGTATATTCAGGAAAACGATGTGAAAGCAATGTAGTATCATATCGACATCGACTTCTGTTGAAGCAAATTGTTTTAACTCTAAAAATACGAAACGAAATAAATATGTTTGATTAATACCAGAAATTAGAAGTTAGGTTGTTCTCAAAAGTGTCATCAAACTCAGTTTGACATTTAAAACTGTATTGCAATTGACTGGCTCTTTTTAAATATTTCAAATTATGTCACAAGTGTGGCACTTTTTCAATGTACACATGTGTGTTTCAATAATATGATATAGTAATAATTATAATATGGTAAAATTAACCGGTGGTCAGATTTCAAATAATTTTGTACATATGATCATCATTATGAGACCCTTTACCGAAATAGCTAAAATCAAATTGATCTCTTTTAAATGTATACTCGACACATGACAGCCAGGGAACAAGGTTTATTTTCTCTATATATGTATGCGATATTTTGAACAGAGAGAAACATTTTTTTCTCTTCCACTAATGGTACAAATTCAAAGTAATGCAATAAGATTGATCCTTGGATAGTCAGTCATCTACTTACATGTTTTATTATCCCTCCCATATAACACCGAAAGAATGAAGGTGGCATGTAGCACGAAAATGAAGGACAATACATGAAATAGTGTTCAGCGTCCTCTTTGCCCACATTTTATATAAATTGTATATAATTTGAATTTGTAGACAAATATGTCATAATTTAAGTTACTGCAACTATTTCTTAAACGAGCATGAATAATAGATACTTCAAAAGAACTTGTTAAATGAAAACATGGTATTTTGGTGCGTTTAATACATGTTGTATAAGTTGAAGTTTAAATGATGTTATATATTGAACATTAAGTATATGTTCCGCAATATTGTTCAAAGTGAAAATGTATAATGGTATAAAAGATTTTCTAAATAATTGAGTTCTAGCATTTTCCAAACGATGAAACTACATGTTTTTTTTTATATTTAACAATCTCCAAACTTAAATTAAGTACATGTTTTGATAAAAAATATATCTTATTAAGTTTTAGTGTTTACCTCAGAGTGAAGCCCTTCATTTGCAACCAGCATTAGATGCGTATAATTAAACAATGTCCGCTATTTCATTTTCTTCTATTTTCCTTTATGAATATGTATTATTGCCATTTTGATATTTTATGTAAATAATCTGTTGTTTGAATGGGCCACTTTTAATATTGGATAACTTGCGGCCCAAACCCTTTTGCTATTTCATGTAATGACATATTCTAAACAATAACATATGTTTAAAATAAAATTTTATATGTTTGATATAAAAGTACTTTTATATTTGTATAATTCTTATAAACAATTAAGTCGTCCACATAATACTAAATCATATTATCAAATTCCTCCTATGATGGCTCAAAAGAGCTTGCCCTCAGGTTTCTTGAAAATGTTTAGGGAATAACATGGTATAATTTCAGAATAACCTTACAGTCAATTAAGTAAGTCAGCTGACACAGGTTAGCGATTTAAGGTCCATCACGACCTTCCTGTTATAAAAATATTTGATGCATAAAATTGTTATTAAATAAAAAATCAAAGGATTAGAAAGATTAGATATATCCATATCTAAGACAATTAGCTTTAAACTTGCATAGGTCATCATACGTATATACGAAAGGTATTTCAATCATTAATAATGAATCTTAGACTTTATTTAATCCCACATTTGAACTCTAATGACCACAACCCAGCCCCATGGTTCCAAGTATTAACTCAGGCATAATTGTTTAATTATTTAGCGAACTGTTTTATAATATCTTTCTCAGAAACTGCAAATGACAGGATATAGCTACTTGATAGGTAGTATAGTTGTGTAGTCTAATCTCATGATACTATTAACATGGTTTTGGGTGTCAATCATTAAATAGTAAAAAGGCATCTCTAAAACTGGAGATATTTTAAACCATAATACTATATATATATATATACTGCATATATATGAAGGATAAACATAATTATGATCACCTAATAGTTTGTTTAAATCATGATTTGGCATTGTTAAGGGATTCGAACGTATCAAAGGCCAACAAATATTAAACCTTACAATCCTCTTCTATTCTGATATTTGTTTTTATAGATTTCACATTTTAGTTTCATATTTGGTTTAAATGATCACTTTCCATTAGTATAGCTTATATTTGTTAGGTACTGTTTTATCTTCATTTAAATCAAACAGCTATATTTCATTAGAGCCTAGTTTGGCGACATTGAATTTTCGTATAATGTATATTATCATATTACAGGCTAAGGATCTAATTAAAACTGGCAAAATACATTATCAAATAATATAAAGATGGATTATAAAAAAAAAATTGTATATCATTTGTTCATATTTCATTTTATATATTAAATGTTCATAAAATATTTGTGTCATTCCGTCAGTTGTTCACCAACTGTAAAAGCTTGAGAAAAAAATCAAACTTAAAGAGCGCTAACAAAATTGTTTGATAACCAAATTTGATGCTACTGACTGCATTCAGCCATGTACATTTTACAGAAGAACGATATGAAATGTATAACAAACTTTCCGTAGTTTTCTTGTTGTATTGTGAGATCCCCAATACTGACTGAATTCAGCCAGCAAGCAGAATTTGCAAACTGACTTCTTAATATAAAGTTTGGCTGAATTCCGCCAGTGAAGAGCTGGAATGGCTAAGCTCGATTTTATATGCAGCATTTGTAATCAGTGTTGACTAAACTAAAGTTTGACTGAATTCAGCCAATCACTTCATCAAGATTTATTTTTATTTGATAATGTCCATTTCACTTTTAAATGATACAAGTTCAATTAATTATCCAGAAAAAAACACTCAGTGAAACCTATAACCACATGCAATGTAAATGATTGAATTCAGTCAGGTTATAACATCTAAAATCAACAAATAAGCATGCTAGTTTGAACTCCTTATCGTATTAATATAAAATTATGCTCATGACCACTGAAAACGATCATTTAAATGATATTCAATGAACATTGCTACCACAACAGTTACAAAATAAAATAGTTTTGCCCTTTTCAGAAAATGGTCAATTTGATTCAATACGTGTAGCAAAGAAGAACGATTTTAGTTTAATCTTCATAAATCAATAACCGTTTAAAATATCAAATTTGTACTAAAATGTCCTCTGCAAGTTTATTATTTTTTCATGATTTGAAATTAATTAAGTTTTGGTCCTTTTTAAAATCTAAGACAATCACCAAATCTCTCTATATGTTCTATACAAAATGAACATTTTTTTCGGAGAAACTGGATATTTTATCTCCGACACCTTGTTTCAACCACATTTTTACAAATTTGTGTTTATCAGCATAACAAGATATTTTATTAAGCTTTCCAATGATATTATTTTTATTAAAATAATCTCTTTGGTCCTTTTTACACTTTTTTAGAAACACTATTATATTTTTTTACAAGTCGGCAAACATCGGCAACCTTCGGGATTTCTCGTGACTGTCCATGCATGGTATATTTATATCGTTGTTATGACACCCACCCGGAGATATTATTGGGGATATTATTGTCTTTATTTCCTGTATTTTCAGTAAGTTATAAAGCAATTTAAATTGTGGTATGGGGTAAATACGTACACGCACATAGAATTGCTTAAAATTTATAAAAAAAAACAATTCTATAGTAATTGTATTTGTATTTTTATACATTTTATTAAGTATTAGGAATTAAAAAGGATGTTATTATGCATAAGACTTCTTAAGAAGGAATAAATAACTGTTATTATAAAAAAACTCAATAGTTTTATAAAATATTTCTGTATAAACTTTCTTCAAACACTTGTGTTTATGCAGACGTTTCGCGTAACGACGTCGAATTACATATCTTATAACAATTAATCGGAGCCTTCAGGATTAAAACAGAAACCATGTTTTCATTTAATAAATGCCATGATACATGTTTTAATTAGTTTGTACATCTTGTTATCAATATCAATGAGAAATTAACAGATGGGTGTGAGGTCTGACAAGTAATGCATCGGTCACATTTAACCTCTCCTGGTGGAAACCTACTATCATGCTATCTGTATTGTCTCTCTAGTCTCTATCTCGCATATATGATCAAATGTGATACTCGTTTTTTAAATAATTTTCTAAATTGGCTCGAAAGTGCCCATAATATAGTTTCAGTTTCTTAATAAATTACAGTTTTAGTGCATATTTTAAATAGAATTGAAACTTGATATTTTAATAATACATTTTTTCTAATTTCTAATTTATAAATGAATTTAACCCTATTGCAATTTAAGTAAATTGTTCATGTTAACGTTTCAATCCGTTGTAGTAAATGCTGGCTGATAATTACTGATTAGCTGAAATTTGTATATTTGGGAATTAAAAGGAAGCGGCAAATGTCCTAGGGGCAATTCTCCACGGGGTGTTGGTGATAAAGTGTACATAAATGATATATATTGTGATGGTTTATTGCATGAACAATAATTAAATTATGAACATTTGCTATGATATAAATCGTATCTTGTAATATTGTTAAGAATTGTGTTTGCATGGTAAATGTATGTTAGTGAGGCGCATATGCATTATTATATAATATTTTGTACTCCCTTCTCTCATTCCATATATATAAGAGGTACGTCTAAATAAGTAAATATATTAGCACACCGTCACATGCTTGATTATGAGAGAGAGAGAGAGAGAGAGAGAGAGAGAGAGAGAGAGAGAGAGAGAGAGAGAGAGAGAGAGAGAGAGACTATTACTTAATAAATCCATAATTACATTCAATAAAATTCATTAGAATTATTTGTTACCTTAAATAAAACGTGTTATATCTTATTAGTACGAAACTAAGGGTCCTAAATATACTGGTTTTTTTCTATTTTCATATTTGAATCATGTCTATATAATTATATACAGCTGGACATTCTAACAATGATGTTGAATAAAGCAGTCGTATGTCAAATAAAATTATAACAATGATATTATCTACAAAGCGAGACCATCCCCAACACATTGTGTTTTAAATTGGTCAAAACACTTACAAAATGTGTACACTGCAGCTAAAAAAACAATTGAATTGGATTTTTTTAAATTTCAGTCACCAAATATATGGTGATCCGTTCATTCACCCTGTCATATGTTTGTATGTATGGGGGTCGGGATGGGTCATATTCGACAGACCGTATAAAATTTATAATGGAGATGCATGTTAAATATATATTTTAAACCAATGTGTAAATAGAGAGCAAGAAGTATCCATATTATAGTAATGATATATAATAGCGAAGTTTTTCAGGACTTTACAAGTGCACGGTTACAGAAGATCTCCACCAGGTTGACACATTTAAACTTTATTTTTTTCATGTTATAGTTAATAATTAATCACATAAACTAAAATGTAAAGACGAAAAAATATCTTTACACCTTTAAGTGAAATATAAATGATTTAACAAAAAATCAATAGAGATATTATTTCAATACCATGTAAATTCTCATTGTTAAGGGTAAAGACATTATTTTCCAAAACTCAGCCCATGAACATCCTATATTGAAGAATTGTTATCCAAAGTTATTTTTTATTTTTTACCAGGCCTTCTAACAGTTTAAACATTTTAGATACTGGCAACGTGTCGCGCACAAGACCCATAACCATACCACAGAGGTTAATGTCACACTTTCAGTCTGTTTGAGATTTCGTGTCTGGTTTGTAACTTTGTTTCACATAGAGGGATTTTGAAAACAACTTGGCACAAATTATCAACATGCAGGACAATGTGTAACGTGCAAAACATAACCCTGTACATCAGGTGACAAAATCAAGGTCACACAAAGTCCACGGACACACTTTAAGATAAAAACAAAAACAAACAAAATTCGTGTCTAGTATTTATCTAACTCTTTATATTCCCATTCCTTAAAAACCTAACGTTATTTTTAAAGACTACTTCTGGATGGTGGGGGTGGGGGTCGCATGTGATATTTACCAGTCACTGTGGCGTTTATAGCGTAATAAATGTATTCACTTGTTAGTTGGCAGATTTATCAGACATACAGTCAAGCTGTATGCGTCGGTACTTCAATATCAAACATTCAACCAATTCAGTAAAAAGTGTTTAAGTTTTTGATCTTGGTACATTGATAGATATGCTAGTGTGTTTCACCCCAAATATTCACCCAATGTTGGTATTACGTACCCTTCGATGAATTCCTGTAACGTTTGTAATAGAAAAGTGCCACAAATCTAAACTATTTTTAAATAAAATTAGGTAATAATATCCGGTAGCTTCAGCCCTCTTTAAAATAATGAATTTACGCCCCCATATGATCCCCCCTACCCTGCCCAAAAATGAAAACCTAAACCGCCTCTAAATACACCCCTTGAATGAACTGAATGAACTGCACTTAGCGTCTACTTAAAACGTTGTTCAAGCTGGCGGTAAAATATTGCGTTCTTTCATTTTAGAGTGTACAATAAAATTTATGCAGATGAAGATAATTTATCAAAGTAGATTCATCATATATTTGGAGTTAAAATGTATTTATTTTATTTATAAAAACGTCAATATTATATAAAAAAAAAAGAAAGACAATATTTGCAAAACACTTCATGCAATGATATATTATGACTTCACAATTCGTTGAAGACTGCACAAACAACAAATATAAAGTGTTTTGTACCTGTTGTCAGTAAAAAGAGATAAATAGTAAAGTGAAACATAATTTTTGACCTTCTTAGTGTGATATGTTCACTTCAGTGATTAAGTCTGCTAAACCTAAAGGAAGAAGAAACTCATACATACCAATAAACACATTTCTTTCTTATGTGACAAGACAAAGTCATTAATGTTATTAAGAATTATGAACATGATAAGACAAAAATAATTGAAAATAACTACAGGTACAGTTTTATGCAGTAGATAAACCAGTATTATCTTTGTTTAAGCAAATCATTTTAATGATAAAATTGCGTGAATGATAAGAACTTGTTATACATTATATTTTATATTGTGGAGTAATATAACTAAGAAACCATCGTTTGACTGAGATTTATTATGCAGGCAATTATGTGAATGTAACTTAACATAAAGGTATATTCTTATACTTTAAGGCATTGCGAATCATCAAAACGTTCCAATATTCATATTCAGGAGAACTAAGACTTTTTAAAATTTATAACTACATTACTTTCACTTTTCCATTGTGATACAATGATTCTTACAAGTTTTCAAACAAATATTTGGGTTAAGTATTTTATTCACCTTAGATCCCAACACAATTATTGTGTATTTATATGTACTATTATCAGACACATAGTACCTGTGCCAGGTAAACTGAGTTCAACAACACACGGTCCTACTATTTTCGTTTGTCTTTAAACTTTTTGTTTGTAGTTTGTATGTTGTAATCTGTATTGTTTCTCTAGTCTCTATCTCGAATATATGATCAAATGTGATACTCGTTTTTTTAAATAATTTTCTTAATTAGCGCGAAAGTGCCCATAATATAATTTCAGTTTCTTAATAAATTACAGTTTTAGTGCACATTTTTAATAGAATTACAAGAAACTAATATTTTAATTATACTTTTTTTAAAAAAAAAATTCTAATTCATTAATGATTTTAATCCTGTTGCAATTTAAGTAAATTGTTCATCTCATCCTTATAATCCTTTGCAGCAATGAATTATATTAAGATACAAAGTCCTTGTTTGTAGTAAATGCTGGCTGATAATTACTGATTGGCTGAAAATTTGTATAATTGGGAATTAAAAGGAAGTGGGGCTAGGGGCAATTCTCCACGGGGTGTTGGAGATAAAGTGTACATAAATAATATATATTGTGATGGTTTATTTATTACATGAACAATATGTTTAAATTATGAACATTTGCTATGATATAAATCGTATATTGTAATATTGTAAAGAATTGTGTTCGCATGGTAGAGGCACATATGCATTATTATATAACATTTTGTACTTCCGTCTGTAATCCAATATAAGAGTTACCTATAAATATATTATCACATCGACACATGCTTGATTAAAAAAGAGAGAGAGAGAGAGAGAGAGAGAGAGAGAGAGACAGAGAGAGACAGAGAGAGAGAGAACGAAGTAAAATAAATAAGTTTAAACTAAAAAACTTATATTGCCAATATTAATTAAGTCACTGATTATATGATTAAAATTACAGCAATAATATATAGCCCCGTTTTTATACTGGAGCAGTGTATTCGTCATTAGTTCTCCTTTACTGTAGATGCTTTTGATAAGTGGTATTAGGGACAATAAACGATTTTTCCCTTATTCCTTGGGATAAAGAACTGCATACGTTCATATGTTGACATCATTGATTTGTATAGAATGCTTTATATATAATTCCTTGGTTGATATACATGATTTCTAAATAAAGATTTTATTAACTCCCTATGCCATATATTGTTAAATTACTATTTACATGGAATAATATAGAGATCAAATCCTGGTATATTATGATTGTGTAACAGAGAAAATAAGAGAAACAAACTTTGTATTAACAAAATAAACACATTAACAACAAATTTCAGGACTCCACGAAACTGTGGTTAGGTTAACTGATTGTCTATTAGCCCTCAATGGCATAAAATGACGCTAAAATTCAATCAATTATTT
This sequence comes from Panopea generosa, assembly GCA_029582155.1. NCBI lineage: Eukaryota > Metazoa > Mollusca > Bivalvia > Adapedonta > Hiatellidae > Panopea > Panopea generosa. Next base: position 49,643,236 of record CM055911.1, read on the forward strand.
AAAATGTGGATATATTTATATTAGATATGTTTATTTTTTGTAAAACAATATTATAATAAACATGCAAACAACTCGCAAATTAAGATAAAACACATATCTACAGAGGCTTCAAATTTCTAGCCTTATATTGGTTTAATGTAACATTATGAAACACATTGAAGTTTCCAATATTATTGGACCCCTTGCACAAGCAATTTATTTTATTTCATGAGATTAAAATGTTTCCCCTTAAACAATTTTAAGTCACTGTAATTCACCAAAAAAATGCATCATCATATAATGATTATGATAATGGTAATTACCTCAAAAATATATTATTTAGTTTGGTTCTATCAATAAATATAAATATCACCCATTACAGAGGATTAACAAATACTATGTAGTGTTTATTGTTTAAAGTATTATTCTGTGTTTTAGAGCATTTTGATGTATATTGCTAGATAAATCAAAATTGTTTTATTTGTCCAAATTCAATTAATTCAATAAATTTAAACATGAAAGATTTTTGATAATAGCACGTTTTATATGGTGTTTCAAAGATCATCAAAACATGGACATCAACGTATAGAGTGATACTCATCTTCAAAGTCAGGAGAATTAAAACATACACATACTCTATTTTTTCCGAAACGGGAGAAGTCAAAACCAGGTAAAAGTTGATAGATCAATCTTCTGATCACCGACCTGGCCATAAATCATATTCACGCCTGACTGCTTATGTTTATATAGCCTCAGGTGGATAAAAGAGAAAGATAGATAGATAGATTATTTTATTCATTCATTCAGGAGAGCATATGATACAATACAAGCATTTTAACAAAACGTCATATATAAGTATTTGAAAACAACATGATAAAAGTCAGCAAAATAGTGAAAAAAAACAAAACAGAATATAATAATTGTAGAATTACAATAGATTGTACAGAATTATAGTAGAGCATGATAGTATTTTATCATAATTTTTTATTATAATACATTGCAATAATTTTCAGACCAAACATATTTATCTAGATTATGTTATAACACCTCAAATGTAATATATGCCTTACCGAAAATAAAATAAAATCGAAACAATGTAAGACAAGTAACTAATGGGTGAAATATTATTTAACATTTTTTATAGCATTCGAGCGTTTTATACGTTTGTCTTACCAAAATTCGAAAATACAAGACGAAAGGTAACTGGCAAGCGGGATAGTGGACATAAATGATATGGTACTATATGGTCAAATTGAACTTAATGTAAAAATATATATTATACAAGAAATACATACGAACACGAATTGAGTTGATTCTCCTGATTTCTTGATCATCAGCGGTGAGCCAATAAGTTCGACATGATTACCTTCCTTCCACAAGTAACTGTCAAACTTTTTCACATAAAGCTATTTTAGCATACGGGACTTGAACCAAGGACCTTAGCGGTAAGAGGTAAGTGGTCTTGAAATGTGCCCTAGACCACTCGGCGACGGAGGACCCAGTGCTCCAGATAAGCACTATTTCGGGGTTTTAAGCATTGAAATTTCTGAGTATGCACTGAAATTTAAATTAAGAAGTAAAATTGAGTATTCTCAATTTCAATGTTGATTAAGTTGTTTTAATGGCAATTTGATAAGAATGTTTATTTTTACACTTAAAAAGAAGAGTGAGTTTCGTCGAAACTCGATACTCGACAAGTAAAAACCCTCCAGATTTACACCACGAAATCTTGCTGGATTAATGATAGACCCATTCATCAAGAAGCAATGCTTGTGCAGCGCTATTATTAAATAAACTAAAGAAATGAATGACAACCGAATCTTGAACTGATGCTAAAGTTAAACATTACTATGTATACCGGATCTTATACATAATCATTGCATTATTTCAGTGTGTCTGTTCCGTTTGTGTTTACTATAGCACAGCATAAGAATATTTGTTTTAAGTAGTAAGGCGGATGCAAATTTTTAAATTTCTTTTTCTGTCTGAATTTTTAAATTTCTTTTTTCTGTCTGTCTGTCTGTCTGTCTGTCTGTCTGTCTGTCTGTCTGTCTGTCTGTCTGTCTGTCTGTCTGTCTGTCTGTCTGTCTGTCTGAATTTTCAAATTTTTCTTGTTCTGTCTATCTGGTCGGGCTGGCCGGCTGGTAAAATGATCGTTAGTAAGCCCTCGGTGGCATAATATGACGCTAAACATTCAATTATATATCCAATCAATGGTTATACTGAAATGGCTGAATTGCATAAAATAGGCGACTTGGATTACGACTGGTGCGCGTATCATGACACAGTGAAGCACACGAAATATAATTCGTGTCTGCTCATGCACCTTTTGAGACAGACAATAGTCGTTCGGAAGACTTCACCAATTTTCGTAAACCGAAGGATGACGATGTCTAACGATGGGTATGTGCGATTGACACGTCAGTTGGTAGCAACCGTGCTAAAAATAATAACGTATGTCACCAATGGAAAATTACTGGTACTTATATTGTGAATACATATGAATCAGCTTATTTTTGTTTTGACTTCAAAACATTACAAAAGAAATGAAAAAAAAGTGTGTTTGAAACGTTTCAGTTTGTGGCTGCCTGACAACGAACAAACAAACCTACCTATAAAATTGGAAGTATTTATTGGAAACGGCCACTGCAGATCTCCAACCAAGTATATCAGTAGGAAAAGATTAATATTTGATTGTGGTGTATTTCTATGTTAAGCGATGGCAAAATCCGAAATTCGAGGGTTTTTGGTGGCTTTAACGTTTGTAGCGGCATTTAGTGATATATGTAAGTACATTTATTACTTTTTATCCTCTTTGTTTATATCATTTTAATATAAATTCTGTCATACATTTTAAACCCTTATTTGTTATTTCTTTAGTATATATATATTTAAGTTGACATTTATTTTAATTCTTTTTATTTTAATTACAGTATTTTCTGTTTGTTTGTTGATTTTTCTCTCATTTCATTTAATGTCACATTGCCTGCATGTAGTTTTAAACGAAATGTTTGGGGTCATCCTGTATTAGGGAAATATGGCATGGAATAGTATGGGGGATGGGTTCCGATATCGGGGTAAATGAATTGAACAAATGAATGATCGATGATTTACGGCAAGACGATTCGGTGCATGCGTAGGTCATTTTGTGCTCTTTGAGCTAATGATATTAATGATGAACGCGATCACAAATTACGACAATGTTAACTTTTAAAAGAATTAAACATAATGTTAAAAACCATTTATAATACAAAAAGTGCATAAAATAATATCGACAAAAGGTACATCTGCATTATCTAAATACAAAGCAAACATTCATTTCATAGGCAAAGCTCACAAACTTTATTTTTTCTCAAATATTTTTTTTTATATTTCTTTTTGTTATTGATAAAGTATTTGTATAAGTCAGTTCTTTGGGAAAAAAATCGTAACCAGTGTATGCGTTTCATTTCAAAACACGTAAAAATAATTACTCATTTTGACAAGTAAAAGGGAATCTTGAATATAGAATTATTGTTAATTTTATTCAACCAGCTGTATCCGTATGCTTATAAACGTATGTCAGATGAATTTACTGACAGCTTGTCGAAAAGCTTCATTTGTAAATATGTCCTTACGATACAAAATTTTAAACAAAAAATCGAAAATTAAAACATTACAGAATATTTTAGTTAAACATTAAATTATATTAAAATTTTAATATTGTGAAATATAAAGTGCTGCGTGAAAACAGTCATAAAATGTGCAGAAATGGTATTTTTGTTTTCATTTTCTCGAGACAAAATGTTTTGAATGATGCAATATAACAAATTACAATTTAACGAAAATGATTCAAACAGCTTTCTGTTGTTTTTCAAAATGCCATATTTAATAGATTGTTGTTGTTTTTTCAAATTATGTTTATTTATTTATTAATTAATTTATTTATATGCAATCGAAATCATATTTTTCCAAAAACACATTTACTTTTATGCTATTTTTTCCTATCATAGAGCAATACTCACGAATTCCCTTTTTATATTTCTTTATTACATGTTCTTTATAACATAAAATATTATTGACAAATATTAAAACAATATCAACATATAATACTGTCATGTATACAAGTACGTCCAGTATTTTCTCAATTAGGTGTTGGAACACATTGGCATTTTCTTTTAAATAAAATAAAGATAAAATTTAATGCGACATCAACGATTTCGCTGGAATCTATATAGTTTATAAGGATGCTCAAATCTGAAGAGTTTTTTATTTTGTCTCAAACGGAAAATAAATTTGATTTTGATATATAAACATATATAAACTCTGGTCAAATTAGCGCTTCACATTAAAGGTGCATTAATTAAACTACAGTGTTGTTGTTTTTTCAAAGAGACATGACGCCACGTACAGTGACGGTTTTAGGTCTAACTCCACATTTGATTTTTACTCTATATTCTATATAAAACAATATCCATGATGTCTATGGTTAAAACAAATCCACAAAACTTTTAAAGTATTTTGTACGTTGACGGAATGTATCCGCTTATAAAAGTGCATAATTGTTAGATCTATGTTGACTAGCTTGTTTGTTTAGAGACACCCCTGAGTGTTTTCATAAAGAAAAACGTCCACAAATACTCTATAATACACCCGTCTGTTAAAATATATCAAAAGTAATAGTTTAACACCAGTAATGTCTTGTTGCAGTATATGCTATGCAACCGTCTGCAGCAAGAAATCACAACATGTGCGAATAATCTTAAAAATATTCCAAACCAAATCGTTATAAAAATGGCGCAATTCTTTTGTGAGACGTGATTGGTAAACAGCAAGTTCCGTTTATTCCTTTAAAGGTTCGATTCTACAGTTTTAGGCTTAATCTTCCTTTCCGTCTACTGGGAGATAATGTTAATGCATTTTCCTTCTTTTTAATGCTCATTGTTTTATTTGAATGACATTATTGATGTATTTTAAACATTTTGAAGACATTGTCATGTTTGAACTGTGAAGCATTGGTGCTTGCAAACATATATGAATACATAATTTCGGAAGTCTAATTTCACTATGTCAACAGCGTGCACACTGAACAGAAAAAAACTCTTATATGACACATGACCCCTAGTATTTTCATCATAGTTTGGTAGTGCAGAGGTTGACAAACAATACAATGTAAGTTTCATTTCTTTCATTTGGATCTTTCTATGAATGACAAGCCATCAAACTATTTTTATTTACTATAGAATAAAGAACAAAAATCAACGGTGGGTGTAATTTAATGCGCAGCTCCGCCTCTCTATCTGTCAGTCATTAGACTCTCTGCATGTGCCACTTTGATAGCATGTATAATCAGTTCTTAGTTTTAGCCTTTAGTAGTAAACATCATATACACACTGCTGACTCTTGTGTTATATAAACGCCCACACAACAAAGGAAATCACAGTGGGCTTACACATAAATTAAATAAATTGTAACCAAAATGGTGGATCAAATCGAAATTAAATTAGAGTCACGTCATTATTTTGGTATATTCTAAAATGCAAATTCTATTTTAAGCCAAGCAAATATTTTAATCTAACTTGGGCGCTTATTGGGTCATTTTGGATTTCCTCGCCATTTCGAAAGGCTCGGTCTTTTAAAAAAATTAGTTGACTTCTACTATGTTTGTGCCAAGTTCGGTACTTTTCTAAAAAAAGGCACACTTCTCTCACTGTACTGCACCATATTGCTCCACTATTAGGATAATTGAATTGAATTAATTAAATATTTAGTGTCACTTTTATACCATCGTCGGATAACAGACAATCAGTTAACCTAACCACTGTTTCCTGGGATTAACCAGTACTCTAGCACACCCAATCTCCGCAAGTAACTGATAACTTTCCCACTTGAATCGGCGGTGAGAGACGAATAATGAGACACAATGTCGTTTATCAATCTTTACGGAGACTGTTGCCGAGCGGGGATTCGAACTCCCGACCCCTTGATTTATTGTCAGACGCATCACCGTCTGAGCTAATCCGGTCCGGCTATAAGGATAAAGCTTGGAGATTCCGAATTCCAATGTATTGTTTTGACATTATTAAGTAGACAGCCTTATAAAAATAAGGACTCAGTAAGCATATTTATGCGTGGTTTATTGGAAAACAACGCTTTTTAACAATTTATAAGTTTGAAGAGAAAAAAAAAAAAAAAAACAAAAAAAACCTGACATACTACCTTTTAAATATTTTTCTTTTTTCGCCCTACCAGCATGCGCTGTTTCTATAACTGCCGGAACCGGAACTGCAACCAATACAGTCGCTGAAGGCGCAACTTCCGGTGCGGTGATTACGGTAACCGCCACCACAGACACAGGTAGCGCCACTATCGATACATTCGCTGTGACGTCGCCTGCTACGAACTTCGAGTTTGCCACTCCGGCTTCTGGAGCTTTGTCCGTGAAGAGCGGTAATACAATCGATTATGAAACTGCCACGACACAAGTAATTGTATTTACGTAAGTTAATGTTTTTTTTACAATTTTGACACTCATGATTCACACTTTGAATGCACAGGCGGCAGTTTCGATTATGAAATAAATATGCCCCATCCGCCCACTTCCAACTTCTTTATTTATTTATTTTTCATGTGTTTGATTTGTTTATATGAATATAATTATGTGATAATGTACTATTTCAAATTTAAAAAATTATACAGTATAGATATATATAAACAAATATAGATTTTTTCATTATGTAAACACCTTTAAAGTTCGTTATCTAAATACCGATCTGTATGTGGCTGCCTCGAATGCGGCTGCCTTGATACTCGGCGAATCCACCTGACCTATGAGCATAACATAGAATGGTGTAAAGACCGAAGGGAAAGTTCCCTCTTCACGTAATATTTTTGCAAATAACTTTCTTAATATTGTATGAAAATTCAGGAAACAAAGACGAACGCCGTCTCTGTATGGATATGAACCATCTGCTATATATAGTAGATCAAGAAAAAGTGTTGTAAATGTCTCAAAAATATAATTATTTTTAGAATGGATACAAAGCATCTAGTTAGTATACATAATTGTACATGTAATCCGAATAGTGTGGTATATCAAATCCACAGGCAGTATTAATGGACCTTCGTTGGTCCCTTCCTACCACCCCAACACCCCATTTTTTTTTTGGTCAAATTTATGTTCAATCCATCCAAACTACCCATTTAACAAAAAAAAAAAAAAGAAAAAAAAAAGGGTATTTTGGTTGGATTGAACATAGATTTGATAAAAAACAATTGAAAAAAATATTTGGGGTGTGAGGGTGGTAGGGAGGTAACAACCAAGGTCCATTAATACTGCCTGTGACCAAATCTACCAAAACGTGACAAAACGTTATTTTAATCAAAAAGATAAACTTGAAACGAAAAATAGACAGCACTTAAATACTGCTTGACGACCTTTCCGTCGTCATTCCGACTCTTTTTAAGATGAAATAAATTATACAATATGCAAACCAGTATGACGGATCAAATCGAAATCAAAATTTAATATGTCTCAAAATACGTTGTAATTTTAAATTTATTGGTTTAGCAGATGCCTTGATAGTGTATCTATGGTTTGCATTGTAGCTAGGCGTACTCGCCGTAGTCTGATCTGTACATTTATGTCTTGGTTATTCACAAATAATTATCTCCATAATATATATCATGCATTGTGAATGAGCATCTGAAAAAAATCCAAAAATCGTAAATTCCGTTGTTGTGAATTTAATTATCTCCCTTTATATATGCATGTATGTATATATATATATATATATATATATATGCTAACCTGTGCGCTTAGGTCAAGTTACGAAATCTGTTTTTAATATATTATTTTGGCATGTTAAATAGATACTCAAATGGCAACACCGGGTCAGTGACTACGTAGCCATGGCATGGTATATTGAGAAAAATGTTTTTAACAAATTTAAAAAATGAAAATAGAAAAACATAACATTTCGTTTAAGAAACCAGCGTGTTTCTTTACAGCGTCGTTGACTCCGTACCAGATACTGCCACGGGAACGTTGACGGTGTCGATCACCGACATTAACGACAATACTCCGGTGCTTGCCACAATAACATTCTCGGTGGCAGACGGGGCAGTAGCATGTAAGTAACATTTATAAAAAAAGTAGGGTCCTCCATGGCCGAATGGTCTAAGGCGACGTTTCAAGATTACTTACCTCTCACCGCTAAGGTCGTAGGTTCGAGTCCTGCTCGGTCCATACACTTTATGTTGGTAAGTTTGCCAGTTACTTGCGGAAGGACGGTGGTTCAACTCATATTCATTCTGAGGTCTTCACCAATAAAATTTAATATGCCATATAGAACCTGAAATGTGTCGAAAATGGCATTAAACACGATTAAAAAAATAAATCAATAAAGCCGTTTAGTACAGTATCATTCATTTAAGTTACATGTACAGCATGTATATTTTGTCCGTTACATATGCATTTTGTTCTTTATATGTACAGTATATACATCCTGCTCGTAACATGTAGAATTTTGTTTAATTCATCGTTAAGTATCTTGAACGGTAGAGTTAACCCGCCATCTGTCATTTTGTGTTTTATTTTTGCCTGACATTTTAGGTATTTGCTAAAAAAGCACCTAAGCAATAATCTTAAAATATGAACTTGAATAAGAAAAAATATTTGGGATAACAATGACCAAGTCTGTATTATTACATTTGACCGTAATTGGAATAATTTCATAATTATTGAAATTGGTCGTCAAATCAGCTTTTACACGACAGTCAAATATGGCGGGTTAGCTGTTCCGTTCAGTATATAACAGCCACGCTACATATCAATACAATCAAGCGTAGTGACAGAGTATCGGATTCAATATCGGAGGATATAGGGTTCGATCCTCCGCCACGGCTATGTGTGGTGTCCTTAAGAAAAACACTTTATCCGCATATGTTTAGCACTGGTTCTACCCAGGAAGACTTTAAAGGTGATTTGTCTAAGTTGCAAGACCTTATTTCAAAATAACTAAGTTAAAAAATACAATCCATACACGGACATACTGTTGCTTCATTGCGTCAAAAACGTAAAGTTGCATGACGCCAAAAAGGACATGTTTCACAATCGATATAAAATAGGATGTTTGCACACACTATACATATTTCTTGTAATTATATTACAGCAACCACTGTCGGCACTGTTACAGCTACTGACGCCGACGGGACGGCGGCAAATAATGCAATCAGCGCCTATGCCATAAGTACGTATCATAGTTAGTAGATTGTAATGAACAGAAAATTATTATTGTTGGCCAAAGTGAAATACTATTTTTATTTCATCGATTGATATTGTCACAAGCAGACATGCCAATGTCAGTGTTCATCAGTGACATTTTAATGATATCTCACAACACTATCTGTATAATGATTGGCAGCAGTGAAATTACCATTTATTGATATTTCACACACTATCTATATAATGATTGACAGCAGTGAAATTATCATTTATTGATATCGCACCACCTACCTATATAATGATTGACAGCAGTGAAATTACTATTATTGATATCTCACCACACTATCTATATAATGATTGACAGCAACAAAATTGCCATTTATTGATATCTCACCACACTATCTATATAATGATTGACAGCAGTGAAATTATCATTTATTGATATCTCACCACCTACCTATATAATGATTGACAGCAGTGAAATTACTATTATTGATATCTCACCACGCTATCTATATAATGATTGACAACAACAAAATTGCCATTTATTGATATCTCACCACACTATCTATATAATGATTGACAGCAGTGAAATTACCATTTATTGATGTCTCACCTCACTATTTAAATAATGATTGACAGCAGTGAAATTACCATTTATTGTTATCTCACCACACTATTTATATAATGATTAACAGCAGTGAAATTACCATTTATTGATGTCTCACAACACTATTTAAATAATGATTGACAGCAGTGAAATTACCATTTATTGATATCTCACCACACTGTCTATATAATGATTGACAGCAGTGAAATTACCATTTATTGATGTGTCACCACACTATTTATATAATGATTGACAGCAGTGAAATTACCATTATTGTTATCTCACCACACTATTTATAAAATGGTTGACAGCAGTGAAATTACCATTTATTGATATCTCACCACACTACCTATATAATGATTGACGGCAGTGAAATAACCATTAATTTATATCTCACCACACTATTTATATAAGGATCACAAAGAAAGGATCACACAAGAGGCCACAATCATTCCATATAAATACACAGAAAAAATACTGAGAATGCCAGCCAGTAATGGAGAGATGAGAGCAGAAGTAGACAATTGAGAGATAATTAAGAGAAAATAAAGACTGTATTTGAAAAACATTATATATACAAGTTTGAGTCGAGTAGGAGTAAACCAAAGTTAGTTTCAAAAATATTAAATGGATAAATCAAACATTTTTTTTTTAAGATAATAAAGAATCTATCTTGAATAAAGTAAGTGTTTTTGTCTCACCAGGTGTTCAAAAGTCTTAAACAACACGGATATATATGCATACATATGTAGCAGACGTAAGCATGCATGTACATACAAATACCAACATACACATGCGTATATATATATACACACATACAAAATGATAACAAAGATCAAAGATGTCCGCTCTGTAATGTGTATACATGATCATCAGGTAAAGAGCTAGTAACTAATAATTATTATGTATGCTCAAAATAGACTGTAAGTATTTTTAAAAATAAACAAGATATAATTCTTATTTGCATAACAACGCCGCACATATTGTTGTTTATATATGTTAATAAGTAATAATAAAGCATAACTCGAAACCCGGGGCGCGAATAAGTACTAACCGATGTAGACCGGCTTTCACATAATGTGGTGTCTGACCAGGAATACACTGTTTGCCTCTCATGCAATATGGATACGCTCCAGGGCACCAATCTTACCCAATAAGGAACGTTTCAGTAATGCTCAGAATATAATGCAAGTATTTTTTAAAATAAACAAAATATAATACTTATTTGCATGTGCATAACAATACCACATATATATTATCTATATGTGTTGATAAGTAATAATAAAGCATAGCGGGAATAATTACTGACCGATGTTGTTTCATTAAAGATAAGAAAATAAAAAATGTTTACGGTTAGAAACACATTTGCAGCACACTATGCGTGAGTCAAGTGCGGATGTCATCAACACTCTTGATCCTTATAGGACTGCTTTGCTCGGTTTTCTTAGTGTACACGGTACCGTTGAAGGTCCAGAAGTTTGTGATTTGGCCACCTTTCCTCAACGGGATGAGACTCTTAACAAGTGAATGGTTATATTTTGTTAGGTCTTCGGAGATGAAGATCCTGTTAGGATTTTGTTTCAGTTCCTTTTTGGCCGACGCGGTGTTTATCGTGGTAATCCTTGAATTTTATTAGGATCTGTGGAGATGGACCACGTGAAGCTGGATGGCATCTGGCTATATCTGAAGTTTGGATTTTTACAGTGTTTTCAGATTTGAGCATTTCTTTGTTGATAAATTTGGCTACGTGTTTTGTTAGCAGCTCGGCTTCATTTGCAGATTTATCAAATTTCAAGTTGGAGATTCTAAGGGAGTTTCTCCAGCCATATTGTTCAAGTTCATTGTGGTCCACTTTAAGTTTGCTCAAGTCATTTGTCAGCGATTGCACTGAGGCGGATAGGTCCGATATTTCCGTGGTCTTATCCTCAATGATTTTAGACTGCCTGTCAATGATTACTTTTTGACTCTCGAGCAGATTGCACTGTTTTTGGACCGTGTCCTGGAGACTCTTGTTTGACAATACCAAATCTTTAATAGTCGTGGTAAGTTCGCTAATGGCAGATTTGACGATCGGATTTATAAGGGTGGAGAGCACTGATGCTACATTTTTTTGAAAACGTTCATCTATGAAAGTTTTAACAATTAGCTCCGTGAAGGACAGATTTTTCTGTAAGGGTAGGTCTGGGAGTGAGGTTACTCTTTTAATAACAGGCTTGTTTATGGGCGAGCCTTTACGTTTGGTCGCTCGGCTGAGTTTGGCGCTAGGACCTCCGGCCTCAGCCTCCATGTACTCGGCACCATCACTATCATACATTATATTGTTTACGTTTTGTGCGTGTACTGTACAAGCTGTATAAATACTGGTCACTCACCAACGTGCTGCACGTTTTCCTCTTGTGTAGCAAAAACAATAGAGTGGTCAATGGAATGTCCGATAATGGCGTCTCGATTGAAAACTAGTAACCACCGTGTAGTCAATATTAGAATCGTCCAAAACACATTTTCCGATTATCAAAACGTTATCCAAAGTTTATCATTAGCATCACTGATAGTTCACTATCCTGGTAATCAACAACATTTGTCGACAGAGATTAGTTATCCATTTAAAATTTTGAAATGTTTGAGGAGCGCTAATTACATGCGCTTATGGTCATATCGCCAGGTATATGACAACTGAAATTACCATTGATTGATATCTCACCAAACTATTTATAAAATGATTGATAGCAGTGAAATTACCATTAATAAGTTCTATATTTTAAATACTGGTATATAAGTTAATGTTAATAATAAAAGTTCACCTATCACCAATTAACACTGGGATGGATCTAACTTTCATGGTAAGTAACGGTATTCATCGAAATACATTTTTAGCAATTTTAAACAAATAAGCAACCATTTTGTGCTTGACTAGTTGTGATTGGGGATATAGTTTTGGTCTTTAATTACAATGAAAAAAGCAGCAAATTCTATGTCTGTTACACAATACTAGCAGAGTACGAGCTCCATACAACGTAATTAGTCTACAGAACGGACCAAGCTATCTCCAAATTGTGTCCGTTAAATAGAAATGTTAGGAATGCCACATTTTAGCGCGCTGATTGATCAGTTTCAAATGAAATTGTGGATGACGTCACAGTTTAGTTAGCGTTCAATTGTTGTGAATTGTGAGACAGGCATATAATTCCCTGCTTTTCCATTGAGGGTTAATAGAGCTGATTCGAGAGATACCAGGTTCTTGGATAGACTAGTATCTAAAGTTTACCAAACTTTGCCGTTTTTTTTCAAATTTCCCTGAAACAACTATCCAATCAACGTGCTCAGATCCAATTGTTATGTAACGGATCAAAGCGGGAGATTTTGTCTAAACCTGCCACTCAGACTAAAAGTACTACTTATAGTAAAAGTTTAATCATAAATCATATCTTTTAAAATTTAACACTGGAACTGGGCATTTTTGCAAATATTATGATATTCAGATTAAAAAGTTGGATGCGTTTTAATCCCTGTGTTTTTTTCTAACGTCCATATAAAAACAATACATGGAATTTTCCATTTCAGCCGGCGGTAACACTGACACAATGTTTGCCATCAGCACCACTGGAGTGATCACCGTGGACACAGGGAAAACCATAAGCGCCGCCACTCTCGGAAGCTACGCACTCGTCGTAACGGCTACCGATAGCGGTATGTATCCAAGCTTATCCTTATTACTTTGTACTGAAACGTAAACTCTCTCTCTCTCTCTCTCTCTCTCTCTCTCTCTCTCTCTCTCTCTCTCTCTCTCTCATAAATTATGAAGTATAAAAATGAGACACGACCAAAATTATATAATATGTATCTGATTTAATTTCAGGCACCTCCCCAAGCGCTCTCACCGGAACAGGGACTGTCAACATCGCAGTGTCAGGCGCACCAATCACTTCCGGCAGCATCGTCTCAGTAGCGGCCATGTTAATGACGATAATTTACCAATTCATTTAGACATTTAGACGAATCACCACGCCCTTTGCGCCAACAACATTGTAGATTAGATTAAATAATCCCCTAGTGCTTTTACGTAACTCGAATATAGATGAAAATGCACAGTGTTCATAGTACGTTTTAAACATGTTTAAATGATTTCGTTAATTGAATTGATCAATGTTAAACTTGAATAAAATTCAAAGAAAATATGATGAAACAAAAATTACTAAGTTTTAAGTGGACTTGAACGTTAAATTTTTTCCTTCACATTCTATACACATATAATTTCGTCAAATTTTATATCTAAAGTTAGATGTAGCGAAATGATCCTGTAAAGAACAACACATTTAAATATGTTCCTGATATAAACATAAAATAAAAGCATCACACTATATGATATATCAGGACAAACATCAAAAGCTACAATACAAAAATGGATGCAAACAGGTGTCCGCCAATAATCGGCGACCCTATAATGATGTCATATGTTTATATGTTTGAGTAAAGTTATTAATATCAAATCCTTAGTCTATCCTAGAACATGATATCTCCCGAATCAGGTTTATTAACCACCAATGAAAATGCAGGGAATTCTATGCCTGTCCCACAATTCATAGCATTTGAACGCTTACTAAACTGTGACGTCATCAAATTTTCAGTTGAAACAACAGACCAATGAACGTGCTAAAAAGTGGCTTTTCCAACATTGCTATTTAACGGACCCAATCGGGAGAGCTAGGTCCGTACTACAGGCTAATGTATCCTATATTCCTTCTACAGGCTTCCAAGACATATACAATCTCTCTCTCCGGGACTTTCTGTTTTCTTTCTTCCGCGAGAAGTCGATATTATAATCCAATCTAACAAAAATGATTTATAAATATTATTACGTTTGTTTTGCCATCCATTTAAAATAAATAAAAAAATAAAAATAAACAAAATCATATCAATATCTTTCTACAATGAATGATTGGACACAGGGCTCGAGAGTGATTCGCAACAAAGTTGTCACAAAATATGAAACATTTTATTTATTTCTAGGCCGAAATATGACGTCAGATGTGTTTCGTCGGGCACATAATATATATGATAAAAACGTTTCATTTTTATTTTGACAATAAAACATATTAAGTAATAGAATGCAGACGCCGGGTAAAATTGTGATCGTCATTAAAAAACAAAAGAATAATGTAATTAATTGTGATTGTTATGGTGTTATAAATTTTGAAATTATTGATTATTGAGATACATGGTCAATCACTCGAACCACAACTAATAATAATTGAACATGTGCATTTTCCATAAAAGGTTACAAAAGATACATAAAAAATCAATTTATCCCCGTTGATCCCATCAGGGAATGTTCTTCTTTATACCATTCCCTCACTTCTCCCGAAATAGGGCTGATACGCCATAATGAAAATATCACTGGAAATTTTTGTTTATCCAAGAACGTGATATCTCCCGAATAAGGTCTATTAACCCCAATGAAAAGGCAGGGAATTCCATGCATGTACCTTAATTCAAAGCAATTGAACGCTTACTGAACTATGACGTCATTCAAACTTTCAGCTGACGCAAATGACCAATCAACGTGCTCAAATGTTGATTTCCCAACATTGCTATTTAACGGATCCGATTGGGAGAATTAGATTTGTTCTACAGACTAAGTGAATTCCATAGCATTTCCCCCTCCCCCATAGTGTCATGTGTTTTCTCATTTTGTTGCACCGCTGACCAATCAGCGAGCTCACAGTTATTATTGTTCTGAAAGTTCCACGAGAAATAAAGGTTCAACGTTCCCTGAGGGAACTACGACTAACGCTACATGGGAGAGCTAGTGTCGTTTCTGCAATCTGTGGAAATTGCAACGGAGGCGGTCCCCGGTCATAAATCTCCTTTAGTAAGAAAAAATAAATGTCTTTATTTTAACCCGTTGAGTCTGCATGCATAATTACAGCAATATGTCGGTTTTATTAATTTAGATGTGTATATGTGTGTGTGTGTGCGTGCATGCGTGTTTTTTTTTACAATTAACACTACGGTACTGCTTCAATATGCCCTGTAATCTGAATTTAAAAAAAAATGACTAGAAAGTTTCAGCGAAAAATTAGCTGAATAAATATGTGACATCTTACGGAACAGCGTATTATAAATTCGGCCCATTTGTATTAATTTCCAATGATTAAACCTTCTGGGTTCTTTCTTAAAATTTATAATACACCCAAAAATATATGGGACATAATGATGAAAGTATTTGATTTTTAGCCATTTTGTGCTGATAAAAACTATAATAAACGATGCAAATGTTGCTAAAACGCATATTAAACAAAATTTGAATATCTTCAGAAATTTAACATTAGCACCAAACTGATCGCAAAAACTATGTCTGTTTATGACCCGATCATTACACGTGTTGTCACAATGAATACATATAACTTATGATACATGTATGTGTACGAAAAAAGTGTGTCAAACAAACAGATTAAACATAGTATGCAAGATACAAAAAAAGAGTCAACACGGGTCTAATAAAGGGCGATAACCGTTGAATAAATGTTTACTCGAGTGAAAAGGTTGTGTCCCCTGTTATTAAATAAATGAGAAGATTTTATGTATATTTTCTTTTTTGGAAGTATATTGTAAATAATACACACCGGTCGTTGATACATTAAACTTTTTATGGCAAAGAGAGAAAAAAACGAAATAGAAATGATGGTAAAATATTTCAGCCAAAACGTTTCTTAGGAATTTGATGCTGAATAAGATGCTGAATTTATGTCATGGATATTGTAATGAAATTATCAACAACAATTTTTCATATCAAACAAATGATTCTTAAAATGAACAACAACAACAACAACAACAACAACAACAATAATAACAACAACAACAACCACCACCACCATAACAACAACAACACATTGCTAAACAACAACAACAGCAACAACAGTAACAACGGCAACACACCAAAAACGCATCATCAACAAACGCAGAACAACAAATAACATCAGCAACAACAAAACCAACACTTTTGAGATACAGGGACTGAACCTTTTCACATACGAGAACTTTTCTAGATGTGCGATGTATGTAGATAATCATAAATACATCTCTTCTCATGATTTGTAGTATTCTACAATGACCTAAAGGGAGCTTTTATGGATATGTTTATACATTTTATAGAAGTGCTGTGCTTTCTTATTCGAC
The DNA here is from genome assembly GCA_029582155.1 of Panopea generosa. NCBI lineage: Eukaryota > Metazoa > Mollusca > Bivalvia > Adapedonta > Hiatellidae > Panopea > Panopea generosa. Next base: position 49,660,206 of record CM055911.1, read on the forward strand.
ATGTAAAACTATTCTAACTAGTTATCAACCGTACATACTCGGCCAATTCCGTCATTCTTTGGTATTAGATTAGGATCATTGGCGAGGTGGTCCGAATGACTAGTCATAAGACTAGTTCATGGTTAAGTTACCCTTTTTGTAATATTTTGTTAAAAAGTTCAGAGACGGGTTTCTCTTTTCCTCATTTTTCTCAAGAACCAGTCTAGTTTCTAAATAATTCAACTCATTGAACGAAATTTATATGGACGGATGAACTGACAACTAACATTCTGGTGTATTCGACAATTCTATAGTTTCCACATGTCAATATAATAAAAAAGAATTGATTATTGTTCTTCATAAAGCAATAAAACAATAAACTTTACATTAAATTGTTTGTATTTTATTTTCCCCTCTGTTTAGTATAACAGTATATTTGCGTTGTTCAGAAGTAGAGGATCGGCCCCATGATTGGAGGGTCGTGGGTTCGAACCTCCGCTATGGCTATGTATGGTGTCCTTGAGCAAGACACATTTTCCGCATATACTTAGTACTGGTTATACCCACGACGACTTTAAGCGTGATTTGTCCAAGTTGGAATAACTTGTTTCACAATCAAAGAAAAACAAATAAATTTAAACTAAACTTTTAAACTAAGTTCTAGCATAACGGTATGTTGCTGACGTTTTCATCTGCTATCCGGGGATATATGGAACATACCCGGGATATTGGATATACCATATATGTATTCGATATCCAGATTAAAAGTTAACCCATCTCATAAGCACTGGGGCGAACCCATGTGGATTTATGCTATGGAATGGTGCAAAAGATCGAAGGAAACGTGCCCGCCTTAGGTAACATTTTTCACACAACCGTTGCACTTTTTGCAAAAAAATATACCGGTTTTGAATGGTCACTTTATATATAACCGGTTATTCGTCTCTATACAGAGATTGCGTTCGACTTATTAAGGAAGTTGTCTGCAAAAATGTGTCCTGAAGCGGGCACTTTTCCTCAGTTTTTCGCACCACTCCATAGCATGTCACGTGGATTGCCACCGTGATAAGTAGTTGTCATCAACGAGTTGGGTGTAACACCATGATAAAACATCCAGTTTTATAAGTGAAGGAAGACAATTTAGATATCTGAGTAGAAACAGGTTCCTTCCTCGAGTAACTGGCAAACTTTCTAACAAAAACTTTCTAAATCGAGCTTGGCTCAAATCTACCTTAGCGATCAACGGTGTATTGATCCTGAGAAGATAACAACACCATTTACATCAACTCAGTAAAAGAGAACTAATCGTATAATGTATTATATCAGTGTTTATTACCAGTATGTAAACTTAAAACATCATTGAACTGAAATAGAGGGCGAGCGAATAGAGTATGGTGTCTACTTTGCATAATATTTATCTACAATAGCTAGTACGAAAATTGCAGAATTAGTTCATAAAATACCTATTGTGTCGACTTCTATTTTGAGCAAAGTAAACACATAACTATGTATCATGAACCACAATAAGCTAAATGATAAGTGCTTCATTTGCATAAGGGGCGGTACGCTTCATTTGCATACTTACGCTCCTTATATGACCATTTCCATAATCACTCACTTTAACACTTAAAACTGAGTTATAATATTCATTTATGTGTATTACGTTAACATACACTTGCAGCCTCCACACACCACACCCCACGTTGCATTTGGTGTTCTATTTTGTTAAACCTTTTCTTAAATTTCGATCACTTATAAAAAAATGTCCTCTCAGGGCCATCGTGGATTGTTGAGAGATCTCGACAAGTTAATTGCAAAATTCATTATAGATCAAACGAAATGCGCAAATAGGTTTCCGGGTATTTATTCCCTTGTTTAGACAATTTAGATGTGCTAAGATGATACTTTTGTTAATTCACATTATTGTTTTAACTAAGATTTATATAGAAGGATTGGAGTTACCTGTGAAAATGAATTATTGGGCAAACAAATAAATGATAACATCAAACAACTGTCAAAATGACACACTTATCGTTATAAATAACATATCCGCAAAGCTATATATGAAAATGGTCACGAATTATCTACAAAAGTATTCAAGGAAGGAACCACTGAAAAACTTATTGAACCTGATGTAATGAAAACATTGTCAGAGTGTAATAATCTTAATTCGCTCAAACTGTTATATCTTTCAACAAGTACAAGTTGGGACATTCCCAGTAGATAAACTGGTATTTTAGTGTGAACAGGTGTGGTTCGGTGGTTTGATTGTAAACAAGAAATGTCACTGATTAGTGTCGCATGCCCCAATGGTCTGTGAAAATAAAAATATATGTTATAATAGGTAGCTATGTATCAATGAATATCTAGAATAATGGACTGACGTTTCAGACTAAGCATGCAATTTCATGTTTTTCTTTCACTTTTTCTATCATTCTTTCTTTAAAACATGACCTTGACATTTGCGTAACCTTGACCGTGACATCTGATGTAATGGTCTGGGTATTTCTACAGGTAGCTGCTGGTGACACCTCATCATGGCATGCTGATCACTTGTGACAAGCTATTGTAAAATCCCTCCATGTAAGACAAAGCAACAGACCAGAAATGAAATATCAAACAAACTGAAATTGTGACCTAAGTGTGAGGTAAGGTTCTTGGTCTTAACATGACACGTCGTCATGTCATGTTAATCAATTAATAAATTGAGCCATGTGTTTTTTAAAACCATCCATGTATGAAAACATTACAGAACGGACTTGAAATCTCAAAAAGACTCTAAGTGTTGTCATACAAACTCAAAGTGTGATCTTGACCTTTGAGGTACAGGTCTAGGTCTTACGTGTGCCACATCGTCGTGTCATCTTGATCAACTGAGCCAAATTAAAGACAAAGTTACAGACCAGAAACGCAATATCAAACAAATTGAATATGTGACTTTGACCTTTTAATAAAGGTTCTGGATCTTACATGCGACACTTAGATCAACTAAGCCAAGTGTTTTTGAAATTTATTTATTAGTGACAAAGTTACAAACCAGACACGAAGTCTCAAACAGACCAAGAGTGTTGTCAAACAAAGTTAAATTGTGACCTTGACCTTTGAAATGGGAGTCAGGATGTTAAGTGGGACACGTCGTCATGTTATGTTGATCATTTGTATAATTTATAAAATCCATCTCTGCATGACAAAGTTACAGGCCGAACATGAAATCGCACACAGACTCAAAGTATTGTCAAACAAACTTAAAGTTTGACCTTAACCTTTGAGGTATGGGTGTTGGTTTTACTCTCAACACGTCGTCATGTAATGTTAATCATTTGTAGCAAGTATTTATAAAATCCGTTTATGCATGACAAAGATACTGGTCGGACACGAAATCTCACACAGACTCGTAGTATTGTCAATGTATGAACTTGACTTTTGAGGTACGGATGTGGGTCTTACTCGCGACACGTCGTCATGCTATGTTGATCATTTGTAGCAAGTAATAACAAAATTCAACTCTGCATGACAAAGTTACTGGCAAGACACGAAATCTCGAACGGACTCAAAGTGTTGTCAAATAAACTCAAAGTGTGACCTTGATCTTTGAGGTACGGGTGTGGGTTTTACTCGCGACTCGTCGTTACGTTACGTTGATCATTTGTAGTAATTAATAACAATATTCATCTATGCATGACAAAGGACGGCAGGACGGACGGACAAACGGATGCTGCGATTACTATATGCCACCCAAAATAATTTTTGGGGGGTGGGGGCATAAAAATACAACGAGTATGTTCTATGAGCATTGTTCTAGGTAATCGAAGGTATTTTGGAAGTTAGAATGGTGTCTATTTGCTGGCAGATTCGTTAACGTTATGGGAGGTTCAAATAATGATTCAAAAACTCACTCAGAATTGTATGTGCCATTCTAGTCATCACAGCAGATTATATTAGCCATCCTAGCCATCACAGCAGATTGTTTGAGCCACCCTAACCATCACAACAGATTGTATGAGCCATCCTAGTCACCATAGCAGATTATATGAGCCATCCTAGCCATCACAGCAAAGTGTATGAGCCATATTAGCCATCACAGCAGATTGTATAAGCCCTCATCACCATCACAGCAGATTGTATGAGCCATCCTAGCCATTGCATCAGATTGTATGAACCATCCTAGTCATTACAGCAGATTGTATGAGCCATACTAGCCATCACAGCACACTGTTTACGCCACCCTAGCCATCACAGCAGAGTGTATGAGCAATCCTAGCAATCACAGCAGATTATATGAGCCCTACTAGCTATCACAGCAGATTGTATGGGCCATCCTATCCATTGCAGCAGATTGTATGAACCATCCTAGCCATTACAGCAGATTATATGAGCCATCCCAGCAGATTGTATGAGCAATCCTAGCCTACACAACAAATCGTATGAGCCATCCTAGTAGATTGTATAAGCCATCCTAGCTACCAGAACAAATTGTATGAGTCATCCTAACCATCAGAGCAGATTGTATGAGTCATCCTAGCCATCACCATATATTGTATGAGCCATCATATCAATAACAACAGATTGCATGATCCATCCTAGCTATCACAGCAGATTATATGAGCCCTCCTAGCCATCACAGCAGATTGTATGAGCCATCCAAGCTATCACAGCAGATTATATGAGCCCTTCTAGCCATCACAGCAGATTGTATGAGCCATCCTAGCAATCACCACAGATTGTACGAGCCATCCTAGCATATCACGGCAGATTGAATGAGCCATCCTAGCAGACTGTATGAGACATCCTAGCCATCACAGCAGATTGTATGAGCCATCCTAACCATAAAATCAGAATGTATGTGTCATCCTAGCCATCACAGCAGATTATATGTGCCATCCTTGCCATCACAGTAGATTGTACGAGCCATCCTAGCCATCACAGAAGAATAAAATTATGAGCCATCCTACCCATCACAGTAGACTGTTTGAGCCATCCTAGCCTTCACAGCAGATAATATGAGCCGTTTTAACCATCACAGCAGATTGTAAGAGCCATCCTTGCCTTCACAGCAGCTTATATGAGCCATCCTAACTATCAAAGCAGATTGTATGAGTCATCCAAACCATCACATCAGATTGTATGAGCCATCCTAGCATTCACCACAGATTGTATGAGCCATCCTAGCCATCACAGCAGATTGAATGAGCCATCCTAGCTATCACAGCAGATTGAATGAGCCATCCTAGCAGATTGTATCAGCCATCCTAACCATCACCACAGACTGTAAGAGCCATCCTAGCCATCACAGCAGATTGAATGAGCCATCCTAGCAGATTGTATGAGCCATACTAACCATCACCACAGACTGTATGAGCCATCCTAGCCATCACATCAGAATGTATGTGCCATCCTTGCCATCATAGCAGATTGTATGAGCCATCCTAGCCATCAAAGCAGATTGTATGAGCCATCCTATCCATCACAGCAGATTGAATGAGCCATCCTAGGAGATTGTATGAGCCATCCTAACCATCACCACAGACTGTTTGAGCCATCCTAGCCATCACATCAGAAAGTATGTGCCATCCTAGCCATCATAGCAGATTGTATGAGCTATCCTTGCCATCAAAGTAGATTGTATGAGCCATCCTAACCATCACATCAGAATGTATGTGCCATCCTAGCCATCACAGCAGATTGTATGAGCAATCCTAGCCATCACAGTAGATTGTATGAGCAATCCTAGCCATCACAGAAGAATAAAATTATGAGCAATCCTACCCATCACAGTAGATTGTATGAGCCATCGTAGCCTTCACAGCAGATTATATTAACCGTTTTAGCCATCACAGCAGATTGTAAGAGCCATCCTTGCCATCACAGCAGATTATATGAGCAATCCTATTCTTCAGATTATAAATGCCAACCTAGCCACCGCAACAGTTTATAGTAGCCATAGGAGAAATCCTAGCTATGACATCACATGATAGGAGCTATCCAAGCTATCAGAAAAGATTATAGAAGGCACTCTAGCAAATGTAGCCGCTTATAGGATCACAGTAGATAGTAAAAGCCATCACAGCCATGATAGCACGTTATCGGATCTGTGGTAGACATTGCAGCACATTATAGGAACCTTCGGTGTAGAGGAATGTGGTCCGTGAATGTCGATTCTAAAGATGCTGCTATAACGTTTGCGAGAGGCTTGTTATATAAATTGTGTTATAAGGGAAATAACTCGTATAGCTTTATTCCATATAGCTTCATTCACAGTTACTCAACCTGTATGTATCGTATGATTATACATTACAATTAATGTCTACCGACTTCCTATAATAATGATAACAACACTCTATCGTGTTATATCTTTTGTTTCGATACCAACTGTATTCCATTTGGAATTCGTTAACTAAACACTCCAATACAGGATACCACAACATGGTGTCAGAAATCATATTCAATTAATTTAAATCGATTATTTTACTAACATTGTACCATATATGGCCAAAAATGTGCACCTCTGCACAAGTATGTCCATTTGTAACCCACTACATGTCTTTGGTAACTGTGGTTAGCTATGGTTACTTGCTATATATCTTTGGTAACTTTTCGTAACTGACTGTTTATTCATTTCTCTTACAGGCATTTTGTCCATTTGTAACCCACTATATGCCTTTGGTAACTAGGGTTACTTACTATATGTTTTTGATAACTACAGCATTATTTGGTATCCTGTCCTTAATAAGCACAGGAAGTTATTACATAATCTTATGTTAAATTGCCCTTCATTAGCACGAGAGTGTGATATTTGGCTCTCTGCAGCTGTACTGCCCTGGGGCAAAGACTATTTAGATCAATAATTTAAATAGCCAATAAAAATTAAACTTTTGATTGCACAGATACATGTAGGCTAAATGCTTTTAAAACCAATCATAGTTAACTGAGGATTTCATAAGTGCACAGATACATATAGACTGAATGCTTTCAAAATCAACCATAGTTTTCTCAGGATTTTATAAGTGAGTTCAGAAAAAAATAATCAAACATTTCTGTTTTTTCAACATTCATTAAGTCCATATCTACTTCTTGTGTTACTTAATTCTTATTTAAATGAGATTATTATCTGTGTTTTAAGTGGTGGATTTAGTTATCTACATGTCGACAGGTGTTAAATTATAATATTTTAAAGATATTGTTGTTATTGTGATATCCATATAATTATGTTGTGCTGTACAGCTTAACAGAAGCACCAACATAAAACACTGTACAGATAGACGAGAGAAAATAGATAATACAATTGTTTTGTTAATTCTTCTTTTTTATATTTTAATAGATGGATGCTTCTAAATAATTGAATAATTTCACACTAACATCACACACAACATCATGAGCAGCAGCAGAATCATAACCATTCACACTAGCATCACACACATCATCATCAGCAGCAGTAACAGCAACATCACCATTCACACTAACATCACACATAGCATCATCATCAGCAGCAGCAACATAAACATTGACACTAACGTCACACACTACATCATTGTTAATATATTCTTGTGGCGATGGTAGAGATTGACAACGCATCATGAGTTAAACAATGCCTTTATTACCAACACAATCCTTTTTTAGACGGAAACTAATTTTTAAGATATCAAATAGTAGCAGGATAGTGTTTACATTTAAAGTTGTGAATAAGACTAAGGTCACTACAATCATCAGTAGCAGCAACATAACCATTCACACTAACGTCACACACTACATCATCATTAGCAGCAACATAACCATTCGGACTAACGTCACACACTACATCATCATTAGCAGCAACATAACCATTCACACTAACGTCACACACTACATCATCATTAGCAGCAACATAACCATTCACACTAATGCACAAACTACATCAGCATCAGCAGCAACATAACCAATCACACTAACGTCACACGCTACATCATCAGTAGCAGCAACATAACCAATCACACTAACGCCACACACTACATCATCATTAGCAGCAACATAACCAATCACACTAACGTCACACACTACATCATCATTAGCAGCAACATAACCATTCAATCTAACTTCACACACTACATCATCAGAACATAACCATTCACACTAACATCACACACTGCATCATCATTTACGACAGCTGAACACCACCATTCACACTATTATCATTAATCATCATCATCAGCAGCCGCAATACCACTTTCCACAATAACACTACCTACAACAGCATCACCAATCACACTAATGCAGCAGCTGCAATATCACTATTCACACTAACATCACACATATCATTATCAGCAGCAACAACATAACCATTCACAGTAATATCAAACATATCATTATCAGCAGCAGCAGCAGCAGCAGCAGCAGCAGCAATAATACTATTCATACTTACATCACACATATCATCATTATCAGTAGCAGCAACAAAACCCATTCACACTAACGTCACATACATCATCATAATCATCAATATCATCCTCAGCAGCAGCAGCAGCAGCAGCAGCAGCAGCAGCAGCAGCAATATCACTTTTCATACTAACATCACACATATCCTCATTATCAGCAGCCTCAACATAACCATTCACACTAACATCTCACACATCATCAGCAGCAGCAGCAGCAGCAATACCACTATTCATACTAACATCACACATATCACCATTATCAGTAGCAGCAACATAACCATTCACACTAACGTCACACACATCATCATCATCAGCAGCAGCAATACCACTATTCATACTAACATCACACATATCATCATTATCAGCAGGGTATCAGGACATTTTGGCCCCTCAACATTTCGACCCCTTTTGCTTAAGACATTTCGACCACTCATTCAATTATCGGTTTATATAGGTTTGTGTAAAGGTTTTAGTGTGTAGGTGTCAGTTTATGATTGAGCACTCAAGTGTACCGCAAACATGTAGTCTTACAGTGTAAATTAAAAAACAAAAAATTCTTTTCTCCGAGTATTTATTTTGTTAATGTACCGATTATGTGTAAAATGACAAAACGCAGATAAATTTTTAAGATTTTATAAAATAATGTAAACTATATTAATATTTTTCTATTTAAAAGTATTCTAACAAAAATACATACTATTATCATACAAAATACGATATCATTCAATTAAAAAAAAACACGCATATATATGACAAGTAATTATATACACTTATATACACGGTTTATTCATACTATTATCATATGAAATACGATAACATTCAATTGAAAACATAACACGTATATATTACAATAAATTATGTACACTTATATACACTTTTTCAATTTAACTGTTTTTATTTTGGCACTCAACTAGTCACTTCACATGCCATAAACATCACCGATTCTCTTCAAGAAATCTTCACAAACTATCTCATGTTCATCATATTGGTCCCAGAGGTCCATTATCTTCGCGTCCATGTTGACGTATACTTGACACCGATTACGCCCAACAGCTGCCTCCGTCACCAGCTGCATTTGAATGTTGACAAGCATGGCCTCTCCCAGCAGCAAAGTCACGAGCACGTACATTGGAAGAGCAACACGTCCCACCTTCCCATTCAATCGTGGATGCCAACATGAAAATAAACAAACATAACATTCGTTTATTAGCAATTCAAACACAATATATTTAACGTACACATACACACAGCTTTTATGTTGATCATAATGATTAATAATATCACATCGCCAAACGCTTTTAAATTACCTTTATTAACATATTTTATTATAAAGTGTTTTGTATTGCAATGCATAGTATCGTTTTATTACGTCCTGCCGTGTCGTTGTTGGTGCGAATTTTCTGTCTGCAGACAGACCACTCATCTGGCGACCACAGGGAGCTCTCCAACCACTGACCATTGACATACTCGAATAGTTCCGTGAGAGGCTCATATTTTGATGAAATTAATTTAAAAGTTTAATATTGGAACCATGATTGGATATATATATATATATATATATATATATTTCTTTTTTTAAAAAAAGTATATTGATACATTCTTTTAATTTGATAGAGATAGTCAGTCACTCAGTATATATATATATATATATCAATTTTACAAGAAAACTAAAATAGTTATACTCTTATGAGATGCCCAGATGATTGACGTGGGGGGTGGGGGGATGGGGGTACTAACTAAGCGATATGTAGTGTATTCTCTAAAACCAAATGCCATGTTAAAAAAGTATGGTACTCCTTTTGACTGGGTGTATACAATAAGCAAGTGACAGGGTGATCAATTCCGGAGGCTTTTACATGTTGATAGATAATTAACCAAATGTACGCATTCAGAGATGCAGCCCTGGCTAATGTATTTTTAATGGTCCAGATGTGACTGTATAGGATTGAAGCGAGGCCTTTAAATAGAACAAGTTATATGAGAAGACAGTTTACGCAGGTATGCGAGAGGTTATAGATCGTAGGATACTTTGGAAGGTGGTTAGTTGCATTGTTTGATTGAGATAAGAGTTGGTGTTTAAATAGGAACTGATACAAAAATGGGGACGTGTGTTGAAATAGATTTATAAGCTGCATATGTGTTAATAGATTTCATTAAAGTTTAAATGACAGTTGTAACAATGTAAGAAATAAATATATATAGAAAATCCTGCTTTATGTGTTAATGATGTGCGATGGTGAAACATGTAAGAGGAGGGTAAGAAAAATGGTGTAGTGCGACCAAGGATCGACCCAGGAACGTCGCGGCTAAATACGAATAACAAGTAAGTGGATTTATTGCCGATTTAAACTTTTCAACTAGCGAGCTTTATAATTTTATATATTTACTGGGCGTGAAAATCTAAAAAAAAAAAAAGGGCAGAAATTAAAATCACGGCTGAAAATAATGCGAAGTACTTACAAAAATTTGATAGAACAGATGCAAAATTATTTAAAGAATGGGTAAATGAGATAAAAAAGATTAGTTATATAAAAAATCATCGAAATGAGATGAAAATAATGCTTTTGTATCGGAAGAGTGACGGTTTATTATCACAGTTTATTAAAAGATATCTGAATAATCAAGAAAACAAAACATTTAGATTAGAATTAGGGTCACGATTTGGCGAAGTTCGACATATGTCTAACGCATTATTGTTATTAAGTAAAATCAAACAATTAGAAAATAATAGATAGAATATTAGCAACCTCATGTTATTATTGTAGTGGTAAATAATTGTAAGAATAATTAATGCAGGGATAATTAAAGTAGAGATTATTAATGTAGGGATGATTGAAAGTAAGGTGCTTCTTAGATTTCGTAGTCATGCAAGGTTTAAAATAAGAAATGTAATATAGAAAATGAGTAAGGTAGTATGCAGTATGTAAGTGGGAATTTATTAAATGTTTTGGAGGAGAACTAACTAAATTAAAACGAAACAGGGCAGATAATCCTGATAAAACGGTGTATAAAATAATGTGAATTAAAGTAAGAGGTAGTGTATGAATATGTTGATTATAGTAAGAGAAATGATGTATAAAAATATTTGTTTTAGAATAAGAGAATGATGTATTAAATATTTGATTTGAAGTAAGAAACACGGTGTATAAAAATATATGATTTGAAAAACGAGAAGCGATGTATGAAATATTAACTTTAAAGTTAATGTAAGAAGAAACAAGCTATTGTCACTTTGGTTAACTTTTTGGTGAATTACTGAAAAAAATAGCTTACCGCTGACATATATCATAAAGAGTCAGCTGGAATGTTAAACTATGTCAGTAACACAGACGTATTTTGTATAGAAATGTCGGGGTTTTTAAAAGAAAGACAAATAAAAAGAAAAAGAGAAAAAGAAAGAAAAAGAGAAAAAAAGTTGATTTCGTATATCTATGATAGAGTATTAGGTGGTGAAGGTATAGTATGTAAAAAGAATAGCGGTGCCGTATAAATGTTGTTTGCAATAAGCATGTACAGAGACTGGACATGTAATAATGTATTTTATTTATCATGTAAATAAACATTAAAAACGGGTTTGGGAAATGAATAAGATTGACTGGATATTCATTCAGCTATGATGACTAACAAGAGTCAAGCTAATTAAAAAACAGACACTTGTGTTAAAATTATCGAATGATTGGCATTGTGACATTAGTATTGTAAGACACCCAAAGAGAACAGAATATAACAGATGTTTATCATATTGTTTGAAAATATGACTCTTTACTCAGGGACAGATGAGAAATCATAGTATCCAGAGGTGTGGTTATTCAGTTCCATTAATTAGATTGCCAGATGAAAGTCAATTTCTAAATTGGGGTATTGTTTTGATAATTTTGGTTATGGTCATACTTTAAGTGATATAGCGCTTCCGTAAAATAAGCATAAGCAAAGTTGACTGATGAATATAGAAGTGTTAGAGACGGTTCTTCCGATGAAGAAAACATTCCTCTTATGAAACTTTCCAGAAGGCTAAAAGAACGAAGTAACCGTATTAAGCAGGAAAATAGGAGTAGTGACAGTGACAGTGACGATAGCAGTAGTAGTAAATCAGATACTAACGTATCTCTGAAGTCAGAAAGTTCATTCAAAACGTCTAATAGACGGGAACAAATAAATAAGTCTGATTCAGAGGAGAGCAGTGAAGCTGAGTTATCAAGTGTAAATAACTCTGAATATAGAGAACAGGAAGTAGAAATGGACAGTAATTATGTTCAAATACCTAAGAAAATTAGGTCTACAAAGAAGGAAGTAGAAATGGACATTAATTATGTTCAAAAACCTAAGAAATTTAGGTGTACGAAAAAAACAAGTTTTAGTAGTAACAATGATAGTAGTGGTAGAAGTAGAAGTAGCAGTAAGGAATCGATATCTCAAAAGAAGCTGAAGGTTTTATTTAGCGCTCTCTAAAATATGTTAGATTAAGACCACAAAGTTGTTTCAATTGGTTCATAACAGGCTTTTTGATTTACACTAATTTACACCTCTGATAATAATTATAATATTAAAAAAGTAATGAATTCGAAATTAGATGAGTTTATAACCATCAAAATGACTATGAATAAAGAAATAATGCAGAACGCACACTAAAATGAATGTTATGTATTTAATGTAATAAAACGTAATTAAGACACAGTAAGGAAATGTGTGAAATATCTGACCATTTGCGAAATTACTAAAAATAGTATGCCTAATATAAACATTGATTTCTTTAAAGATATAAACTTTGCTAACTGAGGAATTAATTAATAAGTACTAATTCAAGGGGAAATAAGCATTTTGAATTTCTTATAGTAATTAGTTTTGGCAAACTTAGCGGAATTTAAAATTATCTTACCATAACTCACAAATTTAGTCATATGTTTTTTTTATAGAAACAGGGTGTTATTTATTATAGAATGTTTATATTTGGAAATAAATAGGTATTATTATAGAGCTCGTAAATTGAGAATGTTTATTAAAGCATGATTCCACGAAGCCTGTGAACGGAAATGGAGTTTGGCAAAAACGGTTCAGAAGCAGAATAAATGTTGACAGTTGTAACAATGTAAGAAATAATTATAAATAGAAAATCCTGCTTTATGTGTTAATGATATGCGATGGTGAAACATAGAGTGTACATACATATACACCAATAATGTAATGTTACATGTAATAAAGACAAAGAAGATGAACATCATTTGTTAATATGTCCTAGTTAACAGAATATCAGAATAAAATTTAAGTTAATTGTATTTGTCCTACCCACAATTGTTTGTATTTAAATAACGTAATATTTCTAATTCTGTTGTATCGTGTTATTCAGGTTTACACTCAGTATTCAGTATTTATAAGTATATTAACCTCTACTAATGTCGCACTGAGCGCGCTCTCAACAACCTCTGCCAAGGAAAGCACAGATGTGTTGGCTGCAACTGCCGAGGTGTCGTCCGATGAAGGTACATCCGCGGATTCAGCATCTCGACAGGTCCGACATGTAAACTCTACGATGATAAGACACCTCCGTGCCTTGAAGTAATCAATTCTGCTGATACCTATTAAAATACATTATATAAAAATTGAGGCTCTAATCTGTGGGACGGGTGCGTAGATTTAATCAACCGTTTTTGTTTAAAAAATCTTTATAAATCAAACATCGTTTCCGTTAAATCCAGACTCAGTCATCCCTTAAACAGTTTGCATACTGCATCAAAAATAAATATGCGCGTTATTCATTAGGTGCTAATAAACAACACGCGCTTGTGAATACCCTTTTTTATTTTGTACAGCACCGATTAATTAGGTGCTAAATACAAAATACACACTTATTCAATCACACAGAGTGAATACACACTGGATTTATGTACACAAACCTTAAATTTTTAAATGTTTCAGATTTGCATAAAAATAGTATTAATAATAATATTGATCATACAGTAACTACATAACCGAGTTGGCAACAGTGTAAGGTCGGGGAATAATAACAATAAAACAGAACATTCAGATCTGGGAGAGTAATTTTCAAATCTAAAATAAATTCACGGATTGGAAAATTTGAAATTTGTCATGCAACATAGTCTTAATATTACTCATAGTTCCTGAAAATTTCAGAATAAAATCTGCAATAGTGTATTACTTATTGCTTTCAACAGACACTCAGTTACAGAGAAATTTGAATATTGTGGGAGGAGCAAACTTGTCAATATTTGTCATGTGACCAATGTTTGTAAACAAACTTGCATGCTGTTTTTATCTCACATGGCTGTATTTAAGATGTAATAGTTAAATACAAACTACAAATCGTGCAAGACTTACCAAACTTTTAAACGATTCCTTCTATTATCCCTTTTTAATCACCAACAGTTGTATATCACCATATTTAATTGAATTATACAATTATTTCTCTTCTTTATTAAAAAAAATATGGTGCCACATGAATGAATAATTTAACATGTGTATTATATCACATGAAACAGAAATGATAGTTTTAGATTCAAACTAAAGATAGTGTTTTCACTAGGAATATCATGAATATATATATATATATAACGGCTTTTGTAACTTCTTAATTACAACTGATTTATTCATCATGATTTCTGCTTTAATGAAGTTGGAGTGTTTTATCTCCCACCGTGTATTACATTGTTATAACAGGAACCAATTTGTTTAATGATTTTCTCACTTTTTATTTTGTTTTTGATATGCGCGGCCTTGACATTGATCATAACCACCACAATTTATAATTTACAGTTGATACACATGCATGATAAAACACCAACATTAATTAAAGTTTATTATTAGCACAGTCTCTATCACTCAACTTTGTATCAAAGGTATGATTTGAGGTATTGTGTTGAGAAAGACACCTTTAGCAATTTTATATCACATCAACATTAGTTCATGTCTAATTCCTAATATATTCAACAAAGTGTAGAGTATTACTTTTTTATCAGTAACATCCCATTTTTAATATAATATCCAAGTATGAATATAATTGCAAGTTCTTATTTTCCGTCACTTAAAGTGACAAAAATATCAGCACATAATATGTAACATATCTATGTATTTTAATTTACCTCCAAATCGTACTAAATGATTCATAATGGGCTATACGAACTTGAATATAGGGATTTTGGGCATATCTGTTAGACTGATCACAATGCTTGAATTGTGGTTTAAAATTAATAGGCACATATGTTCATATACATATACACTTACTTTGATATCAATCAACAACATTATCTTATCACTTAATAGTGTTGATTAAACCATCATTGCCTGATAATTATTCATTAAAGACCCTTCAGTCCCTAATGCTAAAGTGGGATGTGACATTGACCCCAGAGAAAACATTCCTGTATCAGTTACAATGTAAACATTCTGCATTGTTTTACAAACATATTGCTGTCTGCTATTAACACTGTTCTATTGTTAGACACTATTATACACTCCCAGTTGATAAAACACGCTCTGTAGAGTAACTACTTTACATCCGGTAGTCTGATCGGATGTTGGGGCTTTAAACAAAATAAATTTGTGCTACAAATAGGTCGTGAATTTAAAATTTCAAGTGATTTCTTATCATGGGACGATAGTGATATAAACTTAGAATTATTATTGGGAGAATATACGGATTATGAAATTAATGACCAGCACATTGCTTTGACACAGACTGAACTTTAAAAGATAAACAACTGTGTTTGTTTGTGTGTCCATCATGTTTATTAGAGCTAAAGACGATATCTGGATTCCGTGGTCATGTTACAAAAAAGCATGAAATAAGTACTGCAAAAGGTAATTTAATTTAAACTCCACAATCTTATTTATACCATTTATTTATAACATGCTTTTCGATTTATGATAGATTTATCAGTGAATATTGATGTTAATTCCGCTGTTAAAAACAATGATTTTTCCTTTTTTTGTGGAGAGCAGTAGTCCAGTCAATATTACATTACAATCACAACTGGCATTTTTCAAAACCATCAAGTCAACTTCGAGTAAAGATATCAGAATAAATATTTCTGCACTCTTGCAATTCATCTAATACATAATGATAATTAAACAAAAACTTAATTATAATACCTAAATAAAGTTTTTGAAAGTTTAATAAAGTCCCATTTAAACCCACTCGAAAAAAAAAACCCTGCAAAATTGTCTTTTCCAAATCATAAAAGTCGACACTTCTTATAAGCATATCGAAATAAAAATTTCTGCACTCGTTCAACATACTAAATACACAATGAGGGTGTCAAAATGTCGAGGAGCTGAAATGACCGACAGCCATCAGCAGCAGCAACATAACCATTCACACTAACGTCACCCACCACATCATCATTAGCAGCAGTAAAAACCACCACTCACACGTATATCACACTCATCATCATCATCAGCAACAAAATAGCACAGATTTCTTGTACATAAACTGTAAATTGTAATAAATCTTAAATGTTTAAACATGTTTCGATCACGTAAAATGATCTTGGATTAAAGGTATTGAGCGCCGGTATTGGAACCTGGAAAATCCGGCCCAATTTCAAAACGGCCGTGGAGAATCCAGCCCAAAGATTATCCGCCCCTGGAGAATCCGGTCCCATTTAGCATGGTCCATCTGGCCCCACTTTTTTAATTTTTTTAGCAATATTAGTGTTATTTATCAAAACCAATACATACATAATATGTAAAGCTTACATTAAATATTTATGAAATACACATAAACACGATAAACTTGATAATTTGTGTCGCACATCAATAAATCAACAGTTTTTTTCATACATGAAAATTATTGAAACTGTGGAAATGTAACACTGGAAATCAATTTACTTTTGATTTTGTAAGATATTATAAATATGCACCATATTCAACTATAGATGATGGCAGACCAAAACGTTTTAATTATGCATGTATAAATAAACCGTAAATAAAGAATAGTTGTATTAATCTACACTTAAAATTGAATACACTAATCTGTTTACCTTTCAAAAAAAACACCCATAATTCTAACATAAATCTGCATTCTCAACATGAGATATTGCATACAAAATTTAAATACGAAGTATAGATACAATCTCTAAATTGTACACCTTTGAAATTCTCGTATCAAATATAATCACTTCTGTTCACTGTGTCTATGATCATTTCATCTTTTCAAATAGCTAGTTATTTACATCACAATATTACAATATTTAATTAGTTTTTCAACGTACAACACTTATTCATTAACATATGATCTTACACACCCTGAAAGAATTTGCCAGTAAGGTTAAGTTGTTTCCCATAGCAATTTGAATCGTAAGCATTTACATACACAAATCACGTGACTGTCTGCTGATCTTTGAACTGACTGTCTACTGAATTTTGAACATGTTACTACACGATATGAGCGATATGGAAATATACCAGACTCTATATATATAATCGTTAACGCTAGTGATAATGCAATATTTTAGAAGATAACTTAAACTATCATAATGACAGAAAGAATAAATCAAAATACGATTGACAATTTTGCTTCAGATATTAAAAAAACAGAATGCACTTCAACCATTTACAATATATCTTTCAAAAATAAAGACTCATAAATGCATGCCAATTTACAAACCAATCCATCAAGATGACACACTCAATAGATATTAACAGGATACAGTCGGGGCATTACATACAATTACAATAAAATTGTATTGAATGAATGCAAAATCCTTTTTATCAGTTAAGATGTTGACGTAGATATTTACTAAAATTAACTGCATACTATCGTGTTATCGTGTTATCGTAAAGAATATATAGATATATTTTAAACTTATTTATTTTACATCGATTGTGAAACAAGTTCTTATAACTTAGACAAATCACGCTCGAAGTCTTCCTGGGTAGAATCAGTACAAAGCATATGCGGAAAAGGTGTCTTGTTCAAGAAAACAACACATAGCAGTAGAGGAGGATCAAACACACGACACTACGATCATGTGTTCGATGCTTAACCGCTGGACCATGCGCTCCACATATTACTTTGTTAATTTTAATATAGTTTTTTTTACTTTTGTTTTTTCTTGTATATATATTTTTAAAAGTATCGTCTTGAGAGATAGAACGTGGGAGAGAGATGTATATAATTATTTTCATTGTTTAAGATTATATTAATTATCTAAATATTAAATTGAATTATAAATCATACGTGTTTAATTCCTAAAAATAGTTACTTTTCTTTAACAGCCATTGATTATTATATGCATTATATAATTCGGAATTGCCCTTTATTCAATAACAATCCTGCAGTTATTAATATGTGCGTTTCAAATTATCTAATAACTTTCCAATATTTTAATGATATTATTTTTAAAATAAATTTTGGGCCGGACGTTTCATTCAGGGGCTGGATTGATAACGAGGCCAGATTTACATGGGCCGGATATTCCCGGTATTGAGGTTTGAAGGAAAATTTATAGTAATGTGTCGTTATTTTAATTGCAGTATACGATTTCTTTAATCACAAGTACATCAATAATTTTAAACACAAATTGATGTGAATGGTATTGTTTTGATAACAATTTCATTCTGCATCGTAAGAATTTTGATTTGTATTTTCTGATATGAATGGAAGTTAAGATAACTGAAAACGAGATATTGCGAGATTTAGCGCGAGTACGTAAGCGGTCACAAAATTTCAATTAGTTGCCTTTCCTTCTCTGTATAATTCCTTGGCAGCAGCATTATCACCACTCACACTAATATCACACACATCATAATTAGCAGCAACATCACTGTTCATACTAACATCAAACACTACATCATCATTAGCAGCAGTAAACACCACTATTTATACTTATATCACACTCCTCATCAGCATCAGCAGCAGCAGCAACATCACCATTCTCATTGATGTCACAGACATCATCATCAGCAGCAGCAGTAAACATCACCATACATTAACAGCACACACATTAGCATCATCAGCAGCAGCAGTAAACATCACCATACACTAACAGCTCATACATTATCATCATCATCAGCAGCAGTAAACATCAACATTCACATTAATATCACGTACATCCTTTGCAGCAATGAGGTGTATTTGAAATTGACACAAAATTATCAACAAAATCGCTCATTGCTCGTTTTGTTATTGCTTATCTTATAAGTTTACTTTGTAATGGAATTCCAGAATTTCTAGGTGATAATTTATTTAAATTAGATAGGTTACATTTATGCAAATTTACTTTGATTTGATAAAAAGTAACCATTTCCACAAGATTATGTTTACATTTAAGAAACTCAGATTTAGCATTATGGCATTTTTTATTGAGCCACAGTGTTATTAATGCTTTAAGTATGCGGTTTTTGGTGACTATGATTTACCAAAATGTTGAAAATATATGTTGTACACTATTTAGTATAAAGACTTAATACTCCTAATTATATTGCATTCACCGGATGTAAATTTCGCAGATATACCATCGAAAATATGTGTTTTTAGAGTTAATTAGGTTTAAAAACAAACTCCAACTAGTTCCATACTATTTTATCGACATTACGGCGATTAGTAGGCACATTTTGACATGACATATAATTTAAGGAATATGTTATGCGATGACAATGATAAAAAAATTCTGTCGTATCCAAGACAAAGATTTAAAATTGCTAATATTAGTTATTTAATAATCAACAGCGTATTGAGACAGCCCTGTTTCTATACAAACTATGATACATTCATTAACTATGACATTGTCTGTTCACAATATGTACATTCTTTTCCTGAAAAAGTGTCACATACAAATCATTATTAATATGATTTGATAAGTCGGAAGATATTCATTCTGAAGATGACCCGTGCAAACATTTAAGTCAACTGGCAAATTTATACTCATCTCCTAACTCACTATAGTGTCGTATGATTTACAGACAAAACGGCCCCAAACCAAAACGGCCCAAGATCAAAACAGACCCATATACCTTAGTCAAAACAACCCCAAACAAAAATGCCCCAGACCAAGACAGACCTATATACTTAGGCAAAACGTACCAAAACAAAAACGGCCCAGACTAAAACAGACCAATATACTTGAGTAAAAACGGCCCCAAACAAAAACGGCCCCAGACCAAAACAGACCCATATACCTTATTCAAAACGGCCACAAACAAAAACAGCCCCAGACCAAAACAGACCCATATACTTTAGTCAAAACGGCCCCAGACCAAAACAGACCCATATACTTTAGTAAAACTGGCTCCATTATATATTTCTTTTACACATCTCCTAACTCACTATAGTGTCATACGATTTACAGACAAAACGGCCCCAAACAAAAACGGCCCCAGACCAAAACAGACCCATAAAACCTTAGTCAGAACGGCCCCAAAAAAAACGGCACCAGACTAAAACAGAACCATATACTTTAGTCAAAACGGCACAAAACAAAGCGGCACCAGACCAAAACATACCCATATACCTTAGTCAAAACGGCCCCAAACCAAAACGACCGCAGACCAAAACAGACCCATATACCTCAGTCAAAACGGCCCTAAACCATAACGGCCCCAGACCAAAACAGACCAATATACCTTAGTCAAAACGGCCAAAAACCAAAACGGCCCCAGACCAAAACAGACCCATATACCTTAGTCAAAACGGCCCAAACCAAAACGGACGCAGACCAAAACAGACCCATATACCTTAGTCCAAACGGCCCCAAACCAAAACTAAAGCAGACCAAAACAGACCCATATACCTTAGTCAAAACGGCCGCAAACCAAAACGGACGCAGACCAAAACAGACCCATATACCTAAGTCAAAACGGCCACAAACAAAAACGACCGCAGATCGAAACAGACTCATATACCTTAGTAAAAACGGCCCAAAACCAAATCGACCGCAGAACAAAACAGACCCATATACTTTAGCCAAACAGCTCCTAACAAAAACGGCCCCAGAAAATACTTTATACAGTAAAAACAGTGACATTGGTGGTATAAACTTAGATAAACAGAATGTTAGGGGAACAATGTTTGTTTTTGTCACAAATTGAAATTTTTTTGTTTTTACGTTGTTGTTAATTTCTAACAAAAACACTATTTTAAAAGTAAAAACAAAACTATGTTGTTGAATAACATACAATAACAAAGTATTATCAGTAAGGATATAAGCTTTACTTTGGTAAAATTTCATATATTTATGAAAAAATAAATAAACACAGGTTTTAATTTACTTTTCCCCATTACAAAGAAGAGGTGTCATTCAAATGTCTTAAAAAGAAAATTGCTTTTGTGTTTTAATATGCTTACAATTCACAATTTTTATAAAGGACCCATATATGTCCACAATCATGCTCACCATTTGTTTCCCAGTGCTTCCTATATACAAGTAGTAAGACGAAAATTTTCAAAGTTTATCTTCAATTTGACTGTTATGGTCCCACCTCCAATGTCCCAGTGGTGTGGGGACCATTCAAGTCACAATTCTGATTTACCCTTAGGTATCACAGCTTATATTCGACAAAGGGGCTTTTGTAAATCTCTTAAAATCTACCAATGGGCTTTTGTCCATGTGTACACTTTTTGACCAAGTGATTTTTGTCCGGATACCACCTGGCATAGCTGCACATAACAATTCATTACAATTGAGCTTACGGTTTTTGAGAAGAAGTCAAAGTGTGAATTGTGACACACTAATTGTTTTTAGGCCCCACCCCAGGGTCAAACCGCAAGACACTGGGACATGCATTTCACACAACGGACGACGCAAGATGGACAAAAGAAGATCGCAAAAGGTCCCTTGACTTCTCGCACAACATTTATATTTCCCATAGGGCTCCATTGTAACATTTATAACCAAAATACAGTGAAAAAAATCTGTAGCAAGTGTTTGGGCTCAAAGTCTTCGCTGGCTCAAGATATGCAATTAAAAAAATGGGAAGGGGAAAAAGTATACCTTTGCCAGTTATTTTAAATTCAATGTTTTTGTTATACCTATCACTTTCCAAAGATTGATTGATATACAACATTGTGTCTCATTATCATTCGCCTCTCACAGCTGATTCAAGTGGAAAAGTTATAAGCTACTACCGGAGATGAGGTGTGCTCAAGTACTGGTTAACCTTTCAGAAAACAGTGGTTAGGTTAACTGATCATCGGTTAGCCATCAACTCCATAAACATGACGCTAAATATTCAATAAATCAATCAATTCAATATTTCTTATATAATGATTTTGAAGATTTGCTGCAGTAACCTGGAGTAACCTTATGTTACCAAAGAAAAAGAAGGGTAACCAAGTAATCAGGAAAAGGGAATGTTTTATTCAATATTTCTTATATAATGATTTTGTAGATTTGCTGCAGTAAACCGGAGTAACCTTTAGTTACCAAAGACAAAGAAGGGTAACCAAGTAACCGGAAATAGAGGCTTTTTTTCAATATTTCTTATACAGTAGAACTTCGACGGCTCGAACCCGACGGGACTTGTCAAAATAGTTCGAGCATTGTTCAACATCATCCAAACATGTACATGCATATACATCGAAATGGGATTTCGTGCAGGACAAGATAAGTGGTTCAAGCTATATATCGTGTTCTATCTATCCGTGTTCGAGCCAACGAAGTTCTACTGTATAATCATCTTTAGAAAGTCACTTATTCAGGTGATTATGACAACATCCGTAATTCACTAACTGGCTCATAATGCAAATCTCTACAATCTACAACATTATTGACTTGTTTACAGGTAGAGACGACCATGACCACCAACATTAACCTTGTATTTCCCTGCAGTTAGGAATGTCTTGATCTTAAGATGAATGATTTTACACATTGTATTGTTAAATATCTATTTTAAAACATATCACGTTCTAACATGACATGATCTGTATGAAATATTTTGTGAATGTTTTAGTGTCTACTTTATTAAACATCAAACACTAGAAGGAATATAAAGCTTTAGATAATTGCGGTATTACTAATCAAAGCAAAGAGACTTGTAAATCTGCTGCGTATTATATCAGCTATTCACATTTATTAGCTTATTAAAGGACTTTAAAGGGAACGCTGCAATTTTCACTTAAAACTATTTCTGAAAAGTTTACATACTTATTATGTAAAGTTACATTACCATAGCATATGTTTAGACTATTTTTGTTCCTGTGTTGAGAAAAGTGCATAACTCTGTTACTCTTGTAAATGGTTGAAAAACATTATATTTGGCAGATCTTCGACAGCAAGTGCAAATTATATATTAATTTCCTCAGTTGTATCAGAAAGATATAACTTATACCATGTATATAAAGATGAATACAGTAGAACTTCGATCAATCGGCCTGGACAAGATAAGTGGTTCGAGCCATGTGTGGTGTTCCAGCTATCCGTGTTCAAGCCAACGAAGTTCTACTGTATACTGATTGTGTAGATTTGCTGCAGTAACCTGGAGTAACATTTAGTTACCAAAGACAAAGAGGTAACCAAGTAACCAGAAATAGAAACATGTTTTTTCCTGAAGTAACCTTCAGTTACTAAAGACAAAGAAGGGTAACCAAGTAGCCAGAAATGGAGACAAGTTTTTCTTCAATATTTCTTATATAATGACTTTGTAGATTTGCTGCTGTAACTTGGAGTAACCTTTAGATTCTTGAGCGATTGATTGACATTGCTGTATTGCTTTCGCATCATAAGAAAGTAGGTCATGTTTACATTTCATTGCAGGTTACCATCTCATGTTCCTAAAGCTTTTGTTTCGATTTCATGGTCATCATAGATATACTAACAACATATATTCATTGTTTTATTGATTATATATGTTTAAATATTACATTCTTTGTTTGGTTAAATTTTTAATTAATAGGAAAACGTTATTGTTGGCAACATAATTGTGACATTCGAAAGTAGGTCATGTTTAAATTTGTAATAGAATTATTTAATCCAATCAATAATGATAATTCTATTTTGTGGAGAACCGCATTAGTTAAACTCTCATTGTGTTTAGTCATTACAAGTTTTGTTGAAATTGATGCAGTAATTTTATTGAATCTAGGTATGTGAGCACCTGACCATTTCTAGTAAGGAAGGACAGTAATGGATGAACGTTGATAAGAAACAAGTCATGCCTACTATTCATGAGAAAGTATTCGTGAATATATACTTTAAGTACATTTATTTTCATAGAATACTTCCAGTGTTTACAACTGATGCATATGCGTGAATGGAAAGAGCTTGAATAGTTATCTGCCGGTTGCCATCTCACATTTCTTGAAAATGCCTACAGGTTTGCAATTAGAGTGTCTTTATAAGATATGATAACCTAATGTTTTATGTTGAAATTGACCTGTTTATATCTAAATATGTTCATATACGCTTTGTTTTGTTTTGGGTATTGCTATACAGTACAGCAGGGAAAAATAATAATTACGACATTGTGTCATAAGAAAGAATGTCATGTTTACATACAAAATTAGTTTTGCAAGCCAGTGTCGAATTCTTTATTTAGTTTTAATACTTATATTTATTCAGCATTGTTGGGATAAATAATGTATATCTTTTCACCAATTTAATCTCATAGTGTATGGTCTTTGCGTCATGTTAAAACAATAAATTATGTTTAAACTAAACAATAATTATGTTCAGTATTAATTTGAGGCCATTTTATAATTTGGTAATTTAGGAAATTTTGTAACTGGTCAAAATTATTGGTCATTTCATAACCTGCCTTCATTAGAGAATGATTCAGTATACTTTTATGAACTAATGCTGTTATACATTTTTGGCAATTCTCATGCGATTATAAGCATTTTGTATGGTAATCACATCATAAGAAAGTTAGTCGTATTTGCCATTTATACAGAAACTTAATTGCATTTCATTTGCAGATCAGAACAGGTCAGTGAGTGTCTGAACTCTTTATTCAGTTATAATGAAACTTATTCAGTATACTTTTATTAAATCATGCTGTTTTATATCTTGTGGTAATTATCATGCGATTATACGCATTCTGTATGGTCATCACTTCATACAAAAGTAAGTTGTGTTTACAATTTATACAGAAATCTGACTGCATTTCATTTGTAGGTCTGTGAGTGTCTAAACTCTTCATTTAGTTATTATAATGGAACTTATTCAGTATAATCTTATAAAAACATGCTGTTACATTGTTAGTGGTAATTCTCGTGCAATTTTACGCATTCTGTATGGTTATCACATCATAAGATAGTAAGTTTTGTTTACAATTTATACAGAATTTCACTCATTTGCAAGTCAGTGGCTGTCTTAACTCTTTATTCATTTATAATAATGGAACTTATTCAGTATTATTTCAATAAATCATGCTGTTTTATGTTTTTGGCAGTTCTCATGTCATAATATGCATTCTGTATGGTCATCACACCATAAGAAGTTTAGTCATGTTATTAATTTATACAGAAACTTGAATGTATTTGTCTCGATATTTATGGATCAGATGACCTGTATGAAAGGTTATATTGGCTTTTGAGGTAATATTCGATATGTTTTCAACTTAAAAATTGCACATGCAGTTTATATTCTTTCGGCTACTGTGAACAAACATGTGGGAAGGCAGTAACACTGATTTAATTGATGTTTATGTTTTATGCTTTGATATGGCGCTCACAGAAAAACTCAAGTTACATAAACTTGAACTGGTAATAAGTCAGCTCCCATTTAGCGAGTGTTAAATTGGAAACCTGTGAAAAGCATAACCTCCATTGGTTAAAATATGACAAGGAAAGATGCTTTCAATTAAGGTGAATCATTGAAACACATGGGAATACATATATGCGTTGTTTGTAACCATTATAAATGAATATAAAATAAACAACACCTCAGAATATTATTTTTTTTTAATTTTTATATGATAACACATAGAGCTGGGTACTACTCATTAACAGCATATCGCAATATATTGGGATACAGTATGTCTTGTCTCGATACATAGTTTGATACTTTCTTAACTCTTTTTTCCTGTACTTTTTTTTTATCTTGTATATTTCAATGTTCAGAGTAATTCTGTTTTTATTTACTTCTCTCGTTTTCAAAATTTTGAAAAGATTAAATAATAAACTGTAGTACTGAATTGATAATTATCAGAATTGTATATTACTAGGTACACAGTATTTACAGAGAAAGTACAACTTTAAATCAATGAATTTGGGGAATTCCATAAGATATGAGACGTCAATTTTGTGTTTCAAGACATCCCTAACATTTGATTATGCCATTGTATGATCTGCATATCACAACATTTGCCGCAGTATGATGTCCTACCAATTTTTCTACAATTACAAACCATGTTTCCAATATTTTTTTATTTTTTTAATACAGTTTTTGATTAATAAAAAGCTTGCCAGTTTACAGTGACCAACAGGTGTAAGTTTTGTAATCTGGAGTATTTGTACACAGTTAAGTCTAAATAACACATTGAACAGCTTTATAAAGATTATTTCTCAACAAAACAATGTTTTTGAGCATAATTATGTTAAAAAATTATGTTCATTAAGATAACCGATGATATATCAATAAAAAAAGAACGTTTTGAGTAGAGCTGTGTATTGCCAGGACACTTCCGATACAATACGTATTGCGATACGGGTAGGATGATATGCGATACGATACACTGCTAAACATTTTGCTTTGAAGTTCTCATTGATATCAAACTGTGATATGTGTTGTTTTGAAAGAGTACAATATGACTGCATTGCAATTTGAGACATCACTAACAGACGGCGTGGACTATAGTCTATTTTAATAGAAATATGCTCATAGTTGTCTCATATTTCACAAATCCTTGAAATAAATGTTAATAAACTTAACATAAACATTTAGAATAAAGATACATATTTCTAAATTGTTTTTTTACAATCAGAACATACACTGAACAATTTTGGTACTGGAACTATTGCTGACCATGGCAAGTTTTCGACAAGAAATTGCGGTATATCTTGGATTCACCAAATCTCTTAATTAAAACAAATTTAGTGTTTGAATACTATTGACTTGTTACTTGAAAGTTCGATAATAATTGTTCTAATGACAACAAATCCAAGAATTCATTCGTTGGGATACAGGTCAGTGCAAACGCGACACAATGTATTTTGTAGTTTACCCAGAACAATTTATTGTTTTTTATTTGTATCCAATTTCCTTTTATATGCAAATTTAAATATGAATGCTAAACAGAGTTTTACTATTTAGTATTCGTATACGCATATTGAAATGCGAAGTCAGAGCTCAAGTACCAATACTAGCTCTATTTGATGTTTATAAATAGATTCAATCTCATTCGCAGAGTTATCGTTCGTTTGTTACACTCAAGGAAATGAGTCGACTGTGTTAGAGCGTGAAATGGATTACATTGTCACGGAACCGTTTATTGTTGTTGTTTTTTTTTGCCAATATTCTTTCGTTCTTTCTGTTTTCAATGCAAATTAAAATTAAATTCTGGATGTCAAACCGGTTTTATTTACGTAAATTTAGTATTTGTACTCGCATATTAAAAATTTAAATGCGAAATCAAAGCCAATACTAGCTCTACGCGATTTATAAATAGAATACTGAAATAAGGCTATTCGATCTCTTGATATTTGATCATTTAAACATATTTAATGCTGTTTTTTTTTTGGCTTTATTTTATAGGATATTGAATTATGCATACTCTACGTCTGTATCGCGGTACGGCCAATATAAACCCTGCCGAAACAATACGCATATTGTTCAGAAACGAACCGCAATAAACCGGTATATTGGAATAGCCCTGGTTATGAAGTATTTTGTTTTCTTTACATTTATAAATGATAGTGACAAAGCAATGTGTATACTCCCACTGCACTGAAAAGGACCACAACTGTCAGTGAGAGTAAATGTTCTGAGTGGCTAAGGTATGAAAGAAATATTAACGACACAAATTTTTGTTTTAACCTTATTGTGGTTAAATTATTAACCGTGATAATAAACTTCTGTGTAGGTCATTCGGTGTTACAGGTTGCTGTATACTAATGAGTAGGGTTGGGCATTGACCAGCACCTGAAAAGGTTAGGCATTAAGGTTAGGAAGATAATAGGGGTCAAATATGGAGAGGAAAGGAATCAAACATGTATAAACATTAATATGTCTCATTCTGTGTGGTCATCTCGTTTGTCTCATTCTGTGTGATTGTTCCATGAAAATGAACTTCTTTGAATGTCATTCGGTGTTACAGGTTGCTGTATACTAAAGATTAGGGTTGGGCATTGACCGACACATGAAAGGGTTAGGCATTAGGGTTAGGAAGAAGATATGGATCAAATATGAAGAGGAAAGGAATCAAACATGTATCATCGTTGATTTGTGTCAGTCTGTGTGCTCATCTCATAAGAAAACTCTTCGAGGGACAATGGTGTTACTGGTTGCTGTAGACTAAAGATTATGGTTGGGATTGGTCAGCTTTCGTGAAAGGATCAGGCATTACGTGTGAACTTGTGATTTTCTCATTTTAGTGTTTGCAGGGGACTCTCCCATTAAAGATGATAATGCTTTTAACTGATATTTTTACTTATACGCATTATCTTAATGTAGATTTCAATTTCTAGACAGTGTGCGCCTTCCAACCCAGTTGTTTTGCTATATGATTGAGTATGTTTTTGGCCAACTTTTCCATATATTATTTTTAGTAAGGTAATGTCCTCCAAGTTTGTAGATAATAAAAACAGTGTTTTAGAGCTATTGCTATTTTTCTGACATGTTTATTTTACGTATATACAAAAAAATAGTGAGTTTGTGCTTGTTCCGTATCAATGGTTAACAGCATTAAGAAGCTGCTGTTACTGTTTAAGACATGTCCTCTGCCATAAAATTGTATAGAGAATGAAAAGCAATATCTCGTTTTTAATTTATCTTCACTTCCATTCACTTTAGGAACACAAATCATAATTCTTACACTGCAGAATGAAATTGTCATCAAAACAATATTATAACCAGAAATTTGTGTTTAAAATTGTTGAATTGCTTGTGATTTTAATATGTGTATGCTGCAGCTAAATTAACGGCAAATTAAAACAAATTTTCTTCGAAACCTCAATACCTTTGATTTAATTAAGAGTTGTGCATGATCAAAACATGTTCAAACATCTAAGATTACATACAATTTACAGTTTGCATCATAATGGTCAATACCAGTATTTCCCCCTGTGGCGAGCGTATTACTATCAATCCTTTGTTCATGAGTTGGAATCCCCATCCAGCCACAGTCTTCAAGATGATTGATATATGACATAACGTCTCATTGTCACGTCTCTCACCGCTGATTCAAGTGGGAACGTTTTCCGTTACTTGCTGAGATGGGTGGGTGCGTCTCTCGCCGCTAATTGAAGTGGAAACATTATCCGTTACTTGCTGAGATGGGTGTACTCCAGTACTGGTTAACCTTCCAAGATCTCAGAAAAGAAAAGTTATGCTAAATGATCGTCTTTTAGCCCTAGATGGCACAGTAATGACTAAATATTCAAACAAACAAACAAATGGCGCCTTGATATACGGTACATGTATATAAATGTATGTGAAAAATGCAATAACACACACAGCTTATGTTTTAAATGTTTAATTAAACCAGATTGGAAACCAATGTGTATATTTTGATTAAGACTGGCTTACAGTTTGGTAAGGCGTTTTATTCACCATATAAAATGATGAGTTAACCTGGTTTTTAATTTAATATAATATATATATTATTCGAAAACATGTACTGCTGTGAGTGTGTGTTACAAGATTGTTTTTTATCAATAGAAAATGGGATTAATTTAAATACTTTTAACTTTTAATTTACATAATTTGATTTGGTAAATATTGAAGTCCAATATCTTAGTACAACATGATATGCTTTTGTGGTGTAACTGGCAAACACATCTACACTTTTGTAGAAATTCTGGGTTCGAATCCCAGCATTTGCAAACAACATGGAATAGAAGTGGCTTCAATATGGTGAAAAAAATGTTTTTTAGTGAAATTATTCTCTATTAAATATCTCTATAATTATACATATATATATATTTATAAATCTGTCCTTTATATAGCATGTGAGTAGTCATGAATCCTTAACTGGATCCTACTCATATAAAGCTATCAGTTCATGTATGTAAATTTGTCCGCCCCGTCCAGATGTGTTGCATGTAATTCCATAATATATAAGTCATGGTCGACACCAAATTTATTGGTTTGGCAGAGGCCTTGATATTGTATCTATGGTTTGCATTGTAGCTAGGCGCACTCGCCGTAATCTGGTCTGTACATTTATGTCTTGGTTATTCACAAATAATTATCTCCATATATATATATATATATATATATATATATATATATACACTCATTTCTGCAAGGACAACATATTTTTTTATTGCTTTCAGTAACCAGTGTTACAAAAATGTTTGTTGAGCCGCTCATATTTTCAAACTTACTTTTAATTCTTACTTAATATTTAAAGTTTTATGAGGCATCAGGTTCTTTTGTGCTTACTCTTCTGTTTGCTATACATTAAAAAGAATACATTTTATATACATTTTCTGTGGACTTCAGTTTACAATGTTCTCTTTAAAAAGCTAGTGTTACAAAAGTAGAGTGATTAACATACAACGTAATTAATTTTGGATTTAAATACCAGCTTAGGCTATATGTTTGTCTATTTCTTTTTGTTCCTGTTTAGTATTACAACTAGATGTAAGAGAATCTGGACAAGAACTGAAGGGAACTTATGTCCAGATTGTATATTTTATTCTTTCAAACCTGTGTTACGCAGCCAGTCAAGGGAATGAGCAAAAGTGACCATGTGAGGTTGTTGCTTAATACAGGTTAATTTACAACATAGAAATAGGAAATAGAAAATATGATTGCTTGTGACATGTGGCTGCTTAATAAAGTTGGTCGCCTACACAGGTTTGGCTGTATTTGGATACTTCAGAAGCTAATTTGGGAATTTAAGTACATGTGTACAGTCATGCTTTTATAGTAACAATGTTAATATAGTATTCATTGGTACATGGGAGATGGAGGTCCAAATAACTGACATGTTCAAAGACTTCTCTTAAATTGTTTTTCTAGTCCAGTGACATTTCCAACTTTTTATCAATCCTGTCCAGATAAATACTTTAATAAGTCATTGTTTAACATTTAAACCACAAAACTCTACTAATGCTTGAATACAGCATGAATGTCTGGTGTTTAGAATTATACAAATGGCTCTTGCAGTGGCAGAGTTGTCCAAGGTGGTGTTGTCAAATGACCACTTACTTCTCGCCACTTAGATTGTTGGTTAAATTCCCGCTCAGGTGGACAGAAAACATTTTGTGTGAAAATTAGGAGGTAACTTGCAGAAGAATATTGGCTCTACTGAGATTTATTTACTAGGTATTCTAGGTTTGTTTTGACATTGGCGTTAAACCCTATTACAATAAATATTGACTATCGACACAGTGTAAATTAGCGTATAGTATAGTCTTTGTTTATGTTACAGGGCAAGAAAAATATGCAGCCAGTCAACCCGGAACTTTTTGCTTACAAGGCAAATGCTCTACTGACTGAGCTAACCAGACTGCTGACATGTAATATTTGTCTCCTAACACTGTGACATATAAATTATGCAAAAACAAATTAATATTAGTAGAGAAAACATGTCAGTAGGTCCTGGAAACATTTTGTGACCATCACCCATTTATGATGATTTAAATGTTTGTTTATGTTTGTATTATACGTGTAGGTGTATTTTTAAAATATAAAACCCAGTTTTCAACTTTTTAGGGTACCATTTTTAAGACTTCTGACCAAAGAGCTTACTCGATGGAGTGATTTTATTCTGCATATAAATTCTTCATGTTCCTCCATTTCAACCTGTATTTCAATTTGTTTTTCTAGTAAATATAAAGTGAATCTTCCCTCCTTTTGATATTGAATAACTTGTCATGTGCATTTACAGTAAAACCAAAGTCTTTCATTCATTAATGTCATAGCTTTCTAATTCATTTTGAAAGTATGCTTGCTAACACTTGACATCTTTAGGGATGTTTCTACATACTTTGAATATTGTAACTACGTTCTGATAAAAAACAGATATAAATGCAAACCAACTCATTTCTTTGAAACATTTCCATATACTTTTAGTTTGGTATTGTTGACATCTGCACTATTATTAGTCACGTTTGTTTATATATTTTGATGTTAATGCGTTAAATAATTCTTTCTCAAACTGTATATGTGACCTTACTTTACATTTCTTTAAACAAAAAACTTATCTTCTGGAAGCTTGTCTTTAACCGTACGACAGAATTTCCACTTACTGTAACAATATACAATACTCATATACGTTTACGTTTATGTAGATTTTATATATTGGTGCAATAGGACAGCCTTGACATTGAACACAATGGATGTTCCAATTTGGTACTGAGAAAGAGTGCACATCCTTACAAAACAGTTTAATTCTTATAACAGTTCGAGATGTTGTTGTTCAGGAAATATAATCATCATTTGTTTATTGTTGTGTACATATGTTAATGTTTACGTTGTTTTAAATAATGTTTAAACTATCATCCCCATTACTTTACATTGTACTATCTTCCATGGGAGGAAGGCAAACTTAATCAGGCATGTAATAGGATACAACAATTTCAAGAAGACAATATTTCACTGAAACTCTGTAGTTATGCGGGTATTAAGATTATAGGTTCATTCTTCATATAACTCGTTGATGTACATTTATTATAACCTGTATTTTTATTTGTTGTTTCTGTACATGTAGGGTGAACCTGGAATCTTCATTCCTGTTGACATTGAATAACCATTTATGTGTTGTCAGTTATAAAACTAAAGTCGTACAAATATTCATGTCCATGTTTTTTTTCTAATTCTGAAAGTCTGATAGCATATACTTGACGTTTCTTAAAATGTTTCAACATACTTGGGATAAAGACTAATTCGCCATGGTAAAGCCTTCTTGCTACCTGTAACAGTATGCAATGCCAATATATATGCTTACGTTAATATAGTTTTATAAAAATGTGAAATATGTCAGACCTCATTTATACTACATTGAATATTCCAAATTTGTTGTAAGAAAAAGCACATAAAAATGCAACCAAACTCAATTCTGGGTACCAATTTTAACCTACTCTTGCTCAGATATTGTTGATACTTGTACCTATTTTCAGTCACTTGTGTATATATTTTGATGCCTATGTACCTTCCATCCATTTCCAATCTATATGTGTCATTGCTTTGCATTGCTTTGAATGTTTTATTTTACTTCCAGAACAGGGAAGTGTCTTTAACCCTGCAACAGAATATTCCCATTTACTGTCACAATTAGAAATACTCATATATGTTTATATATTTTTTATACATTGGTGCAATAGCACAGCATTCACAATGCAAAGAATACAACGGATGTTCCAACTTGGTACTATGATATATAATGTAACTTGTTTCAGAAATAAAGAATTTAACAAATTGTCAAAATTTTGTTCTTCCGTGTATAACCCAATACCTACGAATGGTCCAGGTTGACTTTAACTCCCCATCCAACAGTGGACAAATTACATATATATTATCCACAATGCAATCACTGTAAATTCTGTACTCACTGCTATAACAGATTGTAGCTTTTTCTTGTTCAATATTTTTTAAGTGTGTTTGTGTAGATTTGTTTTAGTAACCTGGAGTAACCTTCAGTTACAAAAGACAAGTAATCTTCAGTTACATTGACAAAGAAGGGTAACCAAGTAACCAGAAACAGGGACATGTTTTTTTCTTTCAAAATTTCTTAAATGATTTTGTAGATTTGCTGCAGAAACCTGGAGTAACCTTCAGTTACCAAAGACAAAGAAGGGTAACCAAGTAACCAGAAATAGAGACATGTGTTTTTCAAAATTACTTATATATGATTTTGTAGATCTGCTGTAGTAACCGGGAGTAACCTTCAGTTACCAAATACAAAGAAGGGGTAACCAAGTTACCAGAAATAGAGACATGTGTTTTTCAAAACTTCTAATATATAGTTTTGTAGATTTGCTGTAGTAACCTGGAGTAACCTTCAGTAACCAAAGACAAGTAACCTCCAGTTAACATAGACAAAGAGGGGTAACCAAGTAACCAGAAATAGGGACATGTTTTTTTCTTTCAATGTATTTTAAATGATTTTGTAGATTTGCTGCAGTAACCTGGAATAACCTTCAGTTATCAAAGACAAAGAAGGGTAACCAAGTAACCAGAAACAGAGACATGTGTTTTTCAAAATTTCTTAAGTGATTTTTTAGATTTGCTGCAGTATCCTAAAGTAACATTCAGTTACCAAAGACAAAGAAGGGTTACCAAGTAACCAGAAATAGAGACATGTTTTTTTCTTTCAATATTTCTTAAATAACGATTCTGTAGATATGCTGCTGTAACCTGGAGTAACCTTCACTTACCAAAAATCAAAAATGGTAACCAAGTAATCAGAAATAGAGACATGTTTTTCCTCAATATTTCTTTTATAATTATTTTGTAGATATGCTGCAGTAATCTGAAGTAACTTTCAGTTACCATAGACAAAGAACGGTAACCAAGTAACCAGAAATAGAAAAATGTGTTTTTTATGCTCCCCATATTGGGGGAAGCATATAGTCGCCGCTTCGTCCGTCCGTCCGTGCGTCCCAAAGTTCTTGTTCTGCTATTTCTCTACAACCTCTGGTTGGACTTTTATGAAACTTACTAGGATGCATTATTACAAAGTGCAGATGCGCATATTGTCTTTGTGTTCCGGTTCGATGAATTTTTTTACAGAGTTATGGCCCTTTAATTGAGTATGTGACCCAATTGTTGTCCGCAGTATTTCTCTACAATCCCAGGTTGGAATTTTATGAAACTTGCTAAGGTGTATCATTACCAAGTGCAGGTGCGCATATTGTCTTTGTGTTTCAGTTCGGTGATTTTTTACAAAGTTATGGCCCTTCGATTCTGTCTGTGACCAAATTCTTCTCTGCGCTATTTCTCAACAACCGCAAGTTGGAATTCATCACTACCAAGTGCAGACACGCATATTGTCTTTGTGTTCCGGTTTGATGATTTTCATGGAGTTATGGCCCATCAGTTGAGTCTATGACCAAATTATTGTCCGCGCTATTTCTCTACAACCCCAGGTTGGAAGTTTATGAAACTTGCTAGGATGCATCACTACCAAGTGGAGATGCGTAAATTGTCTTTGTGTTCCAGTTTGATGATTTTTCATGGAGTTATCGCCCTTAGATGGAGTGTGTGACTATATTCTTGTCCGCGCTATTTCTCTACAACCTCAGGTTGGAATTTTATGAAACTTACTTGGATGCATCATTACTAAGTGCTACTGCGCATATTGTCTTTGTGTTCCAGTTCAATGATTTTTGAAGGAGTTATGGCCCTTTGGTTCTTGTTGTGACTTAATTCTTGTCCGCGATATTTCTCTACAACCCCATGTTGGAATTTTATGAAACTTGCTAGGATGCATCATAATGACCTATTTCAAAGTATGTTGTACAATGTATTATATCACGAAATAAAAAATAATGTATTGACTTCTCTTTAGAACTCTCACACAACTTCCCCCGTTCAATATCAGTACCATATGGTACAGAGTCAAACACTCGCTTGGGGGAGCATCCAACGGTTCAACCGATATTTTTCTTTCAATATTTCTTATATATTATTTTTTAGATTGTTGCAGTCACCTGGAGTAACTTTAAGTTACCAAAGATAAAGAAGGGTAACAAAGAAACCAGAAATAGGGACATGTTTTTTTCTTTCAATATTTCTTAAATGATTTTGTAGATATGCTGCAGTAACCTGACGTAACATTTAGTTACCAAAGACAAAGAATGGTAACCAAGTAACCAGAAATAGAGGCATGTTTGTTTTCAATATTTCTTATATATGATTTTGAAGATTTGCTGCAGTAACCTGAAGTAACCTTCAGTTACCAAAGAGAGAGAGAATGGTAACCAAGTAACAAGAAATAGATACATGTGCTTTTCTATATTTTATATCTTAAGTTATTTTGTAGATTTGCTGTTGTAACCTGGAGTAACTTTCAGTTACCAAAGACAAAGCAGGGTAACCATGTAACCAAAAAAAAGTCATGTTTTTTTCAAAATGTCTTAGATATGATTTTACAGATTTGCTGCAGTAACTTGGAGTAACCTTGAGTTACTAAAGACAACGAAGGTTAACCAAGTAACCAGAAAAAGGAACTTTTTTTTCACTATTTCTTAAATATGATTTCGTAGATTTGCTGTAGTAACCTAGAATAACCTTTAGTTACCAAAGACAACAAAGGATAACGAAATAACCAGAGATAGAGACATACTTATTTCTAATTTTAACTACAATATGTGTAGCATAAATGTTTTTTCAATGTTACCAAAGACATATAACAAGTAACCTCAGTTACCAAAGGCATAAAGTGGGTTTCAAATGGACTTAATTGTGCAGAGGTGCACATGTTGTGCCTTATCTACATTCTTCGACGCATTTGTTTATTTTGAGAACTTACAGTTTGTTAACATTGTAAAAAGAATTGTGGAAGTACCAGACAAGGACAAAACTCTAGAATTAATTGAAATGCCAGAGAATTTACAAAATGCTTGCAAGACTTCATATTCATAGGGCCGCTCACAAAGTATTCTGAGGAGGTAAATTGCAATTACCTCACGATTTGGGCAGGCTAAAAAGGACGCGAAATATTCTCGACATGGACAATCACCGATGATGCGAAGAAGAAACTGGCAACTTATTATGAAATGTTCGAAAACTATTGTAAGTCCAAATCCAACGTTATCTATTCAAGATATATGTTGCGATCAAGAATACAAGAAGATGGGGATTCGTTCGAGCACTCCGTTGCGAATCTACTATTATTGTTCAAGGACCTTGGATATATAGCAAAACTCCACGATGCTATGATAAGGAACCACATCGTGTTCGGTATAACATCACCAAAAATCGGCGTAAAACTTATAAACGAAGGATTGGATTAGACATGGCAGAAGTGCGTAGGCATTGCACACTCAAATGAAATGGGCCAGATTCCAGTAAAGATCATGACGAACAACGACCATAAGACAGTCAATGTACAACCTGGGTGTGTACGGGGGAGGGGGTGCGGGGGCATCATCACAGCATTGACATTCCGCGACAAAATCAAAGTATTACCATGACAAAAGACAGCGTCAGAAAGTCACAAAATCTTGTGAAAATTGTGGAAATATTTAAAAACAGAACTGTGTTCATCAAAAGGAAAAACGTGTTTGCTCTGTGGAAAATATAACTATTAATGGTTAATGTTTGCAAAACAAAAGCTAAATAGGAAAATTCAGGAAGGAGACTAAATGTGGTAAATGATAATCTCAGATGTATCATGCCAATGCATTTATTTCTGGTGATAAACTGCCTGACTGATAAACATAGGTTTATCACGTCACTTCAGGTTTATCAGACACATAACGTCATTATGTATAATTATACATTTTGACCAGGACGGAACTACTTTTAACCCTACTTAAAATGAATTAAAAAAACACTAGAACTATTGACATGATAAATTGAATACCATGTATGTGTCTAATATTATTAACTTAATCAGGTTCAATACGAAAAAAACCATGAACTTAGATCTTGATTTAAATGAGCATAATGCTTTGTAGACACATTTCATATTGATAAATCAAAGAATCCAGCATTTGCTAACATCAGTATTTGACTGAAATCAACCTGATTAAGTTATGAAATTTAAAATCTTAAATGAACTACAAACAGTCATAATTATTGTTGTTTTTTTAATTATAAGTAATACATATAGATGTATTTCAAACATATTGTCTATGGATACATCCTATATTCTTTCTCGTGTTTTACTTTCGGCGAGAATGTAAGTGGACGATAATAATTTGAAATATGGTACAACGCTGGATAGTTTTTAAACATGATTATTGTATAAACATCCTTTATTCTTTCTCGTGTTTTATTTCCGGCGAGATCGAAAAACTGGATGAAACTAGAATTTAGTCATAAGCGGCAATAGTATAAACTATAAAAGATGCTGTGATTTATGTTGTGATTGTGTTTTTTTCTTACTTTTGTTTTATTCTACTGTTATCATTTTACACATTTATTATGATTGTGTTGAATACATCTGCTAGAAAATTATATAAATGGAAAAGTTTATTGTTGTTTAGAAGGATTCAGATCTATAAATGGAAATATTGAAACAGTACAGTGAATCTAATATTGACATTTGACTATTAATTCAAGTTTTATCTGATTATTCTTCCAGAATGACAAATCTTACAAAGTACATGTCTCCCTTTGAGAGAGGAGGTGTCACATGCTCCTGAATCATGCATACATGTAGGCGAGATGAACTAACATTGCTGCATATAAAAGTCTTTGTATAAATTATAATTAATGCTGGTCAATGGTTTAAAGATGGTCAATGGTTTAATGTGGCAATGATTTAATATTGTCCATTTGTTTAATGTTGGTCATTGGTTTAATGATGGTCATTGGTAGTATGTTAGCCAATGGTTTAATGTTGGCTAATGTCTTAATGTTGGTTAATGGTTTAATGATTGGTCAATGGTTTTATGATGGTCAATTGTTCAATGTTAGTCAATGGTTTAATGTTGATCAATGGTTTACTGATGGTCAATGAATTAATGTTGGTAAATGGTTAAATGATGGTTATTGGTTTAATGTTGGTCAAAAGTTTAACGTTGGTCAATGGTTTAATGATAGTTAATATTGGTTGAATGATGGTCATTGGCTTAATGTTGGTCAATGGTGTTATGTTTGTCAATGGTTTTATGTTGGTCAATATTGGTATATTGGTGGTCATTGGTTTAATGATCGGCATTGTTTTAAAGATGGTAAATGGTTAACTGTTGTTCATTGGTTTAATGTTGGTCAGTGGTTTAATGTTGGTCATTGTTTTAACGTTGATCAATGGTTTTATTTGGGTCAATATTGGTGTAATAACAGTCATAGTTAAATGTAGGTCAATGGTTTAATGATGGTCATTGATTTAATGTTGGTCAAAAGCGGGGCGCTAATCTAATGGATAGAGTGTTGGCAGCTCACGCCAGAGGTTGCGGGTTCGATCCCCAGCTCGACCCGATGCCCTCATAAAACAACACTCAGTACAGGTTCTACCAAGGAAGCGGACTTATAAGCTCTGAGTTTTCATCGCAATCGAGCTAAAATAAATTAGTATAAACTAAACTAATGTTGGTCAATGGTTTAATGATGGTTATTGGTTTAATGTTGGTCATTAGTTTAATGATGGCAATTGATTTAATATTGGCCATTGGTTTAATGCTGGTCATTGGTTTAATGTTGGTCAATGGTTTATTGTTGGTCAATGGTTACATTATGGTAAATGGTTTAATGATGGTTATTGGTTTGATGTTGGTCAATGGTTTTATATTGGTCAATGATTTTATGTAGGTCAATGGTTTATTGTTTGTCAATCTTGGTTTAATGTTGGTCAGTGATTTTATGCTGGTCAATATTGGTTTAATGTTAGTCAATGGTTTTATGTTGGTCAATCTTGGTTTAATGTTGGTCAATGTTTTAATGTTGGTCAATGGTTTAATGTTGGTCAATGTTTGAATGTTGGTCATTGGTTTAATGATCGGCATTAGTTTAATGTTGGTCAAGGGTTGAATGTAGTTCATTGGTTTAATGATTGTCAGTGGTTTAATGTTGGTCAATGTTTGAATTTTGGTCATTGGTTTAATGATCGGCATTAGTTTAATGTTGGGCAATGGTTGAATGTTGTTCATTGGTTTAATGTTGGTCAATGGTTAAGTGTTGGTCAGTGGTTTAATGTGGGCCATTTGTTTAACGTGGTCAATGGTATAATGTACGTCATTCGTTTAACGTTGGTCATTGGCTTGATGTCGGTCAATGGTTTGATGTTGGTCATTGGTTTAATGATGGTAAATGGTTTACTGTAGGTCTAAATTGGTTTAATGATAGTTATTGGTTTAATGCTAGTCAATGATGTAATATTGGTCATTGGTTTCATGTAGGTCAATGGTTTTATGTTGGTCAATATTGGTTTAATGTTGGTCAATAGTTTAATTTTGGTCAATGGTTTAACGTTGTTCAATGTTTTAATGCTGGTTAATGGTTTAATATTTGTCAATGTTTTAATATTGGTCAATGTTTTAATGTTGGTCTTTGGTTTAATGATCCGTATCAGTTTAATGTTGGTCACTGGTTTTATGTTTGTCATTCGATAAATATTGGTCATTGGTTTAATGTTGGTCAATGGTTTAATGATCAGCATTAGTTTAATGTTGGTCAATGATTCATTTAATGATTGGCATTAGTTTAAGTTAATCAATGTTTTATTGTTGGTCAATGGTTTAATGATGGTTTAATGATCGGCATTAATTTAATATTGGTCAATGGTTTAATGTTGTTCATTGGTTTAATGTTGGTGAATGGTTTATTGATCGGCATTATTTTAATGTTGATTATTGGTTTAATGTTGGTCATTGGTTTAATGTTGGTGAATGGTTTAATGTTGGTCAATATTGGTTTAATGTTGGTCATTGGTAAATATTGGTTAATTGTTTAATGTTGGTCATTGGTTAAACTTTGGTGAATGATTTAATGTTGGTCAATATTGGTTTAATGTTGGTCATTGGTTAAAAGTTGTTTTATTTTTTAATGTTGGTCAATGTTTTAATGTTGGTTAATGGTTTAATATTTGTTAATGTTTTAATATTAGTCAATGTTTTGATGTTGGTCATTGGTTTAATTATAGGTATAAGTTTAATGTTGGTAATTGATTTATTGTTTGTCATTGGTTTAATGATGGTCAATGGTTTTATGATCTGCATTAATTTAATGTTGGTCATTGGTTTAATGATGGTCAATGATTTAATGTTGGTCAATATTTTAATGTTGGTCATTGGTTTATAATGGTCAATGGTTTAATATCGGTCATTGGTTTAATGTTGGTCAATGTTTTAATGATGGTCATTGGTTTAATGTTGGTCAATGGTTTAAAGTTTGTAAATGGTTTTATGTTGGTTAATGGTTTGATGTTTGCCGAAGGTTTTATGTTGGTAAATATTAGTTGAATGTTGGTCAATGGTTTAATGTTGGTCATTGGTTTAATGATCAGCATTACTTTATTATTGGTCATTGGTTTAATATTGATCAATGATTTAATGTTGGTCATTGGTTTAATGTTGGTCAATGGTTTCATGTTGGCCAATGGTTTTATGTTGGTCAATATTGATGTAATTGTTGTCAATGGTTTAATGTTGGTCAATGGTTTAATGATGGTCATTGATTTAATGTTGGTCAATGGTTTAATGTTGGTTAATGGTAAATGGTTTATGTTGGTCAATATTGGTTTAATGTTGGTTAATAGTTTAATGTTGGTGAATGGTTTAGTGTTGATGAATGGCTTAATGTTGATCATTGGTTTAATAATCGGCATTAGTTTAACGTTGGTAAATGTTTTAACGTTGGTCAATGGTTTAATATTGGTCAATGGGTTAATGTAGGTGATTTGTTTAATGTGGTACAGTTGATTGATTTTGGTCAATGGTTTATTATTGTCAATATTGTTGTTATGTTGGCCAATTTGATTTAATTTGGTCAATGTTTTAAAGTTGATCATTGGTTTAATGTTGGTCATTGGTTTAATGATGGTCAGTGATTTAATGTTGGTCAATATTGCTTTAATGGTGGTCAATGGTTTAACGAATTGATTGATTTATTGAATATTTAGCATCATTTTGAAGCCACAGAGGGCTCAAAGATGACCTAACAACTGTTTCCTGGGATTCTGACAAGGTAATCCAGTTCTCGGGCACACCTCATTTCCGCACGTGAATGATAACTTTCCTACTTGAATAAGCGGTGAGAGATGTATGATGTTCAGACGCAATATCGTATATCAATCATCAGGGAGACTGTGGTCGGGCAGGTATTCAAACCCATGACCCCTGAATTGAATCAGACGCGCTACCATCTGAGCTAATCGGGTCAGGGTTAGTCAATGGAGTCCAAATTAATGTTTTAAGATGTCAAAAATGAGCACAATTGAGCACCAATGTAGCTCTCATCTTTCAAAAAGTGCATTTAGTATAGTATTGTCAGTGATTTTTTACATAATGATGACCAATCTATAGAATCAATACTATTACTGAAAAACAAATTATTAAAATCCGAGCTAAAAACTAAAACATTAACCTAAAATTAGGTTTGGAAGTCAATTGGAATCTTTGGTACCGATTTATCTTTTTATAACATGATATATATATACATGTATATATATGTATACATTTTAGTCACTTTAACATTGTAACATAAGTAGTTTGTTTGGAAACAGAGAGATGCTTACTAACTGGATGCCGTCCCCAATAACGACAAAGACGTCAATGAAAGGGTCATGTTAATAGCTATTCAATTTCTTTATTTTAAAGAAAAGCAAAAGATGTTTTTGCCAATGATATAATAATGAAATCAATCATAAATCTGATTTTATCCAAAATTATATCTGAAGCTTATAATTACTGGTCATGAATAGAACAGGTGTTGATGGTTGATATTGTTGTATGCATGGTGTTTTAAGCATTGTTTTCAACTATTTTCAGTTGTACCGCAACGGTGTCTACTTAAGACAGTATTCAAAGCACTACCACATTGGAGTATCGTGCAGCAGACACATGGTATGATACCCCATCCAGTCACATTATACTTAATTATATTTAATCCTTATTATTAATTGATTTAATGTTGTACTAATTTATTTTAGCTTGATTGTGAGGTAAGCTCAAAGCTTGTATGAACTGCTCTTGAAAACAACTACCTGCGTAGAACCAGTACCGAGTGCTGTTTTGGAGAGGCAAACATATCAAGCTGGGGATCGAACCCACAACCTCTAGCATTAACGCTCAATCAACTAGACCCCCGTCCAACAATAAACAGTATTATAAGAATGTCGTTTTACAAAATATATAATAAAAAGAAACGACATTTCTGCAGGTGCTTTGTCTGTATTAACTGTATTATTAAAGACAGATTGTTATTGTAGATAAAATGTATTGATGTCAAAACTTAATGTTAGAAATAGAGTTAAGCATACATTAAAGCTTTACACACTATTGATAAATATGTGCAAATTTCACCCGACATTTTCTTCTTCATTTTCTAAAGGGGTTTAATGCCGATTCCAACTCATGAAAGGTTATACATGGCATATACAGTTTTTACAAGTGCATGAAGACTTCAGAATGAATCTGAGTAGAACCACTGTCCTAAGTCCGCAAGTAACTGGACAACCTTTACACATTAGGTTTTTGTAGCAAGCATTCCTCGGACCCTGCATTCACTTTACAGTAATAATTTCAGTATATACAATAATTTCTTAAAATTGTCTACAAATATGCATATATTATCACACTTATACAAATTACTCGTTTGTTTTTAGCAGTAATTTTATAAATACTTTGCTGGTTGCGATAATAAAGTGTATATTTTATTTAAAAGGTACATTTAGGTTATGTACGCTGCATTTACACCAAGGACCATTGTATAATTAACATGTCATATATAATGTAACCATGAACCGATGGTAATTTTTAACAAAATGTAAAGGGTTTATCTATCTTTATTGCCATTGTTAGGTTTCTGAAAACAAGAAAAAATACTGTCATTGCATGCAAGATAATCATATTTATTTAAATCACGCAAATGTGCTCTCCCAAAGTGTTCGTCTAAATTACACATGGCAATTTACTGTTCTGAATTTGGCTATTGGTCTCCTTAAATTTCTGTTTTCAAAGACCTTCTTCCCTTTGATATAAATGACAGTACTTTGCTTTATTCTCGTCAGGGACAAAATGTTAACGTTTTATTCAGTATTTTCAAATATCATCTTGCAATGTTGTATTAATCATTTCATGTGTCACTACAGTTTGAACAATTATCAAGATTTGCAATAGTGCACAACAAAACATAAGAGTACATGCATTTTAATACACCAAACTTTGATCATTATTCAATGCCATTTTCAATATTAAAAGGAGTGTATC
Organism: Panopea generosa; assembly: GCA_029582155.1. Lineage (NCBI taxonomy): Eukaryota > Metazoa > Mollusca > Bivalvia > Adapedonta > Hiatellidae > Panopea > Panopea generosa. The sequence goes on from CM055911.1 coordinate 49,704,687, forward strand.
CGAAATAAATGTCTTAAAGACGTCACAACTACATCGCCGATATTTGGTCGATCTTAACATTAAAACTGCAAATTTATATCGAATAGCATTACTGATGGGTATTCTGTTCAATAACAAAATTATATTGTATTTTGTCTCTGTAGAGTAGAATTCTTTAATTTTGTTGACTAAATACTAAATTGCGGCCCACGATAAAGTCACTCACTGGCCATTATCGGGTTATGGTAAAACATTGACGAATAAAACGGAAAATGCCGATCTGTGCATTAACGACTTTCTCATAAATAAGATAAACTACAAGGACGGAATCAACCATTATCTTCGAATGGAACCTTCCTCTTTGTGATTCAATAACTTTTTCATCCTTTACTGAACAGAGCGATATAGGTGATACATATTTAATAAATAAAATAATGATCAAAATGGTTAAAAAAAAAATTTATAATATCATTATTTCATATAAACAATATTTTTTTTTTTTTTTACGGTCAAATTAAAAAATGTTTTTTATTCCTTTATTTTTATTTTAGCTCGTTGAAAACTCAAAACATACCTGTATATAAACTGCTCTCTAGTCCACTTCTTGGGTAGAACCAGTTCTGAGTGTTGTTTCATGAGACCACCTGGCATCGGGTTGAGCTTGGGATTGAAACCACAGGCTCTGGCATGAGAAAACTACAGCACACACTGGGACATGCTTACTTATGGGGTAGCATTTTTTTTTTAATGAAGTTTAGCGCCACTTCCAATACATTTCAGTTAATATATGGCATATCAAGTTTTATTGTTTGTGGAAGACCTTAGGATGAATCTGAGTAGAATAACCTTCCACAACTTACTGTCAAACTTTTTCACACTAAGATTTTTTCGAACCAAGGACCTTAGCGGTAAGAGGTAAATGGTCTTGAAATGTGCCCTAGATCACTCGGCGACGGAGGACCCAGTGCTCCAGATAAGCACCATTTGGGGTGGGGGTGGGGAGTTAAGCATTGTAGGTTTTGAGTAAAGCACTGAAATTTAAATTAAGAGGTAAAATAAGCATTGGGTATTCTCAATTTCAATGTTGATTAATTTGTTTTAAATGGCAATTTTTACCCTTAAAAAGAAGACAGAGTTTCCTCGAAACTCGATACTCAACAATTAGAATCCCTTCAGATTTACTCCACGAAATATTGCGTAGTTTAATGATAGACCCATTCATCAAGAAGCAATGTTTGTATTGCGCTATTATTGAATAAACTAAAGAAATGAATGACAACTGAATCTTGAGTTGAAAATGATATAAATCTGACGATACATCATGTTAAATGCAAGTGCACACGAATGCATATATATAACACTTTAAACAAATATGCTTTGTACCCCATTTCTTTATAACCATACCTTCAAGGCTGCTTTTTTCAGGTTGGTCTTTACCTGTATGATGATTCATAAACTGATTGTTTGTAAGCCCTCCGTGGCATAATATGACACTAAATATTCTATAAATCATCCAATCAATGGTTATACTGAAACGGCTGAAATGCATAAAATAAGCGACTTGGATTACGACTGGTGCGCGTATCAGCACGTATGTCATGACACAGAGGAAATATTATTTCGTGTCTGTTCATGCACCTTTAGAGACAGACAATAGTACGTTCGGAAGACATCGCTAATTTTCGCAAAGCGGTGGATGACGATGTCTAACGCTGGGTATGTGCGATTGACACGTCAGTTGGTAGCAACCGTGGTAAAAATAATAACGCATGTCGCCAATGGAAAATTACCGGTACTGTTTGGATACGCCAATATTGTCAATACCTATGAATCAGTTAATTTGTGTTTTGACTTCAAAACATAACAAAAGAAATGAAAAAAATAAGATTGTTTGAAACGATTTAGTTTGTGGCTGCTTGACAACGAACAAACAAACATGCGTATAAAATTGGTAGTATTTGTTGGAAACGGCCACTGCAGATCTCCAACCAAGTCTATCTGTAGGAAAAGTTTTGTATTTGATTGTGGTGTATTTTTATGTTAAGCAATGGCAAAATCTGAAATTCAAGGACTTTTGGCGGCTTTAACGTTTGTAGCGGCATTTAGTAATATATGTAAGTATATTGAATACTTTTTATCCTCTTTGATAATATCATTTTTAATATAAATTCTGTCATATATTTTAAATCCTTATTTGTTATTTCTTTAGTATATATATATATTTAAGTTGACATTTATTTTAATTCTTTTTATTTTAATTATCGTATTTTCTGTTTGTTTGTTGCTTTTTCTCTCTTTTCATTTAATGTCACATTGCCTGCATGTAGTTTAAAACGAAATGTTTGGGGTCACCCTGTAAGAGGTAAATACGGCATGGAACAGAATAGGGAATGGGTTCCGATATCGGAGTAAATGAATTGAACAAATGAATGATCAGTGTTTTACGGCAAGACGATTCGGTGCATGCGTAGGTAATTTTGTGCTCTTTGAGCTAATTATAATAATGATTAACGCGATCAGAAATTTCGACAATGTTAACTTAAAAATTAAACATAATGTTAAAAACCATTAATAATACAAAAAGTGCATAAACTAATATCGACAAAAGATATATCTGCAATATCTAAATACAAAGCAAGCATTCATTTTATAGGCAAAGTTCACAAACTTTATATTTTCTCAAATAATGTTTTGATATTTTTTTTTTTTTATTAATAAAGTAATAAAATGAGTTCTTTGAAAAAAAACTCGTAACCAGTGTATGCGTTTCATTTCAAAACACGTAAAAATAATTACTCATTTTGACAAGTAAAAGGGAATCTTGAGTTGCATGTAGTTGTTACGCCAGAAAAGGTGGCAGTTCCCGATTTTTGTTGAATTTTTACTTGTGGCGAAGTCTTGAATATAGAATTATTGTTAATTTTATTCAACCAGCTGTATCCGTATACTGATAAACGTATGTCAGATGAATTTACTGACAGCTTGTCGAAAAGCTTCATTTGTTAATATGTTCTTCCGATACAAAATTTTAAACAAAAAATCGAAAATTAAAACATTACAGAATATTAAATTAAATTAAAATCTTAATATTGTGAAATATAAAGTGCTGCGGGAAAACAGTCATAAAATGTGCAGAAAATGGTATTTTTGTTTTCATTTTCTCGAGACAAAATGTTTTGAATGATGCAATATAACAAATTACAATTTAACAAAAATTATTCAAACAGCTTTCTGTTGTTTTTCAAAATGCCATATTTAATGGATTGTTTTTTTTTTCAAATCATATTTATTTATTTATCAATTAATTTATTTATATGCAATCGAAATCATATTTTTCCAAAAACACATTTAATTTTATGCTTTTTTTTACCTATCATAGAGCAATATTCACGAATTTCCTTTTTATATTTCTTTATTACATGTTCTTTATAACATAAAATATTATTGACAAATATCAAAACAGTATCAACATACAATACTGTCATGTATACAAGTACGTCCAGCAATTTCTCAATTAGGTGTGGGAACACATTGGCATTTTCATTTAAATAAAATAAAGATAAAATTTAATGCGACATCAACGATTTCGCTGGAATCTATTTAGTTTATAAGGAGTTTTTATAATGTCTCAAACGGAAAACAAATTTGATTTTGATATATAAACATATATAAACTCTGGTAAAATTAGCGCTTCACATTAATGGTGCATTAATTAAACTAGAGTGTTGTTGTTTATTTCAAAGAGACATGACGCCACGTACAGTGACGTTTTTAGGTCTAACTCCACATTTGATTTTTGCTCTATATTTTATATTAAACAATATCCATGATGTCCATGGTGAAAATCAAATCCACAAGCCTTTTAAAGTATTTTGCCCGTAGAAGGAATGTATCCGCTTATAAAAATGCATAATTGTTGGATCTATGTTGACCAGCTTGTTTGTTTGTTTAGTGACACCCCTGAGAGTTTTCATAAAGAAATACGTCCACAAATACTCTGTAATACACCCGTCTGTTAAACTATATTAAAAGTAATAGTTTAACACCAGTAATGTCTTGTTGCAGTATATGCTATGCAAGCGTCTGCAGCAAGACATCACAACATGTGCGAACAATTTTAAAAATGTTCCAAACCAAATCGTTATAATAATGGCGCAATTCTATTGTGAGACGTTATTGTTCCGTTTATTAGTTTAAAGGTTCGGTATTACAGTTTTAGGCTTAATGTTCTTTTCCGTCTACTCGGAGATAATGTTAATGCATTTTTCTTATTTTTAATGCTCATAGTTTTATTTGAATGACATTATTGATGTATTTTAAACATTTTGAAGGCATTGTCATGTTTGATGCTTGGAAACATATGAATACATATTTTCGGAAGTCTACTTTCACTATGTCAACCGCGTACACACTGAACAGAAAAATAACTCTTATATGACACATGACCCCTAGTATTCTCATCATAGTTTGGTAGTGTAGAGGTTGACGAACAATACAATGTAAGTTTCACTTCTTTTATTTTGAAGTTTCTATGAATGACAAGCCGTCAAACTATTTTTATTTACTATAGAATAAAGACAAAAATTAATGGTGGGTGTAATATAATGCTCTATTGATAATCATAATCTCCGCCTCTCTATCTGTCAGTCATTACACTCTCTGCATGTGCCACTTTGATAGCATGTATAATCAGTTCTAAGTTTTAGCATTTAGTAGTAAACATCATATACACACTGCTGACTCTTTTGTTATATTAACGCCCACACACTAAAGAACATAACAGTGGGCTTACACATAAATTAAATAAATTGTAACCAAAATGGTGGATCAAATCGAAATTAAATTAGAGTCACGTCATTATTTTGGTACATTCTAAAATGCAAATTCTATTTTAAGCCAAGCAGGTATTTTAATCTAACTTGGGCGCTTATTGGGTCATCTTGGATTTCCTCGCCATTTCGAAAGGCTCGGTCTTTAAATAATTAGTTGACTTGTACTATGTTTGTGCCAAGTTCGGTACTTTTCTAAAAAAAGGCACACTTCTCTCACTGTACTGCACCATATTGCTCCACTATTAGGATAATTGAATTGAATTTATTAAATATTTAGTGTCATTTTTATGCCATCGTCGGATAACAGACAATCAGTTAACCTAACCACTGTTTCCTGGGATTAACCAGTGCTCTAGCACACCCACTCTCCGCAAGTAACTGATAACTTTCCCATTTGAATCGGCGGTGAGAGACGAATAATAATGAGACACAATGTCGTTTATCAATCATTACGGAGACTTGCCGAGCGAGGATTCGAACTCCCGACCCCTTGATTTATAGTAAGACGCATCACCGTCTGAGCTAATCTGGTCCGGCTATTAGGATAAACTTGGAGATTCCGAATTCCAATGTATTGTTTTGACATTATTAAGTAGACAGCCTTATAAAAATAAGGACTCAGTAAGCATATTTATGCGTGGTTTATTGGAAAACAACGCTTTTTAACAATTTATAAGTTTGAAGAAAAAACAAAAACAAAAAAAACAAAAAAACCTGACATACTACCTTTTGAATCTTTTACTTTTTTCGCCCTACCAGCATGCGCTGTTTCTATAACTGCCGGAACCGGAACTGCAGCCAATACAGTCGCTGAAAACGCAACTTCCGGTGCTGTGATAACGGTAAACGCCACCACAGACACAGGTAACGCCACTATCGATACATTCGCTGTGACGTCGCTTAATACGAACTTCGAGTTTGCCACTCCGGCTTCCGGAGCTTTGTCCGTGAAGAGCGGTAATACAATCGATTATGAAACTGCCACGACACAAGTAATTGTATTTACGTAAGTTAATGTTTTTTTTTTACAATTTTGACACTCATGATTCACACTTTGAATGCACAGGCGGCAGTTTCGATTATGAAATAAATATGCCCCATCCGCCCACTTCCACCTTCTTTATTTATTTATTTTTTATGTGTTTGATATGTTTATATGAATATAATTATGTGATTATGTACTATTTCAAATTTAAAAAATTATACAGTATAGATATATATAAACAAATATAGATTTATAAAGTTCGTTATCTAAATACCGATCTGTATGTGGCTGCCTCGAATGCGGCTGCCTTGATACGCGGCGAATCCACCTGACCTATGAGCATAGCATAGAGTGGTGTAAAGACCGAAGGGAAAGTTCTCTCTTCACGTAATATTTTTGCAGATAACTTTCTTAATATTGTATGAACATTCACGAAACAAAGACGAACGCCGTCTCTGTATGGATATGAACCATCTGCTATATATAGTAGATCAGGAAAAAGTGTTGTAAATGTCTCAAAAATATAATTAATTTTAAAATGGATACAAAGCATCTATAGTTATTATACATAAATGCAATCCGAATAGTTTGGTATATCAAATCCACAGGCAGTATTAATGGACCTTGGTTGGTCCCTCCCTACCACCCCAACACCCCAATTTTTTTTTGGACAAATTTATGTCCAATCCATCCAAAATACCCATTTAACAAAAAGAAAATCGGTATTTTGGATTGATTGAACAAAGATTTGATAAATAACAATTGAAAAAAAAAATTGGGTTGTGGGGGTGGTAGGGAGGGACCAACCAAGGCCCATTAATACTGCCTGTGATCAAATCTACCAAAACGTGATAAAACGTTATTTTAATCAGAGAGATAAACTTGAAACGAAAAATAGACAGCACTTCAATACTGCTTGACGACCTTCTCGTAGTTATTCGGACTCTTTATGAAATGAAATAAATTATTCAATATGCAAACCAGTATGACGGATCAAATCGAAATCAAAATTTTATATGTCTCAAAATACGTTGTAATTTTAAATTTATTGATTTGGCAGAGGTCTTGATATTGTATAAATGGTTTGCATTGTAGCTAGGCGCACTCGCCGTAGTCTGGTCTGTACAGTTATGTCTTGGTTATTCACAAATAATAATCTCCATATATATATATATATCATGCATTGTGAATGAGTATCTGAAAAGATCCCACAAATCGTAAATTCTGTTGTTGTGAATTTAATGATCTCCCTTTATATATGTAAATATATAGTCTAACCTGTGCGCGTAAGTCAAGTTACGAAATCTCTTTTTAATATTTTATATTATTTTGGTATGTTAAATAGATACTCAAATGGCAACACCGGGTCAGTGACTACGTAGTCATGGTATATTGAGAAAAATGTTTTTAACAAATTTAAAAAATGAAAATAGAAAAACCTAACATTTCGTTTAAGAAACCAGCGTGTTTCTTTACAGCGTCGTCGACTCCGTACCAGATACTGCCACGGGAACGTTGACGGTGTCGATCACCGACATAAACGACAATACTCCGGTGATTGCCACAATAACATTCTCGGTGGCAGAAGGGGCAGTAGCATGTAAGTAACATTTATAAAAAAAAGTAGAGTCCTGCCGTTTCAAGATTACTTACCTCTCACCACTAAGGTCGTAGGTTCGAGTCCTGCTCGATCCATAAACTTTATGTTGGGAAGTTTGCTAGTTACTTGTGGAAGGACGGTGGTTCAACTCAGATTCATTCTGAGGTCTACACCATTAAAATTTAATATGCCATATAGAACCTGAAATGTGTCGAAAATGGCATTACACACAATTAAAAAATAAATCAATAAAGGTGATTAGTGTAGTATCATTCATTTAAGTTACATGTATAGCATGTAAGTTTTGTTCGTTATATGTATATGTTGCCAGTTACATAATTTATGCATTTTGTTTGTTACATGTACATTATATTCTTTTTGCTCGTAGCAAGTAACATTTCGTTTAGTTCATCGTAAAGTATCTTGAACGGAAGAGTTAACCCGACATCTGACATTTTGGGTTTTATTTTTGCCTGTAATTTTAGTTTTTTGCTCAAAAAGCACCGAAGCAATATTCTTCAAAATATGAACTTGAATAAGAAAGAATATTTGGGATAACAATGACCATGTCTGTATTATTACATTTGACCGTAATTGGAACAATTTCATAATTATTAAAATTGGTCGTCAAATCAGGTTTTACACGACAGTCAAATGTGGCGGGTATGCTGTTCCGTTCAGTACATAACAGCCACTCCTCATATCAATACAATCAAGCGACAGAGTATCGGATTCAATATCGGAGGATATAGGGTTCGATCCTCCGCCACGGCTATGTGTAGTGTCCTTGAGAAAAACACTTTATCCGCATATGTTTAGTACTGGTTCTACCCAGGAAGACTTTAAGGATGATTTGTCGAAGTTGCAAGACCTTATTTCAAAATAACTAAGTTAAAAAATACAATCCATACACGACATACGGTTGCTTCATTGCGTCAAAAAGGTAAAGTTTCATGACGCCAAAAATGTAAAGGACATGTTTCACAATCGATGTAAAATAGGATGTTTGCACACACTTAACATGTATATTGTAATTATATTACAGCAACCACTGTCGGCACTGTAACAGCTACGGACGCAGACGGGACGACGGCAAATAATGTAATCAGCGCCTATGCCATAAGTACGTGTCATAGTTAGTAGATTGTAATGAACAGAAAATTATTTATTTTATTAAGTGAAATATCATTTTTATTTCATCGATTGATATTGTCACGAGCAGACATGCCAATGTCAGTGTTCATCAGTGACATTTTATTGATATCTCACCACACTACCTATATAATGATTGCCAGCAGTGAAATTACCAGTTCTTGATATCTCACAACACTACCTATATAATGATTGACAGCAACAAAATTGCCATTTATTGACATTTCACCACACTGTCTATATAATGATTGACAGCAGTGAAATTATAATTTATTGATATCTCACCACACTGTCTGTATAATAACTGATAGCAGTGAAATTACCATTCATTGATATCTCACCACACTGTCTATATAATAACTGATAGCAGTGAAATTACCATTTATTGATATCTCATAACACTGTCTATATAATAATTGACATCAGTGAAATTGCCATTTATAAGTTATATATAATGACTGACAGCAGTGAAAATACTATTTACTGATAACTCACCAATTATTTATATAATGATTGATAGCAGTGAAATTACCATTTATAAGTTTTATATAATGACTGACAGCAGTGAAATTACCATTCATAAGTTGTATATAATGATTGACAGCAGTGTAATTACAATTTATAAGTTATATGTAATGACTGACAGCAGTTAATTACCATTTACTGATATCTTGCCACAATATTTATATAATGATTGACAGCAGTGAAATTACCATTTATTAGTTCTATATTATGATTGACAGCAGTGAAATTAACATTTATAAGTTCTGTATTTATAATACTAGTATATAAATTAATGTAAATAGTTAAATTACACCTTTCACCAAGTAACACTGGGATAGACATAACTCTTATGATAAGTAACGGTTTCATCGAAATACATTTTAGCAATTTAAAACATATAATCAACTATTCTGTGCTTGACTAGTTGTGATGGGGGATACAGGGTTTTGTCCAAATGAAAAAAGCAGAAAATGCTATACCTGTCCCACAATACCAGCAGAGTACGAGCTCCAAACAACGTTATTAGTCTACAGAACGGACCCAGGTATCTCCCAGTTGTGTCCGTTAAATAGCAATGTTGGGAATGCCACATTTAAGCGCGCTAATTGGTCAGTTGCTTCAACTAAAATTGTGGATGACGTCACAGTTAAGTAAGCGTTCTTTTGCTGTGAATTGTGAGACAGGCATATAATTCCCTTTCACTGAGAGTTAACAGAGCTGATTCGAGAGATACCAGGTTCTTGGATAGACTAGTATCTAACGTTTACCAAACTTTGACATCTTTCACATTTCCCGGTACAACTGACCAATCAACGTGCTCAAATCCAATTGCTATGTAACAGATTAAAGCGGGAGATTTGGGTTAAATCTACCACTCAGACTAAAAATACTTCTTAGTAGTAAATGTTTAATCATAAATCGTATCTTTTAAAATGTAACACTGGAACTTGGCATTTTTGCAAATATTATGATATTCAGATTAAAAAGTTGGATGCGTTTTAATCCCTCTGTTTGTTCTAGCGTCCATATAAAAACAATACATGGAATGTTCCATTTCAGCCGGCGGTAACACTGACACAATGTTTGCCATCAGCACCGCTGGAGTGATCACCGTGGAAACAGGGAAAAACATAAGTGCCGCCACTCTCGGAAGCTACGCACTCGTCGTTACGGCTACCGATAGCGGTATGTATCCAAGCTATCCTAATCACTTTGTACTGAAACGTAAACTCTCTCTCTCTCTCTCTCTCTCTCTCTCTCTCTCTTTCTCTCTCTCTCATAAATTATGAAATATAAATTTTATACTTCATAATTTATCAAGTCTCACGGTTTCGCCGTGAGTCTCACGATTTTGGTAATGAAATCACGGTCTCACGCTGACTATGTCATTTCTAACGCATTTCAATTAAAACAAAATTCACGAAAATAAATACTATGGTTTTAAAAATAAATCGGTAAAAACATCGTATCGTGTATTAGTTGTGTCTGAACTACTGTTAGCCACCGGAACCGGTGTTGATATATAATATACCAACACATAATAATCATTACCCGCTGTCAATGTAAACATCATAAACTATCATGGAGGTATCGTTAAGCTTTTCTGACTACTAAATAGGGTGTGTTTTTTTAAAAAAAAAAAAAGAATTCCATAGCATCACATCACAGCGTTGCTGTAGCTGAATTACTGTAAATTTATTGCACCAAAATTTGAAAAAAATCATACAAATTTAAGGAAAATTTTAGTACAATAATTGACTGAAACTGTTGTAGAAAACACCCAAGAACACAGCACAGACGATCTAGGAATCAAAAAATTTCCAGGGGGGAGGGGGGGTGGGTATGCCCACGAAACCCCCTAGAATATTTTCTCACTCTAAGGTTCATTTGAGCCTTGACAGCTATGATACAAAATGACACACGACCAAAATTAAATAATATGTATCTGATTTAATTTCAGGCACCCCCGCTCTCATCGGAACAGGGACTGTCAACATCTCGGTGTCAGGCGCACCAATCACTTCCGGCGGAATCGTATCAGTAGCGGCCATGTTAATGACGATAATTTACCAATTCATTTAGACGAATCACCACGCCCTTTGCGCCAACAACATTGTAGAATAGATTAGATAATCCTCTAGGAATTTTACGCAACTCAAATATAGATAAAAATGCACAGCGTTCGTAGTACTTCAAAAACATGTTAACATGATTTCGTTAATTGAATTGATCAATGTTAAACTTGAATAAAATACAAAGAAAATATGATGAAAAAAATACCAAGTTTTAAGTGGACTTTAACGTTAAATTTTTGCCTTCACATTCTAGACACATATAATTTCGTCAAATTTTATATCTAAATTTAGATGTAGCGAAATGATCCTGTAAAGAACAACACATTTAAATATGTTTCTGATATAAACATAAAATAAAAGCATCACACAATATGATATATCAGGACAAACATCAAAAGCTACAATACAAATATGGATGCAAACAGGTGTCCGCCAATAATCGGCGACCCTATAATGATGTCATATGTTTATATGTTTGAGTAAAGTTATTAATATCAAATCCTTAGTCTATCCTAGAACATGATATCTCCCGAATCAGGTTTATTAACCACCAATGAAAATGCAGGGAATTCTATGCCTGTCCCACAATTCATAGCAGTTGAACGCTTACTAAACTGTGACGTTATCAAATTTTCAGTTGAAACAACAGACTAAAAAGTGTCTTTTCCAACATTGCTATTTAACGGACCCAATCGGGAGAGCTAGGTCCGTACTACAGGCTAATGTATCCTATATTCCTTCTACAGGCTTCCAAAAATATACAATATCTCTCTCCGGGGTTTTTTTGTTTTCTTTCTTCCGCGAGAAGTCGATATTATAATCCAATCCAACAAAAATGATTTATAAATATTATTACGTTTGTTTTGCCATCCATTTAAAATAAAAAAAAAATAAAAATAAACGAAATCATATCAATATCTTTCTACAATGAATGATTGGACACAGGGCTCGAGAGTGATTCGCAACAAAGTTGTCACAAAATATGAAACATTTTATTTATTTCAAGGCCGAAATATGACGTCAGATGTGTTTCGTCGGGCACATAATATATATGATAAAAACGTTTCATTTTTATTTTGACAATAAAACATATTAAGTAATAGAATGCAGACGCCGGGTAAAATTGTGATCGTCATTAAAAAACAAAAGAATAATGTAATTAATTGTGATTGTTGGGGTGTTATAAATTTTGAAATTATTGATTATTGAGATACATGGTCAATCACTCGAACCACAACTAATAATAATTGAACATGTGCATGTTCCATAAAAGGTTACAAAAGATATATAAAAAATCAATTTATCCCCGTTGATCCCATCAGGGAATGTTCTTCTTTATACCATTCCCTCACTTCTCCCGAAATAGGGCTGATACGCCATAATGAAACTATCACTGGAAATTTTTGTTTATCCCAGAACGCGATATCTCCCGAATAAGGCCTATTAACCCCAATGAAAAAGCAGGGAATTCCATACACGTACCTTAATTCAAAGCAATTGAACGCTTACTGAACTATGACGTCATTCAAACTTTCAGTTGACGCAAATGACCTATCAACGTGCTCAAATGTTGATTTCCCAACATTGCTATTTAACGGACCAAATTGTGAGAATTAGATTTGTTCTACAGACTAAGTGAATTCCATATCATTTTCCCCTCCCCCATAGTGTCATGTGTTTTCTCATTTTGTTGCGTCGCTGACCAATCAGCGAGCTCACAGTTATTATTGTTCTGAAAGTTCCACGAGAAATAAAGGTTCAACGTTCCCTGAGGGAACTACGACTAACGCTACATGGGAGAGCTAGTGTCGTTTCTGCAATCTGTGGAAATTGCCACGGAGGCGGTCCCCGGTCATAAATCTCCTTTAATAAGAAAAAATAAATGTCTTTATTTTAACCCGTTGAGTCTGCATGCATAATTACAGCAATATGTCGGTTTTATTAATTTAGATGTGTATATGTGTGTGTGCGTGTATGCGTGCATGCGTGTTTTTTTACAATTGACACTACGGTACTGCTTCAATATGCCCTGTAATCTGAATTTAAAAAAAAATGACTAGAAAGTTTCAGCGAAAAATTAGCTGAATAAATACGTGACATCTTACGGAACAGCGTATTATAAATTTGGCCCATTTGTATTAATTTCCAATGATTAAACCTTCTGGGTTCTTTCTTAAAATTTATAATAACGCACAAAAATATATCGGACATAATGATGAAAGTATTTGATTTTTAGCCATTTTGTGCTGATAAAAACTATAATAAACGATGTAAAAGTTGCTCAAATGCATATTAAACAAAATTTTAATATCTTCAGAAATTTAACATTAGCATCAAACTGATCGCAAAAAATATGTCTGTTTATGGCCCGATCATTACACGTGTTGTCACAATGAATACATATAACTTATGATACATGTATGTGCACGATAAAAGTGTGTCAAATAAACAGATGTCACATAATATGCAAGATACTAAAAAAGTCAAAACACGGGTCTAGTAAAGGGCGATAACCGTTGCATAAATGTTTACTCGAATGAAAAGGTTTTGTCCCCTGTCATTTAATAAATGAGCGACATTTTGTGTATACTTTCTCTTTAAAAAGTATATTGTAAATTATACACGCCGGTCGTTGATACGTTAAACTATGTAATGTATGGCAAAGAGAGAAAAACGAAAAAAAAAAATGGTAAAATATTTCAGCCAATACGTTTCTTAGAAATTTGATACTGAATAAGATGCTGATTTTATGTCATGGATTTTGTAATGAAATTATCAACAATTTTTTGTCTGACCTTCAAGTGCAAATGCAAATATTAACGCACCGAGTCTGCTGACACACATTGCTAAACAACAACAACAGCAACAACAATAACAACGGCAACACACCAAAAACGCATCATTAACAAAAGTAAGGACAACAAACAACATCAGCAACTACAAAACCAACACTTTTGAGATACAGGGACTGAACCTTTTTATACACGAGAACTTTTCTAGATGTGCAATGTATGTAGATAATCATAAATACATCTCTTCCCATGATTTGTAGTATTCTACAATGACCTAAAGGGAGCTTTTATGGATATGTTTATACATTTTATAGAAGTGCTGTGCTTTCTTATTCGACATGTTAAACTATTCTAACTAGTTATCAACCGTACATACTCGGTCAATTCCGTCATTCTTTGCTATTAGATTAGGATAATTGGCGAGGTGGTCCAAATGACTAGTCATAAGACTGGTTCATGGTTGAGTTACCCTTTTTGTACTATTTTGTTAAAAATGTCAGAGACGGGTTTCTCTTTTCCTCATTTTGAAAAAAGGTAAAATAGTTTTCAGTCTAGTTTCTAAATATTTCAATTCATTGTACGAAATTTATATGGACGGATGAACTGACAACTAACAATCTGGTGTATTCGACAATCTATAGTTTTCACATGTCAATATAATAAAAATAGAATTGATTATTGTTCTTCGTAAAGCAATAAAACAATTAACTTTATATTAAATTGTTTGTATTTTATTTTCCCCTCTGTTTAGTATAACAGTACATTTGCGTTGTTCAGTGGTAGAGCATCGGCCCCATAATTGAAGGGTCGAGGGTTCGAACCTCCGCTATGGCCTTGTATGGTGTCCTTGAGCAAGACACTTTTTCCGCATATGCTTAGTACTGGTTATACCCACGACGAGCGTGATTTATCTAAGATGGAATAACTTGTTTAACAATCGAAGACAAACTAATAAGTTTATACTAAACTTTTAAACTAAGTTCTAGTATAACAGTATATTGCTGACCTTTTCACCTGCTATCAGGGGATATATGGAACATACCCGGGATATCGGATATACCAAATATGTATACGATATCATGATTAAAATTTAACCCATCTAATAAGCGCTGGGGCGAACCCATGTGGATTTATGCTATGGAGTGGTGTAAAAGATCGAAGGAAACGTGCCCACCTTAGGTAACATTTTTCACACCACCGTTGCACTTTTTGCAAAAAATATTATACTGGTTTGAATGATCACTCAATATATAACCGGTTATTAGTCTCTATACAGAGATGGCGTTCGACTTATTAAGGAAGTTGTCTGCAAATTGTGCCCCGAAGCGGGCACTTTTCCTCAGTTTTTTGCGCCACTCCATAGCATGTAACGTGGATTGCCACCTTGATAAGTAGTTGTCATCAACGAGTTGGGTGTAATACCATGTTAAAACATCCAGTATTATAAGTGAAGGAAGACAATTCAGAGATCTGAGTAGAAACAGTGTCCTTCCACGAGTAACTGGCAAACTTTCTCACAAAAACTATTTGAATCGAGCTTGGCTCGAACCTACAACCTTAGCGACCAACGGTGTATTGATCCTGAGAAGATAACAACACCCTTTACATCAGCTCAGTAAAAGAGAACTAATCATGTATTATAATCAGTGTTTATTACCAGTATGTAAACTTAAAACGTCATCGTTAACAATATTTTGAAACGCATACTGGTATTTGCACATCGACACAGGGGTCGTGAGTTCGAAACCACTCCCTGTCACAGCCGCCGTGATGATTGAAATATAATTCCATAAATATAACACTAAATATCCATATATAAACATTAGTTCTTTAACTGTAACTATATAATAATATCCCAGTGGTAGAGCCTTGGAACCAGGGTCGTGGGTTTGAATACCACCACGACCGTGTGTTGTGTCCCTGAGCAAGATACTATATCCACATATGCTTAGTAGTGTTTCTACCTGGGAGACTTCGAACACAATAAGAACAAAACTATTACATCATATATTACTATTGATCTTCTGAAGGGAAGAAAATATAATATCAATGTTTATATAAACTCTTTTTTTTCCACAAATTATCGTCTTACACCTTCTTCAGAAAAATCGCAGTCTTTTAAAAACCATGTCACATTTATTTTGTAGAATATGTGAAAAAGACACAGATTACTTTGACAATAGGAAACAACTGAAAAGACAACTGAGAAAGAGAGGGTATAATGGTAGGCAAATAGAAACACAGTTAAAGAGGGTAGACATTCTTAACAGGGACGAACTATTAAATAATAAAACAAGAAAAGAAAACAAAGAAAGGATACCTTTAGTGTTAACATATTCGAAACTAATACCAGACATTAGAGGCATATTATGGAAACACGAAAAAGGTTTTCACCGATCGAACCGTATGGCCAAATCCTACTGGATCCTACTTATATAAAACTATCAGTTTATGAATGTATATAATTGTCCGTCCAGTCCAGATGTGTGAACATGATTTTTAATATTTTAGACCCAAAAACTTTAATCTTTATAAAAAAAAAATGCAAATAATTCATTTTTTAACATAAACATAGTAAAAATGTCAACCTGACCATTTTTAGAAGATTGATATTTAGATTAAGACCACACTCGAAAAATCTGGTCATATTATGGGAAGCCATTTCAATGTTTAATATACAAACGCAGGTTCATTGTGAATACCATAATAATGTTTCGTAAAGTTTTCGATATTATCCTTAAACGAAGTTTTGGTGGGGCTGTAAGAATCATCTAGTCGGGTTTATTTTACAGAATTTTCAGCCTTACGGCTCTAATTTCACAATTTGTGTTTGATTTCAATGAAACTGTGTGTGACTGATTAGCATGAGGTGTAATTGTGGATGATATTTTTTTGTTAAAACCTTGACCATTACCATGCGGAGATTTTGCACTTGGATTTATATTTCCTGCTGATTCGTATACTTGAATTTGTGGCGCGAAATACTTCCACATATTTTGTTGGATTTCAAGGACACTTTGTGTTCATGGTCAACATAATTAGTAGTTGTGCTTGGACTGTTTACATCGGAGTAATTGTCCTTGAGATATTTATTTCTTATACTAAAACTTGTTCAGCAACTACGTCCACGTTTGACCTTGATTTCAATAAAATGTTTGTTAATGAGAAGCAGGAGATGTTATAATAATCAAAACTGTTTCCATAATTATTTTCTTTTCATTTCAGAGGATTGTGACGAGGGAAGCGGAATTGCACTATGTGTAGAAGGAAACAGCGTGGTCGATACCTGTTTCATATGATCATCGCGAAATAATCCGAATGCCCAACAATACATTTCTCATCTCCCCAAACGTAACATTTCCGGATAAAAATTGGGAAAATAAAGTTATCTCCCTTAAAATCACATTTGTCAAAGCCATTTGGATCGCAATAATACAAAGCTAAAACATAAGAAGACAAAGTGTTCATTTTCAAGCACTGTTTTTGATACAGACATAAATGATAACACTTTATTACCATGTTTTACAGAGTTACCTGTGAAAATGAATTATTGGGTAAACAAAAAAAAAATAGTAACATCAAATAACTCTCAATATCTGTGAAAATAACAATATAAATTATAATAGGTAGCTATGTGTCCATGAATATCAAGAGTAATAGACTGACGTTTCAGACTAGACATGCAATTTCATGTTTTTCTTTCATTAAAGCGTGACCTTGACCTTTGTATAACCTTGACCGTGACATCTGATGTAATGGTCTGGGTACTTCTACAGGTAAATACAGGTGACACCTCATCATGGCATGCTGATCACTTGTGTCAAGCTATTTTAAAATCCATCCATGTAAGACAAAGCTACAGACCAGAAATGAAATATCAAACAAACTGAAAGTGTGACCTTATGATAAGGTTCTGGGTCTTAACATGACACGTCGTCATGTTATGTTAATCAATTGATAAATTGAGCCATGTGTTTTTTTAAAACCATCCATGTTTAAAAAAATTACAGGACGGACTTCAAATCTCAAACAGACTCAAAGTGTTATCATACAAACTAAAAGTGCGACCTTGACCTTTGAGGTAAAGGTCTAGGTCTTACGTATGACACATCGTCGTGTTATCTTGATCAACTGAGCCAAATTAAAGACAAAGTTACAGACCAGAAACACAATATCAAACCAATTGAAAATGTGACCTTGACCTTTAAAGAAAGGTTCTGGATATCTTACATGCGACACTTAATTATGTCATGTTGATCAACTGAGCCAAGTATTTTTTAAATTTATTGATAAGTGACAAAGTTACAGACCGGACACGAACTCTCAAACAGACCGAGAGTGTTGTCTAACAAAGTTAAATTGTGACCTTGACTTTTGAAATGGGAGTCTGGGTGTTAAGTGGGACACGTCGTCATGTTATGTTGATCATTTGTAGCAAGTATTTATAAAATCCATCTCTGCATGACAAAGTTACAGGCCTGACACGAGATCGCACACAGACTCAAAGTGTTGTCAAACAAACTCAATGTATGACCTTGACCTTTGAGGTACGGATGTGGGTTTTACTCTCAACACATCATCATGTTATGTTGATCATTTGTAGCAAGTATTTATAAAATCCATTTATGCATGAGAAAGTTACTGGTCAGACACGAAATCTCACACAGACACAAAGTGTTGTCAAATAAACTAAATGTATGACCTTGACCTTTGAGGTACGGATGATGGTTTTACTCAAGACACGTTGTCATGTTATGTTGATCATTTGTAGCAAGTAATGACAAATTCATCTCTGCATGACAAAGTTACAGGCCGGACACGAAATCTCACACGGACTCAAAGTGTTGTCAAACAAACTCAAAGTGTGACCTTCACCTTTAAGGTACGGGTTTGGGTTTTACTCGCGACACGCCGTCAAGTTATAATGATCATTAGTAGTAAGTACTAACAATATCCATCTATGCATGACAAAGTTTCAGGCCGGACACGAAATACCGGACGGCAGGACGGACGGACAGACAGATGGACGGGTGCTGCGATTACTATATGCCACCCCAAAAATTATATTTTTCGGGATGGGGGCATAAAAATACAACGAGTTTGTTCTATGAATATTGTTTTATGTAATCGAAGGTATTTTGGAAGTAAGAATGGTGTCTATTTTCTGGCAGATTCGTTAACATTATGGGAGGTTAAAATAATGATTCAAGAACTCACTCAGAATTGTATGTGCCATCCTTGTCATCACAATAAATTGTATTAGCCATACTAGCAATCACAGCAGATAGTATGAGCCATCCTAGCCGTCACAGAAGATTGTATGAGCCATCCTAGCAATCACAGCAGTTTATATGAGCCATCCGGGCCATCACAGCAAATTGTATGAGCCATCATAGCCATCACAGCAGATTGTATGAGCCATCCTAGCAATCACAGCAGTTTATATGATCCTCTTAGCTATCACAGTAGATTGTATGAGCCATCCTTGCCATTGCAGCATATTGTATGAACCATCCTAGCCATTACAGCAGATTGTATGAGCCATCCTAGCAGATTGTATAAGCCATCGAAGCCACCACAACAAATTGTATGAGCCATCCTAGTAGATTGTATGAGCCATCCTAGCCACCACAACAAATTGTATGAGTCATCCTAACCATCAGAGCAGATTGTATGAGCCATCCTAGCCATCACCACAGATTGTATGAGCCATCCTTGCCATCACAGCAAATTGTATGAGCCATCCTAGCTATCACAGCAGATTATATGAGGCATCCTAGCCGTCACAGCAGATTGTATGAGCCATCCTAGCTATCAAAGCAGAGTGTATAAGTCATCCTAACCATCACAGCAGATTGTATGAGCCATCTTAGCCATCACCACAGATTGTATGGGCCATCTTAGCCATCACAGCAGATTGAAAGAGCCATCCTAGCATATTGTATAAGTCATCCTAGCCATTACAGCAGATTGTATGAGACATCCTAGCCATCATAGCAGATTGTATGAGCCATCCTAGCCATCACAGCAGATTGTATGGGCCATCTTAGCCATCACAGCAAATTGACTGAGCCATCCTAGCATGTTGTATAAGTCAGCCTAGCCATTACAGCAGATTGTATGAGTCATCCTAGCCATAACAGCAGATTGTATGAGCCATCCTAGCCATCACAGCAGATTGTATGAGCAATCCTAGCCATCACAACAGATTGAATGAGTCATCGTTGCCATCACACATATTGTATGAGCCACCCTAGCCATCACAGAATATTAAATTAATAAGCCATCCTAGCCATCACAGTAGATTGTATGAACCATCATAGCCTTCACAGCAGATTATATGAGCCGTCTTAACCATCACAGCAGTTTGTATGAGCCATCCTAGCTAGCATAGCTGATTGTATGAGCCTACCTAGCCATCAAAGTAGATTGTATTAGCCATCCTAGCCATCACAGTAGATTGTATGATCCATCCTTGTCATCAGAGTAGATTATATGAGCCATCCTAGCCATCACAGTAGATTGTATGAGCCATCTTAGCCATTACAGTAGATTATATGAGCCATCCTAGCCATCACAGCAGATTATATGAGTCATCGTAATATTCAGATTATAGGTGCAAACCTAGCCACCGCAACTGTTTATAGTAGCCATAGGAGAAATCCTAGCGATGACATCACATGATAGGAGCTATACAAGCTATCAGAAAAGATTATAGGAGCCATCTTAGCCATCACATTAGATAATAGAAGCCATCACAGCCATGATAGCACGTTATCGGATCTGTGGTAGCCATTGCAGCACATTACAGGAACCTTCGGTGTAGAGGAATGTGGTCCGTGTATATCGCTTCTAAAGATGCCGCAATAACTTTTGCGAGATCCGTGTTATATAAATTATGTTCTAAGGGAAATAACTCGTACAGCTTTATTGCATATACTTTCATTAACAGTTACTCAACCTGTATATATCGCATGATTATACACTACACTTAATGTTTAAAGACTTCCTATAATAATGATCACAACAATCTATCGTGTTATATTTCTCGTTTCAAAACCAAATGTATTCCATTTGGAATTCGTTAACTAAACACTCCAATACAGGATACCACAACATGGAGTCAGAAATCATATTTAATTAATTTTAATCGAAGTTATTACGTAATCTTATGTTATATTGCCTTTCATTAGCACAAGAGTGTGATATATGGCTCTCTGCAGCTGCACTGCTCTCGTGCAAATGTTTGTGATTGATGACTGTTTGGATCAATAATTTTAATTAAACTTTTGATTGCACAGATGCATGAAGGCTAAATGCTTTTAAAACCAAGCATAGTTTTCTGAGGATTTTATCAATGAGTTCAGAAAAAAATAATCAGACATTTCTTGTTTTTAACATTCTTTAAATCCGTATCTACTTCTTGTGTTACTTAATTCTTTTTTAAAGGGGATTTTTTTCTGTTTTGAGAATGGTGGATTTAGTTATCTACATGTCGACAGGTATTAAATTATATTTTCAAAGCTATTTTTGTTATTGTGATCTCCATATAATTCTGTTGTGCTGTACAACTTAACAGAAGCACCAATACAAAACACTGTACAGGTAGACGAGAGAAAATAGATATTACAATTGATTTGTTCATTTATCTTTTTATATTTTAATAGATGGATGCTTTTAAATTATTGAATAATTTCACACTAACATCACACACAACATCATGAACAGCAGCAGTATCATAACCATTCACACTAGCATCACACACATCATCATTAGCAGCAGCAGCAACATCACCATTCACACTAACATCACACATAACATAATCATCAGCAGCAGCAACATAACCATTCACACTAACGTCACACACTACATCATTGTTATATTCTTGTGGTGATGTTAGAGATTGACAACGCATCATAAGTTAAACAAACCTTTTTATACGGAAACTGATTTTTAATATCAAAGAGTAGGAGGATAGTGTTAACATTTAAAGTTGTGAATAAGACTAAAGTCACTACTTTAATCATTAGCAGCAACATAACCATTCACACTAACTTCACACACTACATCATCATCAGCAGCAACATAACCATTCACACTAACTTCACACACTACATCATCATTAGCAGCAACAAAACCAATCACACTAACATCACACACTACATCATCAGTAGCAACAAATAACCATTCAAACTAACTTCACACACTACATCATCATCAGCAGCAACATAACCATTCACGCTAACATCACACACTACATCATCATTAACAACAGCTGAACACCACCATTCACACTATTATCATTAATCATCATCATCAGCAGCCGCAAAACCACTTTCCACAATAACACTAGCTACAACAGCATCACCAATCACACTAATGTCACACACATCATTATCAGCAGCAGCAGCAGCAGCAGCAGCAGCAGCAGCAGCAGCAGCAGCAGCAATATCACTATTCACACTAACATCACACATATCATTATCAGCAACAGCAACATAACCATTCACACTAATGTCACACACAGCAGCAGCAGCAGCAGCAGCAGCAGCAGCAGCAGCAATATCACTATTCATACTAACATCTCACATATCATCATTATCAGCAACAGCAACATATCCATTCACACTAACGTCACATACATCATCATCATCATCAGCAGCAGCAATATCACTTTTCATACTAACATCACACATATCATCATTATCAGCAGCAGCAACATAACCATTCACACTAACGTCTCACACATCGTCATCAGCAGCAGCAGCAATACCGCTATTCATACTAACATCACACATATCATCATTATCAACAGGGTATCAGGACATTTTGGCCCCTCAACATTTCGACCGCTTTTGATTAAGACATTTCGACCCCTCATTCAATTATCGGTTAATATAGGTTTGTGTAAAGGTTTTAGTGTGTAGGTGTCAGTTTATGATTGAGCACTTAAGTGTACCGCAAACATGTAGTTTTACAGTGTAAATTAAAAATCAAAAAATACTTTTCTCAGAGTATTTTTTTTGTCAATGTACCGATTATGTGTAAAATGACAAAACGCAGATAAATTTTTAAGATTTAATAAAATTATGTAAACTATAATAATATTTTTCTATATAAAGATATTCTAACAAAAATACATACAATTATCATACAAAATACGATAACATTCAATTAAAAAAAACACGCATATATATGACAAATAATTATACACACTTATATACACGGTTTATTCATACTATTATCATATGAAATACGATAACATTCAATTGAAAACATAACACGCATATATCACAATTATTAAATACACTTATATACACTTTTTCAATTTAACTGTTTTTATTTTGGCACTCAACTAGTCACTTTACATGCCATAAACATTACCGATTCTCTTCAAGAAATCTTCACAGACTATCTCATATTCATCATATTGGTCCCAGAGGTCCATCATCTTCGCGTCCATGTTGACGTATACTTGACGCCGATTACGCCCAACAGCGGTCTCCGTCACCAGCTGCATTTGAATGTTGACAAGCTTGGCCTCTCCCAGCAGCAAAGTCACGAGCACGTACATTGGAAGAGAACACTTCCCGCCTTCCCAATCAATCGTGGATGCCAACCTGAAAATAAACAAACATAACATTCGTTTATTAGCAATTCAAACACAATATATTAAACGAACATTTACAAAAAGCTTTTATGTTGATCATAATGATTAATAATATCACATCGCCAAACGCTTTTAAATTACCTTTATTCACATATTTTATTATAAAGTGTGTTGTACTACAATGTATGTTATCGTTTTATTACAACCACATGTTGGAATTTTATGAAACTTGCTAGGATGCATCATTACCAAGTGAGATGTGCATATTGTCTTTGTGTTTCAGTTCGGTGATTTTTTTACAGAGTTATGGCCCTTTGATTCTGTCTGTGACCAAATTATTTTCTGCGTTATTTCTCTACAACCCCATGTTGGAATTTTATGAAACTTACTCGGATTCATCACTACCAAGTCCAGACACGCATATTGTCTTTGTGTTCCGGTTTGATGATTTTTTATGGAGTTATGGCCCTTCAATTGAGTCTGTGACCAAATTCTTGTCCCCGCTATTTCTTTACAACCCCAAGTTGGAATTTTATGAAACTTGCTAGGATGCATCATTACCAAGTGCAGATGCGCATATTGTCTTTGTGTTTCAGTTCGATGATTTTCACGGAGTTATGGCCCTTTGATTCTGTCTGTGACCAAATTCTTATCCGAGCTATTTCTCTACAACCCCATGTTCGACTTTTATGAAACTTGCTAGGATGCATCACTACCAAGTGGAAATGTGCATATTGTCTTTGTGTTTCGGTTCGGTGATTTTTCATGGAGTTATAGCCCTTTAATTGTGTCTGTGACCATATTCTTGTTCGGGCTATTTCTCTACAACTTGCTAGGATGCATCATAATGACCTATTTCAAAGTATGTTGTACAATGTATTATATCAAGAAATAAAAAATAAAGTACTGACTTCTCTTTAGAACTCTCACATTACTTCCTCCGTTCAATATCATTACCATATGGTACAGAGTCAAACACTCACTTGGGTGAGCATCCATTGGTTCAACCGATATTTTTTTGTTTCAGTATTTCTTAATTGATTTTGTAGATTTGATGCAGTAACATAAAGTAACCTTCAGTTACCGAAGACAAAGAAGGGTAACCAAGTAACCAGAAATAGGTACATGTTTTTTTCTTTCAATATTTCTTAAATGATATTGTAGATATGCTGCAGTAACCTGGAGTAACTTTCAGTTACCAAAGACAAAGAAAGGTAACCAAGAAACCAGAAAAAGTGACGTGTTTTTTTTCAGTATTTCTTATATATGATTTTGTAGATTTGCTGCAGTAACCTGAAGTAACCTTCATTTACCAAATACAAAGAAGGTAAGCAAGTAACCAGAAACAGAGACATATGTTTTTCTAAATTTCTTAAGTTATTTTGTAGATTTGCTGTAGTAACCTGGAGTAACTTGCAGTTACCAAAGACAAAGCAGGGTAACCAAGTAACCAGAAAAAGAGACATGTTTTTTTCAAAATTTCTTAAATATGACGTTATAGATTTGCTGCAGTACCCTGGAGTAACCTTGAGTTACCGAAGACAAAGAAGGGTAACCAAGTAACCAAAAAAAGGGACATGTTTTTTCCACTATTTCTTAAATATGATTTCGTAGATTTGCTGTAGTAACCTAGAGTAACCTTTAGTTACCAAAGACAAAGAAGTTTAGCGAAGTAACCAGAGATAGAGACATGTTTATTTGTAATTTTAACTACAATATGTGTATCATTAATGTTTTTTTCTATGTAACCAAAGACATATAACAAGTAACCTCAGTTACCAAAGCATACAGTGGGTTACAAATGGACTGAATTATGTAGAGGTGCACATTTTGTGCCATATCTACATTCTTCGACGCATTTGTTTATTTTGCAGGGTTTACAGTTTGTTAACATTGTAAAAAGAATTGTGGAAGTACCAGACAAGGACGAAACCCTAGAATTAATTGAAATGCCAGAGAATTTACAAAACGCTTGCTGGCTTCATATTTGGAGGGCCGCTCACAAAGTATTCTGAGGAGATAAAATACAATTACCTCACCATTAGGGCAGGCTTGAAAAAACGCGAACTATTCTCGACATGGACAATCACCGATGATGCGAAGAAGAAACTGGCAACTTATTATGAAAGGTTTGAAAACTATTGTAAGTCAAAATCCAAAGTTATCTATTCAAGATATATGTTGCGATCAAGAATACAAGAAGATGGGGAATCGTTCGAGCACTCCGTTGCGAATCTACTATTACTGTTCAAGGACTTTGGATATATAGCAGAACTCCACGATGCTATGATAAGGAACCACATCGTGTTCGGTATAACATTACAAAAAATACACGTGAAACTTATAAACGAAGGATCGGATTAGATCTGGCAGAAGTGCATAGGCATTGCACACTCACATGAAATGAGCGAGATTCCAGTAAAGATCATGACGAACAACGATCATAAGACAGTCAATGAACTACCAGGGTGTGTGCGGGGGAGGGGATGCGGAGGCATCATCACAGCATAGACATTCCGTGGCAAAACCAAAGTATTATCATGATGAAAGACAGCGTCAGAAGGTCACAACATCTTGTGAAAATTGTGGAAATATTTAAAAACAGAACTGTGTTCATCAAAAGGAAAAATGTGTTTGTTCTGTGGAAAATTAAACAATTAATGGTTAATGTTTGCAAAACAAAAGCTAAATAGGAAAATTCAGGATGGAGACTAAATGTGGTAAATGGAAATCTCAGATGTATCATGCCAATGCATTTATTTCTGGTTATAAACTGCCTGCCTGATAAACATAGGTTTATCACGTCACTTCATGTTTATCAGACACATGACATCATGATGTATAATTATACATTTTGACATGGACGGAACTACTTTTAACCCTACTTAAAATGAATTAAAAAACAAACTAGAACTATTGACATGATAAATAGAATACCATGTATGTGTCTAATGTTATTAACTTGATCAGGTTCTGTACGAAAAAAAACATGAACTTAGATCTTGATTTAAATGAGCATAATGCTTTTTTCAGACCAATACTTTGTAGACATATTTCATTTTGATAAATCAAAGAATCCAGCATTTGCTAACATCAGTATTGGACCGAAATCAACCTGATTAAGTTATGAAATTTAAAATCTTAAATGAACTACAAACAGTGATCGTGTTGTTTTTTTTTAATTATAAGTAATATATATTGATGTTTTTCAAACATATTGTCAATAGATACATCCTAAATTCTTTCCGTGTTTTACTTTCGGCGAGAATGTAAGTGGACGATAATAATTTGAAATATGGCACAACGCTGGATAGTTTTTAAACATAATTATTGTATAAACATTCTATATTCTTTCTCGTGTTTTATTTCCTGCGAGATCGAAAAACTTGATGAAACTAGAATTTAGTCATAAGCGGCAATAATAGAAACTATAGAGGATGCTGTGATTTATGTTGTGATTGTGTTTTTTCTTACTTTTGTTTTATTCTACTGTTATCATTTTACACATTTATTATGATTGTGTTGAATACATCAGCTAGAAAATTTTATAAATGGGAAAGTTTATTGTTGTTTAGAAGGATTCAGATCTATAAATGGAAATATTGAAATAGTACAGTGAATCTAATATTGACATTTGACTATTAATTCAAGTTTTATCTGATTGTTCTTCCAGAATGACATATCTAACCAAGTACATGTCTCCCTGTGAGAGAGGAGGTGTCACATGCTCCTGAATCATGCATACATGTAGGCGAGATGAACTAACATTGCTGCATATAAAAGTCTTTGTATAAATTACAATTAATGCTGGTCAATGGTTTAAAGATGGTCAATGGTTTAATGTTGGCAATGATTTAATTATGGCAAATGGTTAAATGCTGGTCAATGGTTTAAAGATGGTCAATGGTTTAATGTTGGCAATGATTTAATTATGGCAAATGGTTAAATGTTGGCCAATGGTTTAATGCCGATCAATGGTTTAATGTTGGCCAATGGTTTAATGCTGATCAATGGTTTAATGTTGGTCAATGGTTTAATGATGGTCAATGATATATTATTGGCCATTGGTTTAATACTTATCATTTGTTTAATACTTGTCATTGGTTAAATATTGGTTAATGGTTTAATGTTGGCAAATGGTTAAATGTTGGCCAATGGTTTAATGCTGGTCAATGGTTAATGTTGGTCAATGGTTAATGTTAGTCAATGGTTAATGTTGGTCAATGGTTTAATTATGGTCAATGATATATTATTGGCCATTGGTTTAATACTTGTCATTGGTTTAATACTTACCGTTGGTTTAATATTGGTTAATGGTTTAATGTTGGCAAATGGTTAAATGTTGGCCAATGGTTTAAGGCTGGTCAACGGTTAATGTTGAACATTGGTTTAATGTTGGTCAATGGTTTAATGTTGAGCATTGGTTTAATGTTGGTCATTGGTTTTGTGTTGGTCATTGTTTTAATGATGGTCAATGGTTTAATGTTGGTCAAAGGTTTAATGATGTTCAATGGTTTAATGATGGTCAATGGTTTAATGTAGGCAATGATTTAATGCTGGTCAATAGTTTAATGTTGACAGTGGTTTACTGTTGGTTATTGGTTCAATGTTAGTCATTGGTTTATCGATGGCCATTGGTTTAATGCTGGTCATTGGTTTAATGTTAATCAATGGTTTATTGTTGGTCAATGGTTGCATGATGGTAAATGGTTTAATGATGGCTATTTGTTTAATGTTGGTCAATGTTTTATTGTTGGTCAATGGTTTAATGATCGGCATTAGTTTAATTTTGGTCAATGGTTTAATGTTGGTCATTGGTTTTATGTTGATCAATCTTGGTTTAATATTGGTCAATATTTTAATGTTGGTCAATGGTTTAATGTAAGTTAATGTTTGAAAGATGGTCATTGGTTTAATGATCGACATTAGTTTAATGTTGGCCAATGGTTTAATGTTGGTCATTGGTTTAATGTTGGTCAGTGGTTTAATGTTGGTCATTGGTTTAATGTTCGTCAATGGTTTAATGTTGGTCAATGGTTTAATGTTGGTCAGTGGTTTAATGTGGGTCATTGGTTTAACGTTGGTCAATGGTTATATGTTGGTTTGTGGTTTAATGTGGGTCATTGGTTTAATGTTAGTCAATGGTATAATGTAGGTCATTAGTTTATCGTTGGTCAATGGTTTCATGCTGGTCATTTGTTTGATGTTGGTCAATGTTTTGATGTTGGTCAATGGTTTAATGATGGTAAATGGTTTACTGTTGGTCTATATTGGTTAAATGAAGGTTATTGGTTTAATGCTGGTCAATGATGTAATATTGGTCATTGGTTTCATGTTGTTCAATGGTTTAATGTTGGTCAATATTGGTTTAATGTTGATCAATGGTTTAATGTTGGTCAATGGTTTAATGTTGTTCAATGTTTTAATGCTGGTCATTGGTTTAATGATCCGTATAAGTTTAATATTGGTCATTGGTTTTATGATTGTCATTCGATTAATATTGGTCATTGGTTTAATGTTGGTCAATGGTTTAATGTTGGTCAATGGTTAAATGATCGGCATTAGTTTAATGTTGGTCAGTGTTTCAACGTTGGTCAATGGTTTAATGATTGGCATTAGATTAATGTTAGTCAATGTTTTATTGTTGGTCAATGGTTTAACGTTGGTCAATGGTTAAATGATCGGCATTAGTTTAATGTTTGTCAATGTTTCAACGTTGGTCAATGGTTTAATGATTGGCATTAGTTTAATATTGGTCAATAGTTAAATGTTGATAATTGGTTAAATGTTGGTCATTGGTTTAATGTTGGTGAATGGTTTAATGTTGGTCAATATTGGTTTAATGTTGGTGAATGGTTTGATGTTGGTCATTATTGGTTTAATGTTGGTCAATGTTTTATTGTTGGTCAACGGTTTTATGATTGGCGTAAGTTTAATGTTAGTCAATGTTTTATTGTTGGTCAAAGGTTTAATGATCGGCATTAGTTTAATATTGGTCAATAGTTAAATGTTGATCATTGGTTTTATGTTGGTCATTGGTTTAATGTTGGTGAATGGTTTAATGTTGATCAATATCGGTTTAATGTTGGTCAATGGTTTAATGATCGGCATTAGTTTAATGTTTGTCAATATTGGTTTAATGTTGGTCAATGGTTTAATGATCGGCATTAGTTTAATGTTGGTCAATATTGGTTTAATATTTGTCAATGGTTTAATGTTGGTCAATGGTTTACTGTTGGTCATTGGTTTAATTATTGGCATTAGTTTATTGTTGGTCAATGGTTTAATGTTGGTCAATGGTTTGATGTTGGTCAATGGTTTTATGTTGGTTAATATTGGTGTAATATTGGACAATGGTTTAATGTTTGTCAATGGTTTTATGATGTTCATCGGTTTAATGATGGTCATTGGTTTAATGTTGGTTAATGGTTTGATATAGGTCAATGGTTTTATGATGGTCAATATTTGTTCAATGTTGGTCAATGGATTAATGTTGGTCAATGGTTTAATGTTGTTCAATGGTTTAATGCAGGTGATTGGTTTAATATGGTTCAATGGTTGGAT
This sequence comes from Panopea generosa, assembly GCA_029582155.1. Classification (NCBI taxonomy): domain Eukaryota; kingdom Metazoa; phylum Mollusca; class Bivalvia; order Adapedonta; family Hiatellidae; genus Panopea; species Panopea generosa. Next base: position 49,734,780 of record CM055911.1, read on the forward strand.
GATTGTCAATGGTTTATGTTTGTCAATATTGGTTTAATGTTAGTTAATGGTTTAATGATCGGCATTAGTTTAACGTTGGTAAATGGTTTAACGTTGGTCAATGGGTTAATGTAGGTGATTGGTTTAATGTGGTTCAATGGTTTGATGTTTGTCAATGGTTTATTATGGTCAATATTGGTTTAATGTTAGTCAATGGTTTGGTGTTGATGAATGGTTTAATGTTGGTCATTGGTTTAATGATCGGCATTAGTTTAACGTTGGTAAATGGTTTAACGTTGGTCAATGGTTTAATGTTGGTCAATGGGTTAATGTAGGTGATTGGTTTAATGTTGTTCAATGGTTTGATGTTTGACAATGGTTTATTATGGTCAATATTGGTTTAATGTTGGTCATTGGTTTAAAGTTGTCAATAATGGTTTAACACTCGGCATTGGTATAATGTTGGTAAATGGTTTAATGTTGGTCATTGGTTTAATATTGGTTATTGGGTTAACGTTGATCAATATTGGTTTAATGTTTGGTATTTGTATAAATTTGGCCATTGCTATATCATTGGCCAATCGTTTAATGTTGATCAATATTGGTCTAATGTTGGTCAATATTGGTTAAATGTTGGTCAATGGCTTAATGTTGGCCTATCGTTTAATGTTGGTCAATATTGTTGTTATGTTGGCCAATTTGGTTTAATGTTGGTCAATGTTTTAATGTTGGTCATTGGTTTAATGATGGTCATTGGTTTTATGTTGGTCGATATTGCTTTGATGTTTGTCAATGGTTTAATGTTGGCGTATCGTTTAATGTTGGTTAATATTGTTTTGTTTTTTTGCCAATATTGGTTTAATGCTGGTTAATGTTTTAATGTTGATCATTGGTTTATTGTTGGTCATTGGTTTAATGCTGGTCATTGGTTTAATATTGGTCAATATTGCTTTAATGGTGGTCAATGGTTTAACGAATTGATTGATTTAATGAATATTTAGCATCATTTTGAAGCCACCGAGGGCTCACAGATGACCTAACAACTATTTCCTGGGATCCTGACAAGGTAAACCAGTTCTCTGGCACACCTCATCTCCGCATGTGACTGATAACTTTACCACTTGAATGAGCGGTGTTCAGACGCAATATCGTATATCAATCATCAGGGAGACTGTAGTCGGGCAGGTATTCAAACCCATGAACCCTGGATTGAATCAGACGCACTACTGTCTGAGCTAATCGGGCCCGGGTTAGTCAATGGAGTCCAAACTAATGTTTTAAGATGTCAGAAATGTTAACAATTGAGCACCAATGCAGCCCTCATCTTTCAAAAAGTGCATTTAGTTTATCAAGGTCAGTGATTTTTAACATAATGATGATCAATTTACAGAATCAATACTATTACTGAAAAACAAAATAGATTTAAAAAAAAAATTAAAACCCGAGCTAAAAACAAAAACTTTAACCTTAAATAAGGTTTGAAAGTAAATTGGAATCTTGGGTACCGATTTATCTTTTTATAACATGATATATATATATTGATGTATTTAAGTAACTTTAACATTATAACATAAGTAGTTTGTTCGGAAACAGAGAAAATGCTGAGTTGAGCATAAAACTAACTGGATGCCGTTTCCAATGACGACAAAGACGTCAATGCCAAGGTCATGTTAATAGCTATTCAATTTCTTTATTTTAAGGAAGAGTAAAAGATGTTTTTGCCATCTGATATAATAATGTAATCAATCATAAATCAGATTTTATCCAAAATTATGTTTGAAGCTCATAATTACTGGTCATGAATAGAACAGGTGTTGATGGTGGATAATGTTGTATGCATGGTGTTTTAAGCGTTGCTTTCAACTATTTTCAGTTATATCGTAACGGTGTCTACTTAAGACAGTATTCAAAGCACTACCACATTGGAGTATCGTGCAGCAGACACATGGTATGATACCCCATCCAGTCACATACTGAAAAAGGGCGACCAGACCTAGAAATATCCTCTAAATGCTGAGCACTAAGCAAGGAAGTTTCTAGTACCATTTTTCACGTGTTTGGTATGACCTGGCCAGGGATGGAACCTATGACCTTTTGCAGGCGAAGCGGACGCTCTACACCTAGACCACCGCTTTATTGGTGAAAGAAGACCTCAAAATGAATTTGAGTAGAACCATTGTCTTTAGTCCGCAAGTAACTGGCCAACCTTTACACATTAAGTTTTTGTAGCAAGCATAGTTCGAACCCACGACCTCAGCTGTAAGAGATAAACTGGCCGTTAAACAACCTTTGACCAAATAGCATACATGATGATTAAGATTTGTGCATTTAAACACCAAAATTACTATACAACACACCACATTTGTCTTTTCCCTGCAGCTGGTCAGGTTTTAGTAATACTAATGTATTAAGTATCATATACGCACTTAATGTCTTTTATCTTTCCTACATTCAATATTCCCTCGAACCACACAGCCATTGAGAATCCCTTTATTAACAAAAAATGAATACTGCGTTCACTTTACGGTAATTATTTCAGTATGTACTATAACTTCTTAAAATTGTCTACAAATATGCATACATTATCACACTTATACAAATTACTCGTTTGTTTTGGGCAGTAATTTTATAAATACTTTGCTGGTTGCGATAATAAAGTGTATATTTTATTTAAAAGGTACACTTAGGTTATGTACGCTGCATTTACACCAAAGACCATTGTATAATTAACATGTCATAAACAATGTAACTATGAACTGATGTATTTTTTAACAAAATGTAAAGGGTGTATCTATCTTTATTGCCATTGTTAGGTTTCTGAATACATGAAAAAATACTGTGATCGCGTGCAAGATAATCATCATATTTATTGAAATTACGCAAATGTGCACTCCCAAAGTGGCAATTTACTGTTCTGAATTTGGTTATTGGTCTCCTAAATTTCTGGTTTCAAGGACCTTCTTCTCTTTGATATAAATGACCGTACTTTGCTTTATTCTCGTCAGGGACGAAAGGTTAACGTTTTATTCAGTATGTTCAAATATCAAACAAAACAAAACATAGAGTACATGCATTTTAATGCACCAAACTTTGATCATTATTCAATGCCCTTTTCAATATTAAAGGGAGTGTATCCGAAATAAATGTCTTAAAGACGTCACAACTACATCGCCGATATTTGGTCGATCTTAACAGTAAAACAGCAAATTTATATCAAACAACATCATTGATGGGTATTCTGTTCAATAACATATATTGTATTATGTCTCTGTAGAGTTGAATTCTTTAATTTTGTTGACTAAATACTAAATCGCGGCCCACGATAAAGTCATTTACTGGCCATTATTGGGTTATGGTAAAACATTGACGAATAAAACTGAAAATGCCGATCTGTGTATTAACGACTTTCTCATAAATAAGATAAACTACAAGGACGGAATCAACCATTATCTTCGAATGGTACCTTCCTCTTTGTGATTCAATCAATTTTTCATCCTTTTCTGAACAGAAAGATATAGGTGATACATATTTAATAAATAAAATAATGATCAAAATGGATAAAAAGCATTTCATAATATCATTAATTCATATAAACAAAATTTTTTTTCATCTTTTTAACGTCAAATTGAAAAATGATTTTTATTCCTTTGTTTTTATTTTAGCTCGATGAAAACTCAAAGCATACCTGTATATAAACTGCTCTCTAGTCCACTTCTTGGGTAGAATCAGTTCTGAGTGTTGTTTTATGAGACCTGGCATTGGGTTGAGCTTGGGATTGAACCCGCAGGCTCTGGCATGAGAAAACTACAGCACACACTGGGACATGTTTACTTATGGGGTAGACCCATAAGACAGCAGCATTTTATTGTTTTTTTAATGGGGTTTAGCGCCACTTTAAACACATTTCAGTTAATATATGGCATATCAAGTTTTATTGTTTGTGGAAGACTTTAGGATGAATCTGAGTAGAATCACCTTCCACAAGTAACTGTCAAACTTTCTCACATAAAGATATTTTAGCATACGGGACTCGAACCAAGGACCTTAGCAGTAAGAGGTTAATGGTCTTGAAATGTACCCTAGACCACTCGGCGACGGAGGACCCAGTGCTTCAGATAAGCAACATTTGGGGATGGGGAGGGGGGGGGGGGGGAGTTAAGCATTGAAAATGTTTAGTAAAGCACTGAAATTTCAATTAAGAGGTAAAATAAGCATTGGGTATTCTCAATTTCAATGTTGATTCATTTGTTTTAAAAGGCAATTTGATAAGAATATTTATTTTTTCGAAACTCGATACTCGACAATTAGAAACCCTTCAGATTTACTCCACGAGATCTTGCGTAGATTAATGATAGACCCATTCACCAAGAAGCAATGCTTGTGTAGCGCTATTATTGAATAAACTAAAGAAATGAATGACAACCGAATCTTGAATAGAAAATGATATAAATCTGACGATACATCATGTTAAACGCAAGTGCAAACGAATGCATATATATAACACTTAAAACAAATATGCTTTGTACCCCATCTCTTCATAACCATACCTTCAAGGCTGCTTTTTTCAGGTTGGTCTTTACCTGTATGATGATTCATAAACTGATCGTTTGTAAGCCCTCCGTGGCATAATATGACGCTAAATATTCAATTGATCATCCAATCAATGGTTATACTGAAACGGCTGAATTGCATAAAATGAGCAACTTGGATTACGACTGGTGCGCGTATCAGCACGTATGTCATGACACAGAGGAAATATTATTTCGTGTCTGTTCATGCACCTTTAGAGACAGATAATAGTACGTTCGGAAGACATCGCTAATTTTCGCAAAGCGGTGGATGACGATGTCTAACGCTGGGTATGTGCGATTGACACGTCAGTTGGTAGCAACCGTGATAAAAATAATAACGCATGTCGCAAATGGAAAATTACCGGTACTGTTTGGATACGCCAATATTGTCAATACATATGAATCAGCTAATTTGTGTTTTGACTTCAAAACATTACAAAAGAAATGAAAAAAAATAAGATTGTTTGAAACGATCTAGTTTGTGGCTGCCTGACAACGAACAAACAAACATGCGTATAAAATTGGTAGTATTTGTTGGAAACGGCAACTGCAGATCTCCAACCAAGTCTATCAGTAGGAAAAGTTTGGTATTTGATTGTGGTGTATTTCTATGTTAAGCAATGGCAAAATCTGGAATTCGAGGGCTTTTGGCGGCTTTAACGTTTGTAGCGGCATTTAGTAATATATGTAAGTACATTGAATACTTTTTATCCTCTTTGATTATATCATTTTGAATATAAATTCTGTCATACATTTTAAACCTTTATTTGTTATTTTTTTAGTATATATATATTTAAGTTGACATTTATTTTAATTCTTTTTATTTTAATTACAGTATTTTCTGTTTATTTGTTGCTTTTTCTCTCTTTTCATTTAATGTCACATTGCCTGCATGTAGTTTTAAACAAAATGTTTGGGGTCACCCTGTAAGAGGGAAATACGGCATGGAATAGTATAGGGGATGGGTTCCGATATCGGAGTAAATGAATTGAACAAATAAATGATCAGTGTTTTACGACAAGACGATTCGGTGCATGCGTAGGTCATTTTGTGCTCTTTGAGCTAATTATAATAATGATTAACGCGATCACAAATTACGACAATGTTAACTTTTAAAAAAATAAACATAATGTTAAAAACCATTAATAATACAAAAAGTGCATAAACTAATATCGACAAAAGATATATCTGCAATATCTAAATACAAAGCAAACATTCATTTTATAGGCAAAGTTCACAAACTTTATATTTTCTCAAATAATGTTTTTGATATTTCTTTTTTTATTAATAAAGTATTTGTAAGTCAGTTCTTTGAAAAAAAAACTCGTAACCAGTGTATGCGTTTCATTTCAAAACACGTAAATATAATTACTCATTTTGACAAGTAAAGGGGAATCTTGAGTTGCATGTAGTTGTAACACCAGAAAAGGTGGCAGTTCCCGATTTTTGTTGAATTTTTACTTGTGGCGAAGTCTTGAATATAGAATTATTGTTAACTTTATTCAACCAGCTGTATCCGTATACTTATAAACGTATGCCAGATGAATTTACTGACAGCTTGTCGAAAAGCTTCATTTGTAAATATGTCCTTCCGATACAAAATTTTAAACAAAAAATCGAAAATTAAAACATTACAGAATATTTTAGTTAAACATTAAATTAAATTAAAACCTTAATACTGTGAAATATAAAGTGCTGCGGGAAAACAGTCATAAAATGTGCAGAAATGGTATTTTTGTTTTCATTTTCCCGAGACAAAATGTTTTGAATGATGCAATATTACAATTGAACAAAAATGATTCAAAACAGCTTTCTGTTGTTTTTCAAAATGCCATATTTAATGGATTGTTGTTTTTTTTTCAAATTATATTTATTTATTTATAAATTAATTTATTTATATGCAATCGAAATCATATTTTTCCTAAAACACATTTACTTTTATGCTATTTTTTCTTATCATAGAGCAATATTCACGAATTCCCTTTTTATATTTCTTTATTATATATGTAGTTCTTTATACGATAAAATATTATTGACAAATATTAAAACACTATCAACATACAATACTGTCATGTATACAAGTTCGTCCAGCATTTTCTCAATTAAGTGTCGGAACACATTGGCATTTTCTTTTAAATAAAATAAAGATAAAATTTAATGCGACATCAACGATTTCACTGGACTCTATATAGTTTATAAGGATGCCCAAATCTGAAGAGTTTTTTATTTTGTCTCCAACGGAAAATAAATTTTATTTTGATATATAAACATATATAAACTCTGGTCAAATTAGCGCTTCAAATTAATGGTGCATTAAGTAAACTACGGTGTTGTTGTTTTTTCAAAAAGACATGACGCCACGCACTGTGACGTTTTTAGGTCTAACTCCAAATTTGATTTTTGCTCTATATTCTATATAAAACAATATCCATGATGTCTATAGTTAAAACAAATCCACAAAACTTTTAAAGTATTTTGTCTGTAGAAGGAATTTATCCGCTTATAAAAGTGCATAATTGGTATATCTATGTTGACCAGCTTGTTTGTTTAGTGACACCCCTGAGTGTTTTCATAAAGAAATACGTCCACAAACACTCTATAATACACCCGTCTGTTAAAATATATTAAATGTAATAGTTTAACACCAGTAATGTCTTGTTGCAGTATATGCTATGCAAGCGTCTGCAGCAAGAAATTACAACATGTGCGAACAATTTTAAAAATGTTCCAAACCAAATCGTTATAAAAAATGGCGCAATTCTATTGTGAAACGTTATTGGTAAACAACAAGTTCCGTTTATTAGTTTAAAGGTTCGGTACTACAGTTTTAGGCTTAATCTTCCTTTCCGTCTACTCTGAGATAATGTTAATGCATTTTCCTTCTTTATAATGCTGATTGTTTTATTTGAATGACATTATTGATGTGTTTTAAACATTTTGAAGGCATTGTCATGTTTGAATTGTGAATTTAGAAAAAAAATCATTGATGCTTGGAAACATATATGAATATAATTTCGGAAGTCTACTTTCACTTTGTCAACAGCGTACACACTGATTAGAAAAAAACTCTTATATGACACATGACCCCTGGTATTCTCATCATAGTTTGGTAGTGTAGAGGTTGACAAACAATACAATGTAAGTTTCAGTTCTTTCATTTGGGTTTTTCTATGAATGATAAGCCATCAAACTGTTTTTATTTACTATAGAATAAAGAACAAAAATCAATGGTGGGTGTAATATAATGCTGTATTGATAATCATTAGCTCCGCCTCTCTATCTGTCAGTCATTAGACTCTCTGCATGTGCCACTTTGATAGCATGTATAGTTAGTTTTTAGTTTTAGCCTTTAGTAGTAAACATCGTATACACACTGCTGACTCTTGTGTTATATTAACGCTCACACAATAAAGAACATTACAGTGGGCTTACACATAAATTGAATTAATTGTAACCAAAATTATGGATCAAATCGAAATTAAATTGGAGTCACGTCATTCTTTTGGTACATTCTAAAATGCAAATTCTATTTTTAGCCAGACAAGTATTTTAATCTAACTTGGACGCTTATTGGGTCATCTTGGATTTCCTCGCCATTTTGAAAGGCTCGGTCTTAAAATAATTATTTGACTTGTACTATGTTTGTGCCAAGTTCGGTACTTTTCTAAAAAAGGCACAGTTCTCTCACTATACTGCACCATATTGCTCCACTATAAGAATAATTAATGAATTGATTGAATATATAGTGTCATTTTTATGCCATCGTGGGCTAACAGACGATCAGTTAACCTAACCACTGTTTCCTGGGATTAACCAGTACTCTAGCACACCCCATCTCTGCAAGTAACTGATACATTTTCCACTTGAATCAGCGGTGAGAGACGAATGATAATGAGACACAATGTCATTTATCAATCATTACCGAGACTGTTGCCGAGCGGTTATTCGAACTCCCGACCCCTGGTTTGATAGTCAGACGTGTAACTGTCTGAGTTAATCGGGCTCGGCTATTAGGATAAGCTTTTTATTGAGTAGACTGCCTATAAAAATAAGGATTCAGTAAGCATATTTATGCGTGTCGTTTTGGGAAACAACGCTTTTTAACAATTCATAAGTTTGAAGAAAAAAAACACACCAAAAAAATTCTGACATACTATCTTTTTAATCTTTTTATTTCCCCCCAACCAGCATGCGTTATTTCTTTTACCACTGGAACCGGAACTGCACCAAATCCAATCGCTGAAGGCACAACTACCGGTGCGGTGATAACGGTAGTCGCCACAGGCGCCACCATCAGTTCTTACGTTATAACGTCGCCTACTACGAACTTCGAGTTTGCTACTGCGAGTTCTGCAGCTATGACCGTAAAGAGCACTGCTACACTCGATTATGAAACTGCCATGACACAAGTAATTGTATTTACGTAAGTAAATGTGCTTTTTTAAAATTTTGACACTGATGATTCACACTTTGAATGCACAGGCGGCAGTATTGATTATGAAAACAAAATATGCCCCATCCGCCCACTTCCATCCTCTTTATTTATTTATTTTTTGTGTTTGATATGTTTATATGAATATAATTATGTAAATATGTGCTATTTCAATTTTAAAAATTATGCAGTATAGATATAAACAGTATATATAGATTTTTTTATCATGTAAACACCAATCTTTATGTGGCTGCCTCAAATGCGGCTGCCTCGATACGGGGCGAATCCACGTGACATAAGAGCCTGGAATGGTGTAAAGACCGGAGAGAAAGTTCCCTATTCACGTAATATTTTTGCAGAAAACTTTCTTAATATTGTATGAAAATTCAGGAAACAAAGACGAACGCCGTCTCTGTATGGATATGAACCATCTGCTATATATAGTAGATCAGGAAAAAGTGTTGTAAATGTCTCAAAAATATCATTATTTTTAAAATGGATACAAAGCATCTAGTTAGTATGCATAAATGTAATCCTAGCGTATCAAATCTACCAAAACGTGACAAAACGTTATTTTAATCAGAGAGATAAACTTAAAACGAAAAATAGACAGCACTTAAATTCTGTTTGACGACCTTCTCGTCGTCCTTTGGACTGTTTTTAAGATGAAATAAATTATACAATATGCAAACCAGTATGGCGGATCAAATCGAAATAATAATTTAATATGTCTCAAAATACGTTGTAATTTTAAGCGAGATATTCAGTTATATATATGTAAATATATATATATATATATATATATATATATATATATATATACTACTACTAGTAGATATAGTCTAACCTGTGCGCGTAGGTCAAGTTACGAAATCTCTTTTTAATGTATCATTTTGGCATGTTGAACAGATACTCTAATGACAATACGGGGTCAGTGACTACGTCAGCATGGTATATTGAGAAAAATGTTTTAAACCTATTTTGAAAATTAAAAAAGAAAAACCTAAAATTTCGTTTAAGAAGCCAGCATGTCTTTTTACAGCGCTACTGACAACACACTCACTGGCACGGGAACGTTGACGGTGTCGATCACCGACATCAACGACAATATGCCGGTGCTTGCCACAATAACCTTCTCGGTGGCAGACGGGGCAGTAGCATGTAAGTAACATTTTTAAAAAAGGTAGGGTCATCCATGGCCGAATGGTCTAAGGCGCCGTTTCAAGATTACTTACCTCTCACCGCTAAGGTCGTAGGTTCGAGTCCTGCTCGGTCCAAATACTTGATGTTGGAAAGTTTGCTAGTTACTTGCGGAATGACGGTGGTTCAACTCAGATTCATTCTCAGGTCTACACCAATAACATTCAATATGCCATATAGAACCTAAAATATGTCTAAAATGGCATTAAACACGATTAAAAATAAATAAATAAAGGTGTTTAATGTAGTATCATTCATTTAAGTTACATGTACAGCATGTATGTTTTGTTCGTTACATGTACATTTTGCCCGTTACATATGCTATTCATTTTGTTTGTTACATGTACATTATGTACTCTTTGCTCGTAACATGTAACATTTCGTGAAGTTCATCATAAAGTTTCTTGAACGGAAGAGCTAACCCGCCATCTGACATTTTGGGTTTTATTTTTGCCTGACATTTAAGGTATTTGTTCAAAAAGCACCTAAGTAATATTCTTAAAATATCAACTTGAATAAGAAAGAATATTTGGGATAATAATGACCAAGTCTGTATTATTACATTTGACCGTAATTGGAATAATTTTATAATTATTGAAATTGGTCGTCAAATCAGTTTTTACACGACAGTCAAATGTGGCGGGTTAGCTGTTCCGTTCAGTATATAACAGTCACGCTTCATCTCAATACAATCAAGCGTAGTGACAGAGTATCGGGTTCAATATCGGAGGATATAGGGTTTGATCCTCCACCACGGCTATGTGTGGTGTCCTTGAGAAAAACACTTTATCCGCATATGTTTAGTACTGGTTCTACCCAGGAAGACTTTAAGGGTGATTTTTCGAAGTTGCAAGACCTTATTTCAAAATAACTAAGTTAAAAAATACAATCCATACAAGGACATACGGTTGCTTCATTGCGTCAAAAAGGTAAAGTTTCATGACGCCAAAAATGTAAAGGACATGTTTCACAATTCATGTAAAATTGGATGTTTGCACACACTAAACATGTATCTTGTAATTATATTACAGCAACCACTGTCGGCACTGTAACAGCTACGGACGCAGACGGGACGGCGGCAAATAATGTTATCAGCGCCTATGCCATAAGTACGTATCATACTTAGTAGATTGTTATGAATAGAAAATTATTTATTTTATTAAGTGAAATATCATTTTTATTTCATCGATTGATATTGTCACGAGCAAAAATGCCAATGTCAGTGTTCATCAGTGACATGTTATTGATATCTCACCACACTACCTATATAAAGCAGTGAAATTACTATTTATTGATATCTCACGACACTACCTATATAATGATTGACAGCAACAAAATTACTATTTATTGATATTTTACCACACTGTCTATATAATGATTGACAGCAGTGAAATTACCATTTATTGATATCTCACCACACTGTCTATATAATGACTGATAGCGGTGAAATTACAATTTATTGATATCTTATCACACTGTCTATGTAATGATTGACAGCAGTGAAATTACCATTTATTGATGTATCACCACACTATTTATATAATAATTGACATCAGTGAAATTGCCATTTATAAGTTATATATAATGACTGACAGCAGTGAAAATACTATTTACTGATATCTCACCAATTATTTATATAATGATTGATAGCAGTGAAATTACCATTTATAAGTTTTATATAATGACTGACAGCAGTGAAATTACCATTCATAAGTTGTATATAATGATTGACATCAGTGTAATTACAATTAATAAGTTATATGTAATGACTGACAGCAGTGAATTACCATTTACTGATATCTTGCCACACTATTTATATAATGATTGACAGCAGTGAAATTACCATTTATAAGTTCTATATAATGATTGACAGCAGTGAAATTACCACTCAGAAGTTATATATATGGACTGACAGCAGTGAAATTAACATTTATAAGTTCTGTATTTATAATACTAGTATATAAATTAATGTAAATAATTAAATTACACCTTTCACCAAGTAACACTGGGATAGACATAACTCTTATGATAAGTAACGGTTTCATCGAAATACATTTTAGCAATTTAAAACATATAATCAACCATTCTGTGCTTGACTAGTTGTGATGGGGGATACAGGGTTTTGTCCAAATGAAAAAAGCAGAAAATGCTATACCTGTCCCACAATACCAGCAGAGTACGAGCTCCAAACAACGTTATTAGTCTACAGAACGGACCCAGCTATCTCCCAGTTGTGTCCGTTAAATAGCAATGTTGGGAATGCCACATTTAAGTGCGCTAATTGGTCAGTTGCTTCAACTAAAATTGTGGATGACGTCACAGTTAAGTAAGCGTTCTATTGCTGTGAATTGTGAGACAGGCATATAATTCCCTTTCACTGAGAGTTAACAGAGCTGATTCGAGAGATACCAGGTTCTTGGATAGACTAGTATCTAACGTTTACCAAACTTTGACATCTTTCACATTTCCCGGTACAACTGACCAATCAACGTGCTCAAATCCAATTGCTATGTAACAGATTAAAGCGGGAGATTTGGGTTAAATCTACCACTCAGACTAAAAATACTTCTTAGTAGTAAATGTTTAATCATAAATCGTATCTTTTAAAATGTAACACTGGAACTTGGCATTTTTGCAAATATTATGATATTCAGATTAAAAAGTTGGATGCGTTTTAATCCCTCTGTTTGTTCTAGCGTCCATATAAAAATAATACATGGAATGTTCCATTTCAGCCGGCGGTAACACTGACACAATGTTTGCCATCAGCACCGCTGGAGTGATCACCGTGGAAACAGGGAAAACCACAAGCGCCGCCACTGTCGGAAGCTATGCACTCGTCGTTACGGCTACCGATAGCGGTATATATCCAAGCTATCCTAATCACTTTGTACTGAAACGTAAACTCTCTCTCTCTCTCTCTCTCTCTCTCTCTCTCTCTCTCTCTCTCTCTCTCTCTCTCTCTTAAATTATGAAGTATAAATTTTATACTTCATAATTTATCAAATCTCATGAGTCTCACGATTTTGGTAATGAAATCACGGTCTCACGCTGACTATGTAATTTCTCACGCATTTCAATTAAAACAAAATTCACGAAAATAAATACTATGGTTTTAAAAATAAATTGATAAAAACATTGGTTCGTGTATTAGTTGTGTCTGAACTACTGTTAGCCACCGGAACCGGTGTTGATATATAATATACCAACACATAATAATCATTACCCGCTGTCAATGTAAACATCATAAACTATCATGGAGGTATCGTTAAGCTTTTCTGACTACTAAATAGGGTGTGTTTTTTTAAAAAAAAAAATAATTCCCTAGCATCACATCACAGCGTTGCTGAAGCTGAATTACTGTAAATTTATTGCACCAAAATTTGAAAAAAATCATACAAATTTAATGAAAATTTTGGTACAATAATTGACTGAAACTTTTGTAGAAAACACCCCAGAACACAGCACAGACGATCTAGGAATCAAAACATTTCCAGGAGGGTGGGGGGTGGGTATGCCCACGAAACCCCCTAGAATATTTTCTCACTCTAAGGTTCATTTGAGCCTTGACAGCTATGATAAAAATGACACACGACCAAAATTAAATAATATGTATCTGATTTAATTTCAGGCACCCCCGCTCTCATCGGAACAGGGACTGTCAACATCTCGGTGTCAGGCGCACCAATCACTTCCAGCGGAATCGTATCAGTAGCGGCCATGTTAATGACGATAATTTACCAATTCATTTAGACGAATCACCACGCCCTTTGCGCCAACAACATTGTAGAATATATTAGATAATCCTCTAGGAATTTTAAAAAATGCACAGCGTTCGTAGTACTTCAAAAACATGTTAACATGATTTCGTTAATTGAATTGATAAATGTTAAACTTGAATAAAATACAAAGAAAATATGATGAAAAAAATACCAAGTTTTAAGTGGACTTGAACGTTAAATTTTTGCCTTCACATTCTAGACACATATAATTTCGTCTAAAGTTAGATGTAGCGAAATGATCCTGTAAAGAACAATACATTTAAATATGTTTCTGATATAAACATAAAATAAAAGCATCACACTATATGATATATCAGGACAAACATCAAAAGCTACAATACAAAAATGGATGCAAACAGGTGTCCACCAATAATCGGCGACCCTATAATGATGTCATATGTTTATATGTTTGAGTAAAGTTATTAATATCAAATCCTTAGTCTTTCCTAGAACCTGATATCTCCCGAATCAGGTTTATTAACCACCAATGAAAATGCAGGGAATTCTATGCCTGTCCCACAATTCATAGCATTTGAACGCTTACTAAACTGTGACGTCATCAAATTTTCAGTTGAAACAACAGACCAATGAACGTGCTAAAAAGTGGCTCTCCCAGCATTGCTATTTAACGGACCCAATCGGTAGAGCTAGGTCCGTACTACAGGCTAATGTATCCTATATTCCTTCTACAGGCTTCCAAAAATATACAATCTCTCTCTCTCTCTCTCCGGGACTTTCTGTTTTCTTTCTTTCGCGAGAAGTCGATATTATAATCCAATCCAACAAAAATGATTTATAAATATTATTACGTTTGTTTTGCCATCCATTTAAAATAAATAAAAAAAATAAAAATAAACAAAATCATATCAATATCTTTCTACAATGAATGATTGGACACAGGGCTCGAGAGTGATTCGCAACAAAGTTGTCACAAAATATGAAACATTTTATTTATTTATAGGCCGAAATATGACGTCAGATGTGTTTCGTCGAGCACATAATATATATGATAAAAACGTTTCATTTTTATTTTGACAATAAAACATATTAAGTAATAGAATGCAGACGCCGGGTAAAATTGTGATCGTCATTAAAAAACAAAAGAATAATGTAATTAATTGTGATTGTTGGGGTGTTATAAATTTTGAAATTATTGATCATTGAGATACATGGTCAATCACTCGAACCACAACTAATAATAATTGAACATGTGCATGTTCCATAAAAGGTTACAAAAGATACATAAAAAATCAATTTATCCCCGTTGATCCCATCAGGGAATGTTCTTCTTTATACCATTCCCTCACTTCTCCCGAAATAGGGCTGATACGCCATAATGAAAATATCACTGGAAATTTTTGTTTATCCCAGAACGCGATATCTCCCGAATAAGGCCTATTAACCCCAATGAAAAAGCAGGGAATTCCATGCATGTACCTCAATTCAAAGCAAATGAACGCTTACTGAACTATGACGTCATTCAAACTTTCAGTTGACGCAAATGACCAATCAACGTGCTCAAATGTTGATTTCCCAACATTGCTATTTAACGGATCCTATTGGGAGAATTAGATTTGTTCTACAGACTAAGTGAATTCCATAGCATTTCCCCCTCCCCCATAGTGTCATGTGTTTTCTCATTTTGTTGCGCCGCTGACCAATCAGCGAGCTCACAGTTATTATTGTTCTGAAAGTTCCACGAGAAATAAAGGTTCAACGTTCCCTGAGGGAACTACGACTAACGCTACATGGGAGAGCTAGTGTCGTTTCTGCAATCTGTGGAAATTGCAACGGAGGCGGTCCCCGGTCATAAATCTCCTTTAGTAAGAAAAAATAAATGTCTTTATTTTAACCCGTTGAGTCTGCATGCATAATTACAGCAATATGTCGGTTTTATTAATTTAGATGTGTATATGTGTGTGTGTGTGCGTGCATGCGTGTTTTTTTTACAATTAACACTACGGTACTGCTTCAATATGCCCTGTAATCTGAATTTAAAAAAAAATGACTAGAAAGTTTCAGCGAAAAATTAGCTGAATAAATATGTGACATCTTACGGAACAGCGTATTATAAATTCGGCCCATTTGTATTAATTTCCAATGATTAAACCTTCTGGGTTCTTTCTTAAAATTTATAATAACGCCCAAAAATATATGGGACATAATGATGAAAGTATTTGATTTTTAGCCATTTTGTGCTGATAAAAACTATAATAAACGATGCAAATGTTGCTAAAACGCATATTAAACAAAATTTGAATATCTTCAGAAATTTAACATTAGCACCAAACTGATCGCAAAAACTATGTCTGTTTATGACCCGATCATTACACGTGTTGTCACAATGAATACATATAACTTATGATACATGTATGTGTACGAAAAAAGTGTGTCAAAGAAACAGATGTCACATAGTATGCAAGATACAAAAAAAGAGTCAACACGGGTCTAATAAAGGGCGATAACCGTTGAATAAATGTTTACTCGAGTGAAAAGGTTGTGTCCCCTGTTATTAAATAAATGAGAAGATTTTATGTATATTTTCTTTTTTGGAAGTATATTGTAAATAATACACACCGGTCGTTGATACATTTAACTTTTTATGGCAAAGAGAGAAAAAAACGAAATAGAAATGATGGTAAAATATTTCAGCCAAAACGTTTCTTAGGAATTTGATGCTGAATAAGATGCTGAATTTATGTCATGGATATTGTAATGAAATTATCAACAACAATTTTTCATATCAAACAAATGATTCTTAAAATGAACAACAACAACAACAACAACAACAACAATAATAACAACAACAACAACCACCACCACCATAACAACAACAACACATTGCTAAACAACAACAACAGCAACAACAATAACAACGGCAACACACCAAAAACGCATCATCAACAAACGCAGAACAACAAACAACATCAGCAACAACAAAACCAACACTTTTGAGATACAGGGACTGAACCTTTTCACATACGAGAACTTTTCTAGATGTGCGATGTATGTAGATAATCATAAATACATCTCTTCTCATGATTTGTAGTATTCTACAATGACCTAAAGGGAGCTTTTATGGATATGTTTATACATTTTATAGAAGTGCTGTGCTTTCTTATTCGACATGTAAAACTATTCTAACTAGTTATCAACCGTACATACTCGGCCAATTCCGTCATTCTTTGGTATTAGATTAGGATCATTGGCGAGGTGGTCCGAATGACTAGTCATAAGACTGGTTCATGGTTAAGTTACCCTTTTTGTAATATTTTGTTAAAAAGTTCAGAGACGGGTTTCTCTTTTCCTCATTTTTCTCAAGAACCAGTCTAGTTTCTAAATAATTCAACTCATTGAACGAAATTTATATGGACGGATGAACTGACAACTAACATTCTGGTGTATTCGACAATTCTATAGTTTCCACATGTCAATATAATAAAAAAGAATTGATTATTGTTCTTCATAAAGCAATAAAACAATAAACTTTACATTAAATTGTTTGTATTTTATTTTCCCCTCTGTTTAGTATAACAGTATATTTGCGTTGTTCAGAAGTAGAGGATCGGCCCCATGATTGGAGGGTCGTGGGTTCGAACCTCCGCTATGGCTATGTATGGTGTCCTTGAGCAAGACACATTTTCCGCATATACTTAGTACTGGTTATACCCACGACGACTTTAAGCGTGATTTGTCCAAGTTGGAATAACTTGTTTCACAATCAAAGAAAAACAAATAAATTTAAACTAAACTTTTAAACTAAGTTCTAGCATAACGGTATGTTGCTGACGTTTTCATCTGCTATCCGGGGATATATGGAACATACCCGGGATATTGGATATACCAAATATGTATTCGATATCCAGATTAAAAGTTAACCCATCTAATAAGCACTGGGGCGAACCCATGTGGATTTATGCTATGGAATGGTGCAAAAGATCGAAGGAAACGTGCCCGCCTTAGGTAACATTTTTCACACAACCGTTGCACTTTTTGCAAAAAAATATACCGGTTTTGAATGGTCACTTTATATATAACCGGTTATTCGTCTCTATACAGAGATTGCGTTCGACTTATTAAGGAAGTTGTCTGCAAAAATGTGTCCTGAAGCGGGCACTTTTCCTCAGTTTTTCGCACCACTCCATAGCATGTCACGTGGATTGCCACCGTGATAAGTAGTTGTCATCAACGAGTTGGGTGTAACACCATGATAAAACATCCAGTTTTATAAGTGAAGGAAGACAATTTAGATATCTGAGTAGAAACAGGTTCCTTCCTCGAGTAACTGGCAAACTTTCTAACAAAAACTTT
Organism: Panopea generosa; assembly: GCA_029582155.1. Classification (NCBI taxonomy): domain Eukaryota; kingdom Metazoa; phylum Mollusca; class Bivalvia; order Adapedonta; family Hiatellidae; genus Panopea; species Panopea generosa. The sequence goes on from CM055911.1 coordinate 49,753,055, forward strand.
CTAAATCGAGCTTGGCTCAAATCTACCTTAGCGATCAACGGTGTATTGATCCTGAGAAGATAACAACACCATTTACATCAACTCAGTAAAAGAGAACTAATCGTATAATGTATTATATCAGTGTTTATTACCAGTATGTAAACTTAAAACATCATTGAACTGAAATAGAGGGCGAGCGAATAGAGTATGGTGTCTACTTTGCATAATATTTATCTACAATAGCTAGTACGAAAATTGCAGAATTAGTTCATAAAATACCTATTGTGTCGACTTCTATTTTGAGCAAAGTAAACACATAACTATGTATCATGAACCACAATAAGCTAAATGATAAGTGCTTCATTTGCATAAGGGGCGGTACGCTTCATATGCATACTTACGCTCCTTATATGACCATTTCCATAATCACTCACTTTAACACTTAAAACTGAGTTATAATATTCATTTATGTGTATTACGTTAACATACACTTGCAGCCTCCACACACCACACCCCACGTTGCATTTGGTGTTCTATTTTGTTAAACCTTTTCTTAAATTTCGATCACTTATAAAAAAATGTCCTCTCAGGGCCATCGTGGATTGTTGAGAGATCTCGACAAGTTAATTGCAAAATTCATTATAGATCAAACGAAATGCGCAAATAGGTTTCCGGGTATTTATTCCCTTGTTTAGACAATTTAGATGTGCTAAGATGATACTTTTGTTAATTCACATTATTGTTTTAACTAAGATTTATATAGAAGGATTGGAGTTACCTGTGAAAATGAATTATTGGGCAAACAAATAAATGATAACATCAAACAACTGTCAAAATGACACACTTATCGTTATAAATAACATATCCGCAAAGCTATATATGAAAATGGTCACGAATTATCTACAAAAGTATTCAAGGAAGGAACCACTGAAAAACTTATTGAACCTGATGTAATGAAAACATTGTCAGAGTGTAATAATCTTAATTCGCTCAAACTGTTATATCTTTCAACAAGTACAAGTTGGGACATTCCCAGTAGATAAACTGGTATTTTAGTGTGAACAGGTGTGGTTCGGTGGTTTGATTGTAAACAAGAAATGTCACTGATTAGTGTCGCATGCCCCAATGGTCTGTGAAAATAAAAATATATGTTATAATAGGTAGCTATGTATCAATGAATATCTAGAATAATGGACTGACGTTTCAGACTAAGCATGCAATTTCATGTTTTTCTTTCACTTTTTCTATCATTCTTTCTTTAAAACATGACCTTGACATTTGCGTAACCTTGACCGTGACATCTGATGTAATGGTCTGGGTATTTCTACAGGTAGCTGCTGGTGACACCTCATCATGGCATGCTGATCACTTGTGACAAGCTATTGTAAAATCCCTCCATGTAAGACAAAGCAACAGACCAGAAATGAAATATCAAACAAACTGAAATTGTGACCTAAGTGTGAGGTAAGGTTCTTGGTCTTAACATGACACGTCGTCATGTCATGTTAATCAATTAATAAATTGAGCCATGTGTTTTTTAAAACCATCCATGTATGAAAACATTACAGAACGGACTTGAAATCTCAAAAAGACTCTAAGTGTTGTCATACAAACTCAAAGTGTGATCTTGACCTTTGAGGTACAGGTCTAGGTCTTACGTGTGCCACATCGTCGTGTCATCTTGATCAACTGAGCCAAATAAAAGACAAAGTTACAGACCAGAAACGCAATATCAAACAAATTGAATATGTGACTTTGACCTTTTAATAAAGGTTCTGGATCTTACATGCGACACTTAGATCAACTAAGCCAAGTGTTTTTGAAATTTATTTATTAGTGACAAAGTTACAAACCAGACACGAAGTCTCAAACAGACCAAGAGTGTTGTCAAACAAAGTTAAATTGTGACCTTGACCTTTGAAATGGGAGTCAGGATGTTAAGTGGGACACGTCGTCATGTTATGTTGATCATTTGTATTATTTATAAAATCCATCTCTGCATGACAAAGTTACAGGCCGAACATGAAATCGCACACAGACTCAAAGTATTGTCAAACAAACTTAAAGTTTGACCTTAACCTTTGAGGTATGGGTGTTGGTTTTACTCTCAACACGTCGTCATGTAATGTTAATGCAAGTATTTATAAAATCCGTTTATGCATGACAAAGATACTGGTCGGACACGAAATCTCACACAGACTCGTAGTATTGTCAATGTATGAACATGACTTTTGAGGTACGGATGTGGGTCTTACTCGCGACACGTCGTCATGCTATGTTGATCATTTGTAGCAAGTAATAACAAAATTCAACTCTGCATGACAAAGTTACTGGCAAGACACGAAATCTCGAACGGACTCAAAGTGTTGTCAAATAAACTCAAAGTGTGACCTTGATCTTTGAGGTACGGGTGTGGGTTTTACTCGCGACTCGTCGTTACGTTACGTTGATCATTTGTAGTAATTATTAACAATATTCATCTATGCATGACAAAGGACGGCAGGACGGACGGACAAACGGATGCTGCGATTACTATATGCCACCCAAAATAATTTTTGGGGGGTGGGGGCATAAAAATACAACGAGTATGTTCTATGAGCATTGTTCTAGGTAATCGAAGGTATTTTGGAAGTTAGAATGGTGTCTATTTGCTGGCAGATTCGTTAACGTTATGGGAGGTTCAAATAATGATTCAAAAACTCACTCAGAATTGTATGTGCCATTCTAGTCATCACAGCAGATTATATTAGCCATCATATCAATAACAACAGATTGCATGATCCATCCTAGCTATCACAGCATATTATATGAGCCCTCCTAGCCATCACAGCAGATTGTATGAGTCATCCAAGCTATCACAGCAGATTATATGAGCCCTCCTAGCCATCACAGCAGATTGTATGAGCCATCCTAGCCATCACAGCAGATTATATGAGCCCTCCTAGCCATCACAGCAGATTGTATGAGCCATCCTAGCATATCACGGCAGATTGAATGAGCCATCCTAGCAGACTGTATGAGACATCCTAGCCATCACAGCAGATTGTATGAGCCATCCTAACCATAAAATCAGAATGTATGTGTCATCCTAGCCATCACAGCAGATTATATGAGCCCTCCTAGCAATCACCACAGATTGTACGAGCCATCCTAGCATATCACGGCAGATTGAATGAGCCATCCTAGCAGACTGTATGAGACATCCTAGCCATCACAGCAGATTGTATGAGCCATCCTAACCATAAAATCAGAATGTATGTGTCATCCTAGCCATCACAGCAGATTATATGTGCCATCCTTGCCATCACAGTAGATTGTACGAGCCATCCTAGCCATCACAGAAGAATAAAATTATGAGCCATCCTACCCATCACAGTAGACTGTTTGAGCCATCCTAGCCTTCACAGCAGATAATATGAGCCGTTTTAACCATCACAGCAGATTGTAAGAGCCATCCTTGCCTTCACAGCAGCTTATATGAGCCATCCTAACTATCAAAGCAGATTGTATGAGTCATCCAAACCATCACATCAGATTGTATGAGCCATCCTAGCATTCACCACAGATTGTATGAGCCATCCTAGCCATCACAGCAGATTGAATGAGCCATCCTAGCTATCACAGCAGATTGAATGAGCCATCCTAGCAGATTGTATCAGCCATCCTAACCATCACCACAGACTGTAAGAGCCATCCTAGCCATCACAGCAGATTGAATGAGCCATCCTAGCAGATTGTATGAGCCATACTAACCATCACCACAGACTGTATGAGCCATCCTAGCCATCACATCAGAATGTATGTGCCATCCTAGCCATCATAGCAGATTGTATGAGCCATCCTAGCCATCAAAGCAGATTGTATGAGCCATCCTATCCATCACAGCAGATTGAATGAGCCATCCTAGGAGATTGTATGAGCCATCCTAACCATCACCACAGACTGTTTGAGCCATCCTAGCCATCACATCAGAAAGTATGTGCCATCCTAGCCATCATAGCAGATTGTATGAGCTATCCTTGCCATCAAAGTAGATTGTATGAGCCATCCTAACCATCACATCAGAATGTATGTGCCATCCTAGCCATCACAGCAGATTGTATGAGCAATCCTAGCCATCACAGTAGATTGTATGAGCAATCCTAGCCATCACAGAAGAATAAAATTATGAGCAATCCTACCCATCACAGTAGATTGTATGAGCCATCGTAGCCTTCACAGCAGATTATATTAGCCGTTTTAGCCATCACAGCAGATTGTAAGAGCCATCCTTGCCATCACAGCAGATTATATGAGCAATCCTATCCTTCAGATTATAAATGCCAACCTAGCCACCGCAACAGTTTATAGTAGCCATAGGAGAAATCCTAGCTATGACATCACATGATAGGAGCTATCCAAGCTATCAGAAAAGATTATAGAAGGCACTCTAGCAAATGTAGCCGCTTATAGGATCACAGTAGATAGTAAAAGCCATCACAGCCATGATAGCACGTTATCGGATCTGTGGTAGACATTGCAGCACATTATAGGAACCTTCGGTGTAGAGGAATGTGGTCCGTGAATGTCGATTCTAAAGATGCCGCTATAACGTTTGCGAGATGCTTGTTATATAAATTGTGTTATAAGGGAAATAACTCGTATAGCTTTATTCCATATAGCTTCATTCACAGTTACTCAACCTGTATGTATCGTATGATTATACATTACAATTAATGTCTAAAGACTTCCTATAATAATGATAACAACACTCTATCGTGTTATATCTTTTGTTTCGATACCAACTGTATTCCATTTGGAATTCGTTAACTAAACACTCCAATACAGGATACCACAACATGGTGTCAGAAATCATATTCAATTAATTTAAATCGATTATTTTACTAACATTCTCACAAGTATGTCCATTTGTAACCCACTACATGTCTTTGGTAACTGTGGTTAGCTATGGTTACTTGCTATATATCTTTGGTAACTTTTCGTAACTGACTGTTTATTTATTTCTCTTACAGGCATTTTGTCCATTTGTAACCCACTATATGCCTTTGGTAACTAGGGTTACTTACTATATGTTTTTGATAACTACAGCATTATTTGGTATCCTGTCCTTAATAAGCACAGGAAGTTATTACATAATCTTATGTTAAATTGCCCTTCATTAGCACGAGAGTGTGATATTTGGCTCTCTGCAGCTGTACTGCCCTGGGGCAAAGACTATTTAGATCAATAATTTAAATAGCCAATAAAAATTAAACTTTTGATTGCACAGATACATGTAGGCTAAATGCTTTTAAAACCAATCATAGTTAACTGAGGATTTCATAAGTGCACAGATACATATAGACTGAATGCTTTCAAAATCAACCATAGTTTTCTCAAGATTTTATAAGTGAGTTCAGAAAAAAATAATCAAACATTTCTGTTTTTTCAACATTCATTAAGTCCATATCTACTTCTTGTGTTACTTAATTCTTATTTAAATGAGATTATTATCTGTGTTTTAAGTGGTGGATTTAGTTATCTACATGTCGACAGGTGTTAAATTATAATATTTTAAAGATATTGTTGTTATTGTGATATCCATATAATTATGTTGTGCTGTACAGCTTAACAGAAGCACCAACATAAAACACTGTACAGATAGACGAGAGAAAATAGATAATACAATTGTTTTGTTAATTCTTCTTTTTTATATTTTAATAGATGGATGCTTCTAAATAATTGAATAATTTCACACTAACATCACACACAACATCATGAGCAGCAGCAGAATCATAACCATTCACACTAGCATCACACACATCATCATCAGCAGCAGTAACAGCAACATCACCATTCACACTAACATCACACATAGCATCATCATCAGCAGCAGCAACATAAACATTGACACTAACGTCACACACTACATCATTGTTAATATATTCTTGTGGCGATGGTAGAGATTGACAACGCATCATGAGTTAAACAATGCCTTTATTACCAACACAATCCTTTTTTAGACGGAAACAAATTTTTAAGATATCAAATAGTAGCAGGATAGTGTTTACATTTAAAGTTGTGAATAAGACTAAGGTCACTACAATCATCAGTAGCAGCAACATAACCATTCACACTAACGTCACACACTACATCATCATTAGCAGCAACATAACCATTCGGACTAACGTCACACACTACATCATCATTAGCAGCAACATAACCATTCACACTAACGTCACACACTACATCATCATTAGCAGCAACATAACCATTCACACTAATGCACAAACTACATCAGCATCAGCAGCAACATAACCAATCACACTAACGTCACACGCTACATCATCAGTAGCAGCAACATAACCAATCACACTAACGCCACACACTACATCATCATTAGCAGCAACATAACCAATCACACTAACGTCACACACTACAGCATCATTAGCAGCAACATAACCATTCAATCTAACTTCACACACTACATCATCAGAACATAACCATTCACACTAACATCACACACTGCATCATCATTTACGACAGCTGAACACCACCATTCACACTATTATCATTAATCATCATCATCAGCAGCCGCAATACCACTTTCCACAATAACACTACCTACAACAGCATCACCAATCACACTAATGCAGCAGCTGCAATATCACTATTCACACTAACATCACACATATCATTATCAGCAGCAACAACATAACCATTCACAGTAATATCACACATATCATTATCATCAGCAGCAGCAGCAGCAGCAGCAGCAGCAGCAGCAGCAGCAGCAATAATACTATTCATACTTACATCACACATATCATCATTATCAGCAGCAGCAACAAAACCCATTCACACTAACGTCACATACATCATCATAATCATCAATATCATCCTCAGCAGCAGCAGCAGCAGCAGCAGCAGCAGCAGCAGCAGCAGCAATATCACTTTTCATACTAACATCACACATATCCTCATTATCAGCAGCCTCAACATAACCATTCACACTAACATCTCACACATCATCAGCAGCAGCAGCAGCAGCAATACCACTATTCATACTAACATCACACATATCACCAGTATCAGTAGCAGCAACATAACCATTCACACTAACGTCACACACATCATCATCAGCAGCAGCAACAACATAACCATTCACAGTAATATCACACATATCATTATCAGCAGCAGCAGCAGCAGCAGCAGCAGCAGCAGCAGCAGCAGCAGCAGCAATAATACTATTCATACTAACATCACACATATCATCATTATCAGCAGGGTATCAGGACATTTTGGCCCCTCAACATTTCGACCCCTTTTGCTTATGACATTTCGACCACTCATTCAATTATCGGTTTATATAGGTTTGTGTAAAGGTTTTAGTGTGTAGGTGTCAGTTTATGATTGAGCACTCAAGTGTACCGCAAACATGTAGTCTTACAGTGTAAATTAAAAAACAAAAAATTCTTTTCTCCGAGTATTTATTTTGTTAATGTACCGATTATGTGTAAAATGACAAAACGCAGATAAATTTTTAAGATTTTATAAAATAATGTAAACTATATTAATATTTTTCTATTTAAAAGTATTCTAACAAAAATACATACTATTATCATACAAAATACGATATCATTCAATTAAAAAAAAACACGCATATATATGACAAGTAATTATATACACTTATATACACGGTTTATTCATACTATTATCATATGAAATACGATAACATTCAATTGAAAACATAACACGTATATATTACAATAAATTATGTACACTTATATACACTTTTTCAATTTAACTGTTTTTTATTTTGGCACTCAACTAGTCACTTCACATGCCATAAACATCACCGATTATCTTCAAGAAATCTTCACAAACTATCTCATGTTCATCATATTGGTCCCAGAGGTCCATTATCTTCGCGTCCATGTTGACGTATACTTGACACCGATTACGCCCAACAGCTGCCTCCGTCACCAGCTGCATTTGAATGTTGACAAGCATGGCCTCTCCCAGCAGCAAAGTCACGAGCACGTACATTGGAAGAGCAACACGTCCCACCTTCCCATTCAATCGTGGATGCCAACATGAAAATAAACAAACATAACATTCGTTTATTAGCAATTCAAACACAATATATTTAACGTACACATACACACAGCTTTTATGTTGATCATAATGATTAATAATATCACATCGCCAAACGCTTTTAAATTACCTTTATTAACATATTTTATTATAAAGTGTTTTGTATTGCAATGCATAGTATCGTTTTATTACGTCCTGCCGTGTCGTTGTTGGTGCGAATTTTCTGTCTGCAGACAGACCACTCATCTGGCGACCACAGGGAGCTCTCCAACCACTGACCATTGACATACTCGAATAGTTCCGTGAGAGGCTCATATTTTGATGAAATTAATTTAAAAGTTTAATATTGGAACCATGATTGGATATATATATATATATATATATATATATATTTCTTTTTTTAAAAAAAGTATATTGATACATTCTTTTAATTTGATAGAGATAGTCAGTCACTCAGTATATATATATATATATCAATTTTACAAGAAAACTAAAATAGTTATACTCTTATGAGATGCCCAGATGATTGACGTGGGGGGTGGGGGGATGGGGGTACTAACTAAGCGATATGTAGTGTATTCTCTAAAACCAAATGCCATGTTAAAAAAGTATGGTACTCCTTTTGACTGGGTGTATACAATAAGCAAGTGACAGGGTGATCAATTCCGGAGGCTTTTACATGTTGATAGATAATTAACCAAATGTACGCATTCAGAGATGCAGCCCTGGCTAATGTATTTTTAATGGTCCAGATGTGACTGTATAGGATTGAAGCGAGGCCTTTAAATAGAACAAGTTATATGAGAAGACAGTTTACACAGGTATGCGAGAGGTTATAGATCGTAGGATACTTTGGAAGGTGGTTAGTTGCATTGTTTGATTGAGATAAGAGTTGGTGTTTAAATAGGAACTGATACAAAAATGGGGACGTGTGTTGAAATAGATTTATAAGCTGCATATGTGTTAATAGATTTCATTAAAGTTTAAATGACAGTTGTAACAATGTAAGAAATAAATATATATAGAAAATCCTGCTTTATGTGTTAATGATGTGCGATGGTGAAACATGTAAGAGGAGGGTAAGAAAAATGGTGTAGTGCGACCAAGGATCGACCCAGGAACGTCGCGGCTAAATACGAATAACAAGTAAGTGGATTTATTGCCGATTTAAACTTTCAACTAGCGAGTTTATAATTTTATATATTTACTGGGCGTGAAAATCTAAAAAAAAAAAGGGCAGAAATTAAAATCACGGCTGAAAATAATGCGAAGTACTTACAAAAATTTGATAGAACAGATGCAAAATTATTTAAAGAATGGGTAAATGAGATAAAAAAGATTAGTTATATAAAAAATCATCGAAATGAAATGAAAATAATGCTTTTGTATCGGAAGAGTGACGGTTTATTATCACAGTTTATTAAAAGATATCTGAATAATCAAGAAAACAAAACATTTAGATTAGAATTAGGGTCACGATTTGGCGAAGTTCGACATATGTCTAACGCATTATTGCTATTAAGTAAAATCAAACAATTAGAAAATAATAGATAGAATATTAGCAACCTCATGTTATTATTGTAGTGGTAAATAATTGTAAGAATAATTAATGCAGGGATAATTAAAGTAGAGATTATTAATGTAGGGATGATTGAAAGTAAGGTGCTTCTTAGATTTCGTAGTCATGCAAGGTTTAAAATAAGAAATGTAATATAGAAAATGAGTAAGGTAGTATGCAGTATGTAAGTGGGAATTTATTAAATGTTTTGGAGGAGAACTAACTAAATTAAAACGAAACAGGGCAGATAATCCTGATAAAACGGTGTATAAAATAATGTGAATTAAAGTAAGAGGTAGTGTATGAATATGTTGATTATAGTAAGAGAAATGATGTATAAAAATATTTGTTTTAGAATAAGAGAATGATGTATTAAATATTTGATTTGAAGTAAGAAACACGGTGTATAAAAATATATGATTTGAAAAACGAGAAGCGATGTATGAAATATTAACTTTAAAGTTAATGTAAGAAGAAACAAGCTATTGTCACTTTGGTTAACTTTTTGGTGAATTACTGAAAAAAATAGCTTACCGCTGACATATATCATAAAGAGTCAGCTGGAATGTTAAACTATGTCAGTAACACAGACGTATTTTGTATAGAAATGTCGGGGTTTTTAAAAGAAAGACAAATAAAAGAAAAGAGAAAAAAGAAAGAAAAAGAGAAAAAAAGTTGATTTCGTATATCTATGATAGAGTATTAGGTGGTGAAGGTATAGTATGTAAAAAGAATAGCGGTGCCGTATAAATGTTGTTTGCAATAAGCATGTACAGAGACTGGACATGTACTAATGTATTTTATTTTATCATGTAAATAAACATTAAAAACGGGTTTGGGAAATGAATAAGATTGACTGGATATTCATTCAGCTATGATGACTAACAAGAGTCAAGCTAATTAAAAACAGACACTTGTGTTAAAATTATCGAATGATTGGCATTGTGACATTAGTATTGTAAGACACCCAAAGAGAACAGAATATAACAGATGTTTATCATATTGTTTGAAAATATGACTCTTTACTCAGGGACAGATGAGAAAATCATAGTATCCAGAGGTGTGGTTATTCAGTTCCATTAATTAGATTGCCAGATGAAAAGTCAATTTCTAAATTGGGGTATTGTTTTGATAATTTTGGTTATGGTCATAATTTAAGTGATATAGCGCTTCCGTAAAAATAAACATAAGCAAAGTTGACTGATGAATATAGAAGTGTTAGAGACGGTTCTTCCGATGAAGAAAACATTCCTCTTATGAAACTTTCCAGAAGGCTAAAAGAACGAAGTAACCGTATTAAGCAGGAAAATAGGAGTAGTGACAGTGACAGTGACGATAGCAGTAGTAGTAAATCAGATACTAACGTATCTCTGAAGTCAGAAAGTTCATTCAAAACGTCTAATAGACGGGAACAAATAAATAAGTCTGATTCAGAGGAGAGCAGTGAAGCTGAGTTATCAAGTGTAAATAACTCTGAATATAGAGAACAGGAAGTAGAAATGGACAGTAATTATGTTCAAATACCTAAGAAAATTAGGTCTACAAAGAAGGAAGTAGAAATGGACATTAATTATGTTCAAAAACCTAAGAAATTTAGGTCTACGAAAAAAACAAGTTTTAGTAGTAACAGTGATAGTAGTGGTAGAAGTAGAAGTAGCAGTAAGGAATCGATATCTCAAAAGAAGCTGAAGGTTTTATTTAGGCGCTCTCTAAAATATGTTAGATTAAGACCACAAAGTTGTTTCAATTGGTTCATAACAGGCTTTTTGATTTACACTAATTTACACCTCTGATAATAATTATAATATTAAAAAAGTAATGAATTCGAAATTAGATGAGTTATAACCATCAAAATGACTATGAATAAAGAAATAATGCAGAACGCACACTAAATGAATGTTATGTATTTAATGTAATAAAACGTAATTAAGACACAGTAAGGAAATGTGTGAAATATCTGACCATTTGCGAAATTACTAAAAATAGTATGCCTAATATAAACATTGATTTCTTTAAAGATATAAACCTTTGCTAACTGAGGAATTAATTAATAAGTACTAATTCAAGGGGAAATAAGCATTTTGAATTTCTTATAGTAATTAGTTTTGGCAAACTTAGCGGAATTTAAATTATCTTACCATAACTCACAAATTTAGTCATATGTTTTTTTATAGAAACAGGGTGTTATTTTATTATAGAATGTTTATATTTGGAAATAAATAGGTATTATTATAGAGCTCGTAAATTGAGAATGTTTATTAAAGCATGATTCCACGAAGCCTGTGAACGGAAATGGAGGTTTGGCAAAAACGATTCAGAAGCAGAATAAATGTTGACAGTTGTAACAATGTAAGAAATAATTATAAATAAAAATCCTGCTGTTATGTGTTAATGATATGCGATGGTGAAACATAGAGTGTACATACATATACACCAATAATGTAATGTTACATGTAATAAAGACAAAGAAGATGAACATCATTTGTTAATATGTCCTAGTTAACAGAATATCAGAATAAAATTTAAGTTAATTGTATTTGTCCTACCCACAATTGTTTGTATTTAAATAACGTAATATTTCTAATTCTGTGTATCGTGTTATTCAGGTTTACACTCAGTATTCAGTATTTATAAGTATATTAACCTCTACTAATGTCGCACTGAGCGCGCTCTCCAACAACCTCTGCCAAGGAAAGCACAGATGTGTGGCTGCAACTGCCGAGGTGTCGTCCGATGAAGGTACATCCGCGGATTCAGCATCTCGACAGGTCCGACATGTAAACTCTACGATGATAAGACACCTCCGTGCCTTGAAGTAATCAATTCTGCTGATACCTATTACAATACATTATATAAAAATTGAGGCTCTAATCTGTGGGGACGGGTGCGTAGATTTAATCAACCGTTTTTTGTTTAAAAAATCTTTATAAATCAAACATCGTTTCCGTTAAATCCAGACTCAGTCATCCCTTAAACAGTTTGCATACTGCATCAAAAATAAATATGCGCGTTATTCATTAGGTGCTAATAAAACCAACACGTGCTTGTGAATACCCTTTTTTATTTTGTACAGCACCGATTAATTAGGTGCTAAATACAAAATACACACTTATTCAATCACACAGAGTGAATACACACTGGATTTATGTACACAAACCTTAAATTTTTAAATGTTTAAGATTTGCATAAAAATAGTATTAATAATAATATTGATCATACAGTAACTACATAACCGAGTTGGCAACAGTGTAAGGTCGGGGAAATAATAACAATAAAACAGAACATTCAGATCTGGGAGAGTAATTTTCAAATCTAAAATAAATTCACGGATTGGAAAATTTGAAATTTGTCATGCAACATAGTCTTAATATTACTCATAGTTCCTGAAAATTTCAGAATAAAATCTGCAATAGTGTATTACTTATTGCTTTCAACAGACACTCAGTTACAGAGAAATTTGAATATTGTGGGAGGAGCAAACTTGTCAATATTTGTCATGTGACCAATGTTTGTAAACAAACTTGCATGCTGTTTTTATCTCACATGGCTGTATTTAAGATGTAATAGTTAAATACAAACTACAAATCGTGCAAGACTTACCAAACTTTTAAACGATTCCTTCTATTATCCCTTTTTAATCACCAACAGTTGTATATCACCATATTTAATTGAATTATACAATTATTTCTCTTCTTTATTAAAAAAAATATGGTGCCACATGAATGAATAATTTAACATGTGTATTATATCACATGAAACAGAAATGATAGTTTTAGATTCAAACTAAAGATAGTGTTTTCACTAGGAATATCATGAATATATATATATATATAACGGCTTTTGTAACTTCTTAATTACAACTGATTTATTCATCATGATTTCTGCTTTAATGAAGTTGGAGTGTTTTATCTCCCACCGTGTATTACATTGTTATAACAGGAACCAATTTGTTTAATGATTTTCTCACTTTTTATTTTGTTTTTGATATGCGCGGCCTTGACATTGATCATAACCACCACAATTTATAATTACAGTTGATACACATGCATGATAAAACACCAACATTAATTAAAGTTTATTATTAGCACAGTCTCTATCACTCAACTTTGTATCAAAGGTATGATTTGAGGTATTGTGTTGAGAAAGACACCTTTAGCAATTTTATATCACATCAACATTAGTTCATGTCTAATTCCTAATATATTCAACAAAGTGTAGAGTATTACTTTTTTATCAGTAACATCCCATTTTTAATATAATATCCAAGTATGAATATAATTGCAAGTTCTTATTTTCCGTCACTTAAAGTGACAAAAATATCAGCACATAATATGTAACATATCTATGTATTTTAATTTACCTCCAAATCGTACTAAATGATTCATAATGGGCTATACGAACTTGAATATAGGGATTTTGGGCATATCTGTTAGACTGATCACAATGCTTGAATTGTGGTTTAAAATTAATAGGCACATATGTTCATATACATATACACTTACTTTGATATCAATCAACAACATTATCTTATCACTTAATAGTGTTGATTAAACCATCATTGCCTGATAATTATTCATTAAAGACCCTTCAGTCCCTAATGCTAAAGTGGGATGTGACATTGACCCCAGAGAAAACATTCCTGTATCAGTTACAATGTAAACATTCTGCATTGTTTTACAAACATTTTGCTGTCTGCTATTAACACTGTTCTATTGTTAGACACTATTATACACTCCCAGTTGATAAAACACGCTCTGTAGAGTAACTACTTTACATCCGGTAGTCTGATCGGATGTTGGGGCTTTAAACAAAATAAATTTATGCTATAAATAGGTCGTGAATTTAAAATTTCAAGTGATTTCTTATCATGGGACGATAGTGATATAAACTTAGAATTATTATTGGGAGAATATACGGATTATGAAATTAATGACCAGCACATTGCTTTGACACAGACTGAACTTTAAAAGATAAACAACTGTGTTTGTTTGTGTGTCCATCATGTTTATTAGAGCTAAAGACGATATCTGGATTCCGTGGTCATGTTACAAAAAAGCATGAAATAAGTACTGCAAAAGGTAATTTAATTTAAACTCCACAAGCTTATTTATACCATTTATTTATAACATGCTTTTCGATTTATGATAGATTTATCAGTGAATATTGATGTTAATTCCGCTGTTAAAAACAATGATTTTTCCTTTTTTTGTGGAGAGCAGTAGTCCAGTCAAGATTACATTACAATCACAACTGGCATTTTTCAAAACCATTAAGTCAACTTCGAGTAAAGATATCAGAATAAATATTTCTGCACTATTGCAATTCACCTAATACATAATGATAATTAAACAAAAACAAAAATATAATACCGAAATAAAGTTTTTGTAATTTTAATAAAGTCCCATATAAACCCACTCGAAAAAAAACCCTGCAAAATTGTCTTTTCCAAATCATAAAAGTCGACACTTCTAATAAGCATATCGAAATAAAAAATTCTGCACTCGTTCAACATACTAAATACATAATGAGGGGACCGAAATGTCGAGGGGCCGAAATGACCGACAGCCATCATCAGCAGCAACATAACCATTCACACTTACGTTACCCACTACATCATCATTAGCAGCAGTAAACACCACCACTCACACAAATATCACACTCATCATCATCATCAGCAGCAGCAGCAAAATCACTTTCCACAATTACACCACCTACAACAGCATCCCCATTCACACTAACAGCTCACACACATCATCATCAGCAGCAATATGGTTATTTACACTAACAGCTCGCACATTAGCATCAGCATCAGCAGCAGCAATGACTTGTATAGAAAGAAAGGAAACTTGCACCTCCTGACTAAATATTGATGAAATAGCACAGAAAGATTCATAGTTCGCAAACTAATCATACTTAATTCACAGGCAACTGATTTCTTATATATAAACAACTGATTTCTTGTACATAAACTGTAATTGTAATAAATCTTAGATGTTTAAACATGTTTCGATCACGTAAAATGATCTTGAATTTAATGTATTGAGCGGCCGGTATTGGAACCTGGAAAATCCGGCCCCATTCCAAAACGGCAATGGAGAATCCGGTCCCATTTAGCATGGTCCATCCGGCCCCACTTGTTTTAAAATATTTTTTTAGCAATATTAGGGTTATTTATCATAAAACAATACATACATAATATGTATATGCTTACAATAAAATATTTATGAAATACACATAAACACGATAAGCTTGATAATTTGTGTCGCGAATCAACAAATCAACAGTTTTTTTCATACATGTGGAAATGTAACATTGGAAATCAATTTGCTATTGATTTTGTAAGATATTATAAATATGCACCATATTCAACTATAGATGATGGCAGACCAAAACTTTTTAATTATGCATGTATAAATAAACCGTAAATAAAGAATAGTTGTATTATTCTACACTTATAATGAATACAGTTATCTATTTGCCTTTCAAAAAAACACCCATAATTCTAACATAAATCTACATTCTCAACATGAGATATTGCATACAAAATTTAAATACGAAGAAAAGATACAATCTGTAAATTGTACACCTTTGAAATACTCGTATCAAATATAATCTCTTCTGTTCACTGTGTCTATGATCATCTCATCTTATCAAATAGCTAGTTATTTACATCACAATATTACAATATTTAATTAATTTTTCAACGTACAACACTTATTCATTAACATATGATCTTACACACCCTGAAAGAATTTGCCAGTAAGGTTAAGTTGTTTCCCATAGCAATTTGAATCGTAAGCATTTACATACACAAATCACGTGACTGTCTGCTGATCTTTGAACTGACTGTCTACTGAATTTTAAACAGGTTACTACACGATATGAGCGATATTGAAATATACCAGACACTCTATATATATATAATTGTTAACGCTAGTGATAATGCGATATTTTAGAAGATAACTTAAACTATCATAATGACAGAAAGAATTAATTAAAATACGATTAACAATTTTGCTTTATATATTAAAAATAGAATGCACTTCAACCATTTACAAAATATCTTTAAAAAAATAAAGACTCATAAATATATGCCAATTTACAAACCAATCCCTCAAGATGACACACTCAATAGATATTAACAGGATACAGTGGGGGCATTATATACAATTACAATACAACTGTATTGAATGAATGCAAAATCCTTTTTATCTGTTAAGATGTTGACGTTGATATACACTAAAATTAATTGCATACTATCGTGTTACAGTTTCCTAAAGAAATATAAATATATTTTAAACTTATTTATTTTACTTCGATTGTGAAACAAATTCTTACAACTTAGACAAATCACGATCGAAGTCTTCCTGGGTAGGACCAGTACAGAGCATATGCGGAAAAGGTGTCTTGCTCAAGGAAACTACACATAGCCGTAGAGGAGGATCGAATACACGACTCTCCGATCATGGGTTCGAATCTCTACCACTGGACCATGCGCTCCTCATATTACTTTGTTTATTTTAATATAGTTTTTTGTACTTTTGTTTTTTCTTGTATTTATCTTTTTAAAAGTATCGTCTTGAGAGACAGAACGTGGGAGAAAGATGTATGTAATTATTTTCATTGTTTAAGATAATATTAATAAACTAAATATTAAATCGAATTATAAATCATACGTGTTTAATTCCTAAAAATAGTAACTTTTCATTAATAGTCATTGATTATTGTATGCATTATGTAATTCGGAATTGCCTGTTTATCAATAACAATCCTGCAGTTATTAATATGTGCGTTTCAAATTATCTAATAACTTTCCAGTTTTTTAATCAATAAATGCTACTATTTTTAAAATAAATGTGGGGCCAGACGTTTCATTCAGGGGCCGGATTGATAA